>CALYLW010000261.1:0-693302 GCA_944989445.1 Ampullaceana balthica | reverse complement strand
TTTTCCATGTAAAAAGATTTTTGTTAGCCTCGCAAAGCCATGATTTAAAAAATGTCTTTGAAAAAAAACGAAAAGACTTTTTTAAAAATAAGTAATATCAAAGAAGAGACCCTTCGTACATCAAAGGAAAGTGTTTAGTAATTTCAGTTTAGATACAGCCCCAAGGGTCATGTTACCAGGACTGAGAACCCCCGATGTCCAAGTGTCAGCGGGGTGCACGCGGTCTCACTCTGCCAGGAATATTTGTAGTTGGTTGTTCTGAAGGGATTTGTTTGTCGTCCCAGAAGTGCATTGCCAGGAAGTTGAAAACTCACGTCTGCTCGTGGAGCATTGCCTGATTGGGGTCAACGGGTACAGACCACTACTCAGCTGTAGGGCATGCAGGCCAGGTGATGATATGATGACGTCAACAGGTGGCACAACAATTGACGGGCCAGGAGTTGTTCGGGGGGCCATTTGAAGAAAATCGTGGCGAGAAATTCTTTAAATAAAATAAAGAAGGCGCGAATTTTTTTTTATACCATAACGAGAGTAAAAAACAATAATGGTGAACAAGGCATGGGGAAGTGGTGGCANATGTGATGACCTTGGAATGATGACCTTGATGAGCTGTTTTATATTAAGATACTGCCAATGTTAGTGTCGTATAAGTTAATTGACTGTAGCGTCACGCGGTCCACTAACAACGTGGACTTTCCAAGTCGTGATAATGTCCAGCATGCCGCAAACATCATAACCTTGCTTCCCCCACCCCTGCCACATCAGCAAGAGTTTACCAGCTTGTGTGACAACAGCATCTTCCTAAACAGCAACCAGCGGACACATAAACAAATACATGTTTCAATACGTCATCGACGGCCGCACCAGGTAACAACCACCACCTCCAAACACCTGGGTTCTAGCGGGGGGGGGGAGGCACTCCAGATACCAGACCTTTCGATACACCCAAAGCACGTGCTTCAGGTATAGACTTTAAGGATGTCAGTTTTAAAGGGAAATTTTTAGGGCGGGAAATCGATTAATTTCTCGATTAATCGTTAAAAAAATTTTATCGATTAAAATTATTTTATCGATAAAAATGCGATTAAAATTTTAAAAAATATTTATAACATTTTTTTTATTTTATTAATAAGCAATTAATTATTAATAATACTTTTTTTTTGTACGTACAAACTTCTCCCGCGTAATATTATAATTTATTTTATTAATATATGTGGACAGGCAGACGTCAACTAAGAAATGGCTGACAGCATCAGCGCAGTTAAATTTAAACATATAACTGGAAAGTTGAGCAAAAATTTTGTTTTTAAGCTAACTACGGATGGCAAAGTCGAAGATGGTGAAAAAGATTACAGTGCTCACTGCCATAAACAATTCTCTTTTAAAGGATCAAATACTTCGCTGAAGTCAATTACCTGTTTTTGATACTTCCCTTGAAATTTTCAGTTTAATGACGTCATAAATTTCTATTTTTGGCTTTAATCGAAATTAACGATTAATTAATCGTTAATTTTTCAAAAGTTAACGATTAAATTTAAATTAATCGATAACAGCCCTAGAAATTTTGGATGAAGGAATCTTTGGCAGGTCAGCTATATATAACTTGACCTGTCAACAGCCATTTCATTGTTTACGTGCAGATAGCCATTTTATAGTTTGTTGGACAATATCATTTTTTTAAAAACGTTTTGGAGGCAATAATTAAAACAATTTGACCAGAAGGACAGGGCATTTAGACAGTTTGGTCAAGAGGACAGTTTGGTCATGTGGACAATTTGGTCAAATGGACAGTTTGGTCAAGTGGACAATTTGGTCAAATGGACAGTTTGGTCAAGAGGACAGTTTGGTCAAGAGGACAGTTTGGTCAAATGGACAGATTGGTCAAATGGACAGTTTGGTCAAGTGGACAGTTTGGTCAAATGGACAGATTGGTCAAATGGACAGTTTGGTCAAGTGGACAGTTTGGTCAAATGGACAGATTGGTCAAATGGACAGTTTGGTCAAGTGGACAGTTTGGTCAAATAGACAAATTGGTCAAATGGACAGTTTGGTCAAATGGACAGTTTGGTCAAGTGGACAGTTTGGTCAAATGGACAGATTGGTCAAATGGACAGTTTGGTCAAGTGGACAGTTTGGTCAAGTGGACAGTTTGGTCAAATGGATACTTTGGTCAAATGGACAGATTGGTCAAATGGACAGATTGGTCAAATGGACAGTTGGTCAAGTGGAGAGTTTGGTCAAGTGGACAGTTTGGTCAAGTGGAGAGTTTGGTCAAGTGGACAGTTTGGTCAAGTGGACAGTTTGGTCAAGTGGAGAGTTTGGTCAAGTGGAGAGTTTGGTCAAATGGACAGTTTGGTCAAATGGACAGATTGGTCAAATGGACAGTTTGGTCAAGTGGAGAGTTTGATCAAGTGGACAGTTTGGTCAAGTGTGGACAATTTGGTCAAATGGAGAGTTTGGTCAAGTGGACAGTTTGGTCAAGTGGACAGTTTGGTCAAGTGGAGAGTTTGGTCAAAGTGGACAGTTTGGTCAAGTGGACAGTTTGGTCAAGTGGAGAGTTTGGTAAAGTGGAGAGTTTGGTCAAGTGGACAGTTTGGTCAAGTGGACAGTTCGGTCAAAGGACAGATTGGTCAAATTGACAGATTGGTCAAATGGACAGTTTGGTCAAGTGGAGACTTTGGTCAAGTGGACAGTTTGGTCAAGTGTGGACAATTTGGTCAAATGGAGAGTTTGGTCAAGTGGACAGTTTGGTCAAGTGGACAGTTTGGTCAAGTGGAGAGTTTGCTCAAGTGGACAGTTTGTTCAAGTGGAGAGTTTGGTCAAGTGGAGAGTTTGGTCAAGTGGACAGTTTGGTCAAGTGGACAGTTTGGTAAAGTGGACAGTTTGGTGAAGTCATACAGGGTTGCTCACTGCAATATCCGATACCAACCCTCGCTACAACATTGATACATCTGGCAACCCAGCTAGCAATCTAGTTTTACACCTCATTAATATTCTAAAAATTATTACAATTGTTACTTTTTTACTAGTATTACTAACGTTAATATTGTTACCATACTAATTTTCTACTATTGTTACCCTACTAATGTTCTACTATTGTTACCCTACTAATGTTCTACTATTGTTACCCTACTAATGTTCTACTATTGTTACCCTACTAATGTTCTACTATTGTTACCCTACTAATGTTCTACTATTGTTACCCTACTAATGTTCTACTATTATTACCCTACTAATGTTCTACTATTGTTACCCTACTAATGTTCTACTATTGTTACCCTACTAATGTTCTACTATTATTACCCTACTAATGTTCTACTATTGTTACCCTACTAATGTTCTACTATTGTTACCCTACTAATGTTCTACTATTGTTACCCTACTAATGTTCTACTATTGTTACCCTACTAATGTTCTACTATTGTTACCCTACTAATGTTCTACTATTGTTACCCTTCTAATGTTCTACTATTGTTACCCTTCTAATGTTCTACTATTGTTACCCTACTAATGTTCTACTATTGTTACCCTACTAATGTTCTACTATAACACAAGTGTTGTTATTAACATAACCTTTCACCCCTACTGTCTATCAGCCCCTCTCCCTCTAACGTCTCTTCTAGACCCACCCACCCCTCATCACCCCCACCCCAAACGTTCTGTTTGGAGCCATCTTTTGATGTCATCTCATCCCACGCCTGCGTGGTCTCCACGCTGCCCTCTGGGTATTCTAGGCTTCCTGGAGCACGTGATCTTGTTTGTCTTGACGAGGTTAGTTGAGACGGAATGGGACTGGGGGCTGGCACTGGGGCCTGGCAGTAGCGTCATGAGACCCAGACCAGATCAGATCATGTGAGGCATTACCAACCTGAGCCATTCAATGGCTTGGCTCTGTAAGGCCATACCAACCTGAGCCATTGTTTGGCTATGTAAGGCCCATACCCAGGCTTGGCTGTGGTCTAATTTGGGACCAGGGCCGACCTTAGGCCACTCAACCTATGCGGCCGCACATTATCCGTATCCGTAAGGAGACAAGGCCCTGCAAAGGCCGAGCCTACTTGAGACCATTATATATAACAGGCGCAATACTCATGCTACGCCACGGGGTCGGCTTAATAAAAAATATCAATACTTTCATATTCTCCTTTTTACCCAGGTTGAGAGATGATATTGATGCCTGCCACTACCAATGAAAAGTAACCTTTAAAAGTTCACAAAGGTGCCCCTATACATAAAAATAATAGTGCCACCAATTAGCCGCAATCTTAACCCAGTGCATATATTTCCTCTGGTTGACATAGTTTCCTTTTCACAAATTATTATAAGCTCAAACAATGACGTCATGTCATATAATATTTTACGCCGAGAAACACAACACGCTCTGTTAATCTCGAAACCAAAATGATTATGATTTTACGTCTATATATTCAATTTTTTAAAAATAAAAAAATCAAGAGTTACAGGACATAGCGGTGACAGACGCGCTTAGGCGCAATATATATAGGGATTTATTCCCAGACAACTTGAGAAAGTATCAGATCTGAGACCGTTAGTTCCAACCAAATTAAACCCCATTTTCTCACTTCACCATACAAAACAAATACTGTCAATCAGACTGTCAATTTTTAAATTAAGAAAGAGTTCATTTAAATACTGACAACCGATGTTGCTTTAAGCCGCGCAGATGTCTGCCTGATGCCGCGCAGCAGTTTTGCATTAACGCGCGGTAAATTGCGTAAAATATTGCACAAAAAAGGATGCTGTGCAACTTTGCACATGAGTTTTTACTTTGCACAAGGACCAACGAACCTTAGAGGGAATATTGCTGACAACCCTTCTGGTTGGAGAAGGTTGCAGACAACCCGTTTTATTAGCAGTGCTTAAAGCCGGCCCCCCCCCCACCCCCGCCACATAAAATAACACAATATCGTTTTATCTCTTTGAAAGTGCCTCCCCCCAGCCACGCCTCTGATCGTCCATTGTGGAACAGGGGGAGAGAAACGATGTGTACGGCTAGGCTCCACAGGACAGCAACGAACTGACGCGCGATTGGCAAATTATCTCCCGTTGTTTATAGACATGTTTGATCAACATAATCCACGATAATATTGATGAGTGGTTGTTTCCCCTTAGATCAGCTTTCATGACATGCGAGACCGTCTTCCGGTTGGAGAGATAAGAAATTTGTTGTAACACGTGATTGAAATGTGGGTGTTTGGTCATGGCATCATGGCATCATGCTAGGCTGTCTATTTAATGGCACTATGTCAGTTATTTATAACATGATGTCAGCAGATATATATGACATGCCATCAAATATGTGACAAGATGTCAGCAAAGGTATAACATGATGTAAGCCATTCTTTAATCCGATACAGTTCAATTTATTTGACAATTTAATCAAACATTAATTTCTGGGCCCCCTCCCCCCTCCCCCCCCCAACCGAAACACACAAAAATGTCAGAAGAAAAAGAAATACAGTATTACATAGGGCTAGAACTGACCCTGAGGTCACTTTTCTGATATTTCACATTTTTAATCCAATAATCCTGACCACCGTAACGAAGCAGCCGCAATCCGACACTGATGACAGGGTCTTTCAGTAATCCACTGATGACAGGGTCTTTCAGTAATCCACTGATGACAGGGTCATTCAGTAATCCACTGGTGACAGGGCCATTCGGTAATCCACTGATGACAGGGCCATTCGGTAATCCACTAATGACAGGTTCATTCAGTAATCCACTGATGACAGGGCCATTCAGTAATCCACATTGTCCGGCTAATGCAGGCGTGTGCAATGTGTGCATTAGACGCTCTCAGAGAAAACACGAGAGTGGCTCCCCTTTGATCTTTCGACGCTGTAGGTTGGCCCAGAGACAGGTAAATCAACGCGTACCTGAAGAGTGGCAACGGGGCAAAAATATTTGATCAGGTATAATCAGGGGCAAGGGGGCAAAGTGGATGATTGCTTCGCAAGGGCAGAGAACTCCAACCCACAATATTCCACTCCAGATCCCCCACCAAGAATCTCCAAACAAAGATCCCCTTTAACTAATGATCTTTAAACAAAGATCATCTTTAACTAATGATCTTTAAACAAAGATCCTCTTTAACTAATGATCTTTAAACAAAGATCCCCTTTAACTAATGATCTTTAAACAAAGATCCCCTTTAACTAATGATCTATAAAAAAGATTCCCTTTAACTAATGATCTATAAAAAAGATTCCCTTTAACTAATGATCTCTAAACAAAGATCCCCTTTAACTAATGATCTCTAAACAAAGATCCCCTTTAACTAATGATCTTTAAACAAAGATCCCCTTTAACTAATGATCTTTAAACAAAGATCCCCTTTAACTAATGATCTATAAAAAAGAGTCCCTTTAACTAATGATCTTTAAACAAAGATCCCTTTTAAATAATGATCTCTAAACAAAGATCCCCTTTAACTAATGATCTTTAAACAAAGATCCCCTTTAACTAATGCTCTTTAAACAAAGATCCCCTTTAACTAATGCTCTTTAAACAAAGATCCCCTTTAACTAATGATCTTTAAACAAAGATCAACTTGAACCAATGAATTTCCAAAAAAAGATAATCTTTAGCCAATGATCTTTATCAGAGGATTTCGCCCCGAAGATCCCCAAGATCTCTAAACCTAATGTCCAACCTAATGTCCAACCTAATGTCCAACCTAATGTCCAACCTAATGTCCAACCTAATGTCCAACCTAATGTCCAACCTAATGTCCAACCTAATGTCCAACCTAATGTCCAACCTAATGTCCAACCTACTGTATGCAATGATAAGGAAAAGGTTTCGGGTGAAATTTTAATAACACTGTTTAGTTAGCTAGTGTATTGATTCTTTAAATCCACTTCTCTATTTAAGTCTTTTAGACATTCCTTTACGGTTCTTTGTTGGGCTTTTTTATATCTGATAAATTGTAGTGCTGGGGAAACTCCACACAGAATGGCAACATTATACATTACTGCCTGGTGTTAACAGAATAAAAATTGTATAACATGTATGTTAATCTCTTCGGAAGTTAAGTTAGTGTTAGTCTAACGTTATATCTCCATGATAATGCACGATTTATCTGTACATTGAAATAAATGATGGAATCGATGCATTGAAAGATTCGTAAATTAAATTACAAAAATAAGATCATCAAAATATCAGCATGATAAACTCTGAAATCTGAACTGAAACCGTTACTGAAATCTGTCTCCAGAAAGACGATTGCCGTTAGCTGCATCACTTTACTCTTTGACCGGTGCTGAGCTCATTTCGTTACAATAGAATTAATGTGATTCTTGATTCTAAAGTTTCCAAACACTGACATCCATATGATGAAGTTTTGGGGAGGGAGTGATCCACATTTATGTAACAGGTATCGTGGATATAAATTGACCAGATTTTGGAAAGATGTGTTTCTATTAACAGCAGTGTTGACGTTGCTCATACGTCTCTTGTTGACATTGCTCATACGTCTCTTGTTGACATTGCTCATACGTCTCTTAGCGCCACCCAACTCTTGCATCCCACACTGACCACAGCCAGTGTTGACCTAGACACTGACCACAGCCAGTGTTGACCTAGACACTGACCACAGCCAGTGTTGACCTAGAGATTGACCACAACCAGTGTTAACCTAGCCACTGACCACAGCCAGTGTTGACCTAGACACTGAACACAGCCAGTGTTGACCTAGCCACTGACCACAGCTATTGTTGACCTAGACACTGACCACAGCCAGTGTTGACCTAGACACTGACCACAACCCGTGTTGACCTAGACTCTACACATCACCGGTGTCCCCCCCCCGGCCCATACGTTAATATTGACAACATAAGCGTGTCTGTAACGACAGAGAGTGAACCTGCTCGAGGGAAGTGTTAACTCAAGCAAGGAGACGTAGAGAGTAACGGGAATGGAACAGAGAGAAGGGAACATATTCACCCAGCTCTCAACTGAACTCGCAGAAGGTCAAAGGTCAACGCGTTCCATTCCTGCAAATGCCAAGTTGGGTGACTGCAGCTGTATCATCCGTCATGTGCAGGTCTGGGAGGGAGGGGTCGTGGATGTGTGTGGGGGGGTGGGTTAATATGTGTTAATATGCACACACCACACACACACCCACATACACCCACACACACACATCTGTGACGTAAGAGGAGATCAAAGGACCAACGATAAGTATAAGAACTTAGTTCATCCTCAAACACTCGAGACTAATGACCTTGACATTGCAGCTCTCGGGTCACAGGTCAGCGGATTTATGTCCTTGAGATCGGAAATAATAAAAATTTAAAAAGCAAGTAAAAACCAACGTTTTTTTTAGTATAAATCTTATATATTTGAGACATAACTAAACGTAATGATTATGTTCAATATAATACGAACAGCGCGACAGACTAGCACAAATATTTAAAAGTTACATAGATACATAGAAATAATCTAAAAATTCATTAATTTAATTACATGCGATTGATGTGAAATTTTGATACGTCATTTTTATCGTCGCCATGAGTCTGCCTGCAAAATTTCAGCTCGATATGATACGGAAAGTGGGTTAAAAATTGATACAAAGTTTTTGCGGCAAGCAATCAAGCAGGCGCCACGAGTTTAGGATTTAAACATTAGAGACTGATCCATTGCTCCCACCATTCAGTGCTCCATCAGCCATTGTTTTGTCATCATGCACTGTTTCATTTGGTGCTCAATCAACACTTAATTTTCCCAATTAGTTTATTACCTCCTGCCCATATTAGCACATAACCTCCACTGCGCATATTAGCACATAACCTCTACTGCCCATATTAGCACATAACCTCAACTGCCCATAGTAGCACATAACCTATACTGCCCATATTAGCACATAACCTCTACTGCCCATAGTAGCACATAACCTCTACTGCCAATATTAGCACATAACCTCTACTGCCCATATTAGCACATAACCTCTACTGCCCATATTAGCACATAACCTCTACTGCCCATAGTAGCACATAACCTCTACTGCCCATATTAGCACATAACCTCTACTGCCCATATTAGCACATATCCTCTACTGCCCATATTAGCACATAACCTCTACTGCCCATATTAGCACATAACCTCTACTGCCCATATTATCACATTACCTCTACTGCCCATATTAGCACATAACCTCTACTGCCCATATTAGCACATAACCTCTACTGCCCATATTAGCACATTACCTCTACTGCCCATATTAGCACATAACCTCTACTGCCCATATTAGCACATAACCTCTACTGCCCATATTAGCACATAACCTCTACTGCCCTAATAATCAACTTTATTTTTGTTATCTCCACTCGCTTTGTATGCTCTGTATTTGTTTCTGACACGTTTCTGTACATCTTCAAAGTGTTTCATTCTATTCCTTCCTTCCTTCCGTCCTCACAACTTCTCCCCATCATGGCAGCTGATGTTTGTTGTTACCTCCTAACCACACCTCACCCACCCCTTAGCCCAACATCCACCTGACTACACCTGCCGTGACGTGTCTCATCCATGGATTGCACTCTCCACCAAATACTGGTTTATCAAGGTCTGCACTGCATCATTCTACAGCTGCTTGAATGAACGCCGGAGTCGATGTTGTGAAGTGGAAATGACGTAACGAGGTGGGACTTTAGGTTCTGCCCTTTGGGAGGAGGTCAGCTAGATTCATGTTTGGGATTGGTGTTTGGTAGGAGAATATCCATGTCAACGATTTCAAATAGACAAAACAACTGGGATTGACAAAATATAAACATAAATCAAGAGGGCAGACTTGTACAAGTTCCCGTCAAATATGTGTACAATTGTACAAGTTCCCTGTCAAATATGTGTACAATTGTACAAGTTCCCTGTCAAATATGTGTACAATTGTACAAGTTCCCTATCAAATATGTGTACAATTGTACAAGTTCCCTGTCAAATATGTGTACAATTGTACAAGTTCCCTGTCAAATATATGTACAATTGCACACGTTCCCTGTCAAATATATGTACAATTATAAAAGTTCCCTGTCAAATGTGTGTGTACACTTGTAGAAGTTCGCCTGTGTACACCCAGTCTAATGTCTCTGGCCTTTCAGTCAGGGCGTTTCGCTATTTTATTATTAATAGTTTGAGAACGCGAATGAAGTTCCCCAGGAACTTCAAATGACAAATATAATAGTTGGGGCGGGGGGGGGGCGCTAGACCCACACTCCAGGGCGGCAAATTAGAAGTGTGTGACCTTTGAGAAACCAAAACAAAGTGCAATAATTTGACTTAATGCCAACGTGTCTGCCTGGTACGTTGAGCCCCCACACCACCCCATCACCCCATCACCCCATCACCTACTCATGTGGTGAGGAGTAGAGGTGGTGGATATGATTGTCCTGGTTATCACAGTCCATCTGCCAGGACAATGTCCTATGATTGTCCTGGTTATCACAGTCCATCTGCCAGGACAATGTCCTATGATTGTCCTGGTTACCTCAGTCCATCTGCCAGGACAATGTCCTATGATTTTCCTGGTTACCTCAGTCCATCTGCCAGGACAATGTCCTATGATTGTCCTGGTTACCTCAGTCCATCTGCCAGGACAATGTTCTATGATTGTCCTGGTTATCACAGTCCATCTGCCAGGACAATGTCCTATGATTGTCCTGGTTACCTCAGTCCATCTGCCAGGACAATGTCCTATGATTGTCCTGGTTATCACAGTCCATCTGCCAGGACAATGTCCTATGATTGTCCTGGTTACCTCAGTCCATCTGCCAGGACAATGTCCTATGATTGTCCTGGTTACCTCAGTCCATCTGCCAGGACAATGTCCTATGATTGTCCTGGTTACCTCAGTCCATCTGCCAGGACAATGTCCTATGATTGTCCTGGTTACCTCAGTCCACCTGCCAGGACAATGTCCTATGATTGTCCTGGTTACCTCAGTCCATCTGCCAGAACAATGTCCTATGATTGTCCTGGTTACCTCAGTCCACCTGCCAGGACAATGTCCTATGATTGTCCTGGTTACCTCAGTCCATCTGCCAGGACAATGTCCTATGATTGTCCTGGTTACCTCAGTCCACCTGCCAGGACAATGTCCTATGATTGTCCTGGTTACCTCATTCCACCTGCCAGGACAATGTCCTATGATTGTCCTGGTTACCTCATTCCATCTGCCAGGACAATGTCCTATGATTGTCCTGGTTACCTCAGTCCATCTGCCAGCAATTGAACGCGGTCATCATTCATGTATTAAAGGACGTAAAATGTCCACACTGATATTTCCACAGGCAAGGAAATGTCACGTGAAATGTCCAGAGTCAAGGTAATGTCAGGTGAAATGTCTGTGGATCATACGGACCAGGATGACCAAACAGAAAAGGGGGGGGGGAGAGAGAGAGATCAGCGCTTCTCGTGCTAGTGCTCACGGCGACCCTAGATCTGTAGGCTCACTTGGTAGTACACCTACCGATGAAAGGAACCACTGACATTAGGAGGGTATCCCAACGAATTCTCCGACTGTTCTTGGAGTCACTGGAGTCCCGACTCTCTGCTCCAGTAGATGGGACAAGTGACGTCACATCCCGACTCTCTGCTCCAGTAGATGGGACAAGTGACGTCACATCCCGACTCTCTGCTCCAGTAGATGGGACAAGTGACGTCACATCCCGACTCTCTGCTCCAGTAGATGGGACAAGTGACGTCACATCCCGACTCTCTGCTCCAGTAGATGGGACAAGTGACGTCACATCCCGACTCTCTGCTCCAGTAGATGGGACAAGTGACGTCACATCCCGACTCTCTGCTCCAGTAGATGGGACAAGTGACGTCACATCCCGACTCTCTGCTCCAGTAGATGGGACAAGTGACGTCACATCCCGACTCTCTGCTCCAGTAGATGGGACAAGTGACGTCACATCCCGACTCTCTGCTCCAGTAGATGGGACAAGTGACGTCACATCCCTATGTCCAAACACGGCTGACAAGTGGGGGAAGGGGGGGGAGGAGGTTGACTAACCTAATTATCTAATGGCCTGCAAACAAAGTACGACTACACGTGTCACTCGATCTACAAGACAAACTAGTTCTTCGTCTCTGTTCGTGCATAGTCTTAAAACTGTAGTGCAAGTTCGGGAAACCATGGCTCGCGAGCCAGATGTGGCTCTATTGGTTGGTGGCCGCATCTGGCTCTAAGACGAATGTTCGATTTTTTTTTAAACCCGTTTATTTAGACTCCTTTGATCTAAACATTAATTGCAAATAAAGAACAGCATAATAATGTTATTAAAAATAATTCAGAGCCATAATTATTGTACTTTTAGTGTTGATATTACACAAAATGCACACATTTATTTGCATTTTTAGTTTTAAACATAATACATGGCTCTCGACTCTCACGGAATTTATTTTCAAAAAATATGTTGTGTTTATGGCTCTCTCGGGAAAAATGTTTCCCGACCCCTGACTGTAGTGCAATAAGGTGGTGTTGTTTGTACAAATAACGACTTTGACTTAAGTAAGTGGCCCCCACAATTCTATACACACATATACACAAGTAGATTATGTTCACACATTCAAATATGGGTGTGTATTAACAAAACAATAAATCCCCCAGTTTAGAATAATGTGATCAACAGATTACAAAAATAACAGCGGATACACGAATTGTGCACTAAGATCGATTTGATGGGAGAGAACTCTACAGTAATTATATGTATTACAGCAAACACAACATTTGATATACTACAACAAACACAACATTTGATGTACTACAACAACTACACAACATTTGATGTACTACAACAACTACACAACAGTTGATGTACTACAACAACTACACAACATTTGATGTACTACAACAACTACACAACATTTGATGTACTACAACAACTACACAACATTTGATGTACTACAACAACTACACAACATTTGATGTACTACAACAAACACAACATTTGATGTACTACAGCAAACACAACATTTGATGTACTACAACAAACACACAACATTTGATGTACTACAACAAACACACAACATTTGATGTACTACAACAACTACACAACATTTGATGTACTACAACAACTACACAACATTTGATGTACTACAACAAACACACAACATTTGATGTACTACAACAACTACACAACATTTGATGTACTACAACAACTACACAACATTTGATGTACTACAACAAACACAACATTTGATGTACTACAACAAACACAACATTTGATGTACTACCAACAAACACAACATTTGATGTACTACAACAAACACAACATTTGATGTACTACAACAAACACAACATTTGATGTACTACAAACACAACATTTGATGTACTACAACAAACACACAACATTTGATGTACTACAACAAACACACAACATTTGATGTACTACAACAACTACACAACATTTGATGTACTACAACAAACACAACATTTGATGTACTACAACAAACACAACATTTGATGTACTACAACAAACACAAAATTTGATGTACTACAACAAACACAACATTTGATGTACTACAAAAAACACAACATTTGATGTACTACAACAACTACACAACATTTGATGTACTACAACAAACACAAAATTTGATGTACTACAACAAACACAACATTTGATGTACTACAAAAAACACAACATTTGATGTACTACAACAACTACACAACATTTGATGTACTACAACAAACACAACATTTGATGTACTACAACAAACACAACATTTGATGTACTACAACAAACACAACATTTGATGTACTACACAACTACACAACATTTGATGTACTACAACAAACACAACATTTGATGTACTACAACAAACACAACATTTGATGTACTGCAACAAACACAACATTTGATGTACTACAACACTCTGTTACTTTCCTCCCTACAGAAACGTAGATGGAACTTGAGAAATTGTTGGAAGGAAGTTAGTACAGAAGTCCACGGATGTCTTTGAATTTAATTCATTTAAACGAACATGTCATTTAGAACATGTCATTTAGAACATGTCATTTAGAACATGTCATTTAGAAACTGTCTACTGTTTAACAAGGATTTAAAAGTTTCATATTGCTATATACCCATTCCTAGACATTCTATCTGTAAATTGATAATTATTTATGTAAGAAATCATTCGGAGCTCGAACAAATAAGTGTGCCAGGTAACTCCAAACCATACAGGTGTATTGTCCAGGTGAGTGATAATTTTGGTATTGTCAAAGTAAGTGATATGATGGATATTATCCATATAATCCAAGTGTAAGGGAAACAAACAATTTAACAACATCTGATCATGAAATCCAAGTGTAAGAGAAAGATAACGGGTCTTTGTCGTAAATCATTCATATTAACCCCTCCCTCCCCCCACCCTCATGGAATCTGATACCAGGGGAACTCAAGGCTTACCCCAGTTCTAGCTGTGCAAACACGGGGAGGTAACTGGCCCAGAGAAGAACTGAGAGTTATGGGAACCATTGTGAACAATGTTTGCTTTCTCCTAACCATAAAGTGT
Source organism: Ampullaceana balthica (assembly GCA_944989445.1). Lineage (NCBI taxonomy): Eukaryota > Metazoa > Mollusca > Gastropoda > Lymnaeidae > Ampullaceana > Ampullaceana balthica. Next base: position 678,764 of record CALYLW010000261.1, on the reverse strand, counting down.
TTGTCTTCAAGTCCTCGGCATAATAACAGCTCAGTAAAACATTGGCTAGTGAAATAGTGTAGTTGTGTTGGAATGGTGACCATGTGCAGTGTCTGGTACAGTGTCTTGGTACAGTGTCTGGTACAGTGTCTTGGTACAGTGTCTTGGTACAGTGTCTTGGTACAGTGTCTTGGTACAGTGTCTTGGTACAGTGTCTTGGTACAGTGTCTTGGTACAGTGTCTTGGTACAGTGTCTTGGTACAGTGTCTTGGTACAGTGTCTTGGTACAGTGTCTTGGTACAGTGTCTTGGTACAGTGTCTTGGTACAGTGTCTTGGTACAGTGTCTGGTACAGTGTCTTGGTACAGTGTCTTGGTACAGTGTCTTGGTACAGTGTCTTGGTACAGTGTCTTGGTACAGTGTCTTTTACGATGTCTTTGCACTGTGACTTGATGCAACATCTTGGTTAAATTTCTCGGTACAGTGTCTTTTGTACAATGAAAATAGTTTATATAGACCCACACTAACCCATAGTTGTAAGTCCCCAATAATCCCATAGAGTTTAGTCCCCTATCAAACAGATCGATCTGAGCGCCTCTTTCAAACCAGTCCTCTGACTCCGAGAACCCTGGATCATTCGCCTTTCATTTGTAACTGGATTAGAGTCACCACAAGAAATAAAGGCCTGGAGATGTCGGTAGTTCAGGGACCTCTCCATCTGGCCTTCATACAGCTTCCCTTGATCCCACTTAGAGAATATTGATGCACCGAGGCGCCCCTGAGAACAGAGGCGGCGGAAAGCGAGGCTCCATGTGGTAGAAATGATGGGGCAACCAGTGTCGTGTGGGGGGGGGGAGGGGGTAGTCTTCCCTGGACCTGGGAGAAGATATTAGTCAGGTGCCTGGTCACGGTAATCTTATGGAATCTCAGCTATAATACCTGTAATTTGGCAGGTCAGATCTACACCTGTACAGATATGTACCGGTTGAAATTAACACCTATACTGATGATGTACCGGATAAAATCAACATCTATAAACTATAAAGATGATGTACTGGGTCCGATGAAGACTAGTTCAAGTTGGTGACACTTGTTATGAAGTAGTTAAAGCGCGACATGTTCAACCAAAAGTAACACAACATTCTGAACTCTTCACACAGAGGAAATAACCGGACAAGTCAGTTAGTGCTATCCATGGGGTCGAAGATATCTCATATCCCGGAAACTCTGCTTTTTCCCCGGAGATAATCGAAAAGTTGATTCAATATTCAGATAAACTGCCACACCCACCCATTGGCAGACGGTAACATTCACATCTAAACCAAGTCGTCGTCACCCCCCCCCCTCCTTTCCGTCTCTGATGTACAAAACTCAATGGATGTCAACATGGATGTCAACATGGATGTCAACATGGATGTCAACATGGATGTCAACATGGATGTCAACATGGATGTCAACATGGATGTCAACATCCAATGAATCTTGCGCCGATCACACGAGCAGAGCAGGAGATGCTAGCATTGAAACAGGGGGCATCACCTCGTGGGCATCACCTCGTGGGCATCACCTCGTGGGCATCACCTCGTGGGCATCACCTCGTTCTTTTCATCAATTTCGAGCTTCCCCTTGAATCCGACATGCCATTGCTCCTAAGAACAGACGTGACAGCAAGTGACAGAAGTGACAGACATGACAAACGTGACAGAAGTGACAGGCGTGGGAGCAAGTGACAGACCTGACAGACGTGACAAACGTGACAGACATGACAGAAGTGAAAAAAGTACCAGAAGTGACAAACGTACAGAATTGACAGACGTGACAGAAGTGACAGAAATGAGAGACTCTCTTGGCTTTCTGCTTGTTGCTCACATTTAAAAACCCCAAAATAGAATCCGTTACAAACTAATAAGAGATGTGAAATAATCGGGACTTCCCGTTCAATTGATGTTGAGTCGCTACATCCTCGATAAGATCAGCTGATCAACCGCGACTTAATCGATTACGCGAAATTATGAATCGCAACTTAACGAGATCTTTGTAGGCGTCATAAAAATATAATTAATCGAAATTAATCGATTAAATTCTTTCCTGATTTATCCAACACATTTTTTGCAATCAGTACCAGCACTAGATATAATATCCTAGATGCATGCCGGGTATTCCTCTAAAACTTATTGTAACATTAAGTAAACCTAATGGGGTTAGAAGTTTGACAAAATGTTTGCTTGTTTGTTTTAACCGGCTATTCGAGTGTATTAAACCAAAGATAACCTAAGACAACACTCAGATAGACTAGACATAGGGATAAATAACATTTTTCTTATGCCGTATGCAATAACAAACACATACAAATTCTCGTTCTTCCCGTCCGGAATTGTGACGTAGTTGGGTTGCCTGAATAAACCAGATAAACCAACACTTAATCAACATTTAAAACTCTAATAAAAATTCAAGACCAGACATAAACCTTGGGTAAGCGTATAACGCAATAATCTTTAGTTTAGAAGGAGCGTCTGTAACAGATAAGATAAGATAAGATAAGATAAGATAAGATAAGATAAGATAAGACATTAACATTCGCCACTCAATGCCGTGGAAATCTGAAGAAATGTAGAAAGATGCAAACTTAAAAGGCTTTTGATAAGAAGATAAGATAAGAAGATAAGATAAGAAGATAAGATAAGAAGATAAGATAAGAAGATAAGATAAGAAGATAAGATAAGAAGATAAGATAAGAAGATAAGATAAGAAGATAAGATAAGAAGATAAGATACGAAGATAAGATAAGAATATAAGATAAGAAGATAAGATAAGAAGATAAGATAAGAATATAAGATAAGAATATAAGATACGAAGATAAGATAAGAAGATAAGATAAGAAGATAAGATAAGAAGATAAGATAAGAAGATAAGATAAGAAGATAAGATAAGAAGATAAGATAAGAAGATAAGATAAGAAGATAAGATAAGAAGATAAGATAAGATAAGATCAAAACGATACAGTGAAGCCAATAACAGAGTTCAAGAATTTGTGATGCATCTACTCCACCCCCACCCCCACCGTCCCCAGCTGCGTGACAATCTTCCAAACTCCAGAAGTGGGAGCAACTGTCAGATGCATTGATGGATGACAGCCCGGATTGTGGTCAGTGACCTCACAGATGACTTAAAGTCTTCCCTTTTGAGCTCCGTTCCAAAACAATGGTCAGACGTCACATTGGCTAGACGACACATTGGTCATACAACACAATGGTCATACGACACAATGGTCAGACGACACAATGGTCAGACGACACAATGGTCAGACGACACAATGGTCAGACGACACAATGGTCATACGACACATTGGTCAGACGACATATTGGTCAGAGGACACAATGGTCAGACGACACAATGGTCAGACGACACAATGGTCATACGACACATTGGTCAGACGACATATTGGTCAGAGGACACAATGGTCAGACGACACAATGGTCAGACGACACAATGGTCAGACGACATATTGGCAAGAGGACACAATGGTCAGACGACATATTGGTCTGAGGACACAATGGTCAGACGTCACATTGGCCAGACGAAACATTGGTCAGAGGACACAATGGTCAGACGACACATTTGTCAGAGGACACAATGGTCAGACGACACATTTGTCAGAGGACACAATGATCATACGACACAAGGACATGTGATATTGGTCAACAAAATTGACATACGAACAATGTTCATTCTAAGGTTCCTTACGTCTTCTGCAAAGTAATATAAAAACCCAGAGTGCAAAGTTGCGCAATATCCATTTTTGTGCAATATTTATTTTCAAAATTTGCTGCGCTCTAATTCTAAACTTCTGCGCGGTGTCGGCCAGATATCTGCGCGGCCGCGCTGCTTAAAAGGAACATTGTATACAAAATGTATGTATCGACGATTTATTTGCTGACTGCAATAATATAACGATGAGTGTCTTCATTGAACGTTGACAGTGTCTATGTTATGAGAATACCGTTGCCAGTTTCTATGTTATGAGAATACCGTTGACAGTGTCTATGTTATGAGAATAACGTTGCCAGTGTCTATGTTATGAGAATACCGTTGACAGTGTCTTTGTTATGAGAATACCATTGACAGTGTCTATTTTATGAGAATACCATTGACAGTGTCTATGTATGAGAATACTGTTGACAGTGTCTATGTTATGAGAATACCATTGACAGTGTCTATGTTATGAGAATACTGTTGACAGTGTCTATGTTATGAGAATACTGTTGACAGTGTCTATGTTATGAGAATACCGTTGACAGTGTCTTTGTTATGAGAATACTGTTGACAGTGTCTATGTTATGAGAATACCGTTGACAGTGTCTATGTTATGAGAATACAATAGAGCGTCGGCCAAACTTCAAACTTAATTTACCGCGAAAACACTAATAATGATAGAAGACTTCCGAATGAAACTGAAATAGCAATTGTCCAGTCATTGTCCATAGTAAGTCAAATTTGCTGCTACCGCTTCTGCGCCTTATTCCAACCCAGCGGTTCTCAGGCCATTGATCGTCCGTAGACAGAATGCCCACATCACGTGATATGATTCATAGATTGAGTTATCACAATTAACAGTAAGTATAAAACAACGCTCCAAACTTAGGTACGATCTCATCCAAGCATTGCGTGTTAATGTGCCCTTGTCAAGCACGGGGTACATGTGAAAATAACTTGGGGACCGCGACAATAAATAACCAGCTTATCTACACGGCCAGTTTCCTGTAGTTTGTATTTACTTTTCAGCGACGTGGCTTTATTGCGCCTGGTCTCAGACTTTTGGTCAAAAATGGGTGATTAGCACACACATGTGGGAGATGATAGTGTGTGGGAGGGGTGAGAGGGGTGTGTGTGTGGGGAAGCGTGGGTGTGGCTGAGGGGGTGTGGTCTGTTGACTGCAGATTTTTTTAAAAATATGACAGAAATGTTTTTAATTTCTCTATGAATAACCAAATTAAGGTTATATCCAACAGTACTTGTACCAGTTATATTGTACGCCAACATATAGCTGTACCAGTTATATTGTACACCAACATATACTTGTACAGTATTTGTACACCAACATATACTTGTACCCAGTTATATTGTACATAAGACAGCTGTTAGTGCATGACTTTCTTGTTGATATGTCGACAGCTTCGATACATTACCACAAAACAGAACCAACGTTTGTGAGGCAATGAGAGGCAGCTGTCTATAGTTAGCGGTGAGGCAATGAGAGGCAGCTATCTATAGTTATTTGTGAGGCAGTGAGAGGCAGCTGTCTATAGTTAGTGGTGTGGCAATGAGAGGCATGGTACGAGGTGTCTACCGACACAGACAGAAATGCTCAGTCATTTTGTTAGGCGGTACAACGACGCCATTTTTTAAAGATTAAATTTAGCCAGGGGCGGAGTGGCAGCGAAACAATATTCGACGATGAAACGCCTTTTAAGCTCAAAAACGTTGTTCCCAAGGTACACTGTATTTACATTACAGACAAAAGACTTTGAATGACTGCAGCTCGCTCCTTTCGTGCGGGAATCCCCTGAAGCCAGACTAATCTATTTAAAGACGTGAATCGCGTGATGACCTTTTCCAACAGGCTGGTCCCAGCCAAAAATGCCAAGCGCCCACACTCCAAACGACACGCATGATCGGCTTGGTGCAGACCGCGATTGGCGTGCACCACTCTCCCCAACCTCGGAGGCATGTTTCTATTGATTTCTGGTTGAATTCTAAAACGTTTTCATTAACATGAAACAAACGAGAGGATTAAAACAGCCAAGCTCTAGTCTATGGTATGCTGGATTGTATTATTGATTGTATTTTTGGTAGTATGTTTGGTGGTATATTTGGTGGTATATTTGGTGGTGCGCCAAATCCCCCAGATGTCTTGACGAGGTTTCTTGTCCCAGACACTACGATGTCTTTTTACTTCCTGTTCACGACACTCCCATATGTTGCCCAGACTTCCTGTTCCCGACACTCCCATATCTTGCCCAGACTTCCTGTTCACGACACTCCCATATGTTGCCCAGACTGCATCTGCACACCAAGATAGAGCACCTCCATCGCGTGAGCTCACTTGCACTGGAGACGTAGTAGCTGCCCCTGATAGGACCCTCCCTGCAAGAAAATTGAGCAGACACCGTACAACAAATCCACAGGCTGTGTTTGATGGCGCGATATGTCATAACAAGGGGAAATAAGCTGAGCTATTTCATAACAAGGGAAATAAGATGAGCTATTTCATAACAAGGGAAATAAGATGAGCTATTTCATAACAAGGGAAATAAGATGAGCTATTTCATAACAGGGGATACCAGCTGAGATGCGGAGATTCATGGCATCGAAAATGGGGAATTAATATATGATTACTCATCAAGGCCTACCGGAAGTAAAGTTAAAATATTTCGTAAATGAGAGTTAGTCACCTTGTCAAAACTATGCAAGTTGATAGGAAGATAGTTCCTTCGGTTGAACTACCCAAAGAAATCTTTGACAAATAGATCTTCCCTTCAGACGGGCCACCAAAACAGTGTTACTATATACAAGTTTGGCCTAAAAGATAACAATCAATCGAACATTCGTGACCACAATATTGAATGTGTCACGTGATGAAATGACCTGTGAATCTGCACACTTCATATGTGCCACTGCATGTACTGATACTGCTGCAACATGTCTACTGCGTTGTACTAGCTGTACGGTGATGTTGTACCAGCTGTACTGTGATGTTGTACCAACTGTACTGTGGTGTTGTACCAGCTGTACTGTAAGGTTGTACCAGCTGTACTGTGATGTTGTACCAGCTGTACTGTGATGTTTGTACCAGCTGTACTGTGATGTTGTACCAGCTGTACTGTGATGTTGTACCAGCTGTATTGTGATGTTGTACTAGCTGTACTGTGATCTTGTACCAGCTGTACTGTGATGTTGTACCAGCTGTACTGTGATGTTGTACCAGCTGTACTGTGATGTTGTACCAACTGCACTGTGATGTTGTACCAACTGTACTGTGGTGTTGAACAAACTGTACTGTGATGTTGTTCCAGCTTTACTGTGATGTTGTACCAACTGTACTGTGATGTTGTACCAGCTATACTGTGATGTACCAACTGTACTGTGATGTTGTACCAACTGTACTGTCTTGTTGTACCAGCTGTACTGTGATGTTGTACCAACTGTACTGTCTTGTTGTACCAGCTGTACTGTGATGTTGTACCAGCTGTACTGTGATGTTGTACCAACTGTACCGTGATGTTGTACCAACTGTACTGTGATGTACCAACTGTACTGTGATGTACCAGCTTCCTTCATGGACCAAAATTACGGAATACATCGTGGAACACAAACACAAAAGCAAACATATTCATAATGTGTATGTGTGTGTGAGGGGCTGTTATGTGCGTGAGGGCACATGGGATTGACAAATCTATTAAGAGATGTAATAAGACTAATTCAAAACGTGATGTTTATAAAAAAAATCTTTCTTTGTTTTTGTTATAATCCAGAGTAAAATATTAATTATTGGCATTTCGCAACAATAGATGGTCATAAAACAAGGGAAAACAGATCCTCATATACAAGGAATAACTGACAGGTGGGGGGAGGGGGACAAACAGGTAGGGGGTGTAGAATGGCAGGAAAAGGCGGGAAAAGGGGGGATAGAGGGAAGAAGGGACAGAATTAAGGAAGGGCCAAATTGAAAGAGGCGATGTAAGTAGAAAATAGCAAACCATTGTGAGCATGGGACAGACAGATACTTTATAGTAAGAGACAAATGGCGGATGTGGGTATGGCAGGAAGAAGCCGGTGACGAAAGTTTCTGAGTATTTCATGAGACAGGCGACTTTACAAGAACCAGTGATTAGAGTTAGAGACACCCTCGCCATACCATCACCAAGTCCTTCGTCTATCAGAGGATATTTGAGACACACTCGCCATACCATCATCAAGTCCTTCGTCCATCAGAGGATTACATTTTTGCGCTGAGTTCAACCTTCTAAAATCACGTGTCACTGACACACAGACACACGTGTCTCTACCTCTGACACACAGACACCCGTTTATCTACCACTGACACACAGACACCCGTTTATCTACCACTGACACACAGACACCCGTTTATCTACCACTGACACACAGACACACGTTATCTACCTCTGACACACAGACACACGTTATCTACCTCTGACACACAGACACACGTTTATCTACCACTGACAGATCAGATATAATTTTCAAAACGACATTTGTGTTTACTTAGAATTGCCTGTGACTGAAGTGTCCGCCCAATCGGACCTCGCATCAGTTTGAACCGGACAGTGGACAGTGGACAGTGGACGGGTCACTTCTGTCCTGGAGGGAATCAACTGACCGGAGGAACGTCTGAGGTCATCAGTTAGTTCATCATGGTACTGGGGGCGGGGAGTGGGAGGTGGTATAGACAGACGGAGGGTGGGAACACAATTAGAAATTAAGGATAGATGGATGGGGGGGGGGACAGTGACAGATCGATTGGGAGGGGGCGGGGCATCGAAAGCGGAATGTGACAGGGAGGGAAGAGAGATAAGCGAGAAAGAGAGAGAGACAGACATACCAAAATTGTGAAAGAGAGATGGAGAGAGAGAAATGGAGAGAGAGAATGAGAGAGAGACAGAGGAGAAATAAATGGACAGAGAGAGTGATGGTAAGAGAGTGGTTGAAATAGAGAGTGAGATAGAGACTGAGAGAGAGAGCGACAGAAATAGTGAGAGAGTGATGGAAAGAGATGGAGACAGGGAGAGATAATGAGAGAGGGAGAAAGACTGACAGGAATGGTGAGATAGAGATGGAAAGAGAGATGGAGGGAGAGGTGGAGGGAGAGGAATGGAGAGAGAGACAGAGCTGGAACAGAATAAAAGACAGCAGCTACCTAAAGATATAATAAAAGACAGCAACTATATAAAGATATAATAAAAGACAGCAGCTACCTAAAGATATAATAAAAGACAGCAGCTACCTAAAGATGTAATTAATAAGCAAAAATGAAAACCAAGAACAACATAAAGAATGGCTTCAGGTAAATATCTACATGTCTCGACTCCGGCCCCAGATTGACGTCACAACGTGCGGTTTGCTTTAGAGTTCATCTGTTCTAATTAAAATATTCAAATAATATTCATAAGACACCTCACCTCCCCGGCTCCTAATTTTAGGTTTGTGAATGATTTTAATGTCATGATTTTTGTAAACTCATAAATCATATTTTGGTGACACACAAAGATGGTGAAGTCGGGTGTAGTGCTGAACAGCTTTGTTGACAACATCCAATGATGTTGGTCCAAAACTGTTATGATTTTAATGTTAGGCAATGTTAGGCAATGTTAGGCAATGAGGAAATAGAGACGAATGTAAATTGCAGTAAATTACGAGAAATGTTAACTACTTGCGCATGTGTGTCTCATGGCGCTAAAGGTCAGCTGCAATCACGGGTGTAGCTAATGACGTCATGTGTAGCTTTGTTGCACGTGTGTAGCTAATGACGTCATGTGTAGTCTTGTTGCACGTGTGTAGCTAATGACGTCATGTGTAGTCTTGTTGCACGTGTGTAGCTAATGACGTCATGTGTAGCCTTGTTGCACGTGTGTAGCTAATGACGTCATGTGTAGCCTTGTTGCACGTGTGTAACTAATGACGTCATGTGTAGCCTTGTTGCACGTGTGTAACTAATGACGTCATGTGTAGTCTCCCGACACGGATGTAATTATGGACGGCATGTATAGCATTGCCTCACGTGTGCAACTATTGACGGCATGTATAGCATTGCCTCACGTGTGCAACTATTGACGGCATGTATAGCATTGCCTCACGTGTGCAACTATTGACGGCATGTATAGCATTGCCTCACGTGTGCAACTATTGACGGCATGTATAGCATTGCCTCACGTGTGCAACTAAACCGTAAATTTGAGCGATGTCACTCCTAGCCCACATATCAGATTGATTCGTTTAACGTTTGTCTTTCATCTTTTTACATTAACTTTAACGTGGAGACTTTTTTAAAATTAAATAAATGTTAAAGTCCCTTATAATCTTGGGACAAAATTATAACTTGATACTTTTGGGAGGAACTGTGAGCAGACAAAGTCATCTTCTGCTGACTGAACTAAATGACTTTCTGACTTGCCAAGTCAGAAACTTGTTATATTCTTGGCTAACGGCGTCCATAGATACGAATGACTCCAATTATGATAGATGCCGGCTTAAAGCATTGTGACCTGAACTAATGTAGGTCATGGTGTCATATGGTGTTTAACTGTTCAACCCCAACTGCTGTATGTTCATTGTGTTTAACTGTTAAACACCGTGATGAGTGACCAGATTTTTAATAAGTATGAAAGGAATATATACTACATGAGCCACATTGGCTCTTAATCCGCGAGGGCCACGACAGGTAACCGGAAACAAGTGAGTTAATCTCGTTAAATGGGGTGCCCACGCCCAGGGCAGGGTCGGGCGATGGTGTGTGAGGTGGAGCGGTGGGGGGGGGGTAGTGGAGAGTGGTTTATTTATGTAGGAAATGTTTTCCTTGAAGAATGGCCTGATACCCAAGATTCTGGAGATAACGGGAGAATGGGATACTCGGGTCGGGGTGCGGGGATGAGGGGGGGGGAGGCAACCTGGAGGGGTGGGGGATCAATCTGTACATGAGGGGGGGTCAATCTGTACATAGGAGGGGTGGTGTGGGGGCCAATGTCAAGGTTACTTTAATTTCAACAAGTATTAATTTCAACCAATGTCAAGGTTACTTTAATTTCACCAATGTCAAGTTACTTTAATTTCAATCAATAGTCATGATATGTGACCAATGTAAAATGTTTGATCGACTTTTACCTTGGAGTCTGTCTGATGGTCGAATGAATCTATTGAACAGATTATAGACTAACGAGAGAATATGTTAATATGAAACTCTACACTTCAACATACCGACAATGGAAGTCTATTTCGACAATAGACTGACAATGACAGTCGATTTGCTACAAATATGCTGAAAACGGAATATCTACAACTACCGAAATTTAAGTCTATTCTACAACAGACAGCCTTTGAGACCTGCATGTGTGTTTATTACGAGACTGCTGTCTATTAGTACAACAGACTGCTGTGTTCCTACTCATGTCTATTAGTACAACAGACTGCTGTGTTCCTCTACTCATGTCTATCAGTACAACAGACTGCTGTGTTCCTCTCATGTCATACAACAGCTGTGTTTCCTACTCAGTCATGTACAACAGACTGCTGTGTTCCTCTACTCATGTCTATACAACAGACTGCTGGTTCCTCTACTCATGTCTATCAGACAAAAGACCCGCTATGTGTCTCCATTGTCAGCCAGACCACAATTTATCTCTGGCTACACACTCACGTTACATCCAAGATATCAAATAAGCTAATTTATTATTTATAAGTTAGAAGATTTTTCCAGCAATCATCTCCGACAAGATCAATACGTAAATAGGCGCTGTCATGTAGGGGGAGGGAGGGCTGGGCGATGGAGGGAGTAGAGGGCTAGGGAGGGAGTAGTGGATAGGGAGGGAGTAGAGGCTAGGGAGGGAGTAGTGGATAAGGAGGGAGTAGAGGCTAGGGAGGGAGTAGAGGCTAGGGAGGGAGTAGAGGGCTAGGGAGGGAGTAGTGGATAGGGAGGGAGTAGTAGGATAAGGAGGGAGTAGAGGCTAGGGAGGGAGTAGTGGATAAGGAGGGAGTAGAGGCTAGGGAGGGAGTAGTGGATAAGGGGGATGGAGGGAGTAGTGGATAAGGAGGGAGTAGAGGCTAGGGAGGGAGTAGGGATAGAGGCTAGGGAGGGAGTAGTGGATAAGGGGAGGGAGTAGAGGATAAGGAGGGAGTAGAGGCTAGGGAGGGAGTAGAGGCTAGGGAGGGAGTAGTGGATAAGGAGGGAGTAGAGGCTAGGGAGGGAGTAGAGGCTAGGGAGGGAGTAGAGGATAGGGAGGGAGTAGTGGATAAGGGAGGGAGTAGTGGGGCTAGGGAGGGAGTAGGGGCTAGGGAGGGAGTAGGGGCTAGGGAGGGAGTGTCAATGAAGTTAATGAATGATGTCTGGTGTAAAGTTACGTTAGTGAATTGTGATAATCGTGTGATATAATCATGTGATATAATCATGTGATATAATCATGTGATATAATCATGTGATATAATCATGTGATTTAATCATGTGATATAATCATGTGATATAATCATGTGATTTTTTCTACATTTATCAAAGCTATCTTCTCTCTACCACATCAGACCTACCATGGTCTGTGCTGTCAGATGTTAATGACCATATGTGGCATGGAACCAAGTGACCATATGTGGCATGGAACCAAGTGACCATATGTGGCATGGAACCAAGTGACCATATGTGGCATGGGACCAAGTGACCATAGTGGCATAGAACCAAGTGACCATACGTGGCATGGACTCAAGTGACCATACGTGGCATGGAACCAAGTGACCATATGTGGCATGGAACCAAGTGACCATATGTGGCATGAACCAAGTGACCATATGGGGCATGAACCAAGGGACCCTAGACTAGGTATGTGAGAGTTTGGACATACACCTTATGATGACGTATATATTGAACCAGCAGTTACACTTACATCCATAAGCCATGGTCAAACCGTGCGCCAATGACAGGTTTACGACATGAGCCAAATAAAGCCACTTTACAACCGTCACGACATCACTAAGGGGCAGAAATAAACTCATTTACAGGAGAGCGCCGCGTGGAGCTAAATATATGGTGCCAATAAAACAGCTTCTTAGAGTCTTGAAGACAAGGGGAGGTAAAATAGATTATTGGGGGGGAGGGGGGGAGATAGAAGTAGACAGGACGGTGTGGTCGACATGTCTTTTACAGCGGTTCGCAAAGCTGTTGGCTGTAGGCTGGTGGCTGTAGGCTGTTGTGTCAGGTCGGAAATGTTAAGTCTCTGACTATAGAGTTAAAGGAGGTGGGGTAAGTCTGGTGTTGGACATTGGTCAGTGTTTATCCAAATCTGGTGGGGGAGTCAGGGGTCAACAGAACGTTTGTCTTCAAACGACAGGTCAGATGTCCGTCTGTGGGGATTGATGGCCTAATAAAGCAGCTGTGTCTTTGTTGACAAGTGTTGATGTCATTCAACTGTCATCGAATTGTCATTCAACTGTCCCAGATACTTGCTGTCACAGAATTCAAGTTTCAGAGACACTCGCTGTTAAAGGGGAATCAGTTCTGCGAGCAAAGTGATGAATAATTTCTCCATAGAGATTCGCCCTCATGCGTAGCAAAAATGTGAAAGTCGAATTACAGTTAGCCTCCTAGAGTCAAAGTGTGATTGGGTCCTGGGGAATTCTTTTTATTTTTATTCATATATATATATTTATTTATATATCATAATTTGATACAGGTATCACCTGGAGTTTGTTCCCCTGGATTTGATTCTTACGTCTGGAGTCGCAGAGCTGAAAAAAAGAGAGAATCCGACTCATCGGTTCCCCCAGGTAGCAGAAAGGTTGCTAATGTTTACGTGCAGACGTCCACGAAATGTCATCACCTGTACAGCTAAAGGTGTCGGGTGTAGTCGGGGTCTGCATGATATACAAACGACAAATGATGAGACGAGGTGCAAGGGAACTAACTCGGCCCGATTGACGCGAGTTCACGTTTTTCCTATCGCGCCCTTGTCCCATGGGATACATCTACGCCTGTAATGTTTGCCAAATACTGGCGGTACGTGTTGGGCAACGGTCAAAGAGAAATATCTCTGACCGGTAAACACAAGCATGTGAGAATTTGAACGCAAGTATGTCTTCTTCCCATTAATACCCCGGTAATAAAGGCTATCATGCACTGCGTCATCTTTTGATGACGTCATTTCCAAATTATGTATTGATAACATCATCTTTTGATGACGTCATTTCCAAACTATGTATTGATAACATCATCTTTTGATGACGTCATTTCCAAACTATGTATTGATATGGCTGTTCTTTCCACGAGATTGTATGATGAAACCATCAAGCCACGAGAAAGCCAAGGTTTGCAAAGTTGATTTGAGAGGATACTTCAAGGTGTCGGCCTGACACGTAAAGTTGGTTTGTAGGAAGAACAGGACATGCTTGATACAGAGTTGAAGAATTGCTGCAATCAGTCGACAAAAGGGCAATGTAATATAGAACAGTGAAACCAAGGGCAGTAGAAGGAAGACTACATGTAATAGAAAGAAGTGGAATAGAAGGACGAGCAATGGAAGGAAATGGAATAGAAGGAAGTGCAATAGAAGGAAGTGCAATGGAAGGGAGTGCAATAGAAGGAAGTGGAATAGAAGGAAGTGGAATAGAAGGAAGTGCAATAGAAGGAAGTGGAATAGAAGGAAGTGCAATAGAAGGAAGTGGAAGAGAAGGAAGTGCAATAGAAGGAAATGTGTTTGCACAATATAAGACACTTTCAAATTATCAACTCGCAACACATTTTAAATGAATCTTCAAACTATAAATATTTGTTTACAATCCTGGTGACCCCAATAGCAATGACCTTCACCATCCACCCACTCATCACCCGCCCCCTCAGAAGCCAGTCAGCACCTAGCCCCCCCCCCACATCACCCCCCCACATCACCCCCCCACATCACCCCCCCCCCGTGATGCATGTCATAAACGAGATTGTCACGCTGTGATCCTTTGATTAATCTTGTGAGCTCCAACAATATTTACTTCCCCTGAGATCGATCATTACACAAGACAAAACTTAATTAACATTTCAGTCGTAGACAGTACGACCCGCCTAGTGATAACAGCAGCAGACGTCAGAACTGGATGGTTCCAGAAGGTAGATCAAAACAGTGGAATGTTTACAGATAGTATTATGATATTGTTATTATATAGTTGTATGATATTGTTATCAAATAGTTGCATGATATTGTTATCAAATAGTTGCAGGATATTGTTATCAAATAGTTGCATGATATTGTTATCAATTAGCTGTGTGACATTGTTATCAAATAGTTGTATGATATTGTTATCAAATAGTTGTATGATATTGTTATCAAATAGTTGTATGACATTGTTATCAAATAGTTGTATGATATTGTTATCAAATAGTTGTATGATATTGTTATCAAATAGTTGCATGATATTGTTATCAATTAGCTGTGTGACATTGTTATCAAATAGTTGTATGATATTGTTATCAAATAGTTGTATGATATTGTTATCAAATAGTTGTATGATATTGTTATCAAATAGTTGTATGATATTGTTATCAAATAGTTGTATGATATTGTTATCAAATAGTTGTATGATATTGTTATCAAATAGTTGTATCATATTGTTATCAGATAGTTGTATGAGTTGTATACAATTGTTACAACAAGGCGTATCTAAGATATGTTATCGGACGGTGTATAGGACACATGTAGGATACGTGGACCATGTGGATTGTGTGAATACGTGGATTGTGTGGATACGTGGATTGTGTGAATACGTGGACCATGTGGATTGTGTGAATACGTGGATTGTGTGGATACGTGGATTGTGTGAATACGTGGACCATGTGGATTGTGTGGATACGTGGACCATGTGGATTGTGTGGATACATGGACCATGTGGATACGTGGACCATGTGGATTGTGTGTATACGTGGATTGTGTGGATACGTGGACCATGTGGATTGTGTGGATACATGGACCATGTGGATTGTGTGGATACATGGACCATGTGGATTGTGTGGATGCGTGGATTGTGTGGATGCGTGGATTGTGTGGATACGTGGACCATGTGGATTGTGTGGATACATGGATTGTGTGGATACATGGACCATGTGGATTGTGTGGATATGTGGACCATGTGGATTGTGTGGATACATGGATTGTGTGGATACATGGACCATGTGGATTGTGTGGATACATGGACCATGTGGATTGTGTGGATACATGGATGTGTGGATACATGGATTGTGTGGATACATGGATTGTGTGGATACATGGACCATGTGGATTGTGTGGATACATGGATTGTGTGGATACATGGATTGTGTGGATACATGAACCATGTGGATTGTGTGGATACGTGGACCATGTGGATTGTGTGGATACATGGACCATGTGGATTGTGTGGATACATGGACCATGTGGATTGTGTGGATACATGGACCATGTGGATTGTGTGGATACGCGGACCATGTGGATTGTGTGGATACATGGACCATGTGGATACATGGACCATGTGGATTGTGTGGATACATGGACCATGTGGATTGTGTGGATACATGGATTGTGTGGATACATGGATTGTGTGGATACATGGACCATGTGGATTGTGTGGATACATGGATTCTGTGGATACGTGGATTGTGTGGATACGTGGATCGTGTGGATACATGGACCATGTGGATCGTGTGGATACATGGACCATGTGGATTGTGTGGATACATGGACCATGTGGATCGTGTGGATACATGGACCATGTGGATCGTGTGGATACATGGACCATGTGGATTGTGTGGATACATGGACCATGTGGATTGTGTGGATACATGGACCATGTGGATCGTGTGGATACATGGACCATGTGGAATGTGTGGATACATGGATTGTGTGGATACGTGGATCGTGTGGATACATGGACCATGTGGATCGTGTGGATACATGGACCATGTGGATTGACCGTTTGACCTCACTTTTATAACCCCTTGTTACGATTGATCCAACACTGACGTAACATTGGTGACCACAAAGAAAAGGTGTTTCTCCTGTGACGTAACATTAGAGACCACACAAAAAAGGTGTTTCTCCTGTGACGTAACATTAGAGACCACAAAGAAAAGGTGTTTCTCCTGTGACGTAACATTAGAGACCACACAAAAAAGGTGTTTCTCCTGTGACGTAACATTAGAGACCACACAAAAAAGGTGTGTCTCCTGTGACGTAACATTAGAGACCACACAAAAAAGGTTGTTTCTCCTGTGACGTAACATTAGAGACCACACAAAAAAGGTTGTTTCTCCTGTGACGTCCTGATATAATGCAGAAGATGACATCATTCATCTCCCCCTCACATGTACCCCACAAATCAATATCATACAATTTTGACAGCCTGGAAATAAGACATTGCCTCTGACCAATCAAAAAGTGACATTTCTTTCCAGAACCAAGATCCATTTCTACCAAACATGTGCTAACCTTAAATGCCAGTGAAATTATTTGTATTTTATTTATTTATTTTCTTTACATATTTTTTTACATACCTCGTATCGAAACGTTTAACCGCATTGCCATTGTAAGAGTTAAAAGCCCATGTCGTCAAGGAAATGAGGAGTAATCCCCCTGGAATGGAAGACAAGGGCCCTAACCTTTTACCAAACGTTGGCAAGTGAGGGGAACAAGTGAGGGGAACAAGTGAGATGGTTTACAGGGCGTCCGAGAGCAGAGAAAGGGAACTCAGTGAATGTCAACAATCAGACACATTCTAGACCAACAATCAGACACATTCTAGACCAACAATCAGACACATTCTAGACCAACAATCAGAAACATTCTAGACCAACAATCAGACACATTCTAGACCAACAATCAGACACATTCTAGACCAACAATCAGACACATTCTAGACCAACAATCAGACACATTCTAGACCAACAATCAGACACATTCTAGACCAACAATCAGACACATTCTAGACCAACAATCAGACACATTCTAGACCAACAATCAGACACATTCTAGACCAACAATCAGACACATTCTAGACCAACAATCAGACACATTCTAGACCAACAATCAGACACATTCTAGACCAACAATCAGACACATTCTAGACCAACAATCAGACACATTCTAGACCAACAATCAGACACATTCTAGACCAACAATCAGACACATTCTAGACCAACAATCAGACACATTCTAGACCAACAATCAGACACATTCTAGACCAACAATCAGACACATTCTAGACCAACAATCAGACACATTCTAGACCAACAATCAGACACATTCTAGACCAACAATCAGACACATTCTAGACCAACAATCAGACACATTCTAGACCAACAATCAGACACATTCTAGACCAACAATCAGACACATTCTAGACCAACAATCAGACACATTCTAGACCAACAATCAGACACATTCTAGACCAACAATCAGACACATTCTAGACCAACAATCAGACACATTCTAGACCAACAATCAGACACATTCTAGACCAACAATCAGACACATTCTAGACCAACAATCAGACACATTCTAGACCAACAATCAGACACATTCTAGACCAACAATCAGACACATTCTAGACCAACAATCAGACACATTCTAGACCAACAATCAGACACATTCTAGACCAACAATCAGACACATTCTAGACCAAAGGAGACCTGGGATCAGAGATTGGAACTAAATTAGAATATTTGGGGATTTGTATCACGGATATTAAATAAATTAGCAGACTGAAAAACGTTCACTTATGCACTCATCTAAATTATCAAACACTAACAAATCTATGTGTTCTATTAAATAAAGTCCGTTAATAATTTCATTTGGTCCAAGACTCCTGGGAAGTGCTGGATTTACCAATGTTCTAAACAAGCTACAGCTTAGGGCCCCAGCAATCAAACAAGCTATAGCTTAGGGCCCCAGCAATCAAACAAGCTACAGCTTAGGGCCCCAGCAATCAAACAAGCTATATCTTAGGGCCCCAGCAATCAAACAAGCTATAGCTTAGGGCCCCAGCAATCAAACAAGCTATAGCTTAGGGCCCCAGCAATCAAACAAGCTATAGCTTAGGGCCCCAGCAATCAAACAAGCTATAGCTTAGGGCCCCAGCAATCAATTAAACTATAGCTTAGGGCTCCAAGAATTCTTTTTCATATTTGGCACTAGGGGACAGCCAAATATCCGCAATGCCGGATATCCGGACCAAATATCGGGATTTTCGCCTCTATCCGGATTCGGCAAATACCTATGTCAGATCCGAATAGTATCCGGATATCAATGTAGTAAATATTTTTTGAAATTAAATTAAATTAATATTAATTAGTTTTTAAACAAATACATAAAAGTTAGTTTTAAAAAACAACAACAACCAGAAATCAGTACATTTAACAAGAATTTTCTTCAACAACACAAAGTTTAACCGGACTTTACTAACTAGTAACTATTTTATTTACTCATGTCATTAAATTATTTTGATTGTTATAGCTAATATATTCATTTTATGTTACAAAATAATAATTTCATGTTAAAAAATAGCAATTTTAAGTTAATTTGTAATTATTAGTTTACACTATAAACTATAGAGTTAAACAGGAGTCTTGGAAACTGGGACAGGCTGAGTTTTGGCTTTCGTTTTTAATTTCTTTGTCATTGACTAGTGCGTTGACAGTAGTCAATCTTCCAATACTTTCAATTCAGTATTCAAATTTAAACATTTTACTTATATGATATAAGTTATATCATTGTAATACTTTCAATTCAGTATTCAAATTAAATTTTTTTACTTATATGATAAAAGTTATATCATTGTAATAATTTTATATTCATTGTTGCTTTTTTCCGTTGAACTTTAAATGGCAGTTGCAATTGTGATTTGATTTGCGAATTTAAAAATAAAACTGTTGCTTGTCTCACTTGTTATATCTTATTCAGTCTTATAATTTTAAAACTCTAGTCTATTGTAAATATAATAATTATACAAAATAAGTTAAGTAACAAATTAAGTTATACATTAAATTATTACTATATAACAAAATAAACAAATTAACAAGCGTTGATCCATTCAAATCCATCAAATCTATGCAAAATATAGTAAAAGAATTAATTTCAATACGAGAAAAATATATTAAGTTAAAAAGTTATAAGTAAAGATATTACTTTACTACATAAGATAACAAACTAAGTTAACTAATAGCATATTAAACTTAAATTGTCTGAATAAAATAACAGTTTTATTATGGCTCTAGGTCACGACTTCTTGTACACCACACTACACACTCAGTACAACACTGTTCGCTTGGTACACACTACACAGTTCGTTGAACTTCGTTCAAGTTCGTTCATTCAATTCATTGTAAAATGTTCATCGTTGACTTTGACAATGTAACAACGTCGATAGCAGATACTCTTCATTTGTAGGATAATAAATATTTTAATAAATAGTATAAAATACTTGATATAAAGTAGTAAAGTACACCCTATTAGCTCTTACACTTAAATGTGGAGATATCCGGATCCGGCAAATATTAGGGCCACACTATCCGGATTCGGCAAATAATAAAAAAAACCATATCCGCTGATCCCTATTTGGCACTGACATAGAATATCTGGACTTCAAAAGGGCCCCCATGTATCAAATAGCTTAGGGCCCCATCAAGTCTAAATTTGGCCCTGCTTCTAAGCATATAGCCAGACAAATACAGAAACAAATCCATGTACACATTTATTTACTGTTCAGATTTCTTTCCGTCATATTTCTTGAAGAAACAACGCGACAAACTTTAAACATTCATCATAACAAGTTTGAAAACCAATCACGTTTTTTAATGGCAACATGTTCATTGTTTCATTCAACTAATTGTGGAGACAGAGGGCCTTGAAACAATACACGCATCTCTTTACGAGATCTCGAGGCTATAGAGACATACATACACAAAATTAACTATGACGTCATAGCCGTATTAGCTTTCATGGCCACTAGGGGGAGCTGCGGTCTGAAAGGAAGAAAAGGAGAGCTTTGTAAAATTGTCGTCAGTAACAAAGACCTTTTGGTTTAGAGAGTGGGAATCAATTGTCGCCAGTGAGAGGAGGTTTGATGGAAGGCATGTCATTGAAAAGGGAAGTGGTGGGTCCCGGGGAGCTCAGTTATTGGGCATCAGGGGACTAGTGCCAAAACGTGGTATGTCTTTTAAAACGTGACGACAGGGCTTGGAAATAGTTGGGCTAACGATTTTAGGGCAATGGAGAGGCATACGAGATGGGCAAAGAGTTAGGTACACTAGTGGGGCTACGAGATGTGAAAACGATGTATGGGCAATAGTGTAACATACGAGATGGGCATACGATCTTTAGGGCAAAAGTAGGAATACTGGATGGGCAAACAATCTTTAGTTCTAAAACCTATCTACTGCTGTATGGGGTACTAGTCTATGGCTGGAGAGCCGCTGCCATACTGGACTGATAAACACCAGACATTTATGTTGTAACGGTTTCATGGAAACTTGAGGTAACATTGATTTTCTCTCTGGTTACCACCAACACGATGGATGCCCTCGCCGTGTGCTCGGCCCTCGGAGGATCACGTTGAACAAACGCTTTATTGAGGATAACCTTTAGCCGGTGAATCTCAAACTGATGATAGAATCGATCGCCATACCCCTACACTTGGGTCAGTGTTGTTCTGTGTTTGACGATCACAATTTTATGTCCGACTATTGTGACCATATAACAAAAGGCCCTATATACTCTATAGTACCATTCTTATTATATCGTCAGAAAAGACATTTAAAAGTTAGCATCAAAAGTTAGCATCAAAAGTTAGCATCAAAAGTGAGCTCTTTAAGGGAGCTTCAAGAAATGACGCAAAAACGTCTCGATTTTTTAAAAACACTTATCCCAGTGACGCCTCTGTGGGGTAAGTCGTGAGGGGGTGACACCATGACCTACCACACCCCAACCCTAGTGACGCCTCTGTGGGGTAAGTCGTGAGGGGGTGACACCATGACCTACCGCACACCAATCCTAGTGACACCTCTGCCGCGGAGCCGTTCCTTTGAACCACTGGCCATTGTTCATTTATAACTTGGGAACCTTTCTCCAGGTCCCGGCATTTGTTCCTGAGAACTCCAAGGTGTTATTAACCATTTTATCTTACCTGGGGCAGGTGTCCTGACTCCCAGGACAGGTAGCCACCGCGCGTGTTCAACTCGTCTCAGAGGTTGTTACATCGTCGCTGTTGATTAACACCACGTGACTGGTGGGGGGGCACACTAATCAATGCCTGGGCCTATTTGGGGGGGGGGGGGGGTTGAAGGGGTGGAAGTGGCCGAATGTTGGGGGTGGAAGGAATGTGTGGTGGCCGCCGAATTTTGGGGTGAGGGGTAGTGGCCGAATGTTGGGGGTGGAAGGGTTAGTGGCCGAATGCTTGGGGGGTGGAAGGGGGAGTGGCCGAATGTTTGGAGGTGGAAGGGTAGTGGCCGAATGTTGGGGGTGGAAGGGGTAGGTGGCCGAATGTTGGGGGGGATGGGGTAGTGGGACCGAATGTTGGGGGTGAAAGGGGTAGTTGGCCGAATGTTGGGGGTGGTAAGGGGTAGTGGCCGAATGTTGGGGGTGGAGGGGTGGTAGTGGCCGAATGTTTGGGGGGTGGAAGGTGTGTAGTGGCGAATGTTGGGGGTTGGAAGGGGTGGCCGAATGTTGGGGGTGGAAGGGGTAGTGGCCGGAATGTTGGGGGGGAAGGGGTAGTGCCGTAATGTTGGGGGTGGAAGGGTAGTGGCCGATTGTTGGGGGTGGAAGGGTAGTGGCCGAATGTTTGGGGGTGGAAGGGGTAGTGCCGAATGTTTTGGGTGGGGGGTGGAAGGGGTAGTGGCCGAAATGTTTGGGGGGTGGGAAGGGGTAGTGGCGATTGTAGGGGGTGGAAGGGGTAGTGGCCGAATGTCTTGGGGGGGGTGGAAGGGGTGTTTAATGGCGAATTTTGGGGGGGGTGAAGGGGTAGTGGCCGAATGTTGGGGGGGTGGAGGTGGTAGTGGCCGAATGCTTGGGGGTGGAAGGGGGGTAAGTGGCCGAAGGTTGGGAGGTGGAAGGGGTAGTGGCGAATGTTCGGTCGACACAGGTTCGTGGCTGCCTCGTGAGTCAGTAAACAAGTGTGTCGCAAGAGTTGTGTGTGTCTGGCACTGTGTCCTACTTGGTGTTGGTGGTGAGGATAAGTCTATAGATATATGACCAAATGTGTGTCTGATAGAATGTGTCGGTGACGAAATGTGTGACTGATAGAATGTGTCGGTGACGAAATGTGTGACTGAATGTGTCGGTCACCAAATGCGTGTCTGATAGAATGTATCGGTCACCAAATGTGTGTCTGATAGAATGTGTCGGTCACCAAATGTGTGTCTGGTAGAATGTGTCGGTCACCAAATGCGTGTCTGGTAGAATTTATCGGTCACTATATGTGTGTCTGGTAGAAATGTGTGTCAAAATGTGTCGGTCACTAAATGTGTGTCTGATAGAAGGTGTCGGTCACTATATGTGTGTCTGGTAGGAATATGTCGGTCACTAAATGTGTGTCTGTGTACGTCTGTCCATCTCTTTGTATTATTAGATTATCGTTGTGTTGTATGTCCAAGTTAGAAATAGTTGCCTCATATGTTGTTACTGCTTTGCTCTTTGTTATTCGGTTCTCACGTGTTTCCAGGTAAAGTAATTGACCAAATGGAGTTACTCTTGTCAAGTTCATTATTACGTCATCGTTAACATGTCCGACCACGTGTTATGTCCTCATTGCGCCACATCTGTGACCTCATTCACAAGTTAGTTTGTTACATCAACTTCTCCAGCCACGGGCTATTTGTTCATGTTAACATCTTGACCAATCAAACGACGTTTTGAGTCAGCACTCTACACACACACACACACACACACACACACACACACACACACGCACGCACAGACACGCACAGACACGCACGCAGAGACACACAGACACGCACCCACACACACACATACACACACCGGATGACGTCACACTGGCGCGGGAAATTCAATTACAGTTCCACACGTCACTTCCTGTTTTTGATGTGGAGGCTTGTGAAGCCAGATTGAGCGTCTAGACTTTTGGAATCATATTTAAGGTAGATATAGAAGAATTAATAGAAATAGAGAAATAAGCAGACAGAGAAATAAGTAGATACCGAGAAATAACATAAGAATCTTTGTTTGTTCATTTTATAGTACATCCTTGTAAAATACAATTCTATATTTATGTATCTCCCTTTTATTTACAGCTCTACGACTTTCATGCTACCACTTGGTATAATAACATTCTGATGACACGATCTGCCAGCTGGTATAGCTACACAATAATCTGATGACACGATCTGCCAGCTGGTATAGCTACATAATAATCCGAACAAAGCACATACAGAAAACATACCATTCACATACTACACTGAGATCTACACGGCCGTGCGGTTTAGATGGCTACTCATGTACAACTCGTGTACAACTCATGTACAACAATAAATTTAGTTGACTACTGGTGTACAAGTCATGTACAACTCATGTACAAGTCATGTACAACTCATTTACTACAATGAATTTAGATGACTACTCATGTACAACTCATGTACTACAATGAACTCAGTCTGAAGATCATCTCACTATTCTATGTACACCATCTCTAACCATCACTGTCTCAATATCAGTTGCATGGCATGTCTTGATGGTATTTTGAATGGCTAAAACTAAATGACTGTGATGATGGTACGTCTAGTGGGCTGGTATGTCTAGTGGGCTGGTATGTCAAGTGGGCTGGTATGTCTAGTGGGCTGGTATGTCTAGTGGGCTGGTATGTCTAGTGGGCTGAGCCTCATCAGCCGGCACGCAGAGCCTCATCAGCCGGCACGCAGAGCATCATCAGCCGGCACACAGAGCATCATCAGCCGGCACACAGAGCATCATCAGCCGGCACACAGAGCATCATCAGCCGGCACGCGACTATAATAATACTTCCCTTATCAAACCAGCTAAGCCAAACCCACATTTTCGGGTTTCATTGGAGTGTTGGCACTTTGATATAAATAAGTGGGTTTTTAGTTTAATGTTGGGCACGCGGCCCCAAAAAGGTTGGCAACCACTGGTCAAGTGGATGGTATGTCTAGTGGATGGTATGTCTAGTGGATGGTATGTCTGGTGGATTGTATGTCAAATGGGATGGTATTCTAGTAGGATGGTATTTCTTTTCGGAGATTATGCCCAGTGGGATGGTATGTCTAGTGGATGGTATGCCCAGTGGGATGGTATTCCCAGTGGGATGGTATGTCCAGTGGGATGGTATGTCTAATGGGATGGTATGTCTAATGGGATGGTATGTCTAATGGGATGGTATGTCTAATGGGATGGTATGTCTAGTGGGATGGTATGTATAATGGGGGTTAAGGGTTACTGACAGTATTAACGAAAACAACCTATTTTCGACTATGACGCCTATTTATCTGATGTATGCCCTAACTTTAGTCCCTAGCATGATACACAAGACTTAGATACATGGGAATCGATTTAATTCTACGCCCCTGGTTAATGACGTAAAGATTAGTGGTAAACACCAGCGAGCTCTTCGATCTGGGAGGTAAAAGACAACACCTGCCCTTGATCGCGTCCAACAATCGCCTATTGATGTCCGCCGTCACCAGCACACAGGACAACAGGCGGGAGTGATCGCCCCTGGTGTGTGCGGAGTTGGAAATATCCGAGTTTTTGTTGGACAAATCTGAAATGGTTTCAGAGATCAAAGGACACACGAGTACACAGTCTGGGTATTATGTACACAATCCGAGTATTCTGTACATACCATGTTTTTATGATACATGCATGGGCGGAGCCAGGAAGAGACATGGAGTTGGTATTTGATATCAGCGTATCTCAATTTGCACGTACAGTTGAAATATCATAAATTATCTCATCCATGGTGCGACAATGATCATAACAACAAACATAATATTTCAGATTGATAAACTTAGACAAGCATGGCGACAAGACTGCAAGACGAGACCGAGACAAGTCACAACAGACAAAAAGATAAACTTAGACAAGCATGGGGACAAGACTGCAAGACGAGACCGAGACAAGTCACAACAGACAAAAAGATAAACTTAGACAAGCATGGGGACAAGACTGCAAGACGAGACCGAGACAAGTCACAACAGACAAAAAGATAAACTTAGACAAGCATGGCGACAAGACTGCAAGACGAGACCGAGACAAGTCACAACAGACAAAAAGATAAACTTAGACAAGCATGGGGACAAGACTGCAAGACGAGACCGAGACAAGTCACAACAGACAAAAAGATAAACTTAGACAAGCATGGGGACAAGACTGCAAGACGAGACCGAGACAAGTCACAACAGACAAGAAGATAAACTTAGACAAGCATGGGGACAAGACTGCAAGACGAGACCGAGACAAGTCACAACAGACAAGAAGATAAACTTAGACAAGCATGGGGACAAGACTGCAAGACGAGACAAGTCCCAACAGACAAGAAGACAATAACATGAGACAGTAGGGTTCGGTGTAAATGTGTTGTAAGCATGTCTTATGTTAGACAGTGTCCCAGTCATAAACTTGACTTAATTTACTTCGTTGTAACCAAATAAAAGGAAATATGTTGTATGGACATGATCGTATCGCTGTGTATAACTCGTCGTCAGATACAAGGTCAGTACCCTCGATAGCGAGTGTATGAACCAAATCTATTGTAGCATGAACCAAGTCTATTGTAGCATGAACCAAATCTATTGTAGCATGAACCAAGTCTATTGCAGTATGAAACAAGTATATTGTAGTATCAAAGGGTAGATATTTCATGTAAATAATAAACACATAAATCTAATCCAGCACAGATTGCACAAAAACAATGGCTTACTATTTCTTCTCGAGCGAGATTCATCAATTTATAAAGCTATTGATTAAACAAATGGCTTCAAGCTTCATCTACTCACACAGAGACAATGATACCACCAAGAAGGCACGAACAAAGGTTCGTACTTTATTGGGCTGTCTGCACAATGATGAATATTTGATGGCGCCACGCTATCTCTTGTTCTGTATGGCACATTAGAGCTTCTGTCATCATATCTATCCATTATTAAATAGCTGGTTCGGTAGCCGGGCGACTGAGACAGCTAGTGAGATCAGACAGCTAGTGCGATCAGACAGCTAGTGAGATCAGACAGCTAGTGAGATCAGACAGCTTGTGAGATCAGACAGCTTGTGAGATCAGACAGCTAGTGAGATCAGACAGCTAGTGAGATCAGACAGCTAGTGAGATCAGACAGCTAGTGAGATCAGACAGCTAGTGAGATCAGACAGCTAGTAAGATCAGACAGCTTGTGAGATCAGACAGCTAGTGAGATCAGACAGCTAGTGAGATCAGACAGCTTGTGAGATCAGACAGCTAGTGAGATCAGACAGCTAGTGAGATCAGACAGCTTGTGAGATCAGACAGCTAGTGAGATCAGACACCTAGTGAGATCAGACAGCTTGTGACATCAGACAGCTAATGAGATCAGACAGCTAGTGAGATCAGACAGCTAGTGAGATCAGACAGCTAGTGAGATCAGACAGCTAGTGAGATCAGACAGCTAGTGAGATCAGACAGCTAGTGAGATCAGACAGCTAGTGAGATCAGACAGCTAGTGAGATCAGACAGCTAGTGAGATCAGACACCTAGTGAGATCAGACAGCTTGTGACATCAGACAGCTAATGAGATCAGACAGCTAGTGAGATCAGACAGCTAGTGAGATCAGACAGCTAGTGAGATCAGACAGCTAGTGAGATCAGACAGCTAGTGAGATCAGACAGCTTGTGACATCAGACAGCTAATGAGATCAGACAGCTAGTGAGATCAGACAGCTAGTGAGATCAGACAGCTAGTGAGATCAGACAGCTAGTGAGATCAGACAGCTAGTGAGATCAGACAGCTAGTGAGATCAGACAGCTAGTGAGATCAGACAGCTAGTGAGATCAGACAGCTAGTGAGATCAGACAGCTAGTGAGATCAGACAGCTAGTGAGATCAGACAGCTAGTGAGATCAGACAGCTAGTGAGATCAGACAGCTTGTGAGATCAGACAGTTTATGTCTTAAATGTGGAGGTATCGTTGCTAGAAATGTTGAGGTATCGTTGCTAGAAATGTTGAGGTATCGTTGCTAGAAATGTTGAGGTATCGTTGCTAGAAATGTTGAGGTATCGTTGCTAGAAATGTTGAGGTATCGTTGCTAGAAATGTTGAGGTATCGTTGCTAGAAATGTTGAGGTATCGTTGCTAGAAATGTTGAGGTATCGTTGCTAGAAATGTTGAGGTATCGTTGCTAGAAATGTTGAGGTATCGTTGCTAGAAATGTTGAGGTATCGTTGCTAGAAATGTTGAGGTATCGTTGCTAGAAATGTTGAGGTATCGTTGCTAGAAATGTTGAGGTATCGTTGCTAGAAATGTTGAGGTATCGTCGCTAGAAATGTGGAGGTATCGTTGCTAGAAATGTTGAGGTATCGTTGCTAGAAATGTTGAGGTATCGTCGCTAGAAATGTGGAGGTATCGTTGCTAGAAATGTTGAGGTATCGTTGCTAGAAATGTTGAGGTATTGTTGCTAGAAATGTTGAGGTATCGTTGCTGGAAATGTTGAGGTATCGTTGCTAGAAATGTTGAGGTATCGTTGCTAGAAATGTTGAGGTATCGTTGCTGGAAATGTTGAGGTATCGTTGCTAGAAATGTTGAGGTATCGTTGCTAGAAATGTTGAGGTATCGTATGGAGACCAAGAAAGATGTTCAGCAATTATAATATGGAACCATCAATAATGAAATGAACTTGCGGAGATTAATGACAAGTTAGTTTTAATAATTAATAGTAGTGGCATACTGACTTGTGCTACTGAGAGTTGACCATAGGGGCATACTGACTTGTGCTACTGAGAGGTGACCATGGGGGCATACTGACTTGTCCTACTGAGAGGTGACCATGGGGGCATACTGACTTGTGCTACTGAGAGGTGACCATGGGGGCATACTGACTTGTGCTACTGAGAGGTGACCATGGGGGCATACTGACTTGTGCTACTGAGAGGTGACCATGAGGCATACTGACTTGTGCTACTGAGAGGTGACCATGGGGGCATACTGACTTGTGCTACTGAGAGGTGACCATGGGGGCATACTGACTACTGAGAGGTGACCATGAGGCATACTGACTTGTGCTACTGAGAGGTGACCATGGGGGCATACTGACTTGTGCTACTGAGAGGTGACCATGAGGCATACTGACTTGTGCTACTGAGAGGTGACCATAGGGGGCATACTGACTTGTGCTACTGAGAGTTGACCATGGGGGCATACTGACTTGTGCTACTGAGAGGTGACCATGAGGCATACTGACTTGTGCTACTGAGAGGTGACCATGGGGGCATACTGACTTGTGCTACTGAGAGGTGACCATGGGGGCATACTGACTTGTGCTACTGAGAGGTGACCATGGGGGCATACTGACTTGTGCTACTGAGAGGTGACCATGGGGGCATACTGACTTGTGCTACTGAGAGGTGACCATGAGGCATACTGACTTGTGCTACTGAGAGGTGACCATGGGGGCATACTGACTTGTGCTACTGAGAGGTGACCATGAGGCATACTGACTTGTGCTACTGAGAGGTGACCATAGGGGCATACTGACTTGTGCTACTGAGAGTTGACCATGGGGCATACTTACTTGTGCTACTGAGAGGTGACCATGGGGGCATACTGACTTGTGCTACTGAGAGGTGACCATGAGGCATACTGACTTGTGCTACTGAGAGTTGACCATGGGGCATACTTACTTGTGCTACTGAGAGGTGACCATGGGGGCATACTGACTTGTGCTACTGAGAGGTGACCATGGGGGCATACTGACTTGTGCTACTGAGAGGTGACCATGAGGCATACTGACTTGTGCTACTGAGAGGTGACCATGGGGGCATACTGACTTGTGCTACTGAGAGGTGACCATGGGGGCATACTGACTACTGAGAGGTGACCATGAGGCATACTGACTTGTGCTACTGAGAGGTGACCATGGGGGCATACTGACTTGTGCTACTGAGAGGTGACCATGAGGCATACTGACTTGTGCTACTGAGAGGTGACCATAGGGGCATACTGACTTGTGCTACTGAGAGTTGACCATGGGGGCATACTGACTTGTGCTACTGAGAGGTGACCATGAGGCATACTGACTTGTGCTACTGAGAGGTGACCATGGGGGCATACTGACTTGTGCTACTGAGAGTTGACCATGGGGGCATACTGACTTGTGCTACTGAGAGGTGACCATGGGGGCATACTGACTTGTGCTACTGAGAGGTGACCATGGGGGCATACTGACTTGTGCTACTGAGAGGTGACCATGAGGCATACTGACTTGTGCTACTGAGAGGTGACCATGGGGGCATACTGACTTGTGCTACTGAGAGGTGACCATGAGGCATACTGACTTGTGCTACTGAGAGGTGACCATAAGGGCATACTGACTTGTGCTACTGAGAGTTGACCATGGGGCATACTTACTTGTGCTACTGAGAGGTGACCATGGGGGCATACTGACTTGTGCTACTGAGAGGTGACCATGGGGGCATACTGACTTGTGCTACTGAGAGGTGACCATGAGGCATACTGACTTGTGCTACTGAGAGGTGACCATAGGGGCATACTGACTTGTGCTACTGAGAGTTGAACATGGGGGCATACTGACTTGTGCTACTGAGAGGTGACCATGGGGGCATACTGACTTGTGCTACTGAGAGGTGACCATGGGGGCATACTGACTACTGAGAGGTGACCATGAGGATTACTGACTTGTGCTACTGAGAGGTGACCATGGGGGCATACTGACTTGTGCTACTGAGAGGTGACCATGAGGCATACTGACTTGTGCTACTGAGAGGTGACCATAGGGGCATACTGACTTGTGCTACTGAGAGTTGACCATGGGGGCATACTGACTTGTGCTACTGAGAGGTGACCATGGGGGCATACTGACTTGTGCTACTGAGAGGTGACCATGGGGGCATACTGACTTGTGCTACTGAGAGGTGACCATGGGGGCATACTGACTTGTGCTACTGAGAGGTGACCATGGGGGCATACTGACTTGTGCTACTGAGAGGTGACCATGGGGCATACTGACTTGTGCTACTGAGAGGTGACCATGGGGCATACTGACTTGTGCTACTAAGAGGTGACCATAGGGGCATACTGACTTGTGCTACTGAGAGGTGACCATGGGGCATACTGACTTGTGCTACTAAGAGGTGACCATGGGGCATACTGACTTGTGCTACTGAGAGGTGACCATGGGGGCATACTGACTTGTGCTACTGAGAGGTGACCATGGGGGCATACTGACTTGTGCTACTGAGAGGCGACCATGGGGGCATACTGACTTGTGCTACTGAGAGGTGACCATGGGGGCATACTGACTTGTGCTACTGAGAGGTGACCATGGGGGCATACTGACTTGTGCTACTGAGAGGTGACCATGGGGGGGGATTTGTGGGCATACGTTGATCATAGTTGCCCCATGTGACTCCAGAGATATATTCTATGTTCTAGATCAGTTGCCCATGTGACCTCAGAGATGTATTCTAGGTTCTAGAGAAGTTGCCCGTGTGACTCCAGAGATATATTCTATGTTCTAGACCAGTTGCCCATGTGACTCCAGAGATATATTCTATGTTCTAGACAAATTGCCCATGTGACTTCAGAGATATATTCTATGTTCTAGACCAGTTGCCCATGTGACTCCAGAGATATATTCTATGTTCTAGACCAGTTGCCCCATGTGACTCCAGAGATATATTCTATGTTCTAGACCAGTTGCCCCATATTCCTCCAAATTGTTATTGTACTAATGACTCTTCCACACCATGCACATTCGATGATATGAAATATTTCATTTATAATTGTTTTCAACTCCACTAATTGTTTCACTTATTACAACTTTTAATAATATAAAAAACGGAGAATGGCCGGCATGTTTGGGAAAATGTTTCTGATTTAAATGTTTCAGATATAAATGTTTCAGATATAAATGTTTCAGATATAAATGTTTCAGATATAAATGTTTCAGATATAAATGTTTCAGATATAAATGTTTCAGATATAAATGTTTCAGATATAAATGTTTCAGATATAAATGTTTCAGATATAAATGTTTCAGATATAAATGTTTCAGATATAAATGTTTCAGGTATAAATGTTTCAGATATACATGTAAATGTTTCAGATATAAATGTTTCAGATATAAATGTTTCAGATATAAATGTTTCAGATATAAATGTTTCAGATATAAATGTTTCAGATATAAATGTTACAGATATAAATGTTTCAGGTATAAATGTTTCAGATATACATGTAAATGTTTCAGATATAAATGTTTCAGATATAAATATTTCAGATATAAATGTTTCAGATATACATGTAAATGTTTCAGATATAAATGTTTCAGATATAAATGTTTCAGATATACATATAAATGTTTCAGATATAAATGATTCAGATATAAATGTGTCAGATATAAACGCTTACCATAAACACAAAAATAAAACACGTGGAAATTTGGAGAAATTGAATTCCACCTTGAGACAATACAGAAAAACATAATTTTTTTTAAAACAAATATTTTAGTGATATTCCACTCGTATGTTAAGCGTGACATTGATTTTAAAAGGTTATCAGGTACCTTTGACTTGTTACAATGTATAAAGAGTTATCGGGTACCTTTGACTTGTTACAATGTATAAAGAGTTATCGGGTACCTTTGACTTGTTACAATGTATAAAGAGTTATCGGGTACCTTTGACTTGTTACAATGTATAAAGAGTTATCGGGTACCTTTGACTTGTTACAATGTATAAAGAGTTATCGGGTACCTTTGACTTGTTACAATGTATAAAGAGTTATCGGGTACCTTTGACTTGTTACAATGTATAAAGAGTTATCGGGTACCTTTGACTTGTTACAATGTATAAAGAGTTATCGGGTACCTTTGACTTGTTACAATGTATAAAGAGTTATCGGGTACCTTTGACTTGTTACAATGTATAAAGAGTTATCGGGTACCTTTGACTTGTTACAATGTATAAAGAGTTATCGGGTACCTTTGACTTGTTACAATGTATAAAGAGTTATCGGGTACCTTTGACTTGTTACAATACATAAAGAGTTATCGGGTACCTTTGACTTGTTACAATGTATAAAGAGTTATCGGGTACCTTTGACTTGTAACAATACATAAAGAGTTATCGGGTACCTTTGACTTGTTACAATACATAAAAAGTTATCGGGTACCTTTGACTTGTTACAATACATAAAGAGTTATCGGGTACCTTTGACTTGTTACAATACATAAAGAGTTATCGGGTACCTTTGACTTGTTACAATACATAAAGAGTTATCGGGTACCGTTGAGTTGTTACAACACATAAAGAGTTATCGGGTACCTTTGACTTGTTACAATACATAAAGAGTTATCGGGTACCTTTGACTTGTTACAATACATAAAGAGTTATCGGGTACCTTTGACTTGTTACAATACATAAAGAGTTATCGGGTACCGTTGAGTTGTTACAACACATAAAGAGTTATCGGATACCTTTGACTTGTTACAATACATAAAGAGTTATCGGGTACCTTTGACTTGTTACAATACATAAAGAGTTATCGGGTACCTTTGACTTGTTACAATGCATAAAGAGTTAACGGGTACCTTTGACTTGTTACAATACATAAAGAGTTATCGGGTAACTTTGAGTTGTTACAACACATAAAGAGTTATCGGGTACCTTTGACTTGTTACAATACATAAAGAGTTATCGGGTACCTTTGACTTGTTACAATACATAAAGAGTTATCGGGTACCTTTGACTTGTTACAATACATAAAGAGTTATCGGGTACCTTTGACTTGTTACAGTATGTATGGCATCTGTCCGTCTACGAAAGACGATAGATTTATCTTTATTATCTGCAGCTCTTGGTGTGGCTGATGAGACCAATCCTTGAGTGGCAGTCTCTTCTGCATGACACACACACGAAAGCAGTGGGGCAGTGTTTCCTGGCCTTTCTCCTCGCTCTTTTCCCGACTGCTTCTGCCCTAGTTTGCTCCTCTGCTCTTAGTGATCCTTCTTTCACTATAGCCCGCCACATGGACCTATCCTCTGCCAGGTTTTCCCAGTTTTGTATATCAATGTTGGCTACTTTCATGTCTCTCTTGCATATGTCCACGTATCTGAGACATGGCCGACCAACCGACCTTTTCCCTGTCGCCAGCTCGCTGTAGAGCACATCCTTGGGTATGCGACCACTATGCATCCTCTTGACGTGTCCAAGCCAACGGAGGCGTCTTTGGCTTAGTATTGC
This sequence comes from Ampullaceana balthica, assembly GCA_944989445.1. Taxonomy (NCBI): domain Eukaryota; kingdom Metazoa; phylum Mollusca; class Gastropoda; family Lymnaeidae; genus Ampullaceana; species Ampullaceana balthica. The sequence goes on along the minus strand of CALYLW010000261.1, from coordinate 644,593 downwards.
TGCAATACTACTCATGCTTGCTTGAGCCAGGACCTCTGTGTTGGGGACTTTCTCTTGCCATTTGATGTCTAGGATGCGGCACAGGCATCTGAGGTGGAAGCTATTGAGCCTTCTTTCATGCCTGGTATAGGTGGTCCAAGACTCGCATCCATAGAGGAGTGTGCTCAGTACGAAGGCCTGGTATACCTGCAGCTTAGTCCTTGCTGTGAGTTTGGCATTGGACCAGACTCTTTTGTACAGTCTAGCCATAACAGTTGCTGCCTTCCCTATCCTACTACTTATCTCATCTTCCAGTGAGAGGGTGCTCGAGATGTTTGATCCCAGATAAGTAAAACTGTCAACAGCATCCAAGTTGCACTCGTCAATGGTGATAGTCGGGAGAGAGGCAGCATCCTGTGCCATAATGTTGGTTTTCTTTCTACTTATGGTCAGGCCAAACTCTTTGCAGGCAGCGGAGAAGCTGGATACAAGGTTCTGCAGGCCGTCTGCTGTGTGGGATATTAAGGCGGCATCGTCTGCAAATAAGAGCTCACGCAGCAAAATCTTCCTTATTTTGGTCTTGGCTTTAAGTCGGGCAATATTGAATAATCTCCCGTCAGCTCAACTTGTTACAACACATAAAGATTTTCCATTCACAACATTGTTGTTATGTTCTTTTATTGCCCTCATTATCTTCACCACTTTTCAACGTAAGCTTAGGTGGTCGCCCTTGTGTAATTGGTGTAGTGGTGGCACGTATTGATGACAGTCAAACTGATTGACCTCTCTTAATTTATGTTGGACAACTTTACTTGGTAAAGGTTAAATAGATCGATATGTAATAATATTGATTTTGTACCCACGAAAATTATTGTAAAATTTGTGAATTTTCCTCAAACATTTTTCTTTGATTTTGTACCCTGGGCGCCCTTGTTTTTTCCCAGCGTGTGTCTGCTCCCTGGTATGTCTTCGTCTGGTGTGTCTGCTCCCTGGTGTGTGTCTGCTCCCTGGTGTGTGTCTGCTCCCTGGTGTGTGTCTGCTCCCTGGTGTGTGTCTGCTCCCTGGTGTGTGTCTGCTCCCTGGTGTGTGTCTGCTCCCTGGTGTGTGTCTGCTCCCTGGTGTGTGTCTGCTCCCTGGTGTGTGTCTGCTCCCTGGTGTGTGTCTGCTCCCTGGTGTGTGTCTGCTCCCTGGTGTGTGTCTGCTCCCTGGTGTGTGTCTGCTCCCTGGTGTGTGTCTGCTCCCTGGTGTGTGTCTGCTCCCTGGTGTGTGTCTGCTTCCTGGTGTGTGTCTGCTCCCTGGTGTGTGTCTGCTTCCTGGTGTGTGTCTGCTTCCTGGTGTGTGTCTGCTCCCTGGTGTGTGTCTGCTCCCTGGTGTGTGTCTGCTTCCTGGTGTGTGTCTGCTCCCTGGTGTGTGTCTGCTCTCTGGTTGGGATTTCTAATAGGCCAATGAGTTTATTTTAAAATTAGCAAGACAACGAATTGTACCGAGCCCCAGGGACACCTGACTTCCAGGTTTGTCATCCAGCACTACAAGCTTATCTCTGTCATTTGGGCATCAACAGACTTTTGTCTTCCTTATATGTCAACTCATCTCGTCTTTTCTTCGTATGACGAACACACTGACGCTGTGGTGATGACGGGCTAGAGATCAAACTACGACTCATGGAAATGGCCAAATTGGTTTATCTATGTGTACGGACTACATAACGATTAAATCGTCCCGTTGAAGCATCTCTTGTCCCAGGCCCTGGTGCACGTGACCCCGCAGTTTGAGCAGCTTCTAGAGTTTCCCTGCTATTCGACATCCCGCACAAATGTCAGGCAAATGGCATCCGTCGTAAGTAGTGTCCTGGCTAAGTCAGGCCGAGGGCCATCAAGCTCAATCAATAAACACAGGGATCTCGTTGAGGCGTTGGATTTGAGGCTGAACACTTTGTGGCGTAGAGACTTATTTGTAACGTGTCCCGGTGGATTTGTCGCGTGTCCCGGTGGATTTGTCGCGTGTTTAGTGGATTAGTGGCGTGTCTCGCTGGATTTGTCACGTATATGGTGGATATGTCAAGTGTGTTGTGAATTTGTCGGGTATATGGTGGAACTCTGATGAGTTTTACAGAATGGAGTCAATGTTGTTGACGCTGATGACCGCGCAGTGTAAATCAATCGTATGTCATCGCTGTTTCCTATGAAAGCTTCACAGAGAACAGCGTCAGATTGACATCACATAAGTGACATGGGAAGAGCAAATATTAATTTTATATTTGTTTGTAAAGTTAAAGAAGTGTGGATCTAATGTTGATTTCAACCATCTCAGTCTTGCGTGTGGTTCAGGGCTGTTACAATGGGCTGCCCGGGGGAGGGGGTGGATCGGCTTTTGTATTGTTTTAAATGTTATTACAAGTTTAGCAACTATAAGTAATAGACAGCTAGGGTCGGCTGTTATCACAGCTTCTCCATGTGAGTGGTACAATGAGACTTTGGAATAAGCCAAGGATTATCACATATCTCCAGGCACACTAAACATTTCTACGGTGCAAACATTTAAAGTTGACCTTTTAAATCTACCTGGTACTTTACAACTAGGAAATAATGACCACAATTTCTTTCTTATCATGTCTCACAAGAGATGACTGGAAGAGAATGTAACGACCTTGGAATACATGTCATTACCTCTGTCAAACTTAATTGCTCTGAGTGGGGGTGGGTGCGTGCAAACCCTGGCGAGGTTTGGGATGTGGGGAGAACATAGAACTGTCATTAGGTGGGTCAGTGGCATGTCATTAGGTGGGTCAGTGGCATGTCATCAGGTGGGTCGGTGGCATGTCATTAGGTGGGTCAGTGGCATGTCATCAAGGGGGTGAGTGGCATGTCATTAGGTGGGTCAGTGGCATGTCATCAGGTGGGTCAGTGGCATGTCATTAGGTGGGTCAGTGGCATGTCATTAGGTGGGTCAGTGGAATGTCATTAGGTGGGTCAGTGGCATGTCGGTTATATTGTCATTAGGTGGGTCAGTGGCATGTCATTAGGTGGGTTAGTGGCATGTCATTAGGTGGGTTAGTGGCATGTCGGTTATATTGTCATTAGGTGGGTCAGTAAAACGTCAAGGCAGGACGGGCCGTATCCAAAACCCTCCTGAAGGGATCCCATCCATCTCTTGTCCAACATGCGGACGCCAATTTCGTGCTAGAATAGAGTTTATAAGCCACCAGAGGACACACATGGCGGCCTAGCACAGGTCAAATACAAATATGATGAGAGTGGTCAGTGGTCATCGACTACGACGGACGAACAACAGGTGGGTGATAGGCATGTCGGTTATATTGTCTTAGGTGGTCATTAGTTGGTCAAGAGAAGTAAGAAAATACCTCGGGTTTTTAACACTGAAATTAACCCCCTTCATTCAGTAAACCAAGTTACGGGACTTGATTTAGGACATTAGGTATTTGTGTTGAACAATTGAACTAGTAAAAACTCTAATCACGTTTTTAATGAAACAATCTGAAAAGAATCTCACATCAAAACTTTCTGTCAAATTAGGTGATGGAATTTTCAACATGATTATTTTGTTCAAAGCCATTTAAATACCAAAGACTTTGACGCTGTCTGCTAGAAATCTTGTAGTCTGAATGACGTGAAGAAATCTAGTAACCTGGATGACGTGAAGAAATCTAGTAACCTGGATGACGTGAAGAGACTTACCTTTCGGCAGATGACGATGGGGGTGACCGATGAGAGACTGGACGGTACCGACTGGTGGAGCTGATGTTGGGACAGACTTGCTGCAGTGACACCCTGATGAGAGCCACTGACCGGCACGTAGAAGTCTTGGGGGTTGAAAGATCTCGTCAGGTGTGCAGGGGCGGGAATCAGAGTGGGTGGTCCACTGGCAGGGGCGGCGGCTGGGTGCGCTGGTGCTGGCTGGGGTACTAGTGCTGTGGGTTGCCCGTAAGGGTAGTAGCTTACATACATGCTGTGAGGACCCCTGGAGCTCTTGACATCGGCATAGGGAGCACCGTCAAATCCAAAGCGTTTTGGCGCGCCGGTTTCTGGTGCGCAAGAATTTGGCGTGGTTTTTTTGGAGGGAAGTTTTGAAACTAGAACTGACACGTTACAACTCCAATGAATCTATGTCACAACGAATAATTAGTCTCTAATCAACCCTACTTAAAGAAAACAATTATTTGAATGATTGGCTAAATGGTTAAGGCTGTTGTTAAGATGGTGACCTATTTGAGAGTATTCTAATGATGACCGGGTTGGGGGGGGCAGCTAGTGTACACGTGCATTGAGAATTAGAGGAATCTAAGAGTGAGGTGACCAACGTGGAGGCACATTCAAATGGTCAAATGTGGTCTGGGGTTTGTTTCTAGGATTTCAGAACTCATTTTATGATGCTACTCTTGTTTATATCATATCTGTTCTACTGGTCTTTATATTATGATATCTGTTCTACTGGTGTTTATATCATATCTGTTATACTGGTGTTTATATCATATCTGTTCTACTGGTCTTTATATCATATCTGTTCTACTGGTCTTTATATTATGATATCTGTTCTACTGGTCTTTATATCATATATGTTCTACTGGTGTTTATATCATATCTGTTCTACTGGTCTTTATATCATATCTGTTCTACTGGTGTTTATATCATATCTGTTCTACTGGTCTTTATATCATATCTGTTCTACCGGTCTTTATATCATATCTGTTCTACTGGTCTTTATATTATGATATCTGTTCTACTGGTCTTTATATCATATCTGTTCTACTGGTCTTTATATCATATCTGTTCTACTGGTCTTTATATCATATCTGTTCTACTGGTCTTTATATCATATCTGTTCTACTGGTCTTTATATCATGATATCTGTTCTACTGGTCTTTATATCATATCTGTTCCACTGGTCTTTATATCATCTCTGTTCTACTGGTCTTTATATCATATCTGTTCTACTGGTCTTTATATCATATCTGTTCTACTGGTCTTTATATCATATCTGTTCTACTGGTCTTTATATCATATCTGTTCTACTGGTCTTTATATCATATCTGTTCTACTGGTCTTTATATCATATCTGTTATACTGGTCTTTATATCATATCTGTTCTACTGGTCTTTATATCATATCTGTTCTACTGGTCTTTATATCATATCTGTTCTACTGGTCTTTATATCATATCTGTTCTACTGGTCTTTATATCATATCTGTTCTACTGGTCTTTATATCATATCTGTTCTACTGGTCTTTATATCATATCTGTTCTACTGGTCTTTATATCATATCTGTTCTACTGGTCTTTATATCATATCTGTTCTACTGGTCTTTATATTATGCTATCTATTCTGATTGTGGTTATAGTATGCTATCTATTCTACTACTGATGTTTTTCTAATGTAGTAAATGAAATGTTTTTTCTATAGAGTATTTGTCTAAAACTCAGACTCAAATGTCAGGTACAAGTGACCTCATTATTTGTGCGGCAGGTAATGTTGTACCGGAAAATCTCTGGTGTCATTAATGTGTCATAAGTGTGTCATTAATGTGTCATTAATGTGTCATTAATGTGTCATTAGTGGGTGAGACTACAGTTGTGTTACTGGATCAGATCTGATCCGATGAACCATTATAAACCATAGATCTAAACTAAAGGAAGTAAACCAATGGATCTGAACTAACTGATTTAAACGAACAAATATAAATCAATGCATCTGAACAAATGGATCTAAACTAACTAACTTACACAATAAATCTAAATCAACACTCTAAAATTATTATCAACAAAGTACCGACACCAATACATTTAAACTATTATTTTAAGAACATTATATCTACCTAAACTAAACCAATCTAAACAAACTCTTAAATCTATCTAGCTAAACCAATCTAAACAAACTCTTAAATATATCTAACCAAACACATATAAACAAACTCTTAAATCTATCTAACCAAACCAATCTAAACAAACTCTTAAATCTATCTAACCAAACACATCTAAACAAACTAATAAATTTATCTAACCAAACCAATCTAAACAAACTCTTAAATCTATCTAACCAAACCAATCTAAACAAACTATTAAATCTATCTAACCAAACAAATCTAAACAATCTGGTTTTAACTTAAATTCGTTCAGCTGCACTATTATTCGAATTCTAAGAAAACATCCTATTTTTAGCACTCGTGGCATGCGCAGTGATAGCGCTAACGACGGCTTCCAATGAAGGGGAATCCCCACCTCAAGTACCAAGTGGTCTTCCAGCAGACGACGATTACAGGTAAGATCCAGGTGGGAACAGACAGCTGACTCCGAGCGGTATCAAAACGTTGGCAGGTAGGGGAGGTAATACCTCACTCAGGTGAGATCTTGGGAATCTGCGGGATTAAAAAACAACATGAAATTCGTGAGTGATGAGTGATTCAAGTGCATGTACTTAGATAAAACTTGATGAGTGATTCAAGTGCATGTACTTAGATAAAACTTGATGAGTGATGCAAGTGCAGATACTTAGCTGAAGTTTGACTATAAAATGATTTTTTTTTAAAATTCATATAACAAGGCGTGGTCTCTGTTATTCATTCAGTTTTAGTTATTCACCAAGTTTGTAATTCTACCACAATTCCTATCATGGACATTTTAAATGGTGCAGCTTTTTGAAAAGAATGTCCATACAAACGTTTTAATAACAGCTTTAATATAGAATATTCCACTACAGCTTTATAATAGAAATATAAATCCTAACATTTCACAGGCAGAGTTCATAAATAAACAGGCTACTCATATACAAACACTTAACGAACACAGCATCATGTAGAGATGTCAGACAACTCGTTGACGTCCATTTTCACATTAACTTCACTTTAGAGAAGCACTTTTTAAAAAAGTTGTGTATTTTTATATTTAAAATCCTCATCTCACACAATAATCTCAAATATTAGGTATCTTATAAATTCAGCAGGTAGTAGAATATCAGCTTATCAACAGATCAAATATCAACTCATGTAACACCCAATGGGGAAATCCGAAAAGATCATCATTATATACCTATAAAATAAGTTAACACTGCCACTGTCAGTGCTCCATTACACACGCATGGGGTGAAGATTCACAGCTCGAAGGTCTGCCGAGGGCTTTTATTCCCCAATGAAGTTGAGCAGACCATGTGAAATAAGTTCTCTACAGCACGCTGGTAGCGAATGTATTACACACTCGCGAGACGAGTAGGTAAAAATCTATTAATTTAGCACGGCTCGTAAATAAGCTGCAACGATCGTGCGGGGTTTACCTGTTGGCATACACTGGTCACGGCTTTGGTAGCTTTCAGTGTGTTAGCCAGATGCATGGGTGGAGTCGGGGAGAGGGGGGGGGGAGAGATGAAGCCAGAGTCAAGGACACACACCCTAAATTGATCTCCACCCCCACAGCAGCCCCACGTTTTATGGAGTTAATCTAAGATTGGCAAATATTCAATTGGTATGATGGTATGATATATACTATTCTGTACGGCAGTTGGCTGCTTGTAGTATTGTTGAGTCAAGATCGGAATAGTCATTTCATTATCCTCACTGATGAGGAGGGAGGAGACATTGGATGGGGGGGGTGGATGGAATGGGGGTTGCGGTGTCATGGGCAGGATGGGGCGGTTCGACCCGGGTGTTACTTTTTTACAGCTTTGAATGGAGGAGTTTTTAGATGTTGGGCGAGGCGACATTCTCGGGGGTGGACCAGATGATTGTCCCCCCCCCCTCCAGGGCTTAAAAAGTGTATTGGTTAAAATAAGGGCTGCGGAAATTAACGATTAATTAATCGATTAATCGTTAAAAATTAATCGATTAAAATTAATTTGATCGGTTAAAATTAATTTGATCGATTAAAAGTTAAGAAAATATTTTGTTTTTTTAAATTTTCCAATTTATTAATTATTTATATTTTTTGTTACTTATATACTTTTCGCTCATGTTATTATTTTATTTAGACGTGCATACATAAACAAAAATATTTTTCTTCTCTAGTTTTTGCATAGCAGAACGAACTTGCTGTGTTACGTCACAAAATTTTGGAGCCATGGAATTGCCGCGACTTATCCGATTTTGCGAATTAATGAATCGCTACTTAACGGGATCTATATATGCGTTATAAGTATATAATTAATCGAAATTAATGGATTAATCGATTGAATTTTTCCCCGGTTAATCGAAGAAAAATTGTTAAGTCAGTACTAGCCCTAGTCAAAATATAGACAAATTTCCTTAAGCGTTTTTTTTTCAAAACTAGGGTTAAACTAATTACCGGAAAACTGAACACTTCATCTTTTGAGTGAAAAGATATTGTCGCTGGCTAGAAAAGTAACTCTACTTGTTGGCAATTCAAGTAAGTTTATTGAATGTCAAGTAAGTTTATTGAATGTCAAGTAAGTTTATTGAATGTCAGTAAGTTTATTGAATGTCAAGTAATTAAATGTATTTACCTGCTAATAAAAAATTATATGTCGGCAGGTAAATGTAATTAATTGGCTTGTTAGTGAAATAATTCTATTGACTAACTAGCGAATTAATTCTATTGTTTAACTAGTGAATTAATTATATTGTATAACTAGTGAATTAATGTTATTGTCTCATTAGTGAATTAATTCTATTGACTGACTTGTGTAGCAGGTTTATATGTTAATTATTAAGGAGTCATGTCACACGTCACATACTGGTCAGCTAGTGGGACAGATGTGACCATCACAGCAACTACCCGATGATTCATGTATGTTTTACTGTGTGGTAAAGGGGTGTGTTCAGTGTGGTAAAGGGGTGTGGTCAGTGTGGTAAAGGGGTGTGGTCAGTGTGGTAAAGGGGTGTGGTCAGTGTGGTAAAGGGGTGTGGTCAGTCCACATATCAGTGCCACATATACATCATGTCACATATACATCATGTCACATATACATCATGTCACATATACATCATGTCACAAACAAAAGGTCTATATCAGCTATTTATATCTATAATAAAGCCATTTATTTCAACTATTTATATCACTTTAAAAGGCTTACTTTAAACAAGTATATCAATAACAAAGCCATATTAAACCCATGTATCAGCTATTTATATTATTAATAAAGCCATATTTCAAATAGTTGTATCAATATTAAACCCATGTATCAGCTATTTATATTATTAATAAAGCCATATTTCAAATAGTTGTATCAAAATTAAACCCATGTATCAGCTATTTATATTATTAATAAAGCCATATTTCAAATAGTTGTATCAAAATTAAACCCATGTATCAGCTATTTATATTATTAATAAAGCGTTACTGATGGCACAGGTGTAAACAAAATAAAACACCTGTCACGGTTACACTATTGTAACATTATTTGTTCCTGCCCGCTAGCAATACAACCACTACCACAAGTGGGGGTAGTCGTAGCACAAGTTGATAACCGCTGTAGAACAGCTGATGTTTACATCCTATGTCAGCGGACCTCAAACGGGGTTGCAAGGGTTCCATGTGGCGTTATTGGCGTAAAACTTTAGACTTTGTGCAGGGAGTTGTGATTTTTAAAATGTTCTCTTTCGCAGTCGGTTTATTTTATGCTCATTTACAATTGACATAATAACATCAAATATGGCGACAGTTTACATGATACTAGATTAAGTAAGTCCTCTCCAAGAAATGACCCAAATGACAGGATTACTGCGACAGTTGTCTATTGACGTGATTACTGCGACAGTTGTCTATTGACCGGATTACTGCGACAGTTGTCTATTGACCGGATTACTGCGACAGTTGTCTATTGGCCGGATTACTGCGACAGTTGTCTATTGACGTGATTACTGCGACAGTTGTCTATTGACCGGATTACTGCGACAGTTGTCTATTGACAGGAGTACTGCGACAGTTGTCTATTGACGTGATTACTGCGACAGTTGTCTATTGACGTGATTACTGCGACAGTTGTCTATTGACCGGATTACTGCGACAGTTGTCTATTGACCGGATTACTGCGACAGTTGTCTATTGACCGGATTACTGCGACAGTTGTCTATTGACGTGATTACTGCGACAGTTGTCTATTGACAGGATTACTGCGACAGTTGTCTATTGACATGATTACTGCGACAGTTGTCTATTGACGTGATTACTGCGACAGTTGTCTATTGACAGGATTACTGCGACAGTTGTCTATTGACAGGATTACTGCGACAGTTGTCTATTGACAGGATTACTGCGACAGTTGTCTATTGACAGGATTACTGCGACAGTTGTCTATTGACAGGATTACTGCGACAGTTGTCTATTGACAGGATTACTGCGACAGTTGTCTATTGACAGGATTACTGCGACAGTTGTCTATTGACAGGATTACCGCGACAGTTGTCTATTGACAGGATTACCGCGACAGTTGTCTATTGACAGGATTACTGCGACAGTTGTCTATTGACAGGATTACTGCGACAGTTGTCTATTGACAGGATTACTGCGACAGTTGTCTATTGACGTGATTACTGCGACAATTGTCTATTGACAGGATTACTGCGACAGTTGTCTATTGACAGGATTACTGCGACAGTTGTCTATTGACAGGATTACTGCGACAGTTGTCTATTGACGTGATTACTGCGACAGTTGTCTATTGACGTGATTACTGCGACAGTTGTCTATTGACAGGATTACTGCGACAGTTGTCTATTGACAGGATTACTGCGACAGTTGTCTATTGACAGGATTACTTCGACAGTTGTCTATTGACAGGATTACTGCGACAGTTGTCTATTGACAGGATTACTGCGACAGTTGTCTATTGACGTGATTACTGCGACAGTTGTCTATTGACAGGATTACTGCGACAGTTGTCTATTGACAGGATTACTGCGACAGTTGTCTATTGACAGGATTACTGCGACAGTTGTCTATTGACAGGATTACTGCGACAGTTGTCTATTGACAGGATTACTGCGACAGTTGTCTATTGACAGGATTACTGCGACAGTTGTCTATTGACAGGATTACCGCGACAGTTGTCTATTGACAGGATTACCGCGACAGTTGTCTATTGACAGGATTACTGCGACAGTTGTCTATTGACGTGATTACTGCGACAGTTGTCTATTGACAGGATTACTGCGACAGTTGTCTATTGACAGGATTACTGCGACAGTTGTCTATTGACATGATTACTGCGACAGTTGTCTATTGACAGGATTACTGCGACAGTTGTCTATTGACAGGATTACTGCGACAGTTGTCTATTGACAGGATTACTGCGACAGTTGTCTATTGACAGGATTACTGCGACAGTTGTCTATTGACAGGATTACTGCGACAGTTGTCTATTGACAGGATTACTGCGACAGTTGTCTATTGACAGGATTACTGCGACAGTTGTCTATTGACGTGATTACTGCGACAGTTGTCTATTGACAGGATTACTGCGACAGTTGTCTATTGACAGGATTACTGCGACAGTTGTCTATTGACAGGATTACTGCGACAGTTGTCTATTGACAGGAGTACTGCGACAGTTGTCTATTGACAGGAGTACTGCGACAGTTGTCTATTGACGTGATTACTGCGACAGTTGTCTATTGACAGGATTACTGCGACAGTTGTCTATTGACACTATTACTGCGACAGTTGTCTATTGACAGGATTACTGCGACAGTTGTCTATTGACAGGATTACTGCGACAGTTGTCTATTGACAGGAGTACTGCGACAGTTGTCTATTGACGTGATTACTGCGACAGTTGTCTATTGACAGGATTACTGCGACAGTTGTCTATTGACAGGATTACTGCGACAGTTGTCTATTGACAGGATTACTGCGACAGTTGTCTATTGACGTGATTACTGCGACAGTTGTCTATTGACAGGATTACTGCGACAGTTGTCTATTGACAGGATTACTGCGACAGTTGTCTATTGACAGGATTACTGCGACAGTTGTCTATCGACAGGATTACTGCGACAGTTGTCTATTGACAGGAGTACTGCGACAGTTGTCTATTGACGTGATTACTGCGACAGTTGTCTATTGACGTGATTACTGCGACAGTTGTCTATTGACAGGATTACTGCGACAGTTGTCTATTGACAGGATTACTGCGACAGTTGTCTATTGACAGGATTACTGCGACAGTTGTCTATTGACAGGATTACTGCGACAGTTGTCTATTGACAGGATTACTGCGACAGTTGTCTATTGACGTGATTACTGCGACAGTTGTCTATTGACAGGATTACTGCGACAGTTGTCTATTGACAGGATTACTGCGACAGTTGTCTATTGACAGGAGTACTGCGACAGTTGTCTATTGACAGGATTACTGCGACAGTTGTCTATTGACAGGATTACTGCGACAGTTGTCTATTGACAGGATTACTGCGACAGTTGTCTATTGACAGGAGTACTGCGACAGTTGTCTATTGACGTGATTACTGCGACAGTTGTCTATTGACAGGATTACTGCGACAGTTGTCTATTGACAGGATTACTGCGACAGTTGTCTATTGACAGGATTACTGCGACAGTTGTCTATTGACAGGATTACTGCGACAGTTGTCTATTGACGTGATTACTGCGACAGTTGTCTATTGACAGGATTACTGCGACAGTTGTCTATTGACAGGATTACTGCGACAGTTGTCTATTGACAGGATTACTGCGACAGTTGTCTATTGACAGGATTACTGCGACAGTTGTCTATTGACAGGAGTACTGCGACAGTTGTCTATTGACGTGATTACTGCGACAGTTGTCTATTGACAGGATTACTGCGACAGTTGTCTATTGACAGGATTACTGCGACAGTTGTCTATTGACAGGATTACTGCGACAGTTGTCTATTGACAGGATTACTGCGACAGTTGTCTATTGACAGGAGTACTGCGACAGTTGTCTATTGACGTGATTACTGCGACAGTTGTCTATTGACAGGATTACTGCGACAGTTGTCTATTGACAGGATTACTGCGACAGTTGTCTATTGACAGGATTACTGCGACAGTTGTCTATTGACAGGATTACTGCGACAGTTGTCTATTGACAGGATTACTGCGACAGTTGTCTATTGACAGGATTACTGCGACAGTTGTCTATTGACAGGATTACTGCGACAGTTGTCTATTGACAGGATTACTGCGACAGTTGTCTATTGACAGGATTACTGCGACAGTTGTCTATTGACGTGATTACTGCGACAGTTGTCTATTGACAGGATTACTGCGACAGTTGTCTATTGACAGGATTACTGCGACAGTTGTCTATTGACAGGATTACTGCGACAGTTGTCTATTGACAGGATTACTGCGACAGTTGTCTATTGACAGGAGTACTGCGACAGTTGTCTATTGACGTGATTACTGCGACAGTTGTCTATTGACAGGATTACTGCGACAGTTGTCTATTGACAGGATTACTGCGACAGTTGTCTATTGACAGGATTACTGCGACAGTTGTCTATTGACAGGAGTACTGCGACAGTTGTCTATTGACAGGATTACTGCGACAGTTGTCTATTGACAGGATTACTGCGACAGTTGTCTATTGACAGGATTACTGCGACAGTTGTCTATTGACAGGAGTACTGCGACAGTTGTCTATTGACGTGATTACTGCGACAGTTGTCTATTGACAGGATTACTGCGACAGTTGTCTATTGACAGGATTACTGCGACAGTTGTCTATTGACAGGATTACTGCGACAGTTGTCTATTGACGTGATTACTGCGACAGTTGTCTATTGACGTGATTACTGCGACAGTTGTCTATTGACGTGATTACTGCGACAGTTGTCTATTGACAGGATTACTGCGACAGTTGTCTATTGACAGGATTACTGCGACAGTTGTCTATTGACAGGATTACTGCGACAGTTGTCTATTGACAGGATTACTGCGACAGTTGTCTATTGACAGGATTACTGCGACAGTTGTCTATTGACGTGATTACTGCGACAGTTGTCTATTGACAGGATTACTGCGACAGTTGTCTATTGACGTGATTACTGCGACAGTTGTCTATTGACAGGATTACTGCGACAGTTGTCTATTGACAGGATTACTGCGACAGTTGTCTATTGACAGGATTACTGCGACAGTTGTCTATTGACAGGATTACTGCGACAGTTGTCTATTGACAGGATTACTGCGACAGTTGTCTATTGACAGGATTACTGCGACAGTTGTCTATTGACGTGTTTACTGCGACATTTGTCTATTGACAGGATTACTGCGACAGTTGTCTATTGACAGGATTACTGCGACAGTTGTCTATTGACAGGAGTACTGTGACAGTTGTCTATTGACAGGATTACTGCGACAGTTGTCTATTGACGTGATTACTGCGACAGTTGTCTATTGACAGGATTACTGCGACAGTTGTCTATTGACAGGATTACTGCGACAGTTGTCTATTGACGTGATTACTGCGACAGTTGTCTATTGACAGGATTACTGCGACAGTTGTCTATTGACAGGATTACTGCGACAGTTGTCTATTGACAGGATTACTGCGACAGTTGTCTATTGACAGGATTACTGCGACAGTTGTCTATTGACAGGATTACTGCGACAGTTATCTATTGACATGTTTACTGCGACAGTTGTCTATTGACAGGATTACTGCGACAGTTGTCTATTGACAGGATTACTGCGACAGTTGTCTATTGACAGGAGTACTGCGACAGTTGTCTATTGACAGGATTACTGCGACAGTTGTCTATTGACAGGAGTACTGCGACAGTTGTCTATTGACGTGATTACTGCGACAGTTGTCTATTGACAGGATTACTGCGACAGTTGTCTATTGACAGGATTACTGCGACAGTTGTCTATTGACAGGATTACTGCGACAGTTATCTATTGACATGTTTACTGCGACAGTTGTCTATTGACAGGATTACTGCGACAGTTGTCTATTGACAGGATTACTGCGACAGTTGTCTATTGACAGGAGTACTGCGACAGTTGTCTATTGACAGGATTACTGCGACAGTTGTCTATTGACAGGATTACTGCGACAGTTGTCTATTGACAGGAGTACTGCGACAGTTGTCTATTGTCGCCGTCTCAACCACAACAATAGAGACTGCACATGGTTCAAGAGACTGCCATGGCCACAGATGGTTCAAGAGACTGCCATGGCCACAGATGGTTCAAGAGACTGCCATGGCCACAGATGGTTCAAGAGACTGCCATGGCCACAGATGGTTCAAGAGACTGCCATGGCCACAGATGGTTCAAGAGACTGCCATGGCCACAGATGGTTCAAGAGACTGCCATGGCCACAGATGGTTCAAGAGACTGTCATGGCCACAGATGGTTCAAGAGACTGCCATGGCCACAGATGGTTCAAGAGACTGCCATGGCCACAGATGGTTCAAGGGACTGCCATGGCCACAGATGGTTCAAGAGACTGCCATTGCCACAGATGGTTCAAGAGACTGCCGCGGCCACAGATGGTTCAAGAGACTGCCGCGGCCACAGATGATTCAAGAGACTGCCATGGCCACAGATGGTTCAAGAGACTGCCGCGGGCACAGATGGTTCAAGAGACTGCCGCGGCCACAGATGGTTCAAGAGACTGCCATGGCCACAGATGGTTCAAAGGACTGCCGCGGCCACAGATGGTTCAAGAGACTGTCGTGGTCACAGATGGTTCAAGAGACTGCCGCGGCCACAGATGGTTCAAGAGACTGCCGCGGCCACAGATGGTTCAAGAGACTGCCGCGACCACAGATGGTTCAAGAGACTGCCGCGGTCACAGATGGTTCAAGAGACTGCCATGGCCACAGATGGTTCAAAGGACTGCCGCGGCCACAGATGGTTCAAGAGACTGTCATGGCCACAGATGGTTCAAGGGACTGTCATGGCCACAGATGGTTCAAGAGACTGCCATGGCCACAGATGGTTCAAGAGACTGCCGTGGCCACAGATGGTTCAAGAGATTGTCATGGCCACAGATGGTTCAAGAGACTGCCATGGCCACAGATGGTTCAAAGGTCTGCCGCGGCCACAGATGGTTCAAGAGTCTGCCGTGGCCTCAGAGTCGATCCATATCAATCCGGCTCTCAAAGATCCCCACTGGCTTCCTGACGCTGAGCGAATAGAGCACAAATTCCTGGCACTAACATACGGCTGTATGGATGGATCGGCAAAATTAAACAATATAATTTGCAATGTCTGTCCGTGACGCTACTAATTTTAGAAAGCAGGGAAAACCAAATTACTGCACCAATGCATCAAAAGGTGTGTAAATTAAAGATGCGCTGTAAAAAATATTATATGACGTCATTGTTTTCGCTCATACATGTATTTTAATTTTGGAAAATGGAACGATGTAAAAAGAGGACTTCGGGATATAATAATCATAAAATAGTTTGTGTACATTTCAGGAAGTTTAATATTTAGTATCTATCAAACAAGGATAAGTTACTTGGTCTTTTGAGCCCCTAGTATTATATAATAGAACTGACTTCAAAACATGGATCTCTATACAGCGGGGTTCCTCTAACCACAGACGGAGAGACAATTTGACATTTTGAAATAATGTAGAGGCCCGCAGTGAAGAACTATGGCTCATGACCCCACTGTCAAAGAAAAATTCCTTTTATAAATAATGTATGAAAATTATTTTAATTCGTATTTAATGATTTTTTTTGTTGAAAATTTTGACGAAGTTCTTTTAAAAACGACCTGATTTTCGGATTTTTCTAGAGCACTCAGATCAGCTGGTTTGCATTTGCAAGATATCTTGGATTGAATTACAATTTTCTGAGATATGGGTTGTTGAAAATGCCAATAGATTTGGTGTTATTTTCTCTATATAAACTGTATATTATTGTCATTTTTTGACCTTGAAAATTTTGACGAAGATCTTTCAAAAACGACCTGATTTTCGGATTTTTCTAGAGCACTCAGATCAGCTGGTTTGCATTTGCAAGACATCTTGGATTGTAATACAATTGTATGTTGAAAAATATAGGCGTTTAATTGACAAATATTTAAATATAGGTAAATTTATTAATAGAAATATACTGCATACAGACTCATAATTATAGTCAACGTTAATTGCAATGATTCTCCTGAGAAGCCTGTCAACTAGGAAGTTTCTTTAAATCTGGTTGGTAGCTAGTAGTTGTGGTACGAAGTTCTATCAGAATACAGTCGTTTCGCACGAGCAATATTCCAAGCGATGGCATAACATGCCTTAGCTTAGTTGAAGTGACAACTTTTTTGCTGAAAGCAGAAATTCTTGTCTGTTGATGACACATTCCAGACTTTTGCTCCACGAGGTTTACGTTAGAGAGTAATGTCTGCTGCTTTTTCTTAATTCATCTCATCTGATGTCATCACTGTTTTTATCTATCACCTTATTGAGCAGTTTGTGAGCAGGTCAGAGGGCGGTTTGTGAGCAGGTCTGAGGGCAGGTCTGAGGTCAGTTAGTGAGCAGGTCTGAGGGCAGTGTGTGAGCAGGTCTAAGGGCAGTTTGTGAGCAGTTCTGGGGGCAGTTTGTGAGCAGTTCTGAGGGCAGTTTGTGAGCAATTCTGAGGGCAGTTTGTGAGCAGTTCTGAGGGCAGTTTGTGAGCAGTTCTGAGGGCAGTGTGTGAGCAGGTCTGAGTGCAGTTTGTGAGCAGGTCTGAGGGCTATTCCCTCGCACCAAGATTGGCCCTAGCAACTTGTCTGTCCCTGGAGTTGAGCAATGAGCCAGTGGTCAACACATGATTGATAAACGGGTTTTTAAACAGAACGGGCGGGTTCCTCGGCCAGATCGATACCAAGCCTCCGATACTTGTGTTTGCATGCTATCATTAAAACAGTCTGATAACCGATTTCTTGATAGCGATACTTCCTGGGAAATATGGGATCGATGTCGTCCGCCTAGAGCAGATGTGGCCAATAAGACAGACGACACTCGCTCAGCCTTGACATTGGCTTTAATTTCATCAGTGGACTTCTGCAGTGGATGGCCAGGATCAATGGACAGTGGATGGCCAGGATCAATGGACAGTGAATTACAAAGATCAATGGAAAGTCAATGACCAAGATCAAGGGACAGTGAATGACCAGTAGATGGTATTTTTACTTTAGTTGTAAGTTTCTAAAATTATGTAATCAGCAGCACTTATTTCAGTAGCAAGTAGAACATCTGTACTAGGTAGCACTTTGCAGTAATACTTCTGTAGTGAGTAGAACATCTGCACTAGGTAGCACTTCTGTAACAAGTAACTATTCTGTAGCGAGTATTATTTGTACCGAGTAGAACATGATAGCAATGTTCCTACACCTACTCGCCTAGGCTTCACAAGAAATATACCCCCCCCCAAGTTGTTGCTAATGCCCAAAGAACGATAAGTCCTTGTTAGTGTCGAGAGTTGTGCAGACGTCAGACAGAGTTACGCTCTATGTCACATCCCTCACGTAGTCAAGCCATAAAAACAAAGGGGGGGGGGCAACTTTTTCTACCACTTCTGCTGAGTTAATGGGCAGCTAACTCCTTTCTCTCACGTCCAGGGGTGACGACCATGCATCGTGTTCATTGGTAACTCGTTTCCCTCTGAGGGGAGGGGGGAGGGGAGGTAACCTGGGATCCTGTACATGGGTAACTCTTTACTCAGGGGCCAGGGGAGGGGACCCAATGTTCCACTTGATAGAGCAGCACTCAGGTCAGGGACCAAGGCAGGTGGCCCAATGTTCCACTTGATAGAGCAGCACTCAGGTCAGGGGCCATGGCAGGTGGCCCAATGTTCCACTTGATAGAGCAGCACTCAGGTCAGGGGCCAGGGGAGGTGACCCAATGTTCCACTTGATAGAGCAGCACTCAGGTCACGGGCCAAGGCAGGTGACCCAATGTTCTACTTGATAAAGCAGCAGCACTAAGAACAGATTTGTTGATAAAGTCGACGGCACAGAAAGTACAACCCGACCCTCCCTCATTGTGCTAAAACTGAAAAGTTACATTTAACAGAACATGGTGACCACGGGAACATATCAGGCGGTCAATACCCGTACTCCATAATTCACGTGCATGTCTGTACTCCAGAGTCCAAGTCATGTTAGCAGTGCATGTCTGTACTCCAGAGTCCAAGTCATGTTAGCAGTGCATGTCTGTACTCCAGAGTCCAAGTCATGTTAGCAGTGCATGTCTGTACTCCAGAGTCCAAGTCATGTTAGCAGTGCATGTCTGTACTCCAGAGTCCAAGTCATGTTAGCAGTGCATGTCTGTACTCCAGAGTCCAAGTCATGTTAGCAGTGCATGTCTGTACTCCAGAGTCCAAGTCATGTTAGCAGTGCATGTCTGTACTCCAGAGTCCAAGTCATGTTAGCAGTGCATGTCTGTACTCCAGAGTCCAAGTCATGTTAGCAGATCAATGTTGGAATGACCAGAGTTTATGTTAGAACATTTCATGGGAATTGAAAAAATAAGGTGATGTGGTGTTAGAAGGTGATGTGGTATTAGAAGGTGATGTGGTGTTAGAAGGTGATGTGGTGTTAGAAGGTGATGTGGTGTTAGAAGGTGATGTGGTGTTAGAAGGTGGTGTGGTGTTAGAAGGTGGTGTGTTAGAAGGTGGTGTGTTAGAAGGTGATGTGGTGTTAGAAGGTGATGTGGTGTTAGAAGGTGATGTGGTGTTAGAAGGTGATGTGGTGTTAGAAGGTGTTGTGGTGTTAGAAGGTGATGTGGTGTTAGAAGGTGATGTGGTGTTAGAAGGTGATGTGGTGTTAGAAGGTGGTGTGGTGTTAGAAGGTGGTGTGTTAGAAGCTGATGTGGTGTTAGAAGGTGATGTGGTGTTAGAAGGTGATGTGGTGTTAGAAGGTGGTGTGGTGTTAGAAGGTGGTGTGTTAGAAGCTGATGTGGTGTTAGAAGGTGATGTGGTGTTAGAAGGTGATGTGGTGTTAGAAGGTGATGTGGTGTTAGAAGGTGATGTGGTTCAACTTTCTCGTTTTTCCTGGATTGAAGAGTTCATCATGAAGCGCCCTCTATGCTAATAAAACCATTTTTAACAAATGATTTCCATGACCCTTGTAAAAAGATCATTGTATTAATAATGTGATCAATCAAAAGATCATTGTATTAATAATGTGATCAATCAAAAGATCATTGTATTATTAATGTGATCAATCAAAAGATCATTGCATTATTAATGTGAGCAATCAAAAGATCATTGCATTAATAATGTGAGCAATCAAAAGATCATTGCATTAATAATGTGATAAATCAAAAGATCATTGCATTAATAATGTGATAATCAAAAGATCATTGCATTAATAATGTGATCAATCAAAAGATCATTGCATTTATTATGTGATCAATCAAAAGATCATTGTATTAATAATGTGATCAATCAAAAGATCATTGCATTAATAATGTGAGCAATCAAAAGATCATTGTATTAATAATGTGATCAATCAAAAGATCATTGCATTAATAATGTGATCAATCAAAAGATCATTGCATTAATAATTTGATCAATCAAAAGATCATTGTATTAATAATGTGATCAATCAAAAGATCATTGTATTAATAATGTGATCAATCAAAAGATCATTGTAATAATAATGTGATCAATCAAAAGATCATTGCATTAAGTATATGATCAATCAGTTATCGAAGGGATCCAGCAGAGCCCAGATGTAGCTACTTATTGTCATGTCTTCATGTCTAAATGGATCAAAATCTTCACCATCAGCGGTTAACTCATGAGTTCCACAGGGAACTGTCCAAGGCTCCCTCATCTTCCTAATATACATAATTAATTTACCCAACAACATCTCAAATGGAACAAAAATTAGGTTATTTGCTGATGAATATAAAATCTATAAGACAATTAAACCCTAAGAAGAAAGTAAAATCTTACATAAAACACCAAAATGAATTGATAAAATTGGAAACTAAATGGAGTATGTCTTTCCATATGCAAGAACAAGATCATATAAATTGTCGCTCTTCCCGTCCGGAATTCGGACGTGGAATGGTTTAACTAACGGTTAACTGATGAAAACAGGAACACCAACACTCTATCAACGTTTAACCAACACTCTATCAACATTTAACCAACAGTCTATCAACGTTTAACCAACAGTCTATCAACATTTAACCTACACTCTATCAACGTTTAACCTACAGTCTATCAACATTTAACCAACACTCTATCAACATTTAACCAACACTCTATCAACATTTAACCTACAGTCTATCAACATTTAACCAACAGTCTATCAACGTTTAACCTACACTCTATCAACGTTTAACCTACAGTCTATCAACATTTAACCAACAGTCTATCAACATTTAACCAACAGTCTATCAACGTTTAACCTACACTCTATCAACGTTTAAATGACCCCTTTTCCAGTCCATGACGGACTATGGGGCAAGTGATGTAGCGTTCACAAGTTTTTTAGCCACCACTAACGAGCAGGGGAATGTGTGGCCAGCACAATGCTCCAGGGGCCTTTCCAGTACCCGGGCTCGAACCCACGACTCGGGATCTGCCTCGGATCGATAGTCCAGGGCGCTACCACTTAGACCATCACGCCCCCAACAACATTTAAAACTCTAATAAAATGCAAGACTAAAAATAAAACATGGATAGGCGGAGGATGCAATAATCTTCTGTATAGCTGGAGGGTTTGTAATAGATAAGATATGTTTTTTTGCTTCTCCCATTGTGACAAGTGTCTTCTCTTCTAGCTCCCATTGTGACAAGTGTCTTCTCTTCTAGCTCCCATTGTGACAAGTTTTTCACTTCTAGCTCCCATTGTGACAAGTTTTTCACTTCTAGCTCCCATTGTGACAAATTTTTCTCTTCTAGCTCCCATTGTGACAAGTTTTTCTTTTCTAGCTCCCATTGTGACAAGTTTTTCAATTCTAGCTCCCATTGTGACACGTTTTTCACTTCTATCTCCCATTGTGACAAGTTTTTCTTTTCTAGCTCCCATTTTGACGAGTTTTTCTCTTCTAGCTCCCATTGTGACAAGTTTTTCTTTTCTAGCTCCCATTCTGACGAGTTTTTCTCTTCTAGCTCCCATTGTGACAAGTTTTTCTCTTCTAGCTCCCATTGTAACAAGTTTTTCTCTTCTAGCTCCCATTGTGACAAGTTTTTCTTTTCTAGCTCCCATTGTGACAAGTTTTTCTTTTCTATCTTCCATTGTGACAAGTTTTTCTCTTCTAGCTCCCATTGTGACAAGTTTTTCAATTCGAGCTCCCATTGTGACAAGTTTTTCAATTCGAGCTCCCATTGTGACAAGTGTCTTTTCACCTAGCTCCCATTGTGACAAGTTTTTCAATTCTATCTCCCATTGTGACAAGTGTCAACTTGCTAACATATGTATTTGTCAACCAATATAGCTTTACATTTATTGTTGTAATCACACAAATTATAAGTTTACCTGTATGTGAGATGTAGGTGGGCAGTAGAAAGTAATTTGTTTCAAATCTCACATTTGATTAACAATAACGTTTAACAGAGTTCTGTAAACATGTTAAATGACGTCATGGAGGCTGTCCGTTAACGACGTTAACAAAATAGAAAAAAGTTGGCCACTTGCACACAGAAGCCGGTGATATGGGGGGAGGGGCGAGAAAGGAGTGATAGGGTAATAAGGTGATAGGGTAATAATGTGATAGGGTGATATGGTAATAAGGTGATAGGGTAATAAGGTGATATGGTAATAAGGTGATAGGGTAATAGGGTGATATGGTAATAGGGTGATATGGTAATAAGGTGATAGGGTAATAAGGTGATAAGGTAATAATGTGATATGGTAATAGGGTGATATTGTAATAAGGTGATAGGGTAATAAGGTGATAGGGTAATAAGGTGATATGGTAATAAGGTGATATGGTAATAATGTGATAGTCCTCCCATTAGTTGTATCCATCGTTCCCTTTAAGATGCGCGGCCGCGCAGATATCTGACCCACGCCGCGCAGCAGTTTAGAATTACCGCGCAGCAGATTTTGTTAAACATTCCACACAAAAATGTATGCTGTGCAACTTTGCACACGAGTTCTTCTGCTTTGCACACGGACCAACGAACTTTAGAGGGAACATTTGTTGTGCCCCAGAAATGCCAACGTGCAATAAGTCCTCGGAACACACAATACTGACAGTCATCACCCCTTCCAATATGAGCCCCAAAGCTGCCCCGTTATAGTGATGCCCCAAACAATGCCCCCTTATAGTGACGCCCCAAACACTGCCCCCTTATAGTGACGCCCTAAACACTGGCCCATATAGTGACGCCCCAAACACTGGCCCTTATAGTGACGCCCCAAACAATCCCCCCTTACAGTGACGCCCCAAACAATCCCCACTTATAGTGACGCCCCAAACAATCCCCACTTATAGTGACGCCCCAAACAATCCCCCCTTACAGTGACGCCCCAAACACTGGCCCATCATAGTGATAGACACCTATGCTGTATCCAATCAACACAGTACCCATTAAGCTATCATCGAATGCCACAGTTCTAGGATTGTGTTCTCATCTTATAATTTGTACCTCAACCTCACTGCTGAAGCCCTACCATTGGGTTTGGGGTGGGGGGTCAAGACAGAAGCTGGTCATTGTTTTGATTTTCCAAGCATTTTATGTGGCTGCGAGGTGTTTCTGTGAGTAGCGTTGACATGCGTGTGAGGGAAGTAACTCTGTCCCACCGTCCAAGCCCCACCACCACTCTACGCGAGCTAAGTCTTACAGATGTTTTTTGTTTTTATTTTCTTTCTACACAAGTAGTCCTCTTGTACACACGTAGTCCTCTTGTACACATGTAGTCCTCTTGTACACACGTAGTCCTCTTGTACACACGTAGTCCTCTTGTACACACGTAGTCCTCTTGTACACACGTAGTCCTCTTGTACACACGTAGTCCTCTTGTACACACGTAGTCCTCTTGTACGCGTGTAGTCCTCTTGTACGCGTGTAGTCCTCTTGTACGCGTGTAGTCCTCTTGTACGCGTGTAGTCCTCTTGTACGCGTGTAGTCCTCTTGTACGCGTGTAGTCCTCTTGTACGCGTGTAGTCCTCTTGTACGCGTGTAGTCCTCTTGTACGCGTGTAGTCCTCTTGTACGCGTGTAGTCCTCTTGTACGCGTGTAGTCCTCTTGTACGCGTGTAGTCCTCTTGTACGCGTGTAGTCCTCTTGTACGCGTGTAGTCCTCTTGTACGCGTGTAGTCCTCTTGTACGCGTGTAGTCCTCTTGTACGCGTGTAGTCCTCTTGTACGCGTGTAGTCCTCTTGTACGCGTGTAGTCCTCTTGTACGCGTGTAGTCCTCTTGTACGCGTGTAGTCCTCTTGTACGCGTGTAGTCCTCTTGTACGCGTGTAGTCCTCTTGTACGCGTGTAGTCCTCTTGTACGCGTGTAGTCCTCTTGTACGCGTGTATCCTCTTGTACGCGTGTAGTCCTCTTGTACGCGTGTAGTCCTCTTGTACGCGTGTAGTCCTCTTGTACACGTGTAGTCCTCTTGTACACGTGTAGTCCTCTTGTACACGTGTAGTCCTCTTGTACACGTGTAGTCCTCTTGTACACGTGTAGTCCTCTTGTACACGTGTAGTCCTCTTGTACACGTGTAGTCCTCTT
The DNA here is from genome assembly GCA_944989445.1 of Ampullaceana balthica. Lineage (NCBI taxonomy): Eukaryota > Metazoa > Mollusca > Gastropoda > Lymnaeidae > Ampullaceana > Ampullaceana balthica. The sequence continues at coordinate 620,047 of CALYLW010000261.1, read as the reverse complement.
GTACATGTGTAGTCCTCTTGTACACGTGTAGTCCTCTTGTACACACGTAGTCCTCTTGTACACACGTAGTCCTCTTGTACACACGTAGTCCTCTTGTACACACGTAGTCCTCTTGTACAAAAGTAGTCCTCTTGTACAAAAGTAGTCCTCTTGTACACATGTAGTCCTCTTGTACACACGTAGTCCTCTTGTACACACGTAGTCCTCTTGTACACACGTAGTCCTCTTGTACACGTGTAGTCCTCTTGTACACGTGTAGTCCTCTTGTACACGTGTAGTCCTCTTGTACACGTGTAGTCCTCTTGTACACGTGTAGTCCTCTTGTACACACGTAGTCCTCTTGTACACACGTAGTCCTCTTGTACACACGTAGTCCTCTTGTACACACGTAGTCCTCTTGTACACACGTAGTCCTCTTGTACACACGTAGTCCTCTTGTACACACGTAGTCCTCTTGTACACACGTAGTCCTCTTGTACACACGTAGTCATCTTGTACACACGTAGTCATCTTGTACACACGTAGTCCTCTTGTACACACGTAGTCCTCTTGTACAAAAGTAGTCCTCTTGTACAAAAGTAGTCCTCTTGTACACATGTAGTCCTCTTGTACACATGTAGTCCTCTTGTACACGTGTAGTCCTCTTGTACACGTGTAGTCCTCTTGTACGCGTGTAGTCCTCTTGTACGCGTGTAGTCCTCTTGTACGCGTGTAGTCCTCTTGTACACGTGTAGTCCTCTTGTACACGTGTAGTCTCTTGTACACGTGTAGTCCTCTTGTACACATGTAGTCCTTTTGTACACATGTAGTCCTCTTGTACACATGTAGTCCTCTTGTACACATGTAGTCCTCTTGTACACATGTAGTCCTCTTGTACACATGTAGTCCTCTTGTACACATGTAGTCCTCTTGTCAATAGAATTTTTTCAAAGAATACCAGTAGCGAATATTTTGATAAGTTGGTTTATGTTCTGGTGAAAAGGTCGCCTAGTCTCACTAGTAGTAGTAGTAGATTTGACTGTCTCACATAAATGAGTGCACTGTGATTACGTTTTCGTCAGCTTCGATCAGTTCCTAGAGGCGCCCAGAGTAATTGAAGTATTGTGTAAACAAATACAACTGTAAAACAGACCATTTTTTATTGGAGCTTTTATCAACGTGGACTTTATTTGCACGCGAAAGAAGATAAAAAAAATATAAAAAAATTATTTAAGTTTCAGCTAAATAACATAAATAAAAGTTTGAGAGCTCAAATTATTAAAAGCAAAACAAATAAAGATTCGTAATTATAAAATTATAAACCAGTGGGCTGATTATGACGACATGTTAATTGGCTAACTAATGACGTCATGTCCTGCAATGTCCGGTACATGTCCTGCAATGTCCGGTACATGTCCTGCAATGTCCGGTACATGTCCTGCAGTGTCCGGTACATGTCCTGCAATTTCCGGTACATGTCCTGCAATGTCCGGTACATGTCCTGCAATGTCCGGTACATGTCCTACAATGTCCGGCACATGTCCTGCAATGTCCGGTACATGTCCTGCAATGTCCAGTACATGTCCTGCAATGTCCGGGAGATGTGGAGGTGCGGACCGCATCACGTGACATCATCTCGGGGGTTGACAACAACTTGAATATTTAAAGATCACCCACACACGACAGCTCTGTTTAAACGGAGAATCGATGATAATTGAAATGTAAGTATGTAACCAATACACGGGCGTCTGGCTTTGTTCATGGGTGATGTTTAATAAATAAGGAGGTCGGGACAACTGTTGTCAGACTTGAATCTAGAGTTATCTACATTCTGAAATATTCAGCTTCTGGTTGGTTGGAATCAAAGAGTAAATAACATAAACAAATGGCCAATAGCGGATTAAAGGAGGGCTCAACGGGCTAAAGCCAGGGGTCCCCAAAGATTTAAGGGTCCCCAAATATTTAAAGGTCCCCAATGATTTAAGGGCCCCCAAACTTATTATATTGTATAATAAAGGTGGGGAAATGTTTGCATGAATCCCTGAAAATATCATAAATAAATTAATAAAATTTCATCTATTTATCATGAGAAAATGTCGAGGAGTGTGAAATACCAGAAATCGTCATCGTTTGAGGTGAACGTCAGAATTGCCAGAGCCAGCTCCACTTTCGGCAGGTTGTACCCAAATGTCTGGAACAGAAGAGGCATTACCATCCAGACCAAGCTGAAAGTGTACAGGGCAGTGGTGCTCCCCACACTGCTATATACTTGTGAAACTTGGACTGTTTATCAGCGCCATGCAAGAAAGCCTAACAACTTTCATATGACAAGCCTCAGGAAGATTCTCGGCATAAAGTGGCAGAACAAAATTCCAGACACAGTAGTACTGACCAGGGCAGGTCTTCCCAGCATCTTCACCCTCCTGATGCAGACCCAGCTTCGCTGGGCAGGGCACGTTGCCCGAATGCCAGACGAGAGACTGCCAAAGAGAATCTTCTATGGTGAGCTCCAGTATGGCAAGCGGTCCCACGGTGGGCAAAAGAAGCGCTTCAAAGACACACTAAAAGCCTCAATGAAAGCGTTTGCCATCAATCCAGACACGTGGGAACGAGCTGCAAAGGACCGATCCACCTGGCGCTCTTCCATCCACGAAGGTGCCAAGTCATGCGAGGCAAACCGGATCACCGCCGCAGAAAAGAAGAGGCAAGCCCGAAAGGACAATGCTGTCAACCCTCCAGGAGATGTCGCACTCGTCCCTTGTCCCTTCTGTTCCCGAACCTTTCGTGCAAGGATCGGCCTAATCAGCCATCTGCGCACGCACAGACAACCCTCGGATGACTTGAGTGGTCCTCGTCGTATCGACGGACGAACGAACATATCTCAAAACTATTATGTAGGAAAGAGGAAACCAAGCTAAGTACAACATGAGGATGACGGCTGTAAAGAATCATGTATACAGTAGGAGAAGGAGGCACAACGCCTTTATTGTACTTAAACATTGTTTACACATGAACAGGAGATGTTTGACATAAATTTGGTTATGATATTCCAAAACTAGGGGCTGTGTTTATTGTTCTGGATGTAAATTGATGTCACAGACAGTGAGCAAGCTTACACGGTGTTGGATTTGCCTATTTACTAAACAAGTTATAGCTTAGGGCTTCCGCCTACTTGGGGGCTCCCGGAGTATTTTATTCCAAATTAGGCACTGACATAGAATAGCTGGACTTCAAAATGGCCCCCATATCTCAAATAACTTAGGGTCCCAACAAGTCTAAATCCGGCCCTGAGCTTACAACTGGCTTCAATGATGAGAAGCATGCTCTTGATGCAATGACAACACGAGGTGGTCGTAATTCATCCATAAATCGACTCTTTCCACGCAATTTGAAAGTGGAATCCAATATTGGGGGAAAGTTCTTATAAGGATAGTAAGCGTTAAATAATTTCTTTTTATTCGTGGCCTTGCATTTTGTTACAAGAATGAACTGTTAGGCTCACTGAGCAATGTGAAATACATGGTACCTTGGAATACTGGAACTACTGAGTCAGTTTGACACATTTCTTGGTGAACATTTCTGGCAACATGGAAATAAAGGACGTGGAAACACGTCTTCTATTTCCTCAAATATCTGTGAAGAGTTGATTGAACAGATGGTTCACAAGATATTGTCTGTTATTGTTGCTGAAATAAAACCTGCAAAGTACTTCTCGATATCTGTAGACTCCACGCCAAATATTATGCATGTGGACCAGTTAACAGTGATCATCAGATATTGTGCACAATCTGGCCCTGTTAAGCGATTCATCAAGTTCATACCAATGTATTCCCATACTGGATCAGAAATTGCCAAAATTATTCTTAATTTTATGGAAGAAAATGGCATTCAAATTCAAGATTGCCGTGGACAGTATAACAATACTGCGATTAATGAGTGGGAAGTAAAGCGGAGTCCAGGCGGAGTCCTATGTGAGAATTGCATTTTTGATCACTATTTAATGTGCCGTGCACAGCTCATTCCTTTAATTTGGTTGGGAAAAGTGCAGCAGAAGGTTGTCCCTGCTGCAGACTGATTTCTTTTGCCTTCTTCAAAATCTTTATACCTGGGTTGTTGCATCTACTCATTGTTGGCAGGTACTTCAAAAACACATGAAAAGGTTACCTGTTAACAAAGCCTTGTCTGACACAAGATGGTCAGCCCAACATGATGCTGTAAGCTCTGTTAATAAATCATATTATGAGAATATTGCAGCACTGGAAGAATAGGCAACTGACGTAATTCAGCCGCGTGACAGTCAACTTGAAGCTGAAGAATTTCGAAGGAAACAATTGGGAGTCAGTTTTTACTTGATATTTGGGACACAATTTTAGAAAGATTTCAGAAAAAAGAATTTATCCCTTCAAGAGCGGGGACTATCTTTGAATTCAGTCAATCATTTTTTGAAATCTCTCCTTGACTTTGTTAAACGACAACGTTCTGAATTTAATTCCTATGAAGAAATAAAAAAAAACGTAAAAAAACAAGTTTTTCACTATAAATCCTTTATGTACGAGACGTAACTAAAAGAATGTTCATAATAATACGCAGCGCAAGACCATCCAAAAATACAAAAGTGTAGTTATGTCTCGTAAAACGTGTTAAATATAATGCGCACCGATCAGGAATATGTTTATAAAAAGTGTTGTCAATAAAATACGCCCCTTATTGCGCGACAGAAAGGTTGTTCAATATAATGCGCACCCTTACACTCTATCTCAAAAAATAACATGATACAAAGGAATAATAAAATAATCTAAAAAATCAATATTTTGATTACGGTACATGCGATCGATCTGCAATTTTGATACATTGTTTTTATCATCGGCACGAAAACTGTTTGCTAAATTTCAGCTCGCTAGCTTACGAGGAAGTGGGTTAAAAATCGATCCAAAGTTTTGGCGGCCGACAAGCAATCAAGCAACCAGACACCACGAGTTAATATAAAGGATTTAAAAAATAACATGATACATAGGAATAAATAAAATAATCTAAAAATTCAATAATTTAATTACAGTACATGCGATCGATCTGAAATTTTGATACATAGTTTTTATCATCGCCACAAAACTGCCTGCTAAATTTCAGCTCGCTAGCTTACGAGGAAGTGGGTTAAAAATCGATCCACAGTTTTGGCGACCGACAAGCAATCAAGCAACCAGACACCACGAGTTAATATAAAGGATTTAAAAAGAAAGGACAAGTCCGTGAAGAAAGAGTATAAACAATCTTCCATACGATCAAAAAATAGAAAGTGTCCGTTTGATGAAGGACCATCAGCCGAAACCGTATTTTCCCCGAGACAAAAATTCAAGGTTTAGGTATTTCTGATAATTATAGACAAACTCTCTTCAGCTCTCCAACATCGGTTAGACATATAAAGACATCCATGAAAAATGTGGCTTTCTTACAAACCTAACTGAGCTCAGCGATGACGCTATCCAAGGGGCAACACCCAAGTTAATTCAAGTGATTTCGAAGACGCATTTCCTTCTGAATAAGTCCAATTTTCAGAACTCTTCAAAAAAGTTAGTGTCCAACCCCAGGCTCAGAAACCAGAAGTAGTACAATGCGAAACTCAAAACACATGCACAGAGTTAAAATTTTTGCTGTTTTTGAATGAGGCAAATTTTACACAGTCCTTTCCAAATGTACACATCGCACTTGGCATCTATCTCTCAGTGATGACGTCAAACTGTAGCGGCCAGCGATCATTTTGAAAGTTGAAAGGGGAAAAAATGAAGTTAAAAGTTACATGTGACAACAAAGTCTGAGTCTGCTCTCTCTCTCTAATGAGCATTGAAAAGGAACTTGTAAGCTAACTTAGCTTTACTGACTTGATTGATAACTTTGCCATGAGAAAAGTTCGCAAACGAAAGTTCTAGGTTGAAATAAATAATAATCAATATGTGAACGAATTTTGGCTTCATCTAACTTTATATTAATTAAATTGACCTTTATTTAATTTGTATGTATTATTAAACTCTGCCTTACATGCTTCAGTCTTATATTAGCTGCTAGCAGGACTTTCGGAAATTAACGATTAATTAATCGATTAATCGTTAAAATTTTAAACAATTAAAATTAATTTGATCGATTACAATTCGATTAAAATTTAAGAAATAATTTTAAATATTTTTTTCTCCAATGTAGTTTTTAAAAATATATTTTTTGATATTACACACTTTTCCCTCGTATTATTAATTATTATTATTTATCTAGACGTCCATACGTAAAAAAAAAGGTTTTTCTTCCTTATTTCTTGCATAGCAGAACGAATTTCCTGTGTTTCGTCACAAAATTTGGGAGCCATGGAACTATCGCGACTTATCCGATTTCGCGGAATAATGAATCGCAACTTAACGGGATCTATATATGCGTTATAAAAATATAATTCATCGAAATTAATCGATTGATCGATTAAAATTTCTTCTTCGATTAATCGAACAAAAAATTACCACCACCCTAGCTGCTAGCAATCATTTTATATAAAAAGAACGCTGACTAGACCGGGCCCCAGTTTCAGTTGCAGCCAGGGGCCCCGCGCAGTCTTAATCCGCCCCTGCAAGTGATATACTACACATTTATCTTGTCTTGTCATATCTATACAAACGCTCCTTTACAGAAGATTATTGCGTCCACAGACCGTGCCGGTCTGTTAGCAAGTGACGCAGCGTTCACAGGCCACGGCTATGAGGGTGCCACGGCTATGAGGGTGCCACGGCTATGAGGGTGCCACGGCTATGAGGGTGCCACGGCTATGAGGATTCCACGGCTATGAGGGTGCCACGGCTATGAAGGTGCCACGGCTATGAGGGTGCCACGCAATTCGGAGCTGGGTGGACTCTTGGCCCTGGGAACAATCCCTGAGCTTCGAAACCGTCGACAAAACCTGTGGAACCCATGACGGCTATATCCCATGGATGAGTTGGTCTATAAGTATAAGTAAAACTTGTGTCGTCTGCTTCTTGTATCAAATTGTCGGTCCTTGTTTGCACTCATCTGGATCTACTGAAGGAACTTAATCTGCTGACTAATATCTTTAATCTTGACAAAGTGGTAACAGTTAGGCTAGAAGTTTTAGTGTTGACAATGAGACAAGAGGTCAGTGCTGACCATGAAGTGAGAGGTCAGTGCTGACCATGAAGTGAGAGGTCAGTGCTGACCATGAAGTGAGAGGTCAGTGCTGACCATGAAGTGAGAGGTCAGTGCTGACCATGAAGTGAGGGGTCAGTGCTGACCATGAAGTGAGGGGTCAGTGCTGACCATGAAGTGAGAGGTCAGTGCTGACCATGAAGTGAGAGTTCTTAAGATTGTCACGAGATGTGCTGCCACCTGGTGGCACATTCTTTTTTAAAAGTACTTTTTAAATTTAAAATAAGTAAAATGTAAAAAAAATCTTTTTTTAAAAAGGACAGGTTTTATTTACAAACATTTACAGACTGAAACGCGCTGATTTCCCCTTCTCTTGATGTAAACACGGGAATTTACGAGGGCTAGAGTGAAACCAGTGAGCCGTGGAGGTCAACCCTAGCAGACGACTATACATTCGAAATAGTGATAAATAGAGATAAACTAAAAATTGATTAATTTCATTACGGTACATTCGATCGATCTGAAATTTTGATACACTGCATTGTCATCCAAGATCTATCTGTGGTAAAATTTTGAGATCTCTAGGTCCACCAGAAGTGGTTTAATTTTACGTTTCAAGATTTGAAGGAAGGATACAACATACAAACATTGTGACTTAAATAAAAGCGTGTACAAAGCATGTAAATAATAATGTTAATGGCAGAAGACAATTTATGAAAATGATGAGCTCACTAACTCACAAACACTCTCTCTCGCTCTCCCTCCCTCCCCGTCTTTCCCTCACTCCCCCTTTTCTCTCTTTCTCTCTCACTCTATCTCTCTCTCTATCTCTTTTGAGAGAAAAAAATTAGAAGGATGCTGGAGTGTATTCGTTCTTTTCATTCTGAAACACATTACAGATTACAGATCAACATCAATCAAGGAATAAAGCTGTTTTGGGCTGTTTTGGGCTGTTTTGGGCTGTTCTACCCTAGAAATAGATCTGCCGCTCAAGTCGTGCCAAAATAAACCTCATTTGATGATGAATTATTAGAAAAAGAGATTTGAACAAATTACCAATCTTAAAAGACACATAACGACAGCAGTTCTGTTAACTCAAGGTGCCAAATTTTCCCAGGCAGGAGTAAAAAAATTCCCAAATTAGACAAAAAATTCCCACATACATTAAATTCTGTTGGCGAAGCAATCTCAAATATTCCCATATTTAAGGCAAAATCCTCATAAATTTCCATTTCTTTAAATTTGCCTAATGTGGCCCCCCAAAAAAATTCCCACGATTTGGGAAATTTCCCAGGACTTAACAGCACTGAACGACATCTGAGATCACAAAGTCTGGTCGGTATCTATACGAGAATATCTTCCAATGCTCTCGCCAATACTTGAATGTTTTCTGGGAATCTGTGTCTTCATGTCAACGTGACCTCTGACCTGGGTCAAACCATGACTTGAACTTGTTGCAGTTAAGTGTATCGATTTGTTCAATTAATTTTCTTAACGGAAAGGAGAACATTTTATGTGAAGTATATTTAATATAAAAAAAATTAAGTTGTTACATTTCTTCATGTTTTTCAAAAACTTTATTTTTTTTAAAATTGTAATTTTTATTCTTTTCTCAAAATTTGATCTCAGTAGTCAACGGGACGAGAGAAAAAATGGGGGTGGAAGGTGACACCACGAGTTTACTGTACCGACACCACCCTAGCTACGCCACTGGGGGGAGGGTGCAAGGTGACACCACGAGTTTACTGTACCGAAACCACTCTTCTAGCTACGCCACTGGGGGGAGGGTGCAAGGTGACACCCCGAGTTTACTGAACCGACACCACCCTAGCTACGCCTCTAACGAATCTAGTCACGTTTGTTCATAAAAAATAATGTAATATAAAAACAAATTCAGACATTCCCTTTATTCCCCTATTTACTGACAGATTGTGACTCAGATTCTAGTCTACTTTTAAACAGCCAGCTCAGATTTTGATTCAGAAACTAGTCTATTTTAAACAGCCAGTTCAGATTGTGATTCAGAAACTAGTCTATTTTAAACAGCCATCTCAGATTGTGATACAGATTCTAGTCTATTTTAAACAGCCAGCTCAGATTGCGATACAGATTCTAGTCTATTTTAAACAGCCAGCTCAGATTGTGATACAGATTCTAGTCTATTTTAAACAGCCAGCTCAGATTTCAAACATTTCCAGAGACTATCTCCCGCCACCCCATCCCCAAAAAACAAATTCATGTGTGCACCACTCAGCCACTACTGGAGGGCACCACTCAGCTACTACTGGAGGGCACCACTCAGCCACTACTGGAGGGCACCACTCAGCCACTCCCGTAGGGCACCACTCAGCCACTCCCGTAGGGCACCACTCAGCCACTCCCGTAGGGCACCACTCAGCCACTCCCGTAGGGCACCACTCAGCCACTCCCGTAGGGCACCACTCAGCCACTCCCGTAGGGCACCACTCAGCCACTCCCGTAGGGCACCACTCAGCCACTCCCGTAGGGCACCACTCAGCCAATCCCGTAGGGCACCACTCAGCCACTACTGGAGGGCACCACTCAGCCACTACTGGAAGGCACCACTCAGCCACTACTGGAAGGCACCACTCAGCCACTACTGGAAGGCACCACTCAGCCACTACTGGAAGGCACCACTCAGCCACTACTGGAGGGCACCACTCAGCCACTACTGGAGGGCACCACTCAGCCACTACTGGAAGGGCACCACCACCCACCCTCCCCCTCCACTACCGCACGACAGGTGACCTTCACCTCTAGACACTGGTCACCAGTGAAATTCTTTGTTACTCCGCTGTGTTCATTCATGCCTGGAGATGGTGTGTGTATGGGGGAGGGGGGCACGCATGGAACTCTACCCAGGTCAGACAGCATGCCCAACAGATGCCGGTTAAAATGTCAGTTATTTACTCACGCTCCGATTTTATGACAACTTTGATGTGCTCTCTTCTTCTCCCAGCATGTCATCCAAATATCGGGTTCAAATTTAGAATAGTTTTATATTTATTGTCGGATATTTTTACAGGTTTTGAATCATCTGGTATTCTGCGTGTAATGCTGTAATGGGTTGTCTGAAGAAAACATTAAAAACAACACATTATCAACATTAAAAAATCTAATAAAGAGACAAGACAAGAAGTAAATCATAGATGAGCATAGGCATAGGACGCAACAATCTTATGTTTACTAGTGCTTCTAATGTTTAAGATACCATCAATATTGTGTGGCTTTATAGAAAATATCATCTTTATAATCTGTATGATGTGACTTTGTAGAAATGTCATCTTAAAACTATGGCATCACAAATAAAGGTCATCTCAATAATACCACCCAATCGACTCTCATCTCTGACGTCATCTAAAGGTGTCATATTTGCAGATTATCATTCTATATTACATATAACCTAATATGGGATCCGTGTATATAAACTCATCTAATATGGGATCCGTGTATATAAACTCATCTAATATGGGATCCGTGTATATAAACTCATCTAATATGGGATCCGTGTATATAAACTCATCTAATATGGGATCCGTGTACATAAACTCATCTAATATGGGATCCGTGTATATCAACTCATCTAATATGGGATCCGTGTATATAAACTCATCTAATATGGGATCCGTGTATATAAACTCATCTAATATGGGATCCGTGTATATAAACTCATCTAATATGGGATCCGTGTATATAAACTCATCTAATATGGGATCCGTGTATATAAATTCATCTAATATGGGATCCGTGTATATAAACTCATCTAATATGGGATCCGTGTATATAAACTCATCTAATATGGGATCAGTGTATATAAACTCATCTAATATGGGATCCGTGTATATAAACTCATCTAATATGGGATCCGTGTATATAAACTCATCTAATATGGGATCCGTGTATATAAACTCATCTAATATGGGATCCGTGTATATAAACTCATCTAATATGGGATCCGTGTATATAAACTCATCTAATATGGGATCCGTGTATATAAACTCATCTAATATGGGATCCGTGTATATAAACTCATCTAATATGGGATCCGTGTATATAAACTCATCTAATATGGGATCCGTGTATATAAACTCATCTAATATGGGATCCGTGTATATAAACTCATCTAATATGGGATCCGTGTATATAAACTCATCTAACATGGGATCCGTGTATATAAACTCATCTAATATGGGATCCGTGTATATAAACTCATCTAATATGGGATCCGTGTATATAAACTCATCTAATATGGGATCCGTGTATATAAACTCATCTAATATGGGATCCGTGTATATAAACTGATAGTCCCACAATTTCCACCAAAAAACTTATTGAAACATTTATTATCGTTAATATATTTTGCAGATGAAAACTCATTTTAATAAAGATGTTTGTTGAACAAAAACATTAATAAATTACTATCTGCACACTGGAGGCGAGGAAACAAACTTGAGAATTACTACTGACACGAGTGACTAGTCAACTATATGTTTATACAGAACTACATCTGACACTAGTCAACTATATGTTTATACAGAACTACATCTGACACTAGTCAACTATATGTTTATACAGAACTACATGTGACACTAGTCAACTATATGTTTATACAGAACTACATCTGACACTAGTCAACTATATGTTTATACAGAACTACATGTGACATTAGTCAACTATATGTTTATACAGAACTACATGTGACACTAGTCAACTATATGTTTATACAGAACTACATCTGACACTAGTCAACTATATGTTTATACAGAACTACATCTGACACTAGTCAACTATATGTTTATACAGAACTACATGTGACACTAGTCAACTATATGTTTATACAGAACTACATGTGACATTAGTCAACTATATGTTTATACAGAACTACATGTGACACTAGTCAACTATATGTTTATACAGAACTACATCTGACACTAGTCAACTATATGTTTATACAGAACTACATCTGACACTAGTAAACTATATGTTTATACAGAACTACATCTGACACTAGTCAACTATATGTTTATACAGAACTACATCTGACACTAGTCAACTATATGTTTATACAGAACTACATATGACACTAGTCAACTATATGTTTATACAGAACTACATCTGACACTAGTCAACTATATGTTTATACAGAACTACATCTGACACTAGTCAACTATATGTTTATACAGAACTACATCTGACACTAGTCAACTATATGTTTATACAGAACTACATGTGACATTAGTCAACTATATGTTTATACAGAACTACATGTGACACTAGTCAACTATATGTTTATACAGAACTACATCTGACACTAGTCAACTATATGTTTATACAGAACTACATCTGACACTAGTCAACTATATGTTTATACAGAACTACATCTGACACTAGTCAACTATATGTTTATACAGAACTACATCTGACACTAGTCAACTATATGTTTATACAGAACTACATCTGACACTAGTCAACTATATGTTTATACAGAACTACATCTGACACTAGTCAACTATATGTTTATACAGAACTACATCTGACACTAGTCAACTATATGTTTATACAGAACTACATCTGACACTAGTCAACTATATGTTTATACAGAACTACATCTGACACTAGTCAACTATATGTTTATACAGAACTACATCTGACACTAGTCAACTATATGTTTATACAGAACTACATCTGACACTAGTCAACTATATGTTTATACAGAACTACATCTGACACTAGTCAACTATATGTTTATACAGAACTACATCTGACACTAGTCAACTATATGTTTATACAGAACTACATCTGACACTAGTCAACTATATGTTTATACAGAACTACATCGACACTAGTCAACTATATGTTTATACAGAACTACATCTGACACTAGTCAACTATATGTTTATACAGAACTACATCTGACACTAGTCAACTATATGTTTATACAGAACTACATCTGACACTAGTCAACTATATGTTTATACAGAACTACATCTGACACTAGTCAACTATATGTTTATACAGAACTACATCTGACACTAGTCAACTATATGTTTATACAGAACTACATCTGACACTAGTCAACTATATGTTTATACAGAACTACATCTGACACTAGTCAACTATATGTTTATACAGAACTACATCTGACACTAGTCAACTATATGTTTATACAGAACTACATCTGACACTAGTCAACTATATGTTTATACAGAACTACATCGACACTAGTCAACTATATGTTTATACAGAACTACATCTGACACTAGTCAACTATATGTTTATACAGAACTACATCTGACACTAGTCAACTATATGTTTATACAGAACTACATCTGACACTAGTCAACTATATGTTTATACAGAACTACATCTGACACTAGTCAACTATATGTTTATACAGAACTACATCTGACACTAGTCAACTATATGTTTATACAGAACTACATCTGACACTAGTCAACTATATGTTTATACAGAACTACATCTGACACTAGTCAACTATATGTTTATACAGAACTACATCTGACACTAGTCAACTATATGTTTATACAGAACTACATCTGACACTAGTCAACTATATGTTTATACAGAACTACATCTGACACTAGTCAACTATATGTTTATACAGAACTACATCTGACACTAGTCAACTATATGTTTATACAGAACTACATCTGACACTAGTCAACTATATGTTTATACAGAACTACATCTGACACTAGTCAACTATATGTTTATACAGAACTACATCTGACACTAGTCAACTATATGTTTATACAGAACTACATCTGACACTAGTCAACTATATGTTTATACAGAACTACATCTGACACTAGTCAACTATATGTTTATACAGAACTACATCTGACACTAGTCAACTATATGTTTATACAGAACTACATCTGACACTAGTCAACTATATGTTTATACAGAACTACATCTGACACTAGTCAACTATATGTTTATACAGAACTACATCTGACACTAGTCAACTATATGTTTATACAGAACTACATCTGACACTAGTCAACTATATGTTTATACAGAACTACATCTGACACTAGTCAACTATATGTTTATACAGAACTACATCTGACACTAGTCAACTATATGTTTATACAGAACTACATCTGACACTAGTCAACTATATGTTTATACAGAACTACATCTGACACTAGTCAACTATATGTTTATACAGAACTACATCTGACACTAGTCAACTATATGTTTATACAGAACTACATCTGACACTAGTCAACTATATGTTTATACAGAACTACATCTGACACTAGTCAACTATATGTTTATACAGAACTACATCTGACACTAGTCAACTATATGTTTATACAGAACTACATCTGACACTAGTCAACTATATGTTTATACAGAACTACATCTGACACTAGTCAACTATATGTTTATACAGAACTACATCTGACACTAGTCAACTATATGTTTATACAGAACTACATCTGACACTAGTCAACTATATGTTTATACAGAACTACATCGACACTAGTCAACTATATGTTTATACAGAACTACATCTGACACTAGTCAACTATATGTTTATACAGAACTACATCTGACACTAGTCAACTATATGTTTATACAGAACTACATCTGACACTAGTCAACTATATGTTTATACAGAACTACATCTGACACTAGTCAACTATATGTTTATACAGAACTACATCGACACTAGTCAACTATATGTTTATACAGAACTACATCTGACACTAGTCAACTATATGTTTATACAGAACTACATCTGACACTAGTCAACTATATGTTTATACAGAACTACATCTGACACTAGTCAACTATATGTTTATACAGAACTACATCTGACACTAGTCAACTATATGTTTATACAGAACTACATCTGACACTAGTCAACTATATGTTTATACAGAACTACATCTGACACTAGTCAACTATATGTTTATACAGAACTACATCTGACACTAGTCAACTATATGTTTATACAGAACTACATCTGACACTAGTCAACTATATGTTTATACAGAACTACATCTGACACTAGTCAACTATATGTTTATACAGAACTACATCTGACACTAGTCAACTATATGTTTATACAGAACTACATCTGACACTAGTCAACTATATGTTTATACAGAACTACATCTGACACTAGTCAACTATATGTTTATACAGAACTACATCTGACACTAGTCAACTATATGTTTATACAGAACTACATGTGACACTAGTCAACTATATGTTTATACAGAACTACATCTGACATAGTCAACTATATGTTTATACAGAACTACATCTGACACTAGTCAACTATATGTTTATACAGAACTACATCTGACACTAGTCAACTATATGTTTATACAGAACTACATCTGACACTAGTCAACTATATGTTTATACAGAACTACATCTGACACTAGTCAACTATATGTTTATACAGAACTACATCTGACACTAGTCAACTATATGTTTATACAGAACTACATCTGACACTAGTCAACTATATGTTTATACAGAACTACATCTGACACTAGTCAACTATATGTTTATACAGAACTACATCTGACACTAGTCAACTATATGTTTATACAGAACTACATCTGACACTAGTCAACTATATGTTTATACAGAACTACATCTGACACTAGTCAACTATATGTTTATACAGAACTACATCTGACACTAGTCAACTATATGTTTATACAGAACTACATCTGACACTAGTCAACTATATGTTTATACAGAACTACATCTGACACTAGTCAACTATATGTTTATACAGAACTACATCTGACACTAGTCAACTATATGTTTATACAGAACTACATCTGACACTAGTCAACTATATGTTTATACAGAACTACATCTGACACTAGTCAACTATATGTTTATACAGAACTACATCTGACACTAGTCAACTATATGTTTATACAGAACTACATCTGACACTAGTCAACTATATGTTTATACAGAACTACATCTGACACTAGTCAACTATATGTTTATACAGAACTACATCTGACACTAGTCAACTATATGTTTATACAGAACTACATCTGACACTAGTCAACTATATGTTTATACAGAACTACATCTGACACTAGTCAACTATATGTTTATACAGAACTACATCTGACACTAGTCAACTATATGTTTATACAGAACTACATCTGACACTAGTCAACTATATGTTTATACAGAACTACATCTGACACTAGTCAACTATATGTTTATACAGAACTACATCTGACACTAGTCAACTATATGTTTATACAGAACTACATCTGACACTAGTCAACTATATGTTTATACAGAACTACATCTGACACTAGTCAACTATATGTTTATACAGAACTACATCTGACACTAGTCAACTATATGTTTATACAGAACTACATCTGACACTAGTCAACTATATGTTTATACAGAACTACATCTGACACTAGTCAACTATATGTTTATACGAACTACATCTGACACTAGTCAACTATATGTTTATACGGAACTACATCTGACACTAGTCAACTATATGTTTATACAGAACTACATCTGACACTAGTCAACTATATGTTTATACGGAACTACATCTGACACTAGTCAACTATATGTTTATACAGAACTACATCTGACACTAGTCAACTATATGTTTATACAGAACTACATCTGACACTAGTCAACTATATGTTTATACAGAACTACATCTGACACTAGTCAACTATATGTTTATACAGAACTACATCTGACACTAGTCAACTATATGTTTATACAGAACTACATCTGACACTAGTCAACTATATGTTTATACGGAACTACATCTGACACTAGTCAACTATATGTTTATACCGAACTACATCTGACACTAGTCAACTATATGTTTATACAGAACTACATCTGACACTAGTCAACTATATGTTTATACAGAACTACATCTGACACTAGTCAACTATATGTTTATACAGAACTACATCTGACACTAGTCAACTATATGTTTATACAGAACTACATCTGACACTAGTCAACTATATGTTTATACGGAACTACATCTGACACTAGTCAACTATATGTTATACAGAACTACATCTGACACTAGTCAACTATATGTTTATACAGAACTACATCTGACACTAGTCAACTATATGTTTATACAGAACTACATCTGACACTAGTCAACTATATGTTTATACAGAACTACATCTGACACTAGTCAACTATATGTTTATACAGAACTACATCTGACACTAGTCAACTATATGTTTATACAGAACTACATCTGACACTAGTCAACTATATGTTTATACAGAACTACATCTGACACTAGTCAACTATATGTTTATACAGAACTACATCTGACACTAGTCAACTATATGTTTATACAGAACTACATCTGATACTAGTCAACTATATGTTTATACAGAACTACATCTGACACTAGTCAACTATATCTTTATACGGAACTACATCTGACACTAGTCAACTATATGTTTATACAGAACTACATCTGACACTAGTCAACTATATCTTTATACAGAACTACATCTGACACTAGTCAACTATATCTTTATACGGAACTACATCTGACACTAGTCAACTATATGTATATACAGAACTACATCTGACACTAGTCAACTATATGTTTATACAGAACTACATCTGACACTAGTCAACTATATGTTTATACAGAACTACATCTGACACTAGTCAACTATATCTTTATACAGAACTACATCTGACACTAGTCAACTATATGTTTATACAGAACTACATCTGACACTAGTCAACTATATCTTTATACAGAACTACATCTGACACTAGTCAACTATATGTTTATACAGAACTACATCTGACACTAGTCAACTATATCTTTATACAGAACTACATCTGACACTAGTCAACTATATCTTTATACGGAACTACATCTGACACTAGTCAACTATATGTTTATACAGAACTACATCTGACACTAGTCAACTATATCTTAATACAGAACTACATTTGACACTAGTCAACTATATCTTTATACGGAACTACATCTGACACTAGTCAACTATATCTTTATACAGAACTACATCTGACACTAGTCAACTATATCTTTATACAGAACTACATCTGACACTAGTCAACTATATCTTTATACAGAACTACATCTGACACTAGTCAACTATATCTTTATACAGAACTACATCTGACACTAGTCAACTATATCTTTATACGGAACTACATCTGACACCAGTCAACTATATCTTTATACGGAACTACATCTGACACTAGTCAACTATATCTTTATACGGAACTACATCTGACACTAGTCAACTATACTCTATGGGGTAGGCGGGGAGGTAAGCCACAGTTTGAGTTAAGTGAAGATTTTTTTTTAATGGCGCTAATAGTTGAACTGTAGGATATCAATCGAAAATTATCAACATCTTGAAACACAGAGGCATGCATACCCATTATCAGGGTGAGAAAATGAGAAAGTGAGTGTGTCCCCACCTGGTTCTAAAGTGAGTGTGTCCCCACCTGGTTCTAAAGTGAGTGTGTCCCCGCCTGGTTCTAAAGTGAGTGTGTCCCCGCCTGGTTCTAAAGTGAGTGTGTCCCCGCCGGGTGCTATTGTAAATTAAATGTATTTCGGTAAAGAATGTTATAATAACGTCTCCTGTGCGTCTGTCCAGTCATGTTCCCCATTGATAAGCCACGGCGTAAACATACGTCCAACTACTTAACACTTACCAGGTGGACGTTCCTCCACTTAGAGAATGGCAGCTAATCCTTTTGTTCCAATCACCGAATCTTATATCACATTAACTAACTCAGGGCACTCTATCACTTCAGCTTATCTCACGGCCTGCACATTCACTACACAAAATACGGGACAACTTTCCACTCAGATTAAATCTCCAACACGTGTAGCCAGCGAGAAATACGTTTTTAAAAGACAACCTTCCGCTAGATCCCTGTGTTATCTTGGAAGTTCCACGGGACACACGGAATATCTGAATCTCTGAATATCTGGCCTTGTCATAAATCGCGGAAAGCGAAAGATCAGTTGTTGTGGGGCCCTCATAAAAGCCTCGAGTCGCCGATACCGTAAAAACTGGTCCCCGGGGCTCGTGACAAGTTAGAGGTGGGCAAACCAGTGCCTGGCCCTTGTCTTGTTGTTCACCCGTTAATAATAGAGGGTAGCTTTCCGTGGTAGCAGTTAAAGGGTGGTGGGGAGAGGGGGAATAATACCTGGCAGGGGAGGAGAAGGAAAGGGGACAGTTGGTCGCAGGAGAGAGGAGAACTTTGGTCTGCCAGTCGCCAGGGTTCAACTGTTGGTTTTGAGGATTGTGAAGTGGTTTGAATGAAGGTAGGGAAAGGGGTGGGGGGTGCGTAGACATGCGTGGCCATCGAACCATGCCACCAATATTCAGGCGACAGGCAGTAAGAGGTTTGCTGCGTGGCCCTGGTCTGTGTGTCCATTACATGGTGGTGGGGTCAAGTGTCAGTGCACTTAAAACGCATCTTTTCAAAATGTATTTACAAAATTGAAGAAAAAACATTTGTTTTAATGATTAGTGTAGCTTGTGTGTAATGTACTGTCCATTATGTTGTTATTATGGTATGAATGGTTATTTAATTATTATATGTATGTTATGATCTCATTGTAAAGCGCTGTGAGCCTGGTTCCGTACTGGGATACAGCGCTATATAAATTATCAATTATTATTAGTATTATTATTATTATATGACAGTGGATTGAGATGTCAGTGGATGGATATGTCAGTGGATGGATATGACAGTGGATTGAGATGTCAGTGGATGGATATGACAGTGGATTGAGATGTCAGTTAATGGATATGACAGTGGATTGAGATGTCAGGGGATGGATATGACAGTGGATTGAGATGTCAGTTAATGGATATGACAGTGGATTGAGATGTCAGTGAATTCAGATGTCAGTGGGTGGAGTTGTCAGTGGATTCAGATGTCAGTGGATGGATATGACAGTGGATTGAGATGTCAGTGAATTGAGATGTCAGTGGATTGAGATGTCAGTGAATTGAGATGTCGGTGAATTGAGATGTCAGTTAATGGATATGACAGTGGATTGAGATGTCAGTGAATTGAGATGTCAGTGAATTGAGATGTCAGTGAATTGAGATGTCAGTGAATTGAGATGTAATAGCAGTATGCCCGAGAGGTATGCCCGAGAAAGCTGTCGGGAAAAAAAAATAATTTGATTGGGGGGGAGGGGGGGGAGATACAGAAAGTAGACAGAAGTCATTTAGTGTAAGAACACAATGTATCTCTTATTAAGTATTCACCCTTCAGTTAAACGGATGGATATGTGAGTCATAAAAAATGGTGTTTAATCATTTCCAATGACATGAGTAATCGCTCCTGTCAGGTTATAGCAGCGGGGCGGCGGTAGAATTGTCTGTCAGTTAGTGAACTGTTATTTAGTAAGTCAACATTATTGAAATGTCTTTAATTTAGTCTACATTAGTCAACTGTATTTTATTTAGCATATACTAGACTCCCCGCGGCGTAGCATACGCCGCAGACTTGTTCATAGATAGAGCAAAGAATAAAACAAACCCCTTAAAAACAAAGTTTTTGACTATAAATCCCTTATATATGAGACAGAACTCAAAGTATTGATTATGTTCAAACGCGACAAACATTTACAGACTGAAACTGAGTGAACTCCTCCTGGTGTTAAACACGAGATGTGGTCATCGATGGGTGGCGTGAACTCAAGTGACCCGTAATATGTAAACAATAGCGACCGCTACATAAAGTTGTATACAGATAAACTAAAAATGAATTAATTTAATTACAGTACGTTCGATCAATCTGAATTTTTGATACGATGCATTGATAGGTGACACGAGACTATGTGTAAAATTTTAGCTCGATAGCATCAAGGGAAGTGGGTCATTTTTAAATCCCTTATATTAACTTCACCGCCGTCTCTGTCTCTCCGTCGTTCTGTCGTCATCTCTCTCTGTCTGTCTTGGGCGGGCGGAAAAACAAAAGTAAATAAAACAAACCCGTAAAAACAAAGTTTTTGACTATAAATCCCTTATATATGAGACATAACTAACAGTATTGATTATTTTCAAACATTTACAGACTGAATCTGTCTTAACTCAAGTTTGCTTCATAACCCTAGGGGGGGGAGGGGTGGGTGGGAGGGGGAGAGGGGAAAAGTCTGGTCACTGATTCGCTTGACCGAGCTCAGAGTGACACGTAAAATGTAAACAAAAGCGCCCCGTCGCTTCGTTGGGTCGCCTCAATGCGTCAGCTCAAAATTTCACGTGGGAAAAAAACAATAACAAACCGTGAATTTGAATTACATACCTCATATAAGGATAAACTAAAAATGCATTAATTTAATTACGGTACGTTCGATCGATCTGAAATTTTGATACGATGCATTGTTAGGTTAGACGGGTCCGTGTGCTAAATTTCAGTTCGATCGGATCATGGGAAGTGGGTCATTTTTTTTGACTTTTCTTTTTCCGCCCGCCCTCCCAAGACAGACAGACAGAGAGAGAGAGAGAGAGAGAGAGAGAGAGAGAGAGAGAGAGAGAGAGAGAGAGAGAGAGACGCTGGTGAAGTTAATATAAGGGATTTAAAAATGACCCACTTCCCGTGATCCGATCAAGCTGAAATTTGGCACACGGACCCGTCTCACCTAAGTGAATTCAAATTCACTGTCTGTTATTGTTTTTTTTTCCACGTGAGAGTTTGAGTTGACGCGACCCATCAAAGTACCGGCGTGCTTTTGTTTACATTTTACGTGTCACGCTGAGCTCGGTCAAGCGATCGGTGACCAGACTTTTCCCCTCTCCCCCCCCCACCCCCACCCCACCCCCCCCGCCCCCAGGGTTATGAAGCAAAGTTGAGTTAAGACAGATTCAGTCTGTAAATGTTTGTCGCGTTTGAAAATAATCAATACTGTTAGTTATGTCTCATATATAAGAGATTTATAGTCAAAACTTTGTTTTTACGGGTTTGTTTTATTTACTTTTGTTTTTCCGCCTGCCCGACCAAGAGAGACATTGTGTTGTAGTGAATGTATTCTGTGAGCTATTTAAATAAAGTCAACATTGGAACAGAGGC
This sequence comes from Ampullaceana balthica, assembly GCA_944989445.1. NCBI lineage: Eukaryota > Metazoa > Mollusca > Gastropoda > Lymnaeidae > Ampullaceana > Ampullaceana balthica. The sequence goes on along the minus strand of CALYLW010000261.1, from coordinate 597,799 downwards.
AGATCAAAGTGCTTCTGATGACGTCATCTCCCACCACGACAGTAAGTCAAGCAACAAATTCAGCCGATGTCTCCGTGGAATCTCTAAGGAAAAGGGAGGTAAGTCAAGCAAAGAATGAACAGACGCGAGACAGGGGGATACAAAATGTGGAGAGACAACTGGGAGAGGAAAGTCGGAGACAGGCGGTGAGATGGGGAGGGAAAGCAGTAGAATATAATAGGAGAGACATAAAGACTGCAGGAGACAATATGAGAGACAGTTGGAGACAACTTGGGAGACAGTAGGAGACTATTCCTGAGACACTTAGGGAGATACATTGAAAGATAGTAGGAGAAAGTGGGAACATACATAGGGAGATCGTAGGATAATATGAAAACATACATAGGGAGATCGTAGGATAATATGAAAACATACATAGGGAGATCGTAGGATAATATGAAAACATACATAGGGAGATCGTAGGATAATATGAAAACATACATAGGGAGATCGTAGGATAATATGAAAACATACATAGGGAGATCGTAGGATAATATGAAAACATACATAGGGAGATCGTAGGATAATATGAAAACATACATAGGGAGATCGTAGGATAATATGAAAACATACATAGGGAGATCGTAGGATAATATGAAAACATACATAGGGAGATCGTAGGATAATATGAAAACATACATAGGGAGATCGTAGGATAATATGAAAACATACATAGGGAGATCGTAGGATAATATGAAAACATACATAGGGAGATCGTAGGATAATATGAAAACATACATAGGGAGATCGTAGGATAATATGAAAACATACATAGGGAGATCGTAGGATAATATGAAAACATACATAGGGAGATCGTAGGATAATATGAAAAGATACATAGGGAGATCGTAGGATAATATGAAAAGATACATAGGGAGATCGTAGGATAATATGAAAAGATACATAGGGAGATCGTAGGATAATATGAAAAGATACATAGGGAGATCGTAGGATAATATGAAAACATACATAGGGAGATCGTAGGATAATATGAAAACATACATAGGGAGATCGTAGGATAATATGAAAACATACATAGGGAGATCGTAGGATAATATGAAAACATACATAGGGAGATCGTAGGATAATATGAAAACATACATAGGGAGATCGTAGGATAATATGAAAGATACATAGGGAGATCGTAGGATAATATGAAAACATACATAGGGAGATCGTAGGATAATATGAAAACATACATAGGGAGATCGTAGGATAATATGAAAAGATACATAGGGAGATCGTAGGATAATATGAAAACATACATAGGGAGATCGTAGGATAATATGAAAAGATACATAGGGAGATCGTAGGATAATATGAAAACATACATAGGGAGATCGTAGGATAATATGAAAAGATACATAGGGAGATCGTAGGATAATATGAAAACATACATAGGGAGATCGTAGGATAATATGAAAAGATACATAGGGAGATCGTAGGATAATATGAAAACATACATAGGGAGATCGTAGGATAATATGAAAAGATACATAGGGAGATCGTAGGATAATATGAAAACATACATAGGGAGATCGTAGGATAATATGAAAACATGCATAGGGAGATCGTAGGATAATATGAAAATTTACATAGGGAGATCGTAGGATAATATGAAAAGATACATAGGGAGATCGTAGGATAATATGAAAAGATACATAGGGAGATCGTAGGATAATATGAAAACATACATAGGGAGATCGTAGGATAATATGAAAACATACATAGGGAGATCGTAGGATAATATGAAAAGATACATAGGGAGATCGTAGGATAATATGAAAACATACATAGGGAGATCGTAGGATAATATGAAAAGATACATAGGGAGATCGTAGGATAATATGAAAACATACATAGGGAGATCGTAGGATAATATGAAAAGATACATAGGGAGATCGTAGGATAATATGAAAAGATACATAGGGAGATCGTAGGATAATATGAAAAGATACATAGGGAGATCGTAGGATAATATGAAAACATACATAGGGAGATCGTAGGATAATATGAAAAGATACATAGGGAGATCGTAGGATAATATGAAAACATACATAGGGAGATCGTAGGATAATATGAAAAGATGCATAGGGAGATCGTAGGATAATATGAAAAGTTTACATAGGGAGATCGTAGGATAATATGAAAAGATACATAGGGAGATCGTAGGATAATATGAAAAGATACATAGGGATATTTTAGAAGAAAATGCTCAGTGAAACATGAAGCTAATTATTATGACATAAGTAGGTTATCTTATCTTATCTTATCTGTTACAGACGCTCCTTCTTTACAGCAGAGTATTGTGTCCTACGCTTATCTATGGTTTATGTCAAGTCTTGCATTTTTATTAGATCTTTAAATGTTGATAAAATGTTGGTTCTCCTGGTTTCTTCAGGCAACCCATTCCAAGCCCGAATTCTGGACGGAAAGAAGGAGAATTTTTCTGTTTGTTTTGCATACCGAACAAGTAAGGTGTTTTTATCCTTACGTCTATCCGATGTTATATTAGGTAAACTTTGTATTGTCAATAAGTTAGAATTAATTGCCTTATGTACTATTACTACTTTGATCTTTGTTCTTCTATCCTCAAGTGTTTCAAAGGTTTATCTAATAAGATATGTGCAGTAGTCTTTCTTTATTCACTATTCGACCACTTCACTATTCGACCACTTCACTAATCGACCACTTCATTATTCGACCACTTCACTATTCGACCACTTCACTATTCGACCACTTCATTATTCGACCACTTCACTATTCGACCACTTCACTATTCGACCACTTCACTATTCGACCACTTCACCATTCGACCACTTCACCATTCGACCACTTCACCATTCGACCACTTCACCATTCGACCACTTCACCATTCGACCACTTCACCATTCGACCACTTCACCATTCGACCACTTCACCATTCGACCACTTCACCATTCGACCACTTCACCATTCGACCACTTCACCATTCGACCACTTCACCATTCGACCACTTCACTATTCGACCACTTCATTATTCGACCACTTCACCATTCGACCACTTCACCATTCGACCACTTCACCATTCGACCACTTCACTATTCGACCACTTCACCATTCGACCACTTCACCATTCGACCACTTCACCATTCGACCACTTCACCATTCGACCACTTCACCATTCGACCACTTCACCATTCGACCACTTCACCATTCGACCACTTCACCATTCGACCACTTCACCATTCGACCACTTCACCATTCGACCACTTCATTATTCGACCACTTCATTATTCGACCACTTCATTATTCGACCACTTCACCATTCGACCACTTCACCATTCGACCACTTCACCATTCGACACTTCACATTCGACCATTCAATTCGACCACTTCACCATTCGACCACTTCACCATTCGACCACTTCACCATTCGACCACTTCACTATTCGACCACTTCACTATTCGACACTCACATTCACCATTCACTATTCGACCACTTCACTATTCGACCACTTCACCATTCGACCACTTCACCATTCGACCAATTCACCATTCGACCATTCACCATTCGACCACTTCACCATTCGACCATTCACCATTCGACCACTTCACTATTCGACCACTTCCCATTGACACTTCATATTCGACCAATTCACCATTCGACCACTTCCCAATTAGACTAATTCACTATTCGACCAATTCACTATTCGACCAGTTCACTATTGGACCAGCTCACCAACTCAAACAAACCCCACTAGTCGCTGTTGGTAGTTAATTGAATATTTCTCTACTCCCGACCACGATCTAAGACTTAGTATCGTAATGCGATTACACCTGTAGAAAATAGATGAAGTAATTACTTGTTTTATTATAAAGTACAGGTGATAGAGTTTTTATTTGACAGGTACGATCGATAATTGGTTGTTGTATTGATTTACAGGCATCACCACAATGTCGTGGAGCTGTTTGACCGGAAGCAGCCGTTGAAAACATGTCGCGCGCCGTGTCGCACGTGCCACAGTGGAACAAGAGAAGATAACTCCGTTGGCGACAAGAGCAACGAAGATTGGTATTGTTGGGAGAGTCATTCCTAACACCGGAAACCGTTATAAACCATCATACCTATTTTACAATTTTTAGAACATAGCGGAAGAATATCTGTTGTGTCTTTTCAGACAGCGTTCTCCATGAACATGACGTATACAATGATCTCTCGTTTATCGCGGCTAGTGGAGACGGGAGGCCTCCGCAATAGGTGTAATTCCGCGAATTAGACACACCAACTATGAAACAATACGAAATCGTTTAGATAAGTTTACAGTTACTGTATAGCGAAGTACACGTAGCTATATACGACGTGATAAGTTAACAGTTACTGTATAGTGAAGTACAAGTAGCTATACACGACGTGATAAGTTTACAGTTACTGTATAGCGAAGTACACGAGCTATATACGACGTGATAAGTTTACAGTTACTGTATAGCGAAGTACACGAGCTATACACGACGTGAAGATGGTGATGAATATGCTGTGCAGTAACAACGATGACGATGAAGGTGATGATGACTTTTACTGCTGGCCGATGACTGTGTTTTACGTCTCTTCAGAAGGCGGCGCCATGTCCTGGGGCACCTCTTCAGATACTCCTATGATACAATATTAAAAAACCACTATATTTGTGCAGTGAATCCGCGAAAAGAGAAACACGAAGTAGCGAGGTTTACTGTAAATTTTAAAAAAAAACTAGATGGCTTTAAAATCTTAGAAGCATTAATTAGTTGACGAATAAGCAGGTGTAAGTGTAAGTAAAATGGTATTATTCCATACACGTGGTTAGAGTTCAAGGCATTATTGCATACACATGTCCCTATACACTTATCTATAACAACTAGCAATGGTAACTATCTTAAACAATAAACAACATATATCAACTATCGCTATAAGTCTTTATGACAGGATATAGTAAACCAACTATGTCGATTATTGGCTTACAATCTTTAGCAACTAAGTCATACTTGACATACAACCTCCAACAACTTGTCATACAACCTCCAACAACTTGACATACAACCTCCAACAATTTGTCATACAACCTCCAACAACTTGACATACAACCTCCAACAACTTGACATACAACCTCAACAAGCTGTCATACAACCTCCAACAAGCTGTAATACAACCTCCAACAACTTGTCATACAACCTCCAACACCTTGTCATACAACCTCCAACAACTTGTCATACAACCTCCAACAACTTGTCATACAACCTCCAACAACTTGTCATACAACCTCCAACAAGCTGTAATACAACCTCCAACAACTTGTCATACAACCTCCAACAACTTGTCATACAACCTCCAACAACTTGTCATACAACCTCCAACACCTTTTTATCCCGCTTATCACCCCCAAAAATCAATAAAAAATAAATGAGAAGATTAATTCTGAGCTTTAATGAGGACCAAAGGGAAACAACTCTGGTATTAGCCATCAAACAGACGCCGTGGGAACATTTGAGTGGAGCACCTCCGGTGGTTTGGCTAGAGATAAGCTCTGGCTCAGGAACACACGGCTCATGGCTCTCATATCTTAGGGTATATAGTTAACTCGAGGCTCATGGCTCTCAGATCTTGAGGTTTATAATAAAACCATGGCTCATGGTTCTCAGATCTTGAGGTAAATAGTCAAACCGTGGCTCATGGTTCTCAGATCTTGAGGTAAATAGTCAAACCGTGGCTCATGGTTCTCAGATCTTGAGGTAAATAGTCAAACCGTGGCTCATGGTTCTCAGATCTTGAGGTAAATAGTCAAACCGTGGCTCATGGTTCTCAGATCTTGAGGTAAATAGTCAAACCGTGGCTCATGGTTCTCAGATCTTGAGGTAAATAGTCAAACCGTGGCTCATGGTTCTCAGATCTTGAGGTAAATAGTCAAACCGTGGCTCATGGTTCTCAGATCTTGAGGTAAATAGTCAAACCGTGGCTCATGGTTCTCAGATCTTGAGGTAAATAGTCAAACCGTGGCTCATGGTTCTCAGATCTTGAGGTAAATAGTCAAACCGTGGCTCATGGTTCTCAGATCTTGAGGTAAATAGTCAAACCGTGGCTCATGGTTCTCAGATCTTGAGGTAAATAGTCAAACCGTGGCTCATGGTTCTCAGATCTTGAGGTAAATAGTCAAACCGTGGCTCATGGTTCTCAGATCTTGAGGTAAATAGTCAAACCGTGGCTCATGGTTCTCAGATCTTGAGGTAAATAGTCAAACCGTGGCTCATGGTTCTCAGATCTTGAGGTAAATAGTCAAACCGTGGCTCATGGTTCTCAGATCTTGAGGTAAATAGTCAAACCGTGGCTCATGGTTCTCAGATCTTGAGGTAAATAGTCAAACCGTGGCTCATGGTTCTCGGATCTTGAGGTAAATAGTCAAACCGTGGCTCATGGTTCTCGGATCATGAGGTAAATAGTCAAATCGTGGCTCATGGTTCTCAGATCATGAGGTAAATAGTCAAACCGTGGCTCATGGTTCTCAGATCTTGAGGTAAATAGTCAAACCGTGGCTCATGGTTCTCGGATCTTGAAGTAAATAGTCAAACCGTGGCTCATGGTTCTCAAATCTTGAGGTAAATAGTCAAACCGTGGCTCATGGTTCTCGGATCTTGAGGTAAATAGTCAAACCGTGGCTCATGGTTCTCGGATCTTGAGGTAAATAGTCAAACCGTGGCTCATGGTTCTCGGATCTTGAGGTAAATAGTCAAACCGTGGCTCATGGTTCTCGGATCTTGAGGTAAATAGTCAAACCGTGGCTCATGGTTCTCGGATCTTGAGGTAAATTGGCAAACCGTGGCTCATGGTTCTCGGATCTTGAGGTAAATAGTCAAACCGTGGCTCATGTTTCTCGGATCTTGAGGTAAATAGTCAAACCGTGGCTCATGGTTATCGGATCTTGAGGTAAATAGTCAAACCGTGGCTCATGGTTCTCGGATCTTGAGGTAAATAGTCAAACCGTGGCTCATGGTTCTCAGATCTTGAGGTAAATAGTCAAACCGTGGCTCATGGTTCTCAGATCTTGAGGTAAATAGTCAAACCGTGGCTCATGGTTCTCAGATCTTGAGGTAAATAGTCAAACCGTGGCTCATGGTTCTCAGATCTTGAGGTAAATAGTCAAACCGTGGCTCATGGTTCTCAGATCTTGAGGTAAATAGTCAAACCGTGGCTCATGACTCTCAGATCTTGAGGTAAATAGTCAAACCGTGGCTCATGACTCTCAGATCTTGAGGTAAATAGTCAAACCGTGGCTCATGGTTCTCAGATCTTGAGGTAAATAGTCAAACCGTGGCTCATGGTTCTCAGATCTTGAGGTAAATAGTCAAACCGTGGCTCATGGTTCTCGGATCTTGAGGTAAATAGTCAAACCGTGGCTCATGGTTCTCAGATCTTTAGGTAAATAGTCAAACCGTGGCTCATGGTTCTCAGATCTTGAGGTAAATAGTCAAACCGTGGCTCATGGTTCTCAGATCTTGAGGTAAATAGTCAAACCGTGGCTCATGGTCCTCAGATCTTGAGGTAAATAGTCAAACCGTGGCTCATGACTCTCAGATCTTGAGGTAAATAGTCAAACCGTGGCTCATGGTTCTCAAATCTTGAGGTAAATAGTCAAACCGTGGCTCATGGTTCTCAGATCTTGAGGTAAACAGTCAAACCTTGGCTCATGGTTCTCAGATCTTGAGGTAAATAGTCAAACCGTGGCTCATGACTCTCAGATCTTGAGGTAAATAGTCAAACCGTGGCTCATGACTCTCAGATCTTGAGGTAAATAGTCAAACCGTGGCTCATGACTCTCAGATCTTGAGGTAAATAGTCAAACCGTGGCTCATGGTTCTCAGATCTTGAGGTAAATAGTCAAACCGTGGCTCATGGTTCTCAGATCTTGAGGTAAATAGTCAAACCGTGGCTCATGGTTATCGGATCTTGAGGTAAATAGTCAAACCGTGGCTCATGGTTCTCAGATCTTGAGGTAAATAGTCAAACCGTGGCTCATGGTTCTCAGATCTTGAGGTAAATAGTCAAACCGTGGCTCATGGTTCTCAGATCTTGAGGTAAATAGTCAAACCGTGGCTCATGACTCTCAGATCTTGAGGTAAATAGTCAAACCGTGGCTCATGACTCTCAGATCTTGAGGTAAATAGTCAAACCGTGGCTCATGGCTCTCAGATCTTGAGGTAAATAGTCAAACCGTGGCTCATGACTCTCAGATCTTGAGGTAAATAGTCAAACCGTGGCTCATGGTTCTCAGATCTTGAGGTAAATAGTCAAACCGTGGCTCATGGTTCTCAGATCTTGAGGTAAATAGTCAAACCGTGGCTCATGGTTCTCGGATCTTGAGGTAAATAGTCAAACCGTGGCTCATGGTTCTCAGATCTTTAGGTAAATAGTCAAACCGTGGCTCATGGTTCTCAGATCTTGAGGTAAATAGTCAAACCGTGGCTCATGGTTCTCAGATCTTGAGGTAAATAGTCAAACCGTGGCTCATGGTCCTCAGATCTTGAGGTAAATAGTCAAACCGTGGCTCATGACTCTCAGATCTTGAGGTAAATAGTCAAACCGTGGCTCATGGTTCTCAAATCTTGAGGTAAATAGTCAAACCGTGGCTCATGGTTCTCAGATCTTGAGGTAAACAGTCAAACCTTGGCTCATGGTTCTCAGATCTTGAGGTAAATAGTCAAACCGTGGCTCATGACTCTCAGATCTTGAGGTAAATAGTCAAACCGTGGCTCATGACTCTCAGATCTTGAGGTAAATAGTCAAACCGTGGCTCATGACTCTCAGATCTTGAGGTAAATAGTCAAACCGTGGCTCATGGTTCTCAGATCTTGAGGTAAATAGTCAAACCGTGGCTCATGGTTCTCAGATCTTGAGGTAAATAGTCAAACCGTGGCTCATGGTTATCGGATCTTGAGGTAAATAGTCAAACCGTGGCTCATGGTTCTCAGATCTTGAGGTAAATAGTCAAACCGTGGCTCATGGTTCTCAGATCTTGAGGTAAATAGTCAAACCGTGGCTCATGGTTCTCAGATCTTGAGGTAAATAGTCAAACCGTGGCTCATGACTCTCAGATCTTGAGGTAAATAGTCAAACCGTGGCTCATGACTCTCAGATCTTGAGGTAAATAGTCAAACCGTGGCTCATGGCTCTCAGATCTTGAGGTAAATAGTCAAACCGTGGCTCATGGTTCTCAGATCTTGAGGTAAATAGTCAAACCGTGGCTCATGGTTCTCAGATCTTGAGGTAAATAGTCAAACCGTGGCTCATGGTTCTCAGATCTTGAGGTAAATAGTCAAACCGTGGCTCATGGTTCTCAGATCTTGAGGTAAATAGTCAAACCGTGGCTCATGGTTCTCAGATCTTGAGGTAAATAGTCAAACCGTGGCTCATGGTTCTCAGATCTTGAGGTAAATAGTCAAACCGTGGCTCATGGTTCTCAGATCTTGAGGTAAATAGTCAAACCGTGGCTCATGGTTCTCAGATCTTGAGGTAAATAGTCAAACCGTGGCTCATGGTTCTCAGATCTTGAGGTAAATAGTCAAACCGTGGCTCATGGTTCTCAGATCTTGAGGTAAATAGTCAAACCGTGGCTCATGGTTCTCAGATCTTGAGGTAAATAGTCAAACCGTGGCTCATGGTTCTCAGATCTTGAGGTAAATAGTCAAACCGTGGCTCATGGTTCTCAGATCTTGAGGTAAATAGTCAAACCGTGGCTCATGGTTCTCAGATCTTGAGGTAAATAGTCAAACCGTGGCACATGGTTCTCAGATCTTGAGGTAAATAGTCAAACCGTGGCTCATGGTTCTCAGATCTTGAGGTAAATAGTCAAACCGTGGCTCATGGTTCTCAGATCTTGAGGTAAATAGTCAAACCATGGCTCATGACTCTCATATCATCCCGATCTATTAAATAGTCAACCCGAAGCTATCACTAACCACTGTACTTATTTATCTAACTACACACTGCAGGCCCATGTCTTGGTGTATTTCACTAACCACTGTACTTATGTATCTAACTTCACACTGCAGGCCCATGTCTTGGTGTATTTCATGAACAAATGAATACGTCATCAGTAGAAAGAGATAAGTTTCACATGAGACAAACATAGTTACAATATTATTGATAGGATTGGCATTACGTGTATTGGGTTTATTTATGGTCGTTGAACGGTTTTTTTATATACTGTGGGGTAGGGGGCGCGGGCGATGTATCTCTGGAACTAAAGTTATCCCGCGCAGCTTTCAACTCAAACAATTTTATATTCAGCTTGAAGAGCAAACCGTTTTTAACATATTGACACAAAGGACGCGATAATCATCTGTATACAAGGCGCGTCTGTAATATAAGACAAGATAAACATTTCTTGGCTTATGTGAAGCTTTACTAATTTAAAAAAAACATGATGTTAATTTAAGCTGTACAATTTGAACAATTGCCATCATATGTGAAACAAAAACCCAAACTAAAAACCAATCCATGTTTCCTAGCATCCCTAACTCGTGATGTCACTTTGATTGTTGATTACTTCTGGCCCAGAGCCCGCCCCCACCCCACTTTCCCAGTTATCCCTGGCATTTAACGCAGTGAGCAGTGAATGGTGCAACACAGCCCAGCCCAGCCCTCCCCACTCAGAGATCAAACTGAGATGAGTCAATACAGACTGAGTTCATCGTTGCTAGTCTGACAGACTTTTTCTGTTGTGTCTTCTAAACAAAGCTATATCACTACTGTGAGTCAAAATGTCTGTCTGTATCATTGAAGATCAAGTCTGTCTATATCACTACTTTAAGTCATAATGTCTGCAGTGGCGTAGCGAGAGGGGGGCAAGGGGGGCAAATGCTCAGTGCGGCACTTTTTAGGGGGCGGCAAATTCCGCGTCGTTAATTAGCTTATAAGAATGAACATTTTTTAAGAAATCTGTTTGTCAAAATAAAATATAAAACAAATCAAATAGGAAATTGATTAAAGAAATAAATGAAATATCCTAAAATTTATGAACATTTCTACTGCCAAAACTTCAAACTTCATGTTGGATATAGATTCTCTGATACACATGTTATTGAACTGAAAAACCAAGAGGCTCAAGTAGCGTGACTGATTTGCTGGTAACTTAAATGATTCATTTTGTTGGGGGGGGGGCGACAAATTCCTGTTTTTTATTAGCCTCTAAAAATAAAAACACCAAAATAAAGTTTAATAAAAGAACAAATCAATGTAAACATTGATCAAAGAAATGAAGGAACTTTATTAAAAATACGTCACCAGTTCTCATGCCAAAACTTCAAATCTCATAATGAATCTAAAGTCGTCTGATACTAATGCCTCAGAACTGAAAAAATCAAGGGTGTAAAGTAGTATAAGAACATAAATAAATAAATAAATAAATAAATAATAAATAAATAATAAATAAATAATAAATAAATAATAAATAAATAATAAATAAATAATAAATAAATAAATAAATAATTAATAAATAAATAATAAATAAATAAATAAATAAATAAATAAATAAATAAATAAATAAATAAATAAATAAATAAATAAATAAATAAATAAATAATAAATAAATAATAAATAAATAAATAATAAATAAATAAATCCAAAATTCGCCACTTATGAACAAGTGCTCAACTTTACCAAAGTTTTTTGCAAATAGAAGGAATCAGAAATCGGATACAAAAGAATATACCTAAAAGACAAATACGTTGTTAAGAAAGAAAGAAAACAAATTGTGGCAAGCAATTCTTGTTAAAATGTGTGCCATTATTAAATCTTTGCAATATAGAATTCGTCTATTTGCAATCACAATGAGGACATACAAAGGGCAAATATAGACAATATTCTGGAACTGATCAATATGCCAGCAAAGTAAGACCCAGTGCTTCGACAACATCATGGGGAAAATGGTTTTAATCAAAACGTGTCACATCAAATACAAGATGAGCTCATTTCAGTTTGAGGAGTTACAGTTCGACTAAAATCATCTCAGGTAGGCCTACAAGATACCAAAATATTCTCTATGGCATCCGTCCATCCTCATGGGATGATAGCGTTTCCTCCTGCTCCTCTACCCCCTTCCCCTTTCTCCTGGCCCTTTTCTACTCGCTCCTGGTTGTAAGGGAAGCTTCCGCGACTTGAATGCCCTCGCGCACTTTTGCCCGCCAGGAGTTGCGCTCCTCAGCAATAGTCTCCCACGTTTTATGGTCAATCTGCGCCAGAGTCATGTCTTTCTTGCAGACATTCTTGAAGCGCACGCAGGGGCGTCCTCTCTTCCGCATACCAGTTGCCAGCTCGCCGTAAAGCAAGGCTCTTGGAATGCGCTCCGAGCTCATTTTGCGGACATGTCCCAACCACCGCAGGCGCCTCTCACTCAGGATTGAGTGCATGCTCAGCATATGACTCCTTCTGAGTACCTCGACATTCGTGATCTTGTCCTGCCACTTGATGTGCAGAATCCTGCGCAAGCATCGTAAGTGGAAGCTGTTGAGTTGCTTTGTTTGTTTGGCATAGATCGTCCAGCACTCGCTGCCATAGAGGAGTGTGCTGAGCACAGGCCTGGTACACAGTGATTTTCATCCTATCAGTGAGCTGTGCATTGTTCCACACTCTTTGATTCAGCGTAGCCATTAATGATGCAGCCTTGCCGATTCTGGTTTCAATTTCCTTTTCCAGTGAGAGTGTGCTTGTGATGTTATTGCCAAGGTAGGTAAAATCCTCGACGACATCCAAGGTGTTTCCCTCAATGGAGATTGCTGAGAAGCAGTCTGTCCCTTGTCTCATAATGTTGGTCTTTTTTAGGCTTATCGTTAGACCAAAATCCTTGCACGCCTCTGCGAACTTATTGACCAAACGTTGGAGACTAGCAAGGGTCTGCTACCAAAATATTATTACATTGTATTTGATAGCTCTCCATGTATGTCACATAAGGATCCAACAAATCCAATTTTGGATTATGAAACGATTGAAAATCAGAAAGTAGATATTGTATAAATCAGAAAGTACATATTGTATAAATCAGAAAGTAGATATTGTATAAATCAGAAAGTAGATATTGTATAAATCAGAAAGTAGATATTGTATAAATCAGAAAGTAGATATTGTATAAATCAGAAAGTAGATATTGTATAAATCAGAAAGTAGATATTGTATAAATCAGAAAGTAGATATTGTATAAATCAGAAAGTAGATATTGTATAAATCAGAAAGTAGATATTGTATAAATCAGAAAGTAGATATTGTATAAATCAGAAAGTAGATATTGTATAAATCAGAAAGTAGATATTGTATAAATCAGAAAGTAGATATTGTATAAATCAGAAAGTAGATATTGTATAAATCAGAAAGTAGATATTGTATAAATCAGAAAGTAGATATTGTATAAATCAGAAAGTAGATATTGTATAAATCAGAAAGTAGATATTGTATAAATCAGAAAGTAGATATTGTATAAATCAGAAAGTAGATATTGTATAAATCAGAAAGTAGATATTGTATAAATCAGAAAGTAGATATTGTATAAATCAGAAAGTAGATATTGTATAAATCAGAAAGTAGATATTGTATAAATCAGAAAGTAGATATTGTATAAATCAGAAAGTAGATATTGTATAAATCAGAAAGTAGATATTGTATAAATCAGAAAGTAGATATTGTATAAATCAGAAAGTAGATATTGTATAAATCAGAAAGTAGATATTGTATAAATCAGAAAGTAGATATTGTATAAATCAGAAAGTAGATATTGTATAAATCAGAAAGTAGATATTGTATAAATCAGAAAGTAGATATTGTATAAATCAGAAAGTAGATATTGTATAAATCAGAAAGTAGATATTGTATAAATCAGAAAGTAGATATTGTATAAATCAGAAAGTAGATATTGTATAAATCAGAAAGTAGATATTGTATAAATCAGAAAGTAGATATTGTAATAAAATCAGAAAGTAGATATTGTATAAATCAGAAAGTAGATATTGTAATAAATCAGAAAGTAGATATTGTATAAATCAGAAAGTAGATATTGTATAAATCAGAAAGTAGATATTGTATAAATCAGAAAGTAGATATTGTATAAATCAGAAAGTAGATATTGTAATAAATCAGAAAGTAGATATTGTATAAATCAGAAAGTAGATATTGTAATAAAATCAGAAAGTAGATATTGTATAAATCAGAAAGTAGATATTGTATAAATCAGAAAGTAGATATTGTATAAATCAGAAAGTAGATATTGTATAAATCAGAAAGTAGATATTGTATAAATCAGAAAGTAGATATTGTATAAATCAGAAAGTAGATATTGTATAAATCAGAAAGTAGATATTGTATAAATCAGAAAGTAGATATTGTATAAATCAGAAAGTAGATATTGTATAAATCAGAAAGTAGATATTGTATAAATCAGAAAGTAGATATTGTATAAATCAGAAAGTAGATATTGTATAAATCAGAAAGTACATATTGTATAAATCAGAAAGTAGATATTGTATAAATCAGAAAGTAGATATTGTATAATCGTTCAACGATTTCATATAAACAAAGAATGAATCTACTTCCGAGATTTCTGAAATGATTTTCAATTAGTTTAAACCTGATGGTGTTAAAATATAGGATTGCAGAAGCCCAACGTGTGTTAATACTTCTAAGTGGCTGGGAAGTAAATTGGAGCTCAAGAAAAACTCAAAGACATAAATCTCAATGTCAAATTAGTACATCGCTCACAAATTGTCTTAAATCTCATTTGTTCACATGCTGCTCCAACTGGTCCTTAAATCTCATTTGTTCACATGCTGCTCCAACTGAAACTAACTCTCTATTTTTGTTACACTAGAAAGTCGTTAATCATTCTTTTCCATCTCAACACACCATTTGAAAGATCGTACTGCTGGTACAAGCAAGACATTGAACAGACTTCAGGACACAAGATAGTGAATATATAATGGAGCCATTTTGAGATTAACTTAAATGATGTAGAAAAACTGAGAGAGGCAGACAAAAAGCAAAACAGACAAAGGGACTTTGCTAGTCACAATGAAATATTTGTTCTTTTCTAATTTTCTAGACATCTGGAAAAGTTTACCATCTGGAAACATGTTCTTTATCAAGTCAATGATGCATGAAATTATATACCAGAGAAGTTAATGGCATATTTAAAGGATGTTTTGACTTTTTGCTAAAATTTCATGTGGAGACCTCATCATTTTAATTGATCCTTCCAGTCAAAGAACGAGAGAGCAACTTTTTAACGATCAAAACGAATATGTATAGCCATGTAATGTACAAAAACAGTTGAAAAGAAAGTTGTATTCTTCATAAGACGAGGTTATTGTAGAAATTCATGTGAGGTTTTGGCATTTACAAAATTTTGAAAACATGATTTTCGTACACCAGCTAATCTATTGCATGGATTTTGATATTTTGCCTTTAAATCAAAGTATTGAAATGATCTCAACTGGCAAGGGCTATTTTACTTCAAGGGTAAAAAAAATGGAAGTAACTTGATTTGTTCCATTTAATTCATATATTTAGGTTCGAAGTTATCCTGCCTATATAATATCATTACTTTGAATATTCCTTACAACTGACATAAGTAATGAAGTTATCCTGCCTATATAATATCATTACTTTGAATATTCCTTACAACTGACAAAAGTAATGCTGGCTGCGAGAGAATCTTTCCCTTAAAATTAGTTAATGAAAAATTAGTTAATTAAAATGAATACACCAAAATTGACTACTCTATAACTATCTTGACTTAGTATTGGGCAGATAATGGCTTACAACATTTATTCATCAAAGAGTGTGTCCTATCATAGGGCCCCTAAGGAAAAAACAGACAACTTCAATTTTATTCAATGAATGAAAGGTTTTCTATTTACTTCTAACATAAAAATGTAAAGTTTCCTTATTATTTCTTTCTAATAAAAATTATCTTTCTCTTTATAGCCTCAACATATTTTATGGGGGGGGGGTGTTGGGTGGCAAATCTGGTTACTGCCCCAAGCGGCACATACCCACGCTACGCCGCTGAGTGTCTGTCTATATCACTGTAAATCATAATGTCTATCTATATCATTGTAAATCATAATGTCTATCTATATCATTGTAAGTCACAATGTCTGTCTATATCACTGTAAATCATAATGTCTATCTATATCATTGTAAATCATAATGTCTGTCTATATCACTGTAAGTTATAATGTCTGTCTATATCACTGTAAGTCATAATGTCTGTCTATATCAACGTGAAGCTGCCTTTCTCTCCTATTATATTTATGAAGCCCCTATTTTTCAATTCATATACTCATTCGTAAATCATCAGCCCATTGCCAGATAAACCGAACAACAGATATAAAATCTGGCCAATTAGACGGAAGGAGAAATTTGGCACGTTATTAAGAAATTTTTCTCCCATGTTTTAACATTTTGTTGTACCATGTTCTTATGACATTTTGTTGTACCATGTTGTTATGACTTGTTATTGTACCATTTTTTTTATATTTTGTTGTACCATGTTGTTATATTTTGTTGTACCATGTTGTTATATTGCCTTTTATTTAGCCTAATATGTTGAGATTAATTCACAAAAAGTCAATAAAAATACATGGACCCACGATGACCCATGATGATCCTTTATATCACAAATAAATGGAACAATATTTAAGGTTATATTTATTTGGTTTAATAACTGTAGTAAATATAAATAAGGTGGCTTTGTCACAAACTAAATAACTGTACCATCTATAATGATTATCTCACAATCATAAACTAAATAGCTTAACACAGAGTTTTATAAAGACAGTGACAGATCCCTGTTTGTTTGTTTTTTCTTAAATCCGATTTTTTTAAAGTAAGAATGTATTGCAAGATAATAAATGAGACTGAAATCAAGTTAGTCACGTCTGTTTAACTAACGGAAGTTTTCCTTTTTTACTTAATATTTCCGTACAGAAATGCACAAATGTTCGCCCTTACTAATTACTAATAATGCGAAAACAAAATAAATTCGCCACAAGAACACCTGCTGCTGTTAATGAAAATAAATTCCGGGTTTTCCCGAACTCACAGCGACTCTTAAGCCCCCAGGAATACAAAAACTGCAGAATCCCTGGGCACGGTAGTAAATAAGATTTCTAAGTCAACAAGTCGGTCAGCAAGTAGAATTACATCTCATCGTGAGATTTGTATCGCCACCAGCGTGGCTTTAAGTTTAAGTGCCGGTAGATTTCTACCACAACTCACCCAACAAACGATGGAATCTATCCTAGAAATACAAGCTGTGCGTTAATCCGTCAAAGATAGATGAGCTGTTTCCAACAGGTATATCCTCCCGCTAAGTCCGTCAGTGAATATCTGTCTGTCTCACTTATTTCAATGCAAATCCGACTGACCAGATGGTTGAGAACACGCTGACAGCCCCGCTACCACACACACACACAATAGATTGACAGCTCCCTAGCACAGACCATGAAGGTAATGACGGTTCTGATAATGGGGGGGGGAGGGGGTGCCATGGGGGTGGTTGTGAACAAAGATGGGGGGAGAGGGTGGTTGTCAGAGCGCGCACATTGTCCCTCCCTTCCTCCCCCTCTTCACCTCGACGAGCCGACCCGAGAGTTCCGCCACTACGGCTACTGTAGAGCGAGTTACCCCCGCCCTTCTCCCCATGTGGCGAACAGAAGCGAGAAATATCCCGCCAGATAGACAGACCGTGGAACGGATGGATGGATGGACACAACGGAAGCAATGATTAGAAGACAGGATACAGGAGGTCGTAGGGAAGGGAATATTGGAGGCCAGGATTTTCCCGCCAAATATAAAATGTGGCGACGTCGTGATAACATCTGAGGGGGGGGGGAGAGGTAGTTGTTGGAGGTGATAATGAGGTCAAAATGTGACGTCATGGTGGTGAACGTTTTTAGGTGAAGGACAATTTGATTTATCAATATCAATAGACCGTTTTGGTATAACAATATCAATAGACTGTTTTGACTTATCAATATCAATAGACTGTTCTGATATATCAATATCAATAGACAGTTTTGATCTATCAATAGTCAGTTTTGGTCTATCTATATCAATAGACAGTTTTGGTCTTTCTATATCAATAGACAGTTTTGGTCTTTCTATATCAATAGACAGTTTTGGTCTATCTATATCAATAGACCGTTTACTTAAATGTACTCAAAGGTGATACACGTACAACTTGAAGAATCCTAGAAATTAACTCACTATTCCGACTGTTCCGGGATAACAAGGTCGCTAATCTGGAATAAGAAGGCCGCTAATCTGGAATAAGAAGGCCGCTAATCTGGAATAAGAAGGCCGCTAATCTGGAATAAGAAGGCCGCTAATCTGGAATAAGAAGGCCGCTAATCTGGAATAAGAAGGCCGCTAATCTGGAATAAGAAGGCCGCTAATCTGGAATAAGAAGGCCGCTAATCTGGAATAAGAAGGCCGCTAATCTGGAATAAGAAGGCCGCTAATCTGGAATAAGAAGGCCGCTAATCTGGAATAAGAAGGCCGCTAATCTGGAATAAGAAGGCCGCTAATCTGGAAAGTTAATAAGTTCCCTAATACCGGAAATCAAGTCCCGTTATCTGAAAAAATAAGTTATACGATCCGGGAAGTTAAGTGCCATTAGGCGGAAAAATAACGTGATAATAAAATCTCCACACAATCCTTATACTCTACACAATCCTTATACTCTTCACAATCCTTATACTCCACACAATCCTTATATTCCACACAATCCATATACTCTACACTCTACACAATCCTTATACTCTTCACAATCCTTATACTCCACACAATCCTTATATTCCACACAATCCATATACTCTACACTCTACACAATCCTTATACTCTACACAATCCTTATACTCCTCACAATCCTTATACTCCTCACAATTCTTTTACTCCATAAATCCGTATACTCTACACCAGTGGTTCCCAAGCTTTTTTGACCCAGAGACCCCTTTTCATAGTCAAACTTTGCCCACGGACCCCCAAGTGAAAAGCTACATAAATGCATTAGTACAAAAGTTACAAATTAAGAAAAATATGAAGAAATATTTATTGAAGTGATAACTTTTATTTAAAATAAAATTTAAAAACAATGAATGAGTTGTATGAACGTCATGATATTGTATGAGTGGATTTATGTCCGACTCAGTGTTTGAGCAGTAAGCACAAATCCTGGAGCAATAATGTCTATAGTCAGTTTCTATTTTTTTGTGATGAGGTTCATAATGGCAGAGGCGTAACAACGACTTGGCATCGGGGCACTTGCCAAGGGCGCCGAGGTTTAATCCTTCAATAATCAATTTATTCTGTATAATTTAGTATTTTCCCTATTTCTCAAGGGCGCCAAAAATGAATTCGCCAAGGGTGCGGAAAACCCAGTTACGCTTCTGCATAATGGCACTGGATCTTTGTTCTACCAAATAGGAAGACGGAGAAGCGGTAAACAACGTCTGTACAATAACTCAATAACCCATAATGAGGCATAGTGCATTAAAAAATTGGGCTGTACAATTACCCATAATGCAGGATATAAAATTGGAATCTATTTTTGTAACCAGAATTTGTGATATCCTCGTTCAAACATTTGTTTAAGTTCCTCATTTTTGGATAATTCAAAAAGCTGCTCTTTTTTAGTATGGGTTCATCTCTGTTTGGGATCTGAGTTTGTTCAACCGCAAACGGGTTCAATAGTGGGGAATATCCAAGTGAGATTGTCGGGATATCCAAGTGAGAGTGTCGGAAATATCCAAGTGAGATTGTCGGGATATCCAAGTGAGAGTGTCGGAAATATCCAAGTGAGAGTGTCGGAAATATCCAAGTGAGAGTGTCGGAAATATCCAAGTGAGAGTGTCGGAAATATCCAAGTGAGAGTGTCGGAAATATCCAAGTGAGAGTGTCGGAAATATCCAAGTGAGAGTGTCGGAAATATCCAAGTGAGAGTGTCGGAAATATCCAAGTGAGAGTGTCGGAAATATCCAAGTGAGATTGTCGGGATATCCAAGTGAGAGTGTCGGAAATATCCAAGTGAGAGTGTCGGAAATATCCAAGTGAGAGTGTCGGAAATATCCAAGTGAGAGTGTCGGAAATATCCAAGTGAGATTGTCGGAAATATCCAAGTGAGAGTGTCGGAAATATCCAAGTGAGATTGTCGGAAATATCCAAGTGAGAGTGTCGGAAATATCCAAGTGAGAGTGTCGGAAATATCCAAGTGAGAGTGTCGGAAATATCCAAGTGAGATTGTCGGGATATCCAAGTGAGAGTGTCGGAAATATCCAAGTGAGAGTGTCGGAAATATCCAAGTGAGAGTGTCGGAAATATCCAAGTGAGAGTGTCGGAAATATCCAAGTGAGAGTGTCGGAAATATCCAAGTGAGAGTGTCGGAAATATCCAAGTGAGAGTGTCGGAAATATCCAAGTGAGAGTGTCGGAAATATCCAAGTGAGAGTGTCGGAAATATCCAAGTGAGAGTGTCGGGAATATCCAAGTGAGAGTGTCGGAAATATCCAAGTGAGAGTGTCGGAAATATCCAAGTGAGAGTGTCGGAAATATCCAAGTGAGAGTGTCGGAAATATCCAAGTGAGAGTGTCGGAAATATCCAAGTGAGAGTGTCGGAAATATCCAAGTGAGAGTGTCGGAAATATCCAAGTGAGAGTGTCGGAAATATCCAAGTGAGAGTGTCGGAAATATCCAAGTGAGAGTGTCGGAAATATCCAAGTGAGAGTGTCGGAAATATCCAAGTGAGAGTGTCGGAAATATCCAAGTGAGAGTGTCGGAAATATCCAAGTGAGAGTGTCGGGAATATCCAAGTGAGAGTGTCAGAAATATCCAAGTGAGATTGTCCTCAAATCTTTGGTTCAGGTCTCAAAGAGCCGTTTAAGTAAGCCAGCAAATCTTCATCTATGCTTTACAATTTAGAAAGATTTGAAAAATGATAACATTCTCCTCTTACCAAATTTTGTTAGTACAGAAAACGTTTTGCACCAAATGCAGATTTATGCTGCTAGTTTTGATTAATTTTAATTGGTCATCTTTTAGTTCAAATTAGTTTCGTAAAATTTAGCAAATAAATCAGTCATATAGGTTATGCCATTTTTTGAGTTCATTAAATTTTATCCCAAATCATTGTCTTTGTTTTCCAGCAATTCAGACAATGAATCAAAGAGCATCTGTCCGTCTACGAAAGACGATAGATTTATCTTTATTATTTGCAGCTCTTGGTGTGGCTGATGAGACCAATCCTTGAGTGGCAGTCTCTTCTACATGACACACACACGAAAGCAGTGGGGCAGTGTTGCCTGGCATTTCTCCTCGCTCTTTTCCCTACTGCTTCTGCCCTAGTTTGCTCCTCTGCTCTTAGTGATCCTTCTTTCACTATAGCCCGCCACATGGACCTATCCTCTGCCAGGTTTTCCCAGTTTTGTATATCAATGTTGGCTACTTTCATGTCTCTCTTGCATATGTCCACGTATCTGAGACATGGCCGACCAACCGACCTTTTCCCTGTCGCCAGCTCGCTATAAAGCACATCCTTGGGTATGCGACCACTTTGCATCCTCTTGACGTGTCCAAGCCAACGGAGGCGTCTTTGGCTTAATATTGCTGCAATACTACTCATGCTTGCTTGAGCCAGGACCTCTGTGTTGGGGACTTTCTCTTGCCATTTGATGTCTAGGATGCGGCGCAGGCATCTGAGGTGGAAGCTATTGAGCCTTCTTTCATGCCTGGTGTAGGTGGTCCAAGACTCGCATCCATAGAGGAGTGTGCTCAGTACGCAGGCCTGGTATACCTGCAGCTTAGTCCTTGCTGTGAGTTTGGCATTGGACCAGACTCTTTAGTACAGTCTAGCCACAACAGTTGCTGCCTTCCCTATCCTACTACTTATCTCATCTTCCAGTGAGAGGGTGCTCGAGATGTTTGATCCCAGATAAGTAAAACTGTCAACAGCATCCAGGTTGCAGTCGTCAATGGTGATAGTCGGGAGAGAGGCAGCATCCTGTGCCATAATGTTGGTTTTCTTTATACTTATGGTCAGGCCAAACTCTTTGCAGGCAGCGGAGAAGCTGGATACAAGGTTCTGCAGCCCGTCTGCTGTGTGGGATATTAAGGCGGCATCGTCTGCAAATAAGAGCTCGCGCAGCAAAATCTTCCTTATTTTTGTCTTGGCTTTAAGTCGGGCAATATTGAATAATCTCCCGTCAGCTCTGGTGTGTATGTATATCCCCTCGCTGTTGTTCTTGAAGGCATACTGGAGTAAGATGGAAAAGAATATTGCGAATAGAGTAGGTGCCAACACGCAGCCTTGCTTTACTCCACTACTTACTGGGAAAGCCTCAGAGAGCATAAACTTGATTTAAACATGCACATTTAGATAACAAATATACATCTGTGTTAATTAGTAAACGATTATAGTCTTCGTCATTTTCAAAGCAATTTTGAGCAAATAATCTCTCATTGAAGGCATTCCTTTTGTTTTTATTTATTGTAAATTCGTACTGCTTGTATGCCAGAAAGCCTCAGTATCTTCCTACCATTGCCGGAGCACCACCAGTAGCAACAGAAATGATATTAGTCAAGGGTATTAGTCAAGGGTATTAGTCAAGGGTATTAGTCAAGGGTATTAGTCAAGGGTATTAGTCAAGGGTATTAGTCAAGGGTATTAGTCAAGGGTATTAGTCAAGGGTATTAGTCAAGGGTATTAGTCAAGGGTATTAGTCAAGGGTATTAGTCAAGGGTATTAGTCAAGGGTATTAGTCAAGGGTATTGGTCAAGGGTATTGGTCAAGGGTATTAGTCAAGGGTATTAGTCAAGGGTATTAGTCAAGGGTATTAGTCAAGGGTATTAGTCAAGGGTATTAGTCAAGGGTATTAGTCAAGGGTATTAGTCAAGGGTATTAGTCAAGGGTATTAGTCAAGGGTATAGGTTTAACATCAAAAAATCTTTTGAATTTAATAAATAACGTTTCACCTTTCGTACCTTTTTCCAAACATTAAGCAAATAACAATTGTTGGCAAAATGTTTCCTCTTTTACAATCTTCATAAGTTAAAAGTAAACTTGTCAAGCTGTATGGACAATTTAGATGTTTTTAATTATTCACTTAAAGAAGTTTGTTTGGGCTGAGCTATTTCGTCAATCCTTCTTTGTACTGTATTATTACTCAGTGGAATTATTCTTATAATGTTGAGAGATGGTTTGTGCAACTCTGTGTATATTAACTCAATTACAGCTGGTAAAATAAGTTCTTCACAAATATTGTAAGTCTTTGGTGACTATGCAATAAATAAAGAAATGTATTAATGTTCACAGTCCATCCATATCTCCCTTGGGTGTTGTTTCTATGAGTTGTTGCAGTGACTGTATTTTCAAATATTTATTTTTGACTGTTTGGAAAAAAAAGCTTAAATTATCTTTATTTTATTTTTTTCACTATGGATTTTTATTCAATGTTCTTTAATTTTGAAATGTTTCATTGAATCAATTGACATAGTTCTATTACATAGCAAACACGTAAGTAAAATACAATTTCCTGGTGATGAAATAAAGCTATACTTCAAAATATTCAATACTGTAATGTCGGCATATTTTCTTCGGCTCACTCATACTCTTAACTGTTTAACAAACCACTGTTAATAATTATTAAGTTTTTCAATGGAATGCTGCAGTAAAGCCCTTTTGAAAAAAAATTATTTTATTTACGGATACAGTTTAGACAATTATAATTCACCGATACATCAAAAATACCCAACCTTGCAACCCTAATTGATTCCCATTAAAAAATTGTATTTTCTGACCTACTTATAGGGCTATAGCATTTCTTTGGCATCAAACTTAATTTTATTTTTCATTAAACCAAATATTTCCTTTGGTTATAACTGTGGAAATTACCATAGTTCTACTTTCGTTTCTAGGTAAAACAACAATATATTCTATGAATGATAGCATCTAGTAGAAAAAGCATTCAGATAATATTTTATTCTAATTTCCATAATAATAAAAATGGATCACAATTGTATTATTTTATTCTAATTTCCATAATAATAAAAATGGATCACAATTGGATTATTATATTCTAATTTCCATAATAATAAAAATGGATCACAATTGTATTATTTTATTCAAATTTCCATAATAATAAAAATGGATCACAATTTTATTATTTTATTTAAAGCCTTGCACGGACCCCTTTAACATTGTTCAGGGACCCCCAAATCAATTTTAATTGCCCACGGACCCACTGAATGGTGACGGGGACTCCTGGGGGTCAGTAGGGCCTACTTTGGGAACCACCGCTCTACACAATCCTTACACTCCACATTGTGAGGCGTCGTTGGGTACACAGTCAGGCGTCGTTACGTACATAGTGAGGCACCGTTGTGTACATAGTGAGGCGTCGTTGTGTACACAGTTAGGCGTCGTTGTGTACACAGTTAGGCGTCGTTGTTTACACAGTTAGGCGTCGTTGTGTACATAGTGAGGCG
This sequence comes from Ampullaceana balthica, assembly GCA_944989445.1. Classification (NCBI taxonomy): domain Eukaryota; kingdom Metazoa; phylum Mollusca; class Gastropoda; family Lymnaeidae; genus Ampullaceana; species Ampullaceana balthica. Next base: position 573,232 of record CALYLW010000261.1, on the reverse strand, counting down.
TCGTTGTGTACACAGTTAGGCGTCGTTGTGTATATAGTGAGGCGCCGTTGTGTACACAGTTAGGCGTCGTTGTTTACACAGTTAGGCGTCGTTGTGTATATAGTGAGGCGTCGTTGTGTATATAGTGAGGCGCCGTTGTGTACACAGTTAGGCGTCGTTGTTTACACAGTTAGGCATCGTTGTGTATATAGTGAGGCGTCACTTCGTTGTTTAATGAATGGTTGCTTTGTTTTGTTTTGTTGTTGTTTTTTGGGGGGGTTTTGGTGCTTCCCCCCTCCCCCCTTTTTTACGAACAGAAAAATTACGATATTTGATATGTAGCAACAAATTATACATCCATTGGGGGGGGGCATCCATTTCACCAGTGATTGTTGATACATCCACTTCACCAGTGATTGTTGATACATCCACTTCACCAGTGATTGTTGATACATCCACTTCACCAGTGATTGTTGATACATCCACTTCACCAGTGATTATGGAGCCATCCAATTCACCATCTATTCGAATAATGATTGAACCATGATATTCATAGATCCATTGATCATATAATCGTTTGATGGGTTAATTTCACTAGAACAAATTAATGTTATATATTAATGAATGTACATCCAGATGATTAAATCTTAAGTTCCCGTGGTTAAAGATCGTTTATTTTAATTAGATGTTGCTCAACAATGGCCGCAGCATGCCATTCGTTCAGAAAACGACTAAACTCAATTGCCAAAGAAAGATTTTACGTTACAGACAAATATGACGCGATTGATAAATTATTTTTTACGGAAGTTTTCAAAATAAATACATTTCAGCTGAAATCTATTTATTTTGAAAAAATACACATCGGAATAAAAAGTAATGTGATACAGAACTTTCATTTATTTTATTTATTTTTATTCTATTAATTTATTTTCATATTGAATAATTGTATCGCGGAACGTTCGAAAAGAGTTATTTTTGGTGCAGTAATTTGGTGCGCTGCTTTCTAAAATTAGTAGCGTCACGGACAGACAGAAGTGACATACATTGTAAATTATGTATGTTGATATTTTAGATACACTCTGCAAATGACATGTGGAGCAGCCGAAATTTGAAATATTCCCAAATCAGAACAATACCCAATAATTGTCCCTGGTGGTCTGCATGGTATGATGATAACATCATGTGTGCATCAGCCGTACAAAATGTAACAGTTTACTTTGACCTTATGTCAGAACAAGGAATAATCGCCAGAGTGGGGAATCGCACACGACAGCGCTAGCATGATATAGAGAGATATTGTAACACTCACCAGTCGCAAGGGTTTGAAACACAAAATAAAAAGTTTTTACATTTTACAATCTCAACAACACCAACTCTCAAAGTCATGTCACACCAACTGTCAAAGTCATGCCACACCAACTCTCAAAGTCATGCCACACCAACTCTCAAAGTCATGTCACACCAACTGTCAAAGTCATGCCACACCAACTCCCAAAGTCATGCCACACCAACCGTCAAAGTCATGCCACACCAACTGTCAAAGTCATGCCACACTAACTCTCAAAGTCATGCCACACCAAATGTCAAAGTATTGCCACACCAACTGTCAAAGTCATGCCCCACCAACTGTCAAAGTCATGTCACACCAAATGTCAAAGTCTTGCCAAACCAACTGTCAAAGTCATGCCACACCAACTGTCAAAGTCATGCCACACCAACTCTCAAAGTCATGCCACACCAACTGTCAAAGTCATGCCACACTAACTCTCAAAGTCATGCCACACCAAATGTCAAAGTCTTGCCACACCAACTGTCAAAGTCATGCCACACCAACTCTCAAAGTCATGCCACACTAACTCTCAAAGTCATGTCACACCAACTCTCAAAGTCATGCCACACCAACTCTCAAAGTCATTCCACAACAACTTTTCAAGTCATACCACACCAACTGTCAAAGTCATGCCACACCAACTGTCAAAGTCATGCCACACCAAATGTCAAAGTCGTGCCATACCAACTGTCAAAGTCATGCCACACCAACTGTCAAAGTCGTGCCACACCAACTGTCAAAGTCATGCCACACCAACTGTCAAAGTCATGCCACACCAACTCTCAAAGTCATTCCACACCAACTGTCAAAGTCATGCCACACCAAATGTCAAAGTCTTGCCACACCAACTGTCAAAGTCATGCCACACCAACTCTCAAAGTCATGCCACACTAACTCTCAAAGTCATGCCACACCAACTCTCAAAGTCATGCCACACCAACTCTCAAAGTCATTCCACAACAACTCTTCAAGTCATACCACACCAACTGTCAAAGTCATGCCACACCAACTGTCAAAGTCTTTCCACACCAACTGTCAAAGTCATGCCACATTAACTCTCAAAAGTCATGCCATACTAACTCTCAAAGTCAGGCCACACTAACTGTCAAAGTCATGCCACACCAACTGTCAAAGTCGTGCCACACCAACTGTCAAAGTCATGCCACACCAACTCTCAAAGTCATGCCACACCAACTCTCAAAGTCATGCCACACCAACTGTCAAAGTCTTGCCACACCAACTGTCAAAGTCTTGCCACACCAACTGTCAAAGTCATGCCACATCAACTCTCAAAAGTCATGCCATACTAACTCTCAAAGTCAGGCCACACTAACTGTCAAAGTCATGCCACACCAAATGTTAAAATCATGCCACACCAACTCTCAAAGTCATGCCACACCAACTATCAAAGTCATGCCACACCAACTCCCAAAGTCATTCCACACCAACTCTCAAAGTCATGTCACACCAACTCTCAAAGTCATGCCACACCAACTGTCAAAGTCATGCCACACCAACTGTCAAAGTCATGTCACACCAACTCTCAAAGTCATGCCACACCAACTGTCAAAGTCATGTCACACCAACTGTCAAAGTCATGTCACACCAAATGTCAAAGTCATGCCACACCAAATGTCAAAGTCATGCCACACCAACTGTCAAAGTCATGTCACACCAACTATGAAAGTCGTGCCACACTAACTGTCAAAATCATGTCACACCAACTGTCAAAGTCAAGCCACACCAAATGTCAAAGTCGTGCCACACAAACTGTCAAAGTCATGCCACACCAAATGTCAAAGTCGTGCCACACCAACTGTCAAAGTCATGCCACACCAACTGTCAAAGTCGTGTCACACCAACTGTCAAAGTCATGGCACACCAACTGTCAAAGTCGTGCCACACCAACTGTCAAAGTCATGCCACACCAACTGTCAAAGTCATGCCACACCAACTGTCAAAGTCATGCCACACCAACTGTCAAAGTCGTGCCACACCAACTGTCAAAGTCATGCCACACCAACTCCCAACGTTATCATGTCATGTAATGTCACACCAACTCCCAAAGTTACCATGTCATGTAATGTCACACACACGCACAGAGCCTCACTACGTCAGACGATGTCTTACATAAACTCGGGCCAGTAAATCAAACACGTTAGCCAGGGTCAACTCGGTTGTGTGTCTTCTACTTGCATTTTAACCGCGTCGGTCCGGTTAAATCTGATCGTTAAATGTTCGAGCATGTTTCCTATTTCAGATCGGCTGACATCTGTTTTCTTTCTGTTTATCTTTACGTCTTGACATTGATTGCCTTAGAAAATGTAAATATAAATGTAATACTTGTGGGTATGTTTAAGTTATCTGTACTGACGAAGGCATTAGCAGAAGTGTTTACTGTTGTATTAGTTCGTTAATAAAGCTTTCATTTATTGTTTGATTACACAATTGTGTTTGTGTAATTAAATCTGACTTTAGAACGGTTCATACAATGTGACTGATAAAGGGCCGTCCATAAAGTACGTCACGCTCCAGAGGGGGAAGGGGGTGTAAGAAAGTGTGACAGCTTGTGACAGGGGGAGGGGGGGGGTCCGTCCATGTGTGACGTCAAGCTGTTTTTTGTTCGAAAGTGTGACGTACTTTAGGGGGGGGGTGTCTGAGATTTGTGACAGTTTTTGACAGGGGGATGAGAGAGGAGTTAAAATGGTCAAAAATAACGTGACGTACTTTATGGACGGCCCCTAAGCTGTGTTCCCACGATACAATTTATGTTGATATCAAACTTCGAAAAGTTGAAAATGCTGTTATTATAATTATATTTGGTCAATGTCGTGAAGTGGAAATGAACAATTGTTCAATGCATCTAGAGCAGGGTGTCCGGCCCGTGGACCAAACACGGCCCACGCTTAAATTTTAACTGGCCCGCGGTCTCATCTTATATTATTAATTGACTGACGTACTATTTCTATAACGACATTATATTTATTTATAGGAAAAGTCGAAAGTTTATGCTGTTTCTTTGTACGTCAAATGATGGCAGAAAAAGATTTATCGTCTCCGTTTGTTCTGCTGTCAATTACATGAAATTACGATGGGGGAAAAATGTATTTAAATATAATTATTACTGATGGTCAGTGGCGTAGCGAAGGGGGGGGCAGGGGGAACATATGTCCCCGGGCACCACGTTAGGGGGCGCCAAAATGAGTATTAAAACTCATTTTTTAATTGTGTTTTGATGTAAACTAATGTATCCCAAATACGTTTGCAAGTTTGAATTTTGGAGCTCTGAAAATATATTCATTACAAATCAGTTGGCAAGCATGATTTTGGCGCCCCCATTTAGCGTTAAGGGGCGCCATTCTACTCCTAAATAAATGACACATCCACAATGTAGGATTGCTGATGGCCGATTAAAAAAAACTTGGAGAGATTGGGAGTGAGAGTAGGGGAGCAGTAAGAGACAAATGCGATTCTATTAATAGAACAGACAAAGACGACACTAAAAGCAACCAAAATGACCAAGACAAGAAATAGGAGTGGCTTAAAGCAGTGGTTCTTAACCTCTGGTCCGTGGACCACTGGTTTTCGCGAAGATGTGCCAGGTGGTCCGCGAGCAAAGCATGTAATTTACGCACTGTATTATTCATCAAGAAAGACTGACAAGTAAAAGAATTAACGCTGACTTAAAATATATTTTTGATCTGGCCTAAATAGTTTTTAAATTTTATCAAGGCTCGTCTATTCTCATTTCTTTGCTTTCTTATGTTCGAATATGAATCTTGAACATTAACAGTTACTGATGTATACTGAAATTAGCTGGTTATCAGACTCTTTGAATTACGTGAAGACGTAAGAGAGTTTCTTGTAGAAAAAAACTCAAAGCTTGTTGATCATTTGAACCATAGCTTATGGGTTGCTGTTCTGGCTTACTTGGCTGAAACTTTTGAAGAACTCAATAAACTTAATTCAACTCGTCAAGGAAAGCAGACACATTATATTACTCTCAGTGACAAAGTGTCTGCTTTACGAAAAAGCTTGATCTTTGGAAAAGAAGATTATTTCAAGGTAACTTTGAGATGTTTGATCAATTATACGAAATCACTGAGAAACCAGAAAATGTTGAAATAAATAAACAACTGTTGACAAATTTGATTTCTGGTCACATTCGATCAATGCAGGGCCATTTTTAATTCTACTTTGGTGATTTTTAACGTTCAGTGGTTTTTCGTGGGTTTCCAGTCCTAATCTCGCACACATTGTCTCATCAAATAAAATTACCAACATCGTAATTAAACCAATTCATTGAACTGACCAGCAATACCACTTTGAATATGTTGCATTAGAAAGTGGGCTTAATGAAATTTTGGAGTACTCCGAACTGTCTCAGATAGCTTTTAAAATACTGTTACCCTTTGCAACTTTGTGAAAGTGGATTTTCTGCATTGCTTACAATAAAAACAAAACATCGTTCGTACTAAATAAATTAATATAGCAGTCTTTTTAATACAAAACTACTGTTTATGACTTAAAGTTTTTTTAATAGTTGGCAAGTAGAATTAAATAAGAAGACTATCAGACTAATATAAATGACATTTGTTCTTTACAAAAGAAAGCCATTACAATACTGTTTTTGGAGCACGCAAAACGTAGCATATTAGTATAATTTTACTAACATGTATACTACTTTTTTTTTAGTCCCATAACCTTTTTTTGAGGTCGTAGGGGGTTCTAATGCTTCCATTAGAACATTCTCGGGCTTTGTAGACCTTGGCGGCGCCCATCCCTCTCCAAGTCAGCGGAGGAATTTCTTAGCATTAGTCATTCATCAACATTTCATAGTGGCTTTAACGTGGGCTCGATCCCACACCCTTCAGCTTGTGAGGCGAGCGCACTAGTGACTTCGCTATCCAGCACCCAGCTATACTACTTATAGCTAGCAATAATCTTCTGTATAGAATGAGCGTGTGCAACAGATAAGATATACACAGTATAATTATATTTAACTTTCCAGCTCGGCAGTAGCACAATATTTAGTAGTGGTCCGTAGCTAAGACACACATTTTTCAAGTGGTCCTTGAATCTCAAAAGGTTGAGAACCACTGGCTTACAGAAGGTCTATCCTCTCAACGGATTGTGTGGGTATGTCAAAGCAAGTTGGATTCCTTTTATATGAAACATCAGACACCGCCTCTCTTTCCTGTCTCTCTGTGATCAAACTTGCTCAGTATGATCCACTGTTAGAAAAACACTTACAAGATTCCCGAGAAAATCCAGATTCAGTATCTCATTTATTTAATTTATACAGGAAATCCAAAAATGAATTTATCAACCTACTTTCATCGACTGTAAGAAATCAGCTGTTGAGTGAAATCATAAAAAAAACAAGTACTACGGTATCTTACTTGACTCAACACCCGATCTAAGACACCGGGAACAGATTTCTCAAGTCATCAGGTTTGTGGATGTGGATTCTCAAACTAAAAAAAAACCATCAAAGAATCATTTTTAGGTTTTATCCAGATACATTCCAAAGACGCAGCAAGCATTGAAAGAGTTATCGTGGAGAAACTAGAATCTAATAACTTATCTCTAGCCGACTATCGGTCACAATGTTATGACAATGCTGCTGTAATGACTGGGCATATATCCGGCCTTCAACATCGAATATGTGCCAGAAATCACAGAGCATTGTTCATCAACTGTGACAACCACAGCTTAAACTTAGCAAGAGTACACTCAGCTAAACAGGATCCAGTTGTTATCACGTTTTTGGAACAGTTGAAAGTATAAATTTTTGTTTTCTCTCGTTCAACAATTCGTTTGGAAGAATTAAAAAGAGTTGTGCCAATCATAATAAAGAGGAAGTCTGAAACACGTTGGAGTACACGATCAGAAGCTGTTAAAGCAATTTATGAAGGACTAGATTTTACTAGATGAACTGGTAGAGCTGTTGGAAAATTCTCAAAACATACAAATATGACGCCTGACACCAGAAGTGATGCAAAAACTTTGCTGGCAGGTATATTAAACTTTAAATTCCTAGTTTTGTTAAATTTCTGGAACATCATACTTGGGAAAATTGATCGTGTCCAGAAACGGTTGCAGAATCCTACTGTTAATTTCAAGGAAGCAGCATCTGATCTTGAATCGCTTCAGCAAGAAATTGTCAACATTCGTGATAATTTGAGCCAGGTTGCGGTAGATAATGGAAAGGAAGATGCACAACTTGGGGAATCGGGGTTGACAGAAGGATTAGACGACATCGGAGGATGCCTGGAGAATTAACAAGAACTGCAGGACTTTCTGCAGAAGAAGAATTGCACGTGATATGAACAGCGTAATTGATAGACTCCAACAGGACATATCAATACGGTTTATACGTCTAAAAAAATCTAAACAACAAATTTGGATTTTTACAAGACGTCAAAACTCTTCTTGCTGAGGCAAAAGTCGATACACTTCGTTAAAATTGCTTAGATTTTGCTAATTTATACGACACTGAGTTCAATGGTCATGACTTGTGCACAGAAATCAGAGACTGAAAAATGCTTCTCTTTACCCGGACTGAAGTTCTATCGGAAACTCCTTTGGGTGTTCTTGGTTTTATTGTTTCATATGGAGATGACGTATTTTCGAGTCAAGCGCATTTCACTTCAAATACTTCTAACAATTGCTGTTTCAACTGAAAGCTGTGAGAGGTCATTCAGCAAACTGAAGCTTATTTTGTCTTATTTACGTGCATGCTTCAATTGGAAAAGATAGTCCCATTGATCTTGCACTCCTTAGCATCGAAAGAGAAACACTTGAGAATATTAATTTTGACAACGTGATTGACGAGTTTGCGACAATCAAATTAAATCAAGGAGAATCAATTTTTTGTAGACTATGTCTAATCGTATAATTAGTAGAGTATTTTTGTTTTCAAATAAATTGTTTACTATCCTAAAGAGAATTATTAGTCTGTATTCTATTTCATTAAAATACCAGTAGCTTTGAAAATGAACTATACAAACCGTAAAATTTCAAATTTTTCTTAGGGGCTCAATGAGCCCCCAGAATCTTTCGGTCCGACAAGGGGCGCCGATTTTGTGTCATGTCCCCGGGCGCACATGACCCTAGCTACGCCACTGCTGATGGTGCCCCTGTCAGGACTTGTTAGCACAGTGGACTAGCAACACTTGTCTGTAACAAAGTCAGTGAAGAGGGTGGCAAAGCTTTTAAACTTCACTGTATCATTCACCAACAAGTTTTTTGTGCCAAACATCTCAGATGTGATAATGTCATTAAGCCAGTGATAAAGTTGTAAACTATTCGATCTAAAGCCATGATTCCCCACAAGTTCCTTCTTGACATCCAGCTGGCTTCTCACACTCATATAAGTTGTAGGTCTTTAAGGACATAGTATATTCTATTTTAAACTATATTTTGACATTCATATTCATATCACTGGACCATATCTATTTATTTAAACACTAGATCTACTCTTCCGTGAGATTAAGAATATTTAAATATACAATACCAATACTTTTGTTTACAGACTATAGTTAGTTAGTTAGTTAATGTTAATGTCAGGAGTCAGGAGGAGACTGTGTCGGTATCACGTGTCTCGGTATCACGTGTCTCGGTATCACGTGTCTCGGTATCACGTGTCTCGGTATCACGTGTCTCGGTATCACGTGGGGTTTCAAGACAGATTTGAAAGCCCATCAGGATCCCAGTACATCGTTCTCATGTGCTGTTCTGTACATTATAGTAACATTGTTACATAAAATGTAAAATAAAAACATAAAATAATAGGGCTCAATTAATTCATGGAAGTTTTAACAATTTTATCAGTATTCAAGATCAATTTTAATTATAAATTAATAATTTCAGTAAACTGTTGCTACTACTCCGATACTCAAGAGAGAAGTTCTATTCTATTCAAAGGGAGATAATCCATATTTAAAACTAAATGTAAGATGAGCTATACCAGTGGTTCCCAAACTTTTTTGACCCGTGGACCCCTTTTTATTGTCCAAACTTTACCACGGACCCTCAAGTGAAAAGCTATACAAATCATAGTACCATTGATGAAAAAGTATCTATTGAAATTTTAACTTCTGTTTAAAAGAAAAGTTAAAACAATTAATGACGGATGAACGTAGTGAGATTTTATGAGTTTGTTTATGTCCGGCTCAATGTTTGTTATTAGCAACAGCAATTCCCCACGCCCACGAGCACAAATTGTATTCGGTTTCTATTTCTTTGTGATTAGGTTCATGACAGCACTGAATCCTTGTACTACCAAAATAGAAAGACGAGAAAGCAGTCAACATCTTCTTTAAAATAATCCGTAATGCAGGATATAAAATTTTGATCTGATTTTATAACCAGAATTTGTGTTATCCTTGTTCAAACATTGGTTTAAGTTCCTCATTTGTGGTTGTTTCAATAAGCTGCTCCTGTATTAGAATGGATTCATCAGTTTTAGGGATCTAAGTTTGTTCACGCGCAAAAGGGTTCAACTGCCAGCCGGGAATATCGAAGTGAAGAATGTCTTCAAACCTTTGGTTCAGGTCTGCATGAAGAGCCGTTAAGTTTTGACTGTAAGCTAGCATGTACGTATCTCTATTTTGAAATTTGGAAAGATTTTGAAACTAAGAACATTCTCTTCTTCCCAAGTTTTGTTTGTACAGAAAAGGGGTGGCAACAACTGTAGATATTGCGCTTTTAGTTTTGATTAATTTTAATTTGTTACCTTGTATTTTCAAATTATTTTCTCTAAAATTTTGCAAATTAATCAGTCATACATGACATGTCATTTTTTAGTTAATTGCGTCTCAAATCATTGTCTTTGCCTTCCTTGATTTCCAACACTAAATCAACGAGAACATAAAATCGATTTAAACATGCACTTTTAGAAAACCAACGCACTTCTGCGTAAAGTAGTAACGATTACAGTCTTCGACATTTTCGAAACAAAATTTGGCAAATAATCTCTCGTTGATTTTATTTACTGATCTAATCATATACTCTTGTGATACATGCAATTGTAATTGTTTTCATTGCACAATTTGTTTGTGTATTTTGTATTTTATTTAAAAGCTTTATTGCAGTCCCATTCTATATGATGCAAACTTTCACTAAGTTTTCTTGCGAATAAATGATGTCGATGAATGGCACAATGCATTGAACATACATTATGTAGTTTGTTTAAGTATAATGCCAGAAAGCCTATGTATCTTCATTTCATTGTCGGACCACCATCAGCGGCAACAGAAATAATATTAATCAAGGGTACAGCATTTACATCGAAAAATCTTTCACCTTTCGAATCTGTTTCAAAACATTTAGCAAATGACAAATCTTGGCAACATTTTTCTTCTTTTATAAATCTTACATAAGCTAAAAGTAAAGCTTTATTTCCTGATATGGAAAATTAAGATGTTTTAATTATTCACGTAAAGAACTTTGTACGCACAGAATCATTTCGTATATCCTTCTTTGTGCTGTATTATTGCTCAGTATAATTTTTTTAAAACTAGAGACTAGATATAACACGCCAAATTTAACGGAATCTCTTTTGGTTCAAACAGCACTATAAAACAACATCGATCGCAGCGCCACCTAACAGCACTACATCCATACAGACAACGGGAATCAATAACAGAAGTAACTTATCCTTGTTTGATAAATACGAAATATTAAACTTGCTGAAATGTACACAAAGTAGTTCATAATTATAAATCCCCAAATCCTATTTTTACATTGTTCCCTTTTCAAAAATTAAAATATAAGCTTTAAAAATGACGTCATATATATATTTTTTACAGCGCCTTTATTTATAATTATTTTGCACACCTTTTTGCGCGCCTTCCGATGCACGCCTTGTAATACTTGTATTAAAATATAAGTTCAAACTTTTATAATAAAGTCGAAAAGGAATTTAATGGGTAAGCCCGAAAAAAACCCAACAAGAGAATAAAACAAAATCGATCGCAGCGCCACCTAACAGCATTATAAATTACATCCAGACGAGAATTATGTATATTGATAGTGAAAGCTGGGTTGTGCTACTCTGTGCTTATTACTTCACTTACAGCTGTTAAAATAAATTATTCACTAATAGCGCACGGCTTTCGGGACTATGCAATCAATAAAGAAATGTATTGTTATAAGAAGCTCGCAGTCCATCTTCATCTCACTTAGTTGTCCTAATGATTAGTTTCTTTGACTGTTTGAAAAAACGATAAATACTTAGCTTTTTTGTCACTATGGATTTTTATTAAATGTTCCTTAAACTTGGAAGGTTCCATTGAATCATTTGACATAGTTTAATGACACGGCAGAGACATGGGTAAAAGTAAAATAATGTCCTGGGGATGAAATAAAGCCACACTTCAAATATTCAACACTGTTTGTCAGCATTTTGGCTTGAGCTCACCCATACTCTTTATATGTTGCAACAAACCACTGTTAATAACTATTAATAGTATTAGTATTAAATTGTTCGATGGAATGCTGCATGAAAGCCCTTTCGAAAAAATAATTTTTATATAAGAATACAATTTAGATTAATATTTCCCGACAAATCAAAATTACCCAACTTTTACCTTGCTGATTCACATCTAAAAATGGTATTTTTTGACCAACTTACAAGGCTTCCAACATCAAACTTGGCCTTTCAAGAACCAAGTATTATAGGTTATAGATGTGGAAATTACCGTCATTCTACTTCCATTTCTAGGTAAAAACATTATATTATACGTAATTCATGACTGATAGCACCTAAGACGGTATTTAATTAGTAGAAAAAGCATCCAGATACTATTTTATTTATCTTAATTTTGATAATATATAATAATAATGGATCACAATTTATTATTTTATATTAAGCCTTGCGCAGACCCCTGACATTGATCAGGGACCCCCAAATCCATTCTAAGTTTCCACGGAGCCCTTGAATAGTACCGGGGACCCCTGGTGGTCAGTAGGGACCTCTTTGGGAACCACTGCTATACTAATTACTATAACTTGTATGTCAAATGTTTAACAGATTTCCTTGCACATTGCCAACAACAATCTTAATAAATCTGATTCTTGATATAATGTACAATTAGCTCCAAGATAGCTTAGTAAAATAATGTGTGTGCCATAATTTCATTTATATCAGTACAATAGTGAATGACTTTGACCTTAACAATTGAAGACATCAAAGGAAAAACCCGTACATTTTAAATTTTTTTTTAGCTATCCCCTCTACCTGAGAGGGAGAATAATAATTTTCTGAATAGATTTTAAGATAAAAAAATATGTATCTTACCCTAATGAAAATGTCAAAAGTATTTAGTTAATGATAAATGTGTAAGTTTTGATCTTGAAGAAAACAAAAATGTCAAAAAGCCATTTCTTCCCCCGAGGTCTTTATTTGTATTCCAACATTAGGATTACAATTACTTCTATATATTTGTTAGCACCAAATGTTAAACACTTCACAACAGTTAACTTTGGTCATTCTAAAGTCTTATACTTATATTAGCAGGTGAATAATTTTAACATCAAAGTAGAAGTGGTGGTTAGTTTAAAAGTAAAAATCTCATCTAACATTAAACTTTTAGTTAGTTACAGTACAGCTAAGACATTAATGGTTCATACTGATGTGTTAAATGGCAAAAAGCCTACTGTATAACCCTGATAAACCAGTGACTATTGAAATGTAACACTGCCACTGTATCAACTAACCTTGATAAACCAGTGACTATTGAAATGTAACACTGCCACTGTATCAACTAACCTTGATAAACCAGTGACTATTGAAATGTAACACTGCCACTGTATCAACTAACCTTGATAAACCAGTGACTATTGAAATGTAACACTGCCACTGTATCAACTAACCTTGATAAACCAGTGACTATTGAAATGTAACACTGCCACTGTATCAACTAACCTTGATAAACCAGTGACTATTGAAATGTAACACTGCCACTGTATAACCGTGATAAACCAGTGACTATTGAAATGTAACACTGCCACTGTATAACCGTGATAAACCAGTGACTATTGAAATGTAACACTGCCACTGTATCAACTAACCCTGATAAACCAGTGACTATTGAAATGTAACACTGCCACTGTATCAACTAACCTTGATAAACCAGTGACTATTGAAATGTAACACTGCCACTGTATCAACTAACCCTGATAAACCAGTGACTATTGAAATGTAACACTGCCACTGTATCAACTAACCCTGATAAACCAGTGACTATTGAAATGTAACACTGCCATTGTATCAACTAACCCTGATAAACCAGTGACTATTGAAATGTAACACTGCCACTGTATCAACTAACCTTGATAAACCAGTGACTATTGAAATGTAACACTGCCACTGTATCAACTAACCTTGATAAACCAGTGACTATTGAAATGTAACACTGCCACTGTATCAACTAACCCTGATAAACCAGTGACTATTGAAATGTAACACTGCCACTGTATCAACTAACCCTGATAAACCAGTGACTATTGAAATGTAACACTGCCACTGTATCAACTAACCCTGATAAACCAGTGACTATTGAAATGTAACACTGCCACTGTATTAACTAACCTTGATTAACCAGTGACTATTGAAATGTAACACTGCCACTGTATCAACTAACCTTGATAAACCAGTGACTATTGAAATGTAACACTGCCACTGTATCAACTAACCTTGATAAACCAGTGACTATTGAAATGTAACACTGCCACTGTATCAACTAACCTTGATAAACCAGTGACTATTGAAATGTAACACTGCCACTGTATCAACTAACCTTGATAAACCAGTGACTATTGAAATGTAACACTGCCACTGTATCAACTAACCGTGATAAACCAGTGACTATTGAAATGTAACACTGCCACTGTATCAACTAACCGTGATAAACCAGTGACTATTGAAATGTAACACTGCCACTGTATCAACTAACCCTGATAAACCAGTGACTATTGAAATGTAACACTGCCACTGTATCAACTAACCTTGATAAACCAGTGACTATTGAAATGTAACACTGCCACTGTATCAACTAACCTTGATAAACCAGTGACTATTGAAATGTAACACTGCCACTGTATCAACTAACCTTGATAAACCAGTGACTATTGAAATGTAACACTGCCACTGTATCAACTAACCTTGATAAACCAGTGACTATTGAAATGTAACACTGCCACTGTATCAACTAACCTTGATAAACCAGTGACTATTGAAATGTAACACTGCCACTGTATCAACTAACCTGATAAACCAGTGACTATTGAAATGTAACACTGCCACTGTATAACCGTGATAAACCAGTGACTATTGAAATGTAACACTGCCACTGTATAACCGTGATAAACCAGTGACTATTGAAATGTAACACTGCCACTGTATCAACTAACCCTGATAAACCAGTGACTATTGAAATGTAACACTGCAGTGCAGGCCCTCTTCACAAATTTCACTATATGTTAATTTTTTAAATCAGTTAAGATGTTAAAAATTGTAAATAATCAACAGGCAAAACTAAAGAAAAATTAACACAACCTTAAATTCTTGTATTTTTAAAATTTATTTATTACAAATAAAATAATTGCTAAATCAAATCTACATTGATCCATATTATAATAATATTAATATATATATTTTTAAATTCTGCTTGACCCAAACCTCAAGGCTTTTTCTCTGCTTGTAGGCATAGATGCTTGAAGCTGTCTCCACGCTCTGTTTTCAAGCAGTTTGTTTCAATGTTAATGACTTAACCAAAATGATAGAATATGATTAAAAATGTTGCTGGTGATTAGAAAGCCTTGCCAGAAATGACAAAGTGGTTTGACTCACTGACTGTGGTCTATGCAGTGAGTCAATAAAAACCAATCAAATTAAAGATGCATCATGACAAACATAAAATCAAAACTTGAGGCTTTATATTGTGGACCTGGAGAATGAGACTCTGAGGTGAAGGTTGTCTCCTACCTGGTAGTTGTGCAAGCCCTGAAATGACATACATAGATCCAAGTCAATATTGAACTACAGGCACATCGTTAGATCCAAACATTCATATCAATATATAATACATAACTAAAGGTATTGTGTTAGTCAGTGTTACAAAAGATGCACTTAAACTTTCTTTACCACAATGTTAAGTTAACCCACACCACTCTTCACCCTCAAGTTTCTACTCACAATAAGAGCAAGAGTAGCATCTTCCACAGAGCCCAATTCAATAAGGGCCATTTTGCGGTCATTGCTGAAACAGAAACATAAATATAACATAAATAAGCTTAGTCAAAAATTAGTTAACCCCTTTAACGGGTATTAAAATTTTTAAAACTAACCCTTATTTGGCAAATAAATCTAAAACAGTACGGTAGACCTAAAAAGTCATAGTGTACACAAAAATTTGATTGTTTCTTAACCATCAAAATAAAATATTTAGGTATTTTTTAGGCCTATGGCTTCCCATGGTTTTGAGCACTGTAACTACGTCATAGCATTTTGGACGAGAATAATCGGGTCTGCCGCATACTGCAGATCATAATATCATTTGGACGATTATAGTCGGGTCTACCGTGTAAAGGTCAATAGATCAAGACGGCTATAGTTGGGACAACCGGTAAAGGGGTTAAGACTGCAAACATTTTTTTAAGTACTCCAAACCGTTTAAAACCAGAAATTTTTTTAACAGTTTACACAATTTCGCTGGATAGCGAAGTCAATAGTGCGCTCGCCTAACCAGCAGAGGGGCGTGGGATCTAGCCCACGTTAAAGCCACACAAAAAAATATCGCTAAAAAGTCCTCCGCTGACCTGGAGAGGAAATGGGCGCCGCCAGGGTCTACCAAGCCCCGAGAAAGTTCTAATGGAAACATTAGAACCCCCTATGAACACGAGGTTGTGGGACACAAATTCACAAATTTTAATAAATCAACGATGCCATCGATCTGTCATATACGTCTTTTTAAAATCAATAACGGGAGAGTTGATCCAGAGAATAGATCCTCCCCTGGTAAAATGAAAAGATTTTACAAAATGCCATCTTTACAATAATTAATTACAAAAATGTTGATGTCTCTTATTCTTGTATTAAACTGTGCTTATTTTCTGTAAATATTGTAATGGTGGCATACATCTTAAGATAGAGTTTGTCATTTCATAAAAATTTTAAATGGCACAACTCTCTTAATAATGGTCATAAAGACATCTTATATATATAATTCTCTAAGTCTCCCAACCATGCGGGACACCAGGCACGCACGCCGACTCTGTAACCCTCCTCCCGCCACCTTCACCAAAGCGAGTATGTGCAAACGAGCATGACAAATGATCCTCGCTCGAGTCGACCAATGTCTCGAGGACAACACTTGCGTTCACTTGCATTGTTCCTTCACAGAATAACGTGAGTTCCGTAGTGTACTGGTTATCACGTCCGCCTTATACAGGGAAGGTCCTGGGTTCAAGCCCTAGCGAAAACATTGGGGTTTTTTTGTTTTTTTTAAAATGTCTGTTTGTGCCCCTTCTTTTATCCCTTTATTGCCAATCACAGTTTATGGTTAGCAAGCTAATGTGGTAAAGGGTGGTGGACAGGTAGCTAATCACAGTGCAAATGTCTCGAAACCAACAATGAGTCTGCAGTTCACTCGCATTGTTTTGATTTCTTTGTGCTGTAGTTTGTGTCCGTTCTTTCTCCACTTTCTTTGCACTCTCCATGAGCAAGTCTGCAGCGTATGCTACGCCGCGGGGCGTCTAGTACATTTATAATCTACATTCTTAGAGCTTTCATCTTAAACACTTAATCTGTTGTCTTTGTTTGAAAAATTGGTTTGGACCACCTACTTTTATGAATCAAATGAATACAAAATCACAGGAGTTTGTAAAACAAGATATGGGCCATATTAAATTAGACATATATCCAAGGAGGCTATGGAGGGAGGTACTTTTGTGAAGATATGGATTCATGTAAACAGAATTGGTTACAAGGCTAGGCACTGAAAAACCCTAACAACAAAAATGTGAAACTTTAAGTTAAGTACAGGGAAAATAAATAATTCTTACTTGAAAAATTTAAATCCTTTCACTTCCCCATACTGTAAAAACAAGTTTCGGATGTCATCTTCTTCAAGTGTTGCCCTGTTGATTAAACATATCAATATATGACACAAAACTCCTACAATAATAAATGAGATAAGAGGTTTCTGCACATTAGCTTTAAATGTTAAGATCCTTTAACAGGTAGAAATTCAATTTTTCCCTTTGTGACCGATTGTATGAGCAAAAATTGTTTATTGTTAAGGTACAGTGATACGTCGAGATAGGAGTGCCCTAACATACGAGTTATTCGAGATATGAGTTGTCGAGCGAGCGAAGTTTTGTTTTGAAATACGAGCGACATTTGAGATACGAGGAACGACCAGCCCTGCGCCTCGAGCATTATCAATGTGCTTATTTACCTCACTGTCGAAGCATCTTTGCTAAGTTTTTATAGGGCTTTGTGCTTTTTGTGCATTTACATACTTTATCACATTTCTTTCTATAACCATGGGTCCGAAGAAAGTGAGTGGAAAGGTCAGTG
Source organism: Ampullaceana balthica (assembly GCA_944989445.1). Taxonomy (NCBI): domain Eukaryota; kingdom Metazoa; phylum Mollusca; class Gastropoda; family Lymnaeidae; genus Ampullaceana; species Ampullaceana balthica. Next base: position 555,335 of record CALYLW010000261.1, on the reverse strand, counting down.
CCGAGAAGAAGATGATGTCTATTGAATTAAAGCGTGAAGTCATAGCAAAAATGAGCAAGGTGTGCGACTAGCTGACTTGGCGAGGCAGTACGGGCGTAGTACCTCAACGATATGCACTGTGCTCATGATTTTACACAATAATTGTCATTTATAAATACATTTTTCTTATTCAAAAACACGTAACAAAAACAAATAAGGGTAGCAAATTATTGGGGCTGGAACAGATTAATGGAATTTCAATTAATTTCAATGGGGAAAATTGCTTTGAGAAACTAGCACATTGACATGCAAGCAATGTTACGGAAAGAATTGAACTCGTATCTCGAGGTATCGCTGTAGTGTCAAGAGACCATACATTTTTCTTCAAGTTTGTCTCACTTACACATTATACAAGTGCAAAACAGCTGTAGGTGGGAAGATGTAGTTCTTAGAGCCTGTTCTTCTGAATCTGTGATGGGGAGAGTTGACAAAGTCTTTGGTCAGACCAGCATCCTGTCCAACAACATATCAAATAAGGAATATAGTATTTCAGCACAAAAAATGTAACATGAACTAGAAAATCTAAAAAACTGTTTTAATAATGGATAATCAACACACCAAAGTTTCAAGCATGTATCTGCTATAAAATAAAACTGAAATGAACTTCCATTGAGATGGATGAATGAATTAACTCACAGATTGGCCATCCTTGGGCATCTGAATAAGTTGATGTTTTGAAGGAGCTACTCGTAGCTGCTTGCCCCACACTCGAGCTTTATCCAAATAGGTTACAGCTGAAAAAGTATTTTTCTATTTACTACTATGAAAAGTGTCAGTTTAAACTGTTAATGTTCATCAAATGATTGAATTCAAAAGTTTTTAGGTAGCACACACAATTGTTTTCTTTACCTTGTTGAGCCTGGGAAGGATCTGCCATTTGGACCAATGCATTGTCCTTTTTATTGAAAAGAATTTTCACGCGATGCACATTACCATAGACACCTGTACTCATTTTTTAAAAAATAGTATTTTAATTATAGAACGATTTCAAACATATAGTGAAAAAAATATATTTAAAAAAGATGACAATATAGCAAAGACTTAAAAGCAGACCTTGAAATATATTGTAATAATTCCTTCCTTTTTCCCCCACTTCGGCTCACATAAAAAGTTACAAATAATTTAAATATAAATAAACTGATTTCTTTTAATTATCATGCACTAACTACACTACATTTTAAGTATTCTCATAAATTGAAAGATTTGCAAACTAATTTTTGACTTAAACCAAATTGTTCCACTTAATATACTTTACAAGAAGGAGAAAAGGCAACACTTACCTTTGTGAAAAAGTACAGAGAATAAACACATAACATTAAAAGTTTATTTGGGAAGTGCTAGGGCCAAAGTGTTTCTACTTTGTAAAGGGAAGGTGCGCTATAAAATTGTGTGACTAACATTGATGTAAAACAAATAATTAACAACACCCATTATAGACATCACCACCTGTTAACCTATTAACAAATTATGATCCAAACTAAAGTAAGTACTGTAAAAATACCCTGTCTCTGTATGTGTTGTTATTTTTTTATGAAATATTTTGTTAACTCTTTAAAGACAAAAAAAAATGATGTTAAAATAAATTCTATTCCACCAAAACTGAAAAGAATTTAAAAATTGTTAAATTTGATTGAACATATTTCAAGTTTTAGAGTTCCATTATTATGCTCAAGAACATGAAATCAAATATTTATACCGAGATAACACTAAGTGAAAACAAAAACTAATAAAAATAATCATGTTTTAGTATTTTAATAAAATACAAATTGTTGGTACTATGATTAAAGCATTTCTGAACAAAAAATTCCAACTAAGTTGGGTTACTGATAAATAGAAGAAGAAAATATAAGAGCTTCCTGTTCTTTGAAAGAGTAGCTGGTTGAATCTTACATGTTTGTAGTGCACTACAGGATAATATGTCTTCATTTTATAAACAATTTGCCATTTTGTCGCGGGATGTGTGGCTAAAATGTTGCAACTATTTTTCTTGGCTGACCAACGAGACTGCCAGTGCCAACAAGATAAGTGGCCTTAATTTTTTCCTATAACAAAAATCATTCATACAACCTCTTTGTGGGGCAGAAAAATTACCATTACTAATAAAGAATTGTTATATCGAATGAAGTAACATGATTAACCAAGATGTGCTGTCTGCATTAAATATTGGACACCTGCACTCCCCAATACGGATGATTAAGCATTTTGTTCTAAAAATTGGCTTAAGGACCATTTGAAAAAAATTTCATTTTGATAGCGGTCAATGACAGTCGTGAAATTTATGAAAATGCCTCTTATTTAAATCTCAAATAGTTTCTTTAAAGAAGCCAAATTTATGTGAATTATTCTGATAATGCATACTTCAAAATTATGCCTACATAACAAGGTATACAGAAAATTTAAACAATATAATTTATTAGAAACAAGGCCCCAAAAAACATTTAAAATATAAATTTAAAAAATAAAAAATTTAGGAAACAAATGTATCTATATTTATTAGCAAATATAAGTGCTATCATTCATCATTTAATTGAAGAGATCAGGTTGCGAAAAGGTCAATGACATGCAATTTGAAAACACTGATACACAACAAACAAAAATATTTACACCGATTAATAGATCATCAACGACAAAATAAAAAGTTAAAACCTTCTGAGACACAATAAGAGGCATTTCCCTTCATTATTTATTTTAATTACATCAGTCATCAAAATTATGTTTCATGCAACTGTCTGTCTTTAGCATGAAATTAATAAGATCATGATGAACTGAAAAAATAATCTTTCTATCAACAAAGTAAACAGCAGATGTTCATGTGTCTGCTTGTGTTAGTGGAAGGTAGAAATATTGGTGACAGATAATACTGTCATTAGGCTAGAGTAAATATGAAATAACAGGTAAGATTTAGGTAAGTAAGATTTGACATACCGAAAAGTATAAAGAGGGCATCTGGCGTAACCTTCTACAAAAGGTATAACCAAATAGATTGATTTAGTATGGTTTTTTAAGCAAGGCAGCATGGGACAAAGTAATTTGACGAGGTAGGGTAGAAGTCAGTTCAGTCGAAGTAGGCAGCAACAGCAGCAGCATGTGGTCAGGCGTGTAGATCAGATCAGACAAGAGGTAGTCCAGCAACACATCAGGATGAGATTTTGGGCAGGCATGATTTGTTTTTTGTGGTATTTGTGGTGGCAGGGGAATGGGGAAGGGTGAGATGAGAAGAGACAAAAAAAAGAGAGAAAAATAAGTATGCATATTGACATATTTATAAAGCTAAATGGAAGGCTGCAATGAAAGAAAATAGCAAGTTAAGTGACTTATGACAAGAAATAAAATAACATCAGTCTTGTAGTCCCAGACAGATTAAGATTTAATTTTTATATCTTGTTTCAACCATTGTCATATATTCACACACACACACACCAGAAATTACAGAAACAAAATATACAGGTAAGTACACAAAGCTTACATAAAAGGTTAACATCAATTTTTTGGCAAGGATTTGCAGTTGTTTTACTGTGGTTCAGTTTCCAGGTTTTTAAATTTCCGCCTTTTTAATCATTTTCTATTATACAAAAATTATTTAACCAATTCCATATATTGGTTTTATTAGACCAAAGAAGATATCTATTTCAAAATTATTATGCAAGCTCCAAAATAAGGCCAATAAAATACATTTCTTAACCCAATAGCTTACAAAGAGGAATGAATCATTTGTGTTCCACATTCATGCTCAACATGCAATTTTACTTCTTTTAATCTTCAAATTTGGGGGAAATTTTTACTTTTAAAATTAAGATATGTAAAAAAAATTAATGCATGCACTGTATCATGCTCCTAATTTTTATAATTTTTTAAGCAAGCAGCACTACTTTCATTTTAATTGTTGATTTTTGTTTTGCACACAAATAACTAATAATCAATTTAATTTTAATAAAAGAAGCTAAATTATAAAAATAATAGACTTAGAAACTTGTGACTAAAAAAATAAAGACTGCTATTAATTTATAACATTCAAATTTATGTTCGTTAACAAATGTTAAAACTTTACTTTAAACAAATATTGAATGAAAAGAACAAACTAACTTTGTATGATGTAATAATAGTTGAACATTTGTTTAGATATTATTTTAAAATATTCTCACAATATAGAAAGTATAGACAACCTTAATCTTTGTATACATCTAATATTGTCGGTTATAATGAGTAATATAAGAAGATAAAACCCACTAACCTCTTCATCCAAATTTGAAACAAGAACACAGGGACTCCCGCTGCTTTGATTCATCCCTTGCATGTTGTTCATTCGATTGCCCATTTGATTTCCCATTTGATTGCCTCCAAAATTGAAACCTCCACCGCCTCCAATGCCCCCCAAGCCCATGGCATTGGCACCTGAAAAAGATTATTTTATTAGGAGTTCATCATAAAAAATAATTCCTGTAAAATCCCTAACATTAAAACATATTTAAGATCCTGACGCCAAAAAGCCATCACCCTACCCACCAAAAAAAACTTTTTTGTGTGTAAAGTTTGCTTTAGATCAAGTTTATACAGCAGTTTAAAGCCAACACTCAATATAAATGAACATTTCTAACCTGAGCCTAGCACTCCAGGTCCTCCCATTCCTCCTAAATCTGATTGATAGAAAAAATAACACGACATAAATGTCAAAATAAGATCAAAAGGATGTAATAAACAAACAAAATTATTGTGAGTTAATTTACATGAATATTAACACTGGCAGAAAAAAAAATGATGAGACTTTTACAAAAATAAATTAAGATTACTTTTTAACCTTCGCCGATTGTTGCAACATATGGGATGGAAGTAAAAAAAAATCATTTTAAATCAAATTCTGATACATTTAGCCAATAGTATTACCCTCTGAAATTTATTATTTTAAATCAATGAATTAATAATCTAGCTCTCCTTTGATTGTATCTTACTTATATTACTGTTTCTTACATATTTTTTTCTAGTTTCAGTCTAAATTTATTCCATATGCATTAAACATGTACAACATTACTACATTCCCATTAATCCTGTGGCAATATCCAAAGAAACTGCTGGCATTATCTTTTGAAAATCAAAGCAGACCTGCCAACCTGCCAAGAATTAAAATCTGTAGAGGGGTCCACGCGCGGCGTCACGGCCCCCCACGGCGCTAGTTTAAGAACTACATACTATAGAAAAATAAAGTAATAAGTTAAATCCATTATCTTTTAATTTTAGTGCTATAGAATACTGGAACTGTTTACATTGCATTCAGATACACCATGTTTTTCACATATGAACAGAGGCTGCATAGACTTCAGCTTTACAGCATTTACCTAGTGGCCTTTTTCAACTTGAACAGTTCTTTTGTCAATTGAAGTTAGCTTTTAGTTAAATATTAGTTTTTAGTTACAAACTTTAGAAAGAGTATTGGTCATCTGAACTAACTGAATTAATGATTGGTTCATTGTATTTATTCTGGAAACATTTCTTTGACTCTGGCATTAAATATTTATTTCTTCAAAAAAGAAGGGTGGTAAATAAAACGTTCAATCTCATAACTGAATTTTCTATTCCTGCCTTCAACAAAGTAATTGTTAAAGGGTGTAGATTCACTACTTTTACTTTACTTTTACTAATCTATCAGTAGTTTTAATTTTTGCATTTAACTACAGTCGAACCCACTACTCGAGCTCGGTTAGCCCGACCACCCTACTAACTCGACGTTTTTTATTGGAACCGCCAAATTCTCTCTTTGTCTTAGCATTTTTTAATCGGCTAATTTGATTTTTCTGAGTCACCGAAACCAATCTCTAGCACAAAAGAGGGTCAAATTTGCAACTTAACGTTGGTTAGCTCGATCCTCGTCGGTACGCCTAGCAATGCATTTTTAGTTCAAAACAGTGTTGACATCTCGCTTTCTTCGAGACTTCCGGCTATTGTGTGATTCTACGAGATTTCAATAAAAATTGCATTTTTGCATTTAACTACAGTCGAACCCACTACTCGAGCTCGGTTAGCTCGACCACCCTACTAACTCGACTTTTTTTATTGGAACCGCCAAATTCTCTCTTTGTCTTAGCATTTTTTATTTTTAATCGGCTAATTTAATTTTCCTGAGTCGCCGAAACCTAATATCTCGAGCACAAAAGAGGGCCAAATTTGCAACTTAACGTTGGTTAGCTCGATCCTCGTCGGTACGCCTAGCAATGCATTTTTAGTTCAAAACAGTGTTGACATCTCGCTTTCTTAAAGACTTCCGGCTATTGTGTGATTCTACGAGATTTCAATAAAAATTACCGGATGTTTTTACTTTCAATTTGATTCCGTGTGTGAATCGCGTTAGCGGTCTTTAACCGTCATTATTTCGCAGTGCATGTTATATTATTATTAAACTTAATTCATTTTCTAATGCATTAATCATTTTATTTTTTAAGATAAACGAATATCTTTAGAACTGAAAATAAAGGTTTGTATCGAGAATCGACAGTGGTTTTTATTTAATTAAATAAAAAATTATTATTCTTTTTAAAGTTTGTTGTTGCTTTGTTACCAGTGACTGTGACTAACACGCGCGTGACGGTGAAATCAATTCTTAATATTCCAGGATATATATATATAATATACACGTCATCACTTTTGTAGGTCGAATTCTGATAAGGAATGATTTTTTTAAAATCTTAAAACTTAGTTGCCGGCCGAGGTCTAACACACAGCGTGCTGTGATCAATGGTCAAGGCCGCAATAGTTTTATTTATATAACAAGTTTGATTGACAGGAAATTCGAGAGCGGTCTGATAGTAACAGATATCCTGGACGTCAAAAGCATTAAACTTAAAATTACCATATTGATATGTTAATGTTTATTTATTTATTTTTTAAATTCACTGGGCATTGCAAACGCGACGCGCCATGGGACGACGCGAGGCGAAAACTTTGACCTTTTAACGCATGTGCAGACAATTATAAACTGGTAACTTTTTTTTATTAAATGGAATCGAAACATGACCACAGAGTGAGACGTAATCAAAGTCCTTTACTTCGGCATAAATATATATACATATCTCTATACATATAAGACTCAAGATCCAGACAACCAAATAACGTGAAATTTGGTACACGTACACAAAATTATACCGGAAAGGTTATTAAACAGGTTTCGTTTCCATATATATAAGATACTGGGGGCCCAAAATGTAGTTTTTCCTTATATGAGCTATATAAAATAACAATTATTGAAAATTAAGACGTAAAATAATGACGCAAAATAATAAACATTTTGGTGTCGAAATTAACAAGAAGGCGACTATCGCCATAAAATAAATGTTTTGTTGTTGTTGCTTTTGTTGTTGTTGCTTTTGTTGTGGTTGCTGTTGTAGTTGTTTTTGTTGTTATTGCAGCTGTTGCTGTTGCTGTCCACATCCCTTGCCCTGCGACGACAATGTCCTTCATGTTGTTGTTGCTTTGTTGTTGTTGCTGTTTTTTTTTGTTGTTGTTGCTGTTGTAGTTGTTTTTTTTGTTTTTATTTTTGTTGCTTTTGTTAAACCTGGGAAAAGCCGGGTACTTGCCCCTAGTATATAATATATATATAAATTCCAGATTAGTGTTAACTTTTCCCGATTAGTGTTAACTTTTCCCGAATTTCAAGGCCGAGAATTTTTTTTAAAGAATTCCCGACTTTTTCCCGTTTTCCTGAGTGGGAACCATGGTTATATTTAAATTTTAAACGGTCCTTAAAAACGAACGGTCATTACAACCTTAGGAAAGACTGAAGAAATATTAGGGTTCCGATACTATTTCGATTAATCGTCCCATCACTAATTAACGCTAACTAATTAATCACGTACATAAAGAATAATATTTTGCAGCCATATTGGTTTTCGTTTTAACTCGGTCATCGGTTATCTTGACGCCATTTTTCATACCCCAACGCCGTCGACTTAACCGGTTTCGACTGTATTTTTATTGAAACCACCACTTTCAAAAGATAATTAGGTCTGGCACAGATTGCAAATGTTTCACCACGGCCACAGGCGAGTGTTTTTCCAAATACTAACACTGTTTCGAAAACGAATGTCCGAATGACGTCTTTTCTTAATTTGTTTAGTTAGACTAGTCTTAGTACTAGTGCTAACTCTCTGAAGCTCAGTCACTTGAAACCCGTTTTTAGCAGCTTTCCTTAAAAATGTATTCATTTTTTTTTAAAGTCACAGAACAGCTTAATTTTTTTTTCAATTAGGCTGGTAAAAGGAATAATATACGATTGGATGGCCAACCAAGAAATGGTTAGAGATGGCAGTTTGCTTGGATAACGGAAGTACAGGAAAAAGCCTAGGAAGTGGCATTTTCATTTTTGAAATACATCACCGCCATTATTAGTATTAGCTTTTTCTTTTTATAATTTATCGCATTCGGATTTTGGAAGGGTGAATTTTTTTTCTCCGGAAAATCGGAAGATTAAGGGTCTTATCGGAATTTCGTAAGTATGGGTAAAAAATAATTCCGATAAAATGGGGAGGGTTGGCAGGCCTGTCAATGTAAAAATCACATCTCTAACATGATGTTTATCAAACATTTAACATTTTAATAAAAATTTTTTAATCATTACCATAATTCAGTTTAATTCCAATGAAAAGTATGAAATAATATTCAACATTTGTTTACATGTTTACTTGACACACTCCATACCAATACAGAAAGTTTAGACTTTTTTTTTGGTCAAGCTTCTCATTAAAAATACAATACAAGCATTTCAATGCAATTTACACACCACATGAAATTATTTACATAGACATTTTCACACATTACATTAAAGAGAGTTAGTACTTAGGAAATATACTTTGATAGAATTTTAAACATACATCAACATAAGGAGCTAAGAGACTATTTGTTTAATACAATACTTGGCGAAGGTTAATTGATAAGACAAGGTTACTATTTGTTTACTATAACTCACATGGGACTGCCTGGGATTTCCTCATCGTCCCTTGTGGACTGGCTAATGCTAACAAATTTAAAAATACCACAAAATGTATCTCTTAATAGGTCATGGAAAACAGCATTAAAAAGGTTAGTATATGCTGCAGGTTTTGATATATAAATACAGTCGAACCCACTTAACTCGAGCCCGGTTAACTCGCCAACCTTATTAAGTCGAGTGTCTTTTATTGGAACCTCCAAATTCTCTTTGTCTTAGTATTTTCTGATCGGTTAATTCGATTCTTTTAAGTCGCCGAACCCTAATAACACGAGCACAAAAGAGGACCAAATTTGCCACTTAACGTTGGTTATCTCGATCCTCATGACCAATCGCCAGCTTTTGAAAATGTTAGTTATGATTTTTTATAACCAAGGCAGTGTATTTCAATTATTTTCTGTCATGCCCCACCCCCCCACCAGAAAGAAAAAAACATTCCCCCCCCCGCGCGCGACTGTAAATAATATCATTTGTCTATACATTTTTTTATAAGTACACCTTTGCATAACGGTCAAACGAGCCCCTCTTTACGGAGCCTAGCGCCCCCCACTATTTGAGAAACACTGAACCAAGGGAAGGCATCAAATTTCTGCCTTGCGGGGTCTGCTGGTGATGTCACAGCCCGCTTGCGTTCAGCTCTCAGCGCTGTGTTACTAACTTACTTCTGGTACAATGCCAATCGCCAGCTTTTGAAAATGTTATTTATCGATGCCACTCACCATCTCATACAGTATTTGTACGCATCTTATAAAAAGTTTTACTATTGGTTACATTTATGCTAGCTAACCAATAAAATTGATCGTTCAATAACAGTCCACGCTGCTTTAACGTTGTTCACATTTTAACATCACCACACTGTGAGTTAGTTCTCGTACTATGCTTCGTCAACTAAGAGTTTTTAAAAAAAATAAAAGTTCACTAGCCGTACACATTTTTTAAAGCAAATATATTAATGTGGTAATCTTACGTCAAATCGCCTGGTATCTTTGCTACGTCTTTCTAATGAATCTCGTAATATAAATAGTAACAATAACAGTAGCTGCCTTGACTTTGACAGTTGTTCATATCATACGTGCACTGTGTGTTAGCTCTCATACAATGCCTCGACAACTAAGCAAAGTAACAAAAAATTTTCTAATATTTCCACAGCAGCAGGCGAACTAAACTAATAGTGATTACGTGTATATTATTTACAGACCGGAATAGTAAGAAAAAGCTTTGATGTCATGGTCACTCGCTTATTGGTTCTGGTATTCTGCCGTAACACAACAAAATATTAACCCTGTGTTGTAAGTTTATACCTAAGTTACAGACGGCTAACCAGTTAACAGTTAACAACCTTATCATGTACATAAAGAAATTTCAAGCACAAGTTCATATTTTGCCGCCATATTGGTTTTTGTTTAACTCGATCATCTGTTATCTCGACGCCATTTTTCATACCCCAAGGCCGTCGGCTTAACCGGGTTCGACTGTATATTTCCCTTTGGCTTAGTTTAATTTAAGTATTTAAACAGTATCATGGCATTTCTATAAATAACTTTTGGAATCACATTCAAGTGCAATTATTTTAAAATGCATTCATAGGCTGTAATTTCAAGTAGTTCATAAACTTCACACACAATAATAATCACTGGCCTCTTCTTTTTCTTTTCAATGCTTTCAAGTACATAACTTTTGAACTAAATTAATGAAAATCAGGTGTCTTAAAATATCTCAACTACATAATGTTTTTTTTACTTATCTTTACATATTTATTACATAAAATAGTGTAGCTTAATATATTTTAATACTAACTCTTATGGTGACATAGCAATGTAGCACACAACAAAATTATCAAACAAGGATAATTTAAAATGTTTCTACACCTGACTTTGTGCTACATTTTTATAGTTGTTTGTTTATATGAAAACGGCCTATCTGACATTGATAAGTACTCACCTCCACCACCCATGGACATCCCATTGTCCATGCCATCTCCAGTTGGTAGGTCGGGACGTGTGAAATCTCGACTCTTATCATTGTTGTATTTGACATTTAGATTTGTAAGTCTTGAATAGTCAATTTTCAATGTGTTGCAGCCATTGTAAATGTTTTGATTATCCAGTGACTTGAATCAGATTAAAAAGTACTTTATGTAAATATTTCATTATAGCACAAGTGCTTACCCTTTATTCTAACTAAAGTGCACATTTTGCATCTTTAGAATACATGACATAGACTTATACTAATTACCTCAATTAAAAATAATTTCTTAAAACAGTAACAAGACTTACATCCTTTGCAGTAGCTGCCGAAATAGGATCTGAAAACTGAATGAGTGCCTGGAATGTGTCTGAAAAAAATATTTTTTTCATGCATTTTATTTTCTGTAGACTTTTCTTTTTGAACCCATCGGCTACCAAGCACAAAAACACCCCCTGAAATACTAATCAAATTGAGATCACTCTCAAAAACATGCACCCCCATGTTAAATAACAGTAACATCATGTTTAAACATCTAAATGAACATTTAAAATAACAAAACATGCACCAAATATCAGGAAATTGGATGAGCTTTTAAAAAATGCATAGGTTGATGAACTTTAATTCACAAATATATTTAACATAAATCCTGGAAGTGTTTTTTAAAATTTTCATCACTGCTTTTTGGGCGTTGACCTCTGTTGTCTGTCACCTTTTGTTGTTTTACTGTCTCATGAAACTTTGAGAAACTTCTTATCCACTGAACAATACAATTTTTTTAATGGTTACTTGAGTCTAAACATGATGTTGAGGAATTTATATATGTCCTCATTAGTAGCCTTTCTTACCCATGGCTGTTTGCTGCGGTTCAGCGTATCTGTTAGTTTCAGCAATTAACAACTCTATCATGGCAGAGATCATGAAAAGCTTAAAATAGTCTATGAGACCGTTATCAACAGGGATAACATGATTTCCCCTATAATTTCATTAAAATTTTCTAGCTGTCTGTAACACTAATCAAATTATCTGACCAATATTCAGTGACAGTGTCTCCTTCATCACTCTCGTTAGCGTCACTCTGATCAGAGTTATTTATTGTCAGTATCATATCAAAGTCTACTACATTTTAATCTGATTCCTCCTAATTGTTTGAATTATTAACCGCTGCATAATTAGATGTTGAAGCAGCAATTAAAGAGCAAAGAAAATGAAAGGCCATTGTATAAGAATATTCAGAAAACACAGGTTCAAATTTCACCAAATGGGGCCCGACTTCTAAGCCCCACAGCTTTTGAACCGTAAATGATATAAACACCCGATTTTTTAAAACTAAATCAGCTATGTTTCTACTTTTTAAAAAGCGAAGAGTTATTTGCACAGTTACAATGCTTCTCGAGAGGTCGCATGATGTATGCGCGTTGCTAAGCACCATGTTGCATTTGGGCGCATTAGTAGGTCGCATTCGGAGCTAATGAGTTAATTTCAAAACTTAAGACTAATTATAGAAATAAATTTAACATAAACTCATAAGTCAGTGAGATTGAGATGATAAAATTCAGTAAAAAAACTTACTGTTTTTTGTGAATGTGATGATTTTGAGAATTTTTCCAAACCTTGAGAATAACTGTGAATAAGTTTTAAAAACATGCAAATGTCAATACAAAGAAATAGGGATATATTCAGAAATGAAAAATTACTAATTTTATTATCACATCTTTAAGTTATCCTAGAAATTATTATTTGTTGTGTAAATACCCCTGAATTGTATATGTGGCAGGTCTGTTTTATTTACATATTTCTCTAGTCAGGGTGCTAGACTGATCCTTTCATGTCTTCTAATACATAATTCGACAAAATCCTTTAAAAAAAGTAAGTATGTCTTATATATTACAGACCACTCTTCAATAAAGAAGATTATTGCGCCTTAGCTTTTACATGGTATGGTTTATGCCTAGTCCTGCATTTTATTAGTCTTAAATGTTGATAGTATTTTTTAGTGATGGGACAATTAATCGGAATCGTATCGGAATAATCGGAATATCGGGACTTTTCCAAAGTATCGGGAATCGGCACCGGAGCTGAATAATTTAGACCCGATTCCGATTCCAAAACGATTCTTAACTGATTAACTACCATGAGCCGCGTTATAAAAAAATATATATTTTTTTACATTTATTTTCTTTATTTTGTTCCGAGATCTTTAATTACCGGCAGGAAGTTTATTTAAAACCACATGTTATCAGCAAAATGTAAACAATCTTTTTACTGTACTATGTATATTGCCACCTACACTAAAAATTCTCTCGCTCTCTACTTAAGAAGGTGGAGCACATAAAAACTTTCTTGAGGAGAGCCAAACTTGGAAATTCTTCTTTGTTCGCTTTCCACCAGCTAAGAGGATTCTCATTGTTTGCAATCAGTATTAGTGTAGCTGTATGGAAAGTCACGCAAATGCCCTCCAAGGGACAGTATCGCTCAATCTGGGAATCACTGTTGTGAATGATGCTAACTCTGTCTACTACTACTATGTCTATTGCTTTGTCCTCATTGTTTCATTCATAAAAGGTGGCCGTGTGCAAAAGCAATTTAACAATTGGTTAGAATTAATTATGAGTCAAAGTTGAAGGTTCAAAAGGAGTTACTAATTTTTTTATAGAGGACAGTTCAGTTCGCTTTGTCATGAGTCATATCACTATGTAGTAGAGCTTGTTGGAACTAGAACTAGTAAACACAACAGAAACTTCGTTTAAAAACGAATTATACTGTTTATACAAAGTTAAATTGGTTATTAATAAAGGAATATTTTTAAAACAAACTAAAGAAATAATAATTTTATTTAGAGCATCGATCCTACAAATAAAATCATTATTAAAACGAGAGATAAAGTGCGTGATGCCAACAGCGGAATTGAGGTAAAAAAATGTGGGGGTAAAATGCATTGGCTGCATTGAGTATTGGGACAATTTGAACAACACTTTAAAAAACTCATAACTTTAAAACTACTAATCCTAAAAATATAATTTTGGTGTTACAATTTACTTAAAAATCAGCTCTATTTAACTATGCCATTAATTTTTTTTTAAAGTTAATTTGTTTTTTTTACTAAAGTCCCTACCTTAGGAAAAAATATTAGGGAGTTAGGAACATTACGTAAACCCTCACACAGTGCACTCCTGTATATTTAATTTTAACTGATTAGCTACCGAATTGAAAAACAGGCTGTGGCCGAATTAAATGTGTGCCCCCTTTCCCACTAGCATGTATGTGTAGAAATTTAGCTTCAGTTTTCTTATTTCATAACAAATTTTAATAGTTAAGTTAAAATATCATTTTGCCATTTTGTAGATAATAAATTTTCTGTAAGTTAAGAATACAATATTTTATTGTTAATTTATAAAGTTTAAAATGTTTTATTCTTGATTTTAACAAAAACTTACGAAAATCGGAAAAACAGGGCACCTTACCTTCAAATGCTAGCTTTTTTACTATTACATAGTATATTCGCCAAAGAGAAACCGTTTAGATCCAACAACTGGAGAGATGCTTATGTTTTTGCACTATAACTTGCGAGTGCTTCAATTTGACTATGATTAAATGCATATTCTTACTATCAACTGATCTAACTGAATGAAGTTTTTCTCATTAAATGTAATTATTTATATTATTTTGAACTCAATACTTCATCTTTGTATTATTAAAATGGAATTATTGATAGATGTGTTTATATAAAGCCTTTCTTATACATTTTCCATATTGTATGCTTCAATAGCAAGTTAACAAACTTTTCTAATCAACTCTCAACTTTTATATTAATTAAATATGTAAATACCTGGGCACAGTAATATATATATGTAATAATGGCTAGGAATCGGAATCGTATCGGGAATCGGGATAATTTGGGAGAATCCGAATCGTATCGGAATCGTTAAAAATTTTGGTATCGTCCCATCACATTTTTACTACAAAATACTTTGCATTAGCTTCTTCCATACATAAAATAGTTTGCATTTATTTGTTCCTTTGATACTCTTAAACAGTTGACATTTTTCTGGATGGAAAGACATACTTCAATTAATTTCCCTTTTTAAAAAAAATTCACAAGTTATCAGAAAAAATGGTTAATAAATTATTTTTTTTAAAAACAATACTGACCTGATGCAAAACTTCCAGTGTTACTGGATAAAGCACATTATCGACAATGACTCTGAGAATAGTAGTCTGATCCCCACTAGCACTCACAGGTCCCCCTCCAGCACCCAGGAGGCCTTGAGCTGCTTGTAATGCAGCCTGAGCACTGGTATTCTAAGTTGGAGATTAAAAAATAGAGAAGACATCTTGAATACATGAAAAATTCAACAAAATAAGTATAATTAAATGAAACATTTTAATACAGATTAGACTTTATTTAACATCACATTGTTAAATAAATGATATAAAACAGTGGTTCCCAACCTTTTAAAAATAAAGTAAATTTGCATTATAGTGAATAATTTTTAGTAGACAGTTGGCAACCCTAAGAAAACCAGTCGCTGCCTCCAAGCCTTGGGGGTTGCCACCCACGGGTTGGGAACCGCTGATATAAAACAATGACAAGTCTGTATATTACCTGGACATTAGATGCATCAGTCTTCAGCTCTTTGTGATTAGAAAACTGAACATAACATGACTTCAAACGCACTTGAGCTGGATTCGTTTTGAAGTATGAAACCATGTTAACAGCACATGATTCCTCTTGAAACTCCAGGAAAGCCTTAAGAAAATGTTTTTTGCAATAGAAATGCATAGAAGGTGAAATAAAGAAAATATTTTCAACAAGGTATGGAAATTCTATACCAAGGACATAACTCAGTGTTTTGTTGTGTCCTATTTCAGGTTTTCCCCGTCCCCCAATTTAAAAAAAAAGTAGGCCTAGTTGTTTACTTTAAAATAGTATTATCTTACCTGATTCTTTTGTTTCAAAACAAGAACATTTGTCATTTTGCCGAATGGCATGCCAAGCTGGACAACATCTGTTTCAGCAGCATCATTTGGCAAACTGCGGATATGTACCACTCGAGACGGTGGATTTCCACCGTTGTCAAACTTGGGCTATACAAATTAAAAATTGGCAATATGTTAAACAGTTTCTCGAACATAGAGAAATTATTAGGCCTTCACCTAACCCATTCTGTTCTCATTTCAATCAATTCAATCACATTTGAAGGTCAAAATAGCACTGTCCTCATTTACAAGTTAATTGCATTCTTCGTCAATATGACATGGCCGCTTATTCACTCCCATTAATAGTTAATTAATAGGTCTTCCCACAGAAAGAATGTTCTGTTTAAGCTGCGCTGCCAGAGGAAGCTGTAAATCACTGTAATCTATTCATAAGATGCCTCAGACATAAAATTGATAAAGTCATGTTGTCTCATATTTAGATGACACAAGTTGATCATCACTGGCATCAAAATTATTTAGATAAATGCATTTATTTACCTTTTTAGCATCATTTGTGTCTCCCATTCCTTCATTGACTTGCATCATATCGTCCTGGCCACGCTATAATTTATAATAAAAAATGTGTTTTTTTTTAAATGATTTATAAATGAAATATAATGTCAAAACTAGCTTAGTTGTAGTGCCTAAGCTTTGATTAGCATGACATGCATTTACATTTGGAAGTAGCAAAATTATTCAAAATAACTTAACTAGAACGAACAAAAATATCCAGCAAAAGATAAAAACAATTTTAGCTTTATTATCATATAATATATTTTTATTTTTTTAAACACAAACCTTCATTCCACTTGATGTAAATAATTCCCTAGGAAGAAACAATTTTTTTTAAATTTTAGTATTAGGCGGAATCATCTTTGCTGAAGGCTAAAACTGTATATGTATATAGTTAAACTATACTAATGAAGCTAATGTGTTCAATGTAAAGGATGTAAAATGATGAGCATCATAATCAAATTTTAGGATTTGAAAAAAAAAGAATAACAGTGGACAGTTAGTAAATGAATGAAACTAAACTAACTCTGGTCTTATGCCTGTGAGTGACTGTCAATAAAAATAAAAGTAAAGGCCATTCGGCATTCGGGTTTCACCTGGATCATTTAACCGTATCCGCTTATTACCTAAAGTATTACCTTGTTACCCCATTTACACACTTATGACCTCTTTAAAATGTTATTTTGGCATTTCTCGCCCTACCAATTATCGACCTTATTTTATTAGATCTACCAATTATTTTCAACCTTATTACTGTTATCGAAAACAGGTAGCCTAAATAGAATTTGAATTACCAACTAAATATTCAATGCTTGTTTAAATCAGGTACACTTTCGTAGATCTTCACAGATTTTAAGTATCCCAAGATTTAAATATTAGGTTTTAATAATCCAAATCGAGGAATCCTTTGTATCATTTGTCGGCAGCTACCCAGCTTTCTTACCCGTCCATAACAATCGAAACTGGCTGTTTCTTTGTCCAAAATGGCCGCGATGCACGCGCAGGAAACTGACGTCATCCAACCATATTACAAGGATTCTCAGCCTGAATCATAAAAACTTCAATTTTTTTTAATACATAAAATTCTTAATAATAATTAAAAAATTAAAAACCCGTAAAAAACGAAGTTTTTTTAATATAAATCCATTATGTACGAGACGTAACTAAAATAATGTTCATTATAATACGCAGCGCAAGACAATCCATAAATACAAAATTGTATCTATGTCTCGTAAAACATGTTTAACTAATAATAATAATAATAATAATTGATAATTTATATAGCGCTGTATCCCATCAAGGAACCGGGCTCACAGCGCTTTACATGGAGATCATAACATACATATAATAATTAAATAAACATTCATACCATAATAATAACATAAAGGACAGTACATTACACATAGGCTACGTTAATAATTAAAAGAAATGTTTCATTAATTTTGTAAATACATTTTGAAAAGATGAGTCTTAAGTGCAGTCTTGAAGGACTTGGTAGTTGGAATACTACGTATGTGTAATGGTAAAGAATTTCATTGTTTTGCTGCACAAAAAGAGAATGACCTTTCGCCAAAAGATCGTGTCTTAGGAACACAGAGAAGAGCGTAGCTGACGACTGGATGAGTAGACCAACAGAAGTTCAGTAAGATAGGAAGGGGGTGAGTCAGAAAAGAAGTTGTGACAGAGAACATCCAGTTTTTAATCAATTTGAGCTTGTACTTGTATAGGTAGCCAATGAAGTGAGTAAAGTAACTAGGGGTTTTAAGGCACCTACGGTGCCAAATTGGGCTGTAGGGTGCCTACGGCGCCCACATTTTTTTTGTTGTAAAAAGCCCAAGTAACTTATCCTTGTTTGATAAATACGAAATATTAAACTTCCTGAAATGTACACAAAGTATATTATAATTATAAATCCTCAAATCCTCTATTTACATGGCTCTCTTTTCCAAAATTAAAATATAAGCTAAAACTGTCACGTCATATAATATTGTTTTTAGAATCTTTTAGAATTTTGCACACCTCCTGATGTGCGCCTTGTATGTATACTTAAATATAAGCTCAAAAATGACGTCATAGCGCTACGGATCCTTCCTTCCAACCTGTGACTTGGGCTATTATATTTTTTACTATATTGTGCTGCGGCGCCTGCGGCGCCCACTTTTTTAGGGCACCTACGGCGCCTACCTTTTTCAAAAGCCCAACTAACTTGTCCTTTTATGATAAATACGTAATATTCCTGAAATGTACACAAAATACTTGTAAGAACTGACCCAAACTAAAGATGCAAAATACTTAGGAGTCTTAATAAATGAGAAACTATCATGGAATCCCCATGTCAATGAAGTTATTATAAAATCAAACAAAACCATAGGCTTTATAAAAAGAACCTTTAACAAATGTAATAGAGATATAAAACTAAAATGCTATCTCACTTTGGTGAGACCTGTACTAGAATATGCATCTTCTGTATGGGACCCATCCACCAAAGAAAGCATTGATAAACTAGAACAAATTCAAAAAAGAGCTGCCAGATTCATTACTGGAGAATATTCAAAACTGACAAGAATAACCCCATTAGTTAAATCATTAAACCTTGAAACACTAGAGGATAGAAGAACCAAGAGCAAAGTAGTAATCATACATAAAGCAATTAATTCTAATTTAGAAATATAACACAAAGATAACTTAATAAAACCCCAGTCTCAGATAGACATAAGGATAAAAACACCTTTCTTATTCCGTATGCAAGAACAAACACATACAAATTTTCGTTCTTCCCGTCCGGAATTCGGGCGTGGAATGGGTTGCCTGAAGAAACCAGGAAAACCAACACTCGTGTCAAAATAAATGAAAGTAGGGTGGATTTAGATGTCTTCGTATAGTACGTAGGTAAGAAATCTACATAGTTGTCAATTTTTTTTTAAAAAATGCATTTTCTGGAAGGAACCGGTTCAATAATGGGCATATGTTCCAAGCGTACACGTACACATGACGTATTTTAATATATCTAGTGGATTGTAGTGGATGTTATATGTCCCAAATGAGTCTGCATTACCCCCAAGAATTCCTTTTTGACACCAGTTGAGGTAATTTACTCCTGTTCGCCGACCTCTTTCTTGCGGAATGCCCGTCAGTCCATTGAGGGATTTTAAAAAAAATACATTTTAAAATTATTATTTTTAAATAATTTTTTTTCTAAGCAAAGACGTTAACGGTGATGATTAATAGTCAATGTTTAATTTGTATGCATTAAAATAAAATGTAATCTAAGGATGTTAACACAGTTCTTTTTCTGAAGGCCGATTAAACGTTTTAAAAAACGCGGGTTACAATATTACAATGTAGACCTTCACTAAATAAATAATAAATGCTTAAATGACAATAAAAGTGATTTGAAACATACTTATTTTCATATAGAAAATAAGTTTTTTGGTTGTTGTTTTTTTTCTTGGGGTTCAAAGCTTTGTGACGTATTTTTAGAGGGGGGGGGGTCTAACTTTTTGTGACGACGACTGACGAGGGGGGGGGGTAAAAAATCGGCAAAAATCGCGTGACGTCATTTATGGACGGCCCCTATGGCGGATTAAGGCTGAACGGGCTAAAGTCAGGGGCCCCCGATGATTAGGGGCCCCCAAATTTAGTATATTTTATAAGAAAGATGGACAAATGTTTGCATGAATTCCTGAAAATATCATAAATTAAATTAATTAATTTTTAAAAAACTGATTTTATAGGCTCACCAAGAGAAAATATTAAAGATTATTGTTCATATTTTTAAACTTCACCTCTTTCATCAGGCTCGTGTGGTCTTGAGGTAGAAAGTCGCCCTACTGTGCAAGCGGTCACGCGATCGATTCCCGGCGTGGGCACACATTTTTTTAAAATTGTATTTTTACACTCAATATTATGATACCGGCAAACAGTTATTTCTTCATATTCCATTTTTTCATGAATAATCTTTGGCTGGGAAGGCCGATCCCGACAAAGTATGTTAAAGGAACCGATGAACTATTTAGTTACAAGTTACAGTCTTATATTAGCTGCTAGCAATCATTTTATTTAAAGGGACGCTGGCTGGATAGGGCCCCAGTTTGAATTGCAGCCAGGGGCCCCGTGCAGTCTTAATCCGCCCCTGGACGGCCCCTTTGCAGGATCTCCGTTATTTTTTAGCCTATTTTATTGGAACAGGTTTTAAGGCATTACCCCAATTATTTGTCAGACTATGAATGAATGTAATATTATTGAATTGATTTGGGTATGATATAAGGGGTGAACCGAATTTCGGCTCCGGCAAATCTGGAATCCAGCCATTTTTACAAATCCAGCTCCGGCAGGATTTCACTTCATAAATCCGGCTGGCCGGTAGAGCCCTAATTTATATATATTTATAATGGCTCCGTGAAATCCGGAATCCGGCCATTTTTACAAATCTGGCTGGGGCAACAGGCCGGATTTCACTACTAAAATCCAGCTATGGGAAGATTTCAAAAATTTGAATCTGGTACACCCCTAGTATGATCTAAAATATTCTAGAAGCTTCAGGGATTTAATTATCTGATAAGTTAACTTTATTTATAACAGATTTTAATCTGAGAAAATTGTAAGTATTTTTTCGGTCACAATGCACCCCACCCCGGCCGACTTAAATGTTTATAGCAGGGGTGCGCAACCTTTGGGCTATTGACGCCCGCATAAAAAAATTACTTTTGCCACGGCCGCCAAAAAATTTTCACTGAAAAACGAAACGGTAACTATCAAAAGTTTACCTCTCGTAATAGTGAACGCGAGATAATAATGACATAATCATAATGTAATGTAGGCAAACACAGTGATTAATTACAAACAAAAACATTTGCATCGATATTCACTTTATTTCTACTTTATTGAACATTGTCATGTAAACCTAACATCATGTCACACACATACAGCATGAGTATATTTTTAAGTGGCATTAGTACACTGAGAACACAATAATGAATAAGTGATGAGCTGCTTCACTAACACTGCCCATGTTAGCAGTCCAGAGTCCAGAATTAGTGCTTCCTTGCTCTGTGTTAAAAATCCTCTATACTCTCCAATACCTTTCACCTATTATAACAAACCTACTAAATACATAATCCATATATTATCAACCCTTCATTACCTCAAAAATAACAATTACACAAACAAACTATCACCCATCCTCAACCCACCAATCCTATACAACCCCCCTCCTCTATATAAACAATCAAAACTCTCATAATTTCTTAACCACCCCTCACAAACCCATACACCTACTCATAAAAATACACTTACAACAACCCCCTCATCTCTAACAACAAAAAACTATTTAAGATGTGCTCTCACACGCTCTCACACTCTCTCGCGCACCATCTCACAACACAATTGATATATCTCATCACTCGCTCTCGCTACACAATTAACTAGCTGTGTTACGATGGAGTGTGCCCCCTATACACCCCAAAAATCTTACAATACTCCAACTACCACACTAACATCTCAAACCACCAACATCTTAACTCTAACTCATAATCCAATCAAACTAATGATGATATCTTAATCATCTCCCCCCTCCGCTATGTGTGTGTGTGTGTGTGTGTGTAGTGAAGTTCCCCCATCCTCCTCTCTTTATCTATCTTTCAAATCATCCTTTGACATTTTGATTGAGATAAGAGAGAACTAGAGAGATATATAGATACATTTACACTTACTAAATTCACCTAAAACACCCCCTCACTGGGTTAGTGTAGAGGTGCTTCTGTGTCATTATTCAAAACATTTTCACCTTTATCCATAACATATGAATAGATCTACACTAATATTCATATAAATAAAAACCCTCATAACAACATTGTAATGCTAGAGATAAGAGTATAGATATAGGTGCACACTCATTCATTGAACATTCCATTTTTTCACTAATGAGTGGTTAGTCCCTCTTCCCTCCGTCAGGCGAGTTCAGTATAGAGGAGCTAGGTCCGGGTGATAGTCTGGTATTCTTTCCCGTAGCAGTGTGTGTGCCCACGAGCGCTCACCCTTCCCTCCTTGACAAAACCCACCCGTGTGTGTGTGTGAGTAGTTTAACAGAATATCTTCAGCCGACGAATCATTTGTGTGCAGAATTTCTATGAATTGGCGGTGGCGAAGAGCATTCGCGCGAATGAAAAGGATAATGCGATTTACATCCTTCAGAATGTTATCCAAATCAACAGATTTAGAACACAGCGCCTCCTGGTGAATAATGCAGTGCATATTTATGAGCTGGTCATTACCGTGATCCTTCAACACATAATCGGAAAATCTAGGCACGAAGCCATTTTGCTTACCAACCATGCATGGCAGGCGCGCCGTCTGTACAGATGCCTCGCAGGTTCTTCAGATCAACGTGCGAGTCGATGCCAGCTTTTTTAACTGCCAACATATGTCTTCTCCTCGAGTTTGAGTAACGAGTGCCTCCATGGAGAGCAGATCCTCGCACAATTCAAATATTGGGGATAGTGAGCGAATGAATATGAGTAGCTGCGCTGAATCTGAAATGTCCGTAGATTCATCAACAGCAAATGCAAACAGGCTACCCTCCTTGTTAATCTCTGTCTGCATGGAGAGCTTCAGCTGCTCGGCAATATTACTTTGACGGCGTTGCACGGTATCGCGCGACAGAGGAATAAAAGAATAATCCGTTTCATTACCCGGATGAATGCACTTAACAACATCCATGATACAACTTTTCACGAGTTCCCCATCGGAATAAGGCTTTCCAGCGACAACGAGACGATAGGCCACTCGATAGGAAGCGTCACTGCGCTTATTCGTAGTCTTAACAAAGGCAGACATCACCGAAGTCTGTTGTCGAACATTCCTCTTTAGATTTTCCACGCAGATCTTCCATGAATCACCTTGTAACTGTGCATAGTTGTGTGATGCGTGTCGGCGAAAATGTTGCTTGGCATTGTCCCCTTTGACAGTTCTCACAACATCGCCGCAGATTAGACACTGCATGAAATGGTTCTCTGTCTCTGCCACAAAGAAATCTAACTCCCGTTTTACATTAAAGCTCCGCTTCTCTTCTTCCAATGTTCTTTTCCTTTTGATCGACATGATGAGTACTAAGGCGGCACGGATAATATTATACGGTAACTAAGTGTACAAGCTGTATAACTATGATACAATTAATCGTTTTCATTAAAAGCTTTTTCACTGTTATGTTTATTTTACTGCTATGTCGAGAATCTGTCTGGATTTCTGGTGCAGCTGCCATTTATATAAATGATTTACCCAACAACATCTCAACAGGTACAAAAGTTAGGCTATTTGCTGATGATTGTATAATCTATAGAACAATTAAATCAGAACAAGATAGCAAAATTTTACAAAAAGACTTAGATGAATTGATAAAATGGGAAACTAACTGGAGTATGTCTTTCCATCCAGAAAAGTGTCAACTGTTAAGAGTAACAAAGAAAAAGAAACAAATAAATTCAAAATATTACATTCATGGAAAAGAACTGACCCAAACTAAAGATGCAAAATACTTAGGAGTCTTAATAAATGAGAAACTATCATGGAATCCCCATGTCAATGAAGTTATTAAAAAATCAAACAAAACCTTAGGCTTTATAAAAAGGAAACTTTAACAAATGTAATAGAGATATAAAACTAAAATGCTACCTCACTTTGGTGAGACCTGCACTAGAATATGCATCTTCTGTATGGGACCCATCCACCAAAGAAAACATTGATAAACTAGAACAAATTCAAAAAAGAGCTGCCAGATTCATTACTGGAGAATATTCAAAACTGACAAGAATAACACCCATTAGTTAAATCATTAAACCTTGAAACACTAGAGGATAGAAGAACCAAAAGCAAAGTAGTAATCATACATAAAGCAATTAATTCTAATTTAGAAATACAACACAAAGATAACTTAATACAACCCTCAGATAGACATAAGGATAAAAACACCTTTCTTATTCCGTATGCAAGAACAAACACATACAAGTTTTCCTTCTTCCCGTCCGGAATTCGGGCGTGGAATGGGTTGCCTGAAGAATCCAGGAAAACCAACACTTTATCAACATTTAAATCTCTAATAAAAATGCAGGACTAAACACAAACCATAGATAAGCGTAGGACGCAATAATCTTCTGTATAGAAGGAGCGTCTGTAAACAGATAAGATAAGATAAGAGTGCTACTTGTACACAGGCCTCTGGGTATTTGCGTGTACTGTAGCGGCTACTGAAGTTGACCGACGGGTTACACGGTTACACAGAGCATTATTTAAAAACTTTATTGTTGTCCCATTCAATATGATACACAGAGCAAGCACGACACAGCGAATGTTCGTATCACATGGTTTCGGCGCGCCTCAATATTAGGCAGCTGAACTTCAAAGGCCTGCCCTCATTAGCTACAGCTGCAGCCTACACAGCGTGGCTAGAGCTATTTCATGTCTGAGTGATAAACAATGCAGCTAACGCTACAGCTGCGAAGTCATCATTTGTTTCGCAATAACAAGTGCTTAAAGGAGTGTAAATAAATATTCGATATTTCGTTTACAACAGGGGTTCCTAACCAGTGGTGCATGCACCCCCAAGGGGTGCTTGAGCAGGTTCCAGGGGGTGCATGAACGATTCAGAGAAAAAAAAAGAAAAAGAGGAAGAAAAAAGAAGGAAAAAAAAAGAAAATTTGATAATCTGAAAATTTAAACCATAAGCAAGGCATGCCGCGTCAAATGGCACCCATATACAACCTTTTTGATAGGGATACTCGTTTCGCGCATCGTTCTGCGCATGTCGAAAATTGACGGAAAAACTTTTTCGTAAAATGAACGGTTCGCTCTACTTCTTCCTCGGAATTTTGTGGTTTCTCTGTGGCAAAATACTGTGCAATGACAACATGAAGCCTGTTAGACTCCGAGACCACTTGCAGAAAGTCCATCCATCCAATTCCAAGGACAGTGTTGAGGTCTTCAAGCAGAAGAGAGCTCACTTCTTGACCTCAGGTACCTTGCCAAAGCTTGGATTTTCTTTGTCGCAGAAACCTGCACTGGAGGCATCCTTTGAGGTTGCATATCTTATTGCAAAGAACAAGAAACCCCACACCATTGGAGAAACTTTGGTGAAGCCTTTTGCTCTGGAGATGGTGGAACTGATGTGTGGTCACTAGCAGAGGAAGCAGGTTGAGAAAGTCCCTTTGTCCAATGACACTATTCATTCCAAGATTAGTGACATGGCTGCAGACATTCTGGATCAAGTCTTGCGTGAGATGAGAAGCAGTCCTTTTCCATTTAGCAAGCAGCTGGATGAATCCACTGATGTAGCACAATGCAGTAGATTCTTGTATTTGTGAGATATGTTCTCAGTGGATTGCTGAAGGAGGAATTTCTCTTTTGTAAGCAACTCCTAGCTACTACCAAAGCTGCTGATGTGCTGCAGCTAGTCAGGGCATTCTTCACTGAAAACCAGTTTGACTGGACTTCAAGAATTTCTTCAATTTGCACAGATGGTGCTCCCTCCATACTCGGTAATAAGTCAGGATTTTCGAGCACTGGTAAATAAAAGAAGTTCCAGATATTGTCACTACACACTGTATCCTTCATCGTCAGGCCATGACATGCGAAAACTCTACCTCCAACCTTGAAGTCAGTTCCTTTCTACTGCAGTCCAAGTTGTAAATTGTATCCGCTCACATGCCTTGAACCACTGCCTCTTCAAGTTGTTCTGTCAGGAGGTGGGCTCTGAGCATGAAGTTCTGCTCTACCACACTGAGGTTCGCTGGTTGTCCAGGGGACGGATACTTTCTCGGTTAGTAGAACTGAGAGTGGAGCTTGCCATTTTCTTGCGAGAAAAAGAGAGTGACCTTGCTGACAAGTTTGACTGTCCAAATTTCATTCATTACTTGGCATACCTGGCTGACATCTTCTCCATCTTGAATGAGTTGAACACATCTCTCCAAGGACCTGCTGTGACTGTAATGGATGCTACTGAGAGATTGCAAGCCTTCCTTAAAAAACTGCCACTATTCCAACGACAACTAGAAAAGTCCAACTTGGCCAACTTTCCACTCTTGGATGAAGTTGTAATATCTGCTTCAGGAGGAAGCACTGAGTGATCACTGCCTGACAACATCAAAGGGGAAATTTCAGAGCACCTTTCAACATTGCAAAGGTCCTTTGATGGGTATTTCTGTCAAGACATTGCTAGGAAAGACTTTGGATTCGCAATCCTTTTTCTCTGTGACTTGGACAACATTGATGACAGTGACCTTGCTAAAGATGACCTGATTGATTTGAGAACCAGAGAAGTACTGAGGAGTGCCTTCAGTTGCAATACCTTGATTGAATTTGGTGCACCCAGCTAGATTCCTACCCACAACTAGCCAAGAGGGCAGTACTGACTCTCCTTCCATTTGCCACAACCTATCTCTGTGAAGCAGGTTTCTCCACCCTTTTGACGATTAAAACCAAGGCAAGGAATAAGTTGAATGCAGAGGATGACATGAGAGTTGCTTTGTCCAAAACAGTCCCCAGATTTAAATCGCTGATTGATAATAAGAAGCAGCAGATCTCTCACTAAACTCCCTGTTGCCTATTGTCAAAACTGTTGTAATTCCTAAAATAAACATAGTTTATAATGCATTTTCTGCAAGTTTCATGAGGGGGTGCATGAACTTTTTTGGGCATCTCAAGGGGTGCATGGACCCCAAAAGGTTAGGAACCACTGGTTTACAACTTAACATAATATATTGCCAAATTGCAAGTATTTGACGGCCGCAGGTTATTATAATTTAAACAGATTTCCACGGCCGCACATTTTCGTAACCCACGGCCGCAGGTTGCGCACCCCTGGTTTATAGCTATGCATTTCTTTGGAATACAGTGGAACCTCTTATAACGAGCATAATTCGTTCCAGAATCTTACTTGTTAAGCGAACACCTCATTAAACGAAACAATTTTCTCATACAAATTTATGTAAAATACGATAATACTTTCCATGCTGAAAAAATACTCATTTAAAAATAATTATTTACATTTATTCAAAGAAAATTACTTATAAATTGTTAAGGAGTATAACAACGTGGAATACAATTTTGATTTTAAATAAAAAAAACGTAATGAAAAATATGAATTTATGACAAATAATTAATCCTTTTTAACGAGAAAACTGTCTAAAGACATTTGTTTTTGCCGACGCTTCAAAATTTGACTAAAATGTGTCGTAATAGTTTCGTAGACATTCTTGACACCCCCTTTAAAGCATCCATCGCCTTAATTTTGTTTTTGTTCTTGAGAATAATGCAGATCGTTGATTTTGACCTAATTTATGTGCGCGCTAGATTAGCCACGCACACACCTTTTTCTCGAATATTAAAGATTTTACGTTTCATTTCAACTGTTATTATTATCCCTTATGATTGTTTTTTGTGTTTTTTTCTTCAAAGACATTTTAGCACAGGTTATTACACTTTGCACATAAAAAAAATGACGAATACTGTCTAAATATAAAATTTGTAAAAAGCGGGTGATCACACACGAAACAATAGGCCAGGGGTGTCCAAAGTCCGACCCTCTTAAATAATTAATTGACTAACGCATTATTTCTGTAACAAAATGATATTGATAAGAAAAGTTGACATTGTGTACTTTTTTGAGTTAGTCAAATGATGGCGAAAATCGATGACGTTTTATTTTTGTACACGTGAAAATCGATTTTTTAAAACCCGATGAAGTTAAGTGATGAAAATTGTTGAAAATATCTGTCCCGAGAAAAATCAAGCCAATTTTCGCCTGTCATGCAATACTGTGGCTCGCAGAATTGAAGATATCTCATCTGACTCTAAGAGACAATTAGAGGCAAAAGCAGAAAAAATGGACTTTTCTTCGATAGCCTGTGATGAAAGCACTGATGCATCTGACACTGCCCAAAATCTTATTTTTTAGAGTACTTAACGTTGACATATGTGTGAATGAAGAATTACGTGACCTTGACATTCAGAGTCTTAAAAACCAAACAAGGGGAAAACATTTATTTGTTTCCGTTTGTTCTGCTGTCAATGCCATTAAACTATCATGGACAAAATATCTGGAATTATTACTGATGGTGCACCTGCGACGATTGGTGATCATTGCGGAATAACAACACTTGTCTGTAACAAAGTCAGCGAAGAGGCTAGCAAAGCTTTTAAACTTCACTTTACCATTCACCAACAAGTTATTTTTGTCCAACATCTTAGATGTGATCATATCATTAAGCCAGTGATAGAAACTTTAAACTCTATTCTCTCTAAAGTCCTGCTTTAACGCCAGTTTCAGCATTTTCTTCTTGACATCCAGGGAGAATACGGAAGTTTCGTGTATCACACTGATGTAAGATGGCTCAGTCGGGAGATAGCACTTCAGCGCTTCAACGCACTTAAAAAAGAAATTGGGGAATTCATGGAAGATAAGGAACAACCAATTCAAGAACTATCTGATACTGCTTGGCTGACAGATTTTGCATTTTTAGTTGATATGACAAGACATCTAAACAATTTTTTACACAAATCTTTTAGGGCACAATGCACATATCAAGGCCTCTGCCTCTGTGAACAAGCTGCAACTCTCTCAAAGGCAACTGTGTCAAATGCAGCATAATACCACACATTTCCCATCACTACAGGAAATCATAACAAGTTTTCCAGAAAGAAGCTTCAATGAGCAAATGCAGAAGTATGTTGCAAATATCACATCCTTGGCCGATGAATTTCAAAGACGCTTTCAGGACTGTGCAACTATTGAAAAGGAAATCATGTTTTTTTCTACCCATTTTTCTGTTGAACCTAATAACACTCCAGGCAATCTTCAGCTGGAACTCAATGAGTTGCAAAGTGATACTGAATGTCGAAGCAGACATCTTTCTCTCATTGTCTTTCACTATCAGCTGGATAAAGAGAGATTCCAACATTTGCTAAGAAAATGCTCATCTTGTTTGGATCGACATAATTATGTGAGCAGACATTTTCAGTTATATATTTTAACAAGAACCGAGTGAGAACGAGAATAAGTGACTCACCTGCATCAAAACCAGTGGCATTTAACCTGACCTCATCTATTTACTGCATTCAATATCTCAGTTTCACCCTAAAATAAAAATTTGCAAGAAAAAACTTTTCAACCTATGTCATTTTTGTTTGTTGTTTTAATCCGGCCCCCAAATATATTTACTTCAACGAATTCGGCCCACCATACAAAAAGTTTGGACGCCCCTGTGCTATACTGTCGCGGTGCGAATTACGTATATTGAACAACCTTTTTAATATTTTCCTATCGCACGGTGCGGTGCGTATTATATTGACGATACTTTTTAAAAAATATATTCCCGATCTGTAAATGTTTAATGCTAGTCTGTCGCGCATTAAATTAAACATGTTTTTATAACCCTTTTTCCCGTGATCAAATCGAGCTGAAAATTAGCAGGCAGACTGTAGTAGTTTTTACTATTTACCCTTTACTAGAAATGTACCCGCGCTTTTGCAGCGGGAGTGTACTGCCCTATAATCTTATCTTATCTGTTTACAGACGCTCCTTCTATACAGAAGATTATTGCGTCCTACGCTTATCTATGCTTATAATGTTGAATACGTAGTTGAAAATAAGCTAATTACTATATGTTAAATATGTATATGTGTAAGCGAAGATTTAAGTTCGGCCTTCTTGTTATCATATAACTAAATGTTGTGCTTACTCATGGAATGCAACTTTCAGTTGGTCAGAAATATACTTATGAAAAATGTAATTCTCTAATTGACTAATTCTGAGACAATTTTACCCAATAATAAATGGAGCTGTGAAACGTAACAAACGATTTGAAAATGGCATTAATTTAATTTAAAATCATGCAAACAAACATTTCTCATTGCTATAAATTCAACGTATCAAGAGATTACATTCGGAATGAAACTCATGTAGCTTTTAATACGCTGATAGAACTTAAAGGAAGAAGGTAAAATGAATCAATAAAAACCAAATTAAAATACATCAAACCTATTTTTATAATTTTTTCACTTTTTTCTCTTTCATCAAAACGGTCCCATTTAGCGATGGATTCCCAAAATCTTATATGTTGCTGTTTTACCAAGGCATTCAATTCTTTGTTGATTTCCATTTTCAGATAAGACATTTATAAGATATATTTTGTAAATTATATCATTAAGCTCACTTTTTTATCATTAAGCTCACTTTTTCTCTTTACAGGCTCCCTTTTTTTTCTTTTGGAAATTAGATAATTTATTTGCCAAGTATATTTAATATTGATCCATTCCCTTAAAAACGTATGTGAAACAAAGATATACATTTTTTGAAGAAAAAAAATATTTTGGAATCCTGGAAAGAAATGAGTGGACATATTCAATTCCCATTGAGGTAAAAATTCAAATTAGTTATCAGGTTCATGTTAACTTAAGTTTAGTATAGATATATCCATTGATCCAGTAGTCAAATATTATACTGTAATAATTTAGCTGATATAAGAAAAGGCAATTTTTACTCAACATTACTTTTAGATCAGAGTTTAGTCGTGCTTAATTTATTATAGTATGAGTCTGAAAATGTACAGACTTTTATACAAATGGGAAGTTGGACCATTATTGAGAGGGGGCTTAGGTTTTATTAGTAGGCACTAAATGAAGTTAATCAAGAGAAAACAAAATATTAAGAAAGTCTCTCATTCTTTATAAACTTTATAAACACACTTTTTTAGAGTGGATATATTTGTATAATTATAATGTTATGCATATATATCAGAAATTTTAAAAATTGTTATAAGAAAGAAAAAAAAATTCAACTTCTAATGTTCATTACTATTGAGCTGATTTCACAAATCTGCCCCCCCCCTCCCCCCCCTAAAGTACGTCACACTTTTGAACAAAATTTTGTTTTTTATTAATGAAATAATTAAAATTTAATATAAAATAATGTGACGTCACACATGGCCGGACCCCCCCCCCTTTCTCCCTGTCACAAACTGTCACACTTTCTTACACCCCCTCCCCCCACTGCAGCGTGGCGTACTTTATGGACGGCCCTTAAAGTAAATTATAAATGTTGTAAATGTAATGAAGTTTCCAAAAGAATTTAAAGAAACTAACTCAATCTTATTTAAAAAGCTTACAATAAAATTTGCGCAGCATTTTTAGTCAATGAAAATTAATTTAAGGGCGGGCGCTTAAAATGAAGTCTTGTAATCAAGTACTGCTCCAAAAAATAAATTGTATACTTTTTGATAGTCTTTATTAATTAGTGTTTTAATATGGAAATGATTTATAATTCTTTTATATATTTGTCTCTATGTTATACGATTTAAATTTACGGCTTTTATGTAATAGGTATAATTTTAAAAAGGAATTCAAGTATGTTTTGGATCATATTTCAAACACCATATTTAGTTTCTGAAAAATAAATAAATTATTTACGAAATTGAAAAAAAAGTTGATATGTTTGACTAAACATCTATTTTTAAAATGGCTTTTGTTATTCCGCTACAGCGTAATGACCATGGCATATGCAATTCGCAGCCCAACTTAATTAATTGCTTTTAGGTTCACTTGTATTGCGTTTAATATACTTCTGTTTATAAGTCCGGTAGAAAGGTTTAAATTGTAAATTTATAGAGCTTATGTAATAAAAAAAACCACAGCATTGGTCGTAGGCTTTTATATGCATGTAATAATCATTGATGATTAACTTTAATAAGTAAATTTAAGGGATTGAGCCAGTAAAATAAGCAAGAAAAATTAATAAAGAACACGCAACAAATTTTAAGAAAAACAAAACGTATAGTTCCTCTAAATTACGATTAAGCTTTTTTGACTTGGGCAATTTCTTTCCACATAAAATATCCTCACATAATTAGTATTTGTTTAAATTAAAATTTGAGTTATTAGAAACAACATAATAAAACTCTTAATTTAAAAATAAATGCCATACATCGTGTGAGAAATGTAATGAAATAGTTTTAACCCATCTATAATATAAAGAAAGTATTTGTATATAAGGCCACTGTTTTGTACCGCAAGGCCAAAACAAATATGAATGTTATTATAATAAAATTACACTGCTCAATTTAAGATGCACGAAAAGGTGCGCACCGTAATTTGACAATAAAAGATTTTTGAAAGCACACAGCTCAAAATAAAGTATTGTAAAAAAAAACGTACCAAAATGAACTCGTTTTGAATGTCCGCATGAAGCAGTTCAATATCGAAATGAGAATTTTTTTGGTCTTTATTTGGCTCTACATTTTCTGATTATGGGCCTCCTTACCCTAGGGGTGGTCACCTGGGGTGAAACATAGCCTATGATCTGTCTCGGGTCAAATGAGAGTCCCATGCAAAATTTCAGCACCCTGGGTCCAACGGTGTGGAATTGCATTGGTAACAAGCAAACACACAAACTTTCATATTTATATATTAGATATACGAGACATAACTAAAATTTTGGATTTTTAGATTGTCGTGAGAGCTCACCAGTAAATGTAATTAATAAAACATTTTACCAACGAAAAAAATATTTTAAAAAGCAAATTTGTTTAAGTATAAGAAATCATTCACACAAAAAATGAGTTAAACTAATAACAGGCTAATTTATAACGATATGGACAGCACAAACAAATTACATTTACACTTTAACAGGCTAATTCAACGGTGGCCAAACTGCGGCTCTTCTGTGTTTACTTTGTGGCTCGGTAACAATTGATCAAATTACAATTTTTCGTTTAAAATATATGCTGTGAAATACGTTTAACACTATTACTATTAACAGGAAAACGCTTAAGAAGAAATATCTGTCAACGGGAAATAAAATATGGTCCCGACAAAATACAAAGTATTTTGATACACCCTTTTTCCCTGAACATGAAACAAAAATCTATAAACACTAAAAGATTTAGATTCTTTGAATGAATAAAGTAAAACACGACCACACCCCAGAGAATTAAAAGGGGTTGGTATTTTGTGTTATTAATAATAACCCACCTGCTTTTATTGTATGACAGGACGCTAACTTCTCTTTAAATACACCGATTTATTGAGTTACCGGTTGAGACAGAGGAGGCAATGTTGTTTATCTACCCCCCCCCCAACCATACTAAAAAAACAATCTATTATCGGGTTTTAACAAAAATAATTTTCAGTAATTCAATGATTTTCACTGTAATAACAAAAATAAATGAACGTTAAAAAAAATCTAGACAGAAACAAATGGTTGAAAATAATTTTGGCTTATTTAAATTTTAAAAGTTGAAGGGAGCGATTGGTTTGTAAGTGGTTGGTGATGTAAATTGTTAAAATTTCTTGTTCCCGTTTTGATAAAAATCCACAAAAGCTGGCAACAAATTTCAGGAAACGAAAATATAAAGATGAAAATAGAAGCTTTCTACCAGAATGGGTAGAGGATTTTGCATTTATTGATAAAGAAGTTTCGCTGGCCCGTGTGCAAAGTAAAAAAAACCTGTGTGCAAAGTTGTACAACATCCATTTTGTGAGCAATATTTTACAAACTTTTGCTGCGCTGTAATTCTAAATTGCTGCGTGGCGTTTGTCAGATATCTGCGCAGCTTAAAGGGAACATTGGTGGGGACGTGAGTGATAATGTCTCAATGTGGCGCTCAGAATTTTTGAATATTAATAAAATGGCTCTCAGTTACTACAGATCTGGCCACCCCTGGGCTAATTTATAATGATATGGACAGCACACAACAAATTACAGTTACACTTTAACAGGCTAATTTATAAGGATATGGACAGCACACAAAAACTTTGCATTTTAAACTTGTTTATTGAGTTCCTCATTATAAGCTTTATTTAATTTCAGATGTTACTGCAAACATGGATGTGTGCATTTAAAGCCAATAAATCAGTATAAAGGGAACAGACTTGAAGCTCAATAAATAAATAGAACTGAAATGAAAAGCCTATCATTTGAACAGATACAAAGAGTACCTGAAATGACATTATATTAAGAATGTATCAGTATCACTGCTATTCTATACAGTCAGAAAGAATTTAAAGGTTTTTGGGAGTAGTTATGGAGCTCTGGGGGTGGTTGAGATAAGATCATGGTTTATGGGATAAGTGTGGTCATAAAAACACATCTTAAGTAGCAAGTAAAGGATAGGGGTGAAGGTGGGTGGGTGTAGATGTAAGTTAATGTAATTATAGAGTTTAATTGGGACAGACTGCCAAGTCTGTGTATAACTAGATGGCGCTGTCAAGAGTTTAGGATCAGTGAGTGCAGGTTTGACTTATCTCCCCTCCTTGTATTAGTTCCTGCCTCTGTGATCTTCATGTATAATAATCTTGTTTATTGTTTAAGAATGCTTGGGACAATTTAACAACAAGCTAGTAATTAGTCAATGAAAACCTGCTATTGAATAATATTAAGCATGTATTAGTTTTATAACAGTTGAACATAACCATCTTGGTCAATAGTTTATATTACAGTTGGAACCTATCACCTTAAAATAATTTTGAAAGTTTAATTTTTAATTAAGCTTAATTTGAAGGCGTGCAAGTGGCAAGAATTGCTCTATTTCAGGTATCGGTTCCTATCCTCTCTAATTATCCCACACATCTCAGCTGACTGAATTCTTTTTGTCTTGGCCATTTTCGACATCGCTCAGACTGCGTGACATAAATCGAGAGGGCTTCTGCTCTTTCTCCTTGGTACCCTCAGAAATGTTCCTGAAGTTGAGTGGGTCTCCAGATTTGCTGTTATCTGGAGTATCACCAGACTGCTGGAGATCTGGATCATTCCTTGCTGTCCATCTCCATATTGCTACTTTCATACGATCCTTGAAGGCCTCAAATGAGTCTAATGCAGGCCGCACATCCAGCAGTGCGAATTCATAATTTCTGCTTAACTTTCCTCCATCATAATAGTCTATAACATAGCGTACTTCTTTACCATTGCGATCAACTACCCAGTCATGGCGATCAAATGGAAGTTCATACCTGTTAAAAAAAACACACAAATTTTTGAATAAAATATGTCAATATAATTTACTGGTAAGACAAATGAGTTGCTGTTTTAATAAACACAGAATATAGTACCACACTGGGGAGAAGTCATTGTTTTGGGCTGACACCATTTTAAAGCTTGTTGTTTAGTCTAACCTACACCTACCCACGTCAACCAACTGGATTGAACAGTTTATTGATAGGCCAGTATTTTAAAGTTTATTGATAGGCCAGTATTTTAAAGTTTATTGATAGGCCAGTATTTTTAAGTTTATTGATAGGCCAGTATTTTAAAGTTTATTAATAGGCCAGTATTTTAACCCTACCAGCCCTGAGCTCCCCAAGCTAATTGGCCCCTATACCTGGCCTCCCCAGCAAAAATTAAGAAAATGTAAATGGGTTAGGAAATGGCTAGTATCATGAAAACCAGTGGTCAGAATGAGCTTAAACTTTTAGATATAGCAGGAAATAGGCCTAACTTCCATCCAATGTTCCATTTAAGCTGCGCAGCTGCGCGGCCACACAGATATCTAACCGCCGCAGCGCAGCAGTTTATAATTACCACGCATCAAATTTAGTAAAAACAATTATTTCAAAATGGATGCTGTGCAACTTTGCACCAATGTTCCCTCTGAGCTGCGCAGCCGCATAGGTTTTTGACAGACACCGCGCAGCAGTTTAGAATTACCGCACAGCAAAAAGAAAATTAAATTTTATTTTAGAAGATAATAATTGTTAAATGTGAACAATGCTTCCATCTAACGTCAGTATTGCGCCTTGAAGTGGTAGTCTTCCCAGCAGGTTGAGCCATGCTTTACACAGAGGTACTTTTTGCACATAGAGCCCCTGATGTTGGTCTTGACCTTCTTGTGTGGGTTGTCCTAGTATGCTACTCCAGGGTGTGCTCTGTTGTATTGAAGGTGTTTTTCCAAGCAGACAGTGCAGACATGATTGGAAGCAGTCGCTTCTGGAATTTCAGGCCAGTGGTTGCCTAGTGTGTGGCGTTGGGGGCATGGTACCATTTGTCCTTGGCGAATGGCTGTTGAGCGGTAATTGCCAATCAGGTCAATGCAGAGATTCTGGATGTATCTAGTGGAAAACATGGGTTTTTTCTCAGCTGCTTCTAGTTTAGACACATAGATAACAAATGAATTGTAGCAGACCCACATGGACAATTTGATGAAAAGGCGACGGGGCCACCGGTAATGACGGCGTGAGCGATTGAGGCGCGTCATTTGATCATTTTAGTCACAACCTCCCATGTGGCGATTGTAGTCCTGGACAAGCTGTGGCATCGGAACTTCATCAAGTGTTCCATCTTTGTTGCTTCTGTTTGCTACTCCTATGTGTGTTGGGTCATGAAAGTTTGAGATTAATGTAATTGGCCTCCGATCCTGCCATACCATACAGGTTATGCTGCCCTGACATCGAAAGCGACTTTTACTTCTCGCAAGCTTATTCAAGGACAGTGGAAAATTTTTTCAATTTTGTTGAAGAGTACCAACAAGTCCTGTTTGCAGCTCATTCAGCATGTACCTTGCTATGTCACCGAGTTGTAGTACCGATCCATAGCGATAATATGTGCTTTCTTTTCCTTCTCACGTGATATCAAAAGACGAGCCACAGTGTTTCCCACAGCACTATTGGTGCTGCTCCAAGTGTAGATCTCAGCGTTGACTATGTAGCCTGTCTGACTTTCGCAAAGAAGAAACATTTTATTCCCCATTTTGTAGGCTTGTCTTTGATGTATTGCTTTATAGCAAGTCTATTTTTGGTGGGTATCATACTTGCTCTTTTTCAGGTGGAAGTGCTCGGTTTAATCGCCGATCTTTTCATGGTTATTTTCTATAAAAATCAACTGTAATCACAACTCACTACTTTATTTGAGGAAAATACCATTAGTAAACACTAATCTTGCCACAAATGCGAGATTTAACGACGATTGGCTGTTATTTTTAGAACTAATTCAAATGATATCCCAAATACCTAGAATTCGTAAACTCGGTATATATATAGGAATTAAATCTATTACCTAACATTGGGTAACTCGATCTGGTAGGGTTAAAGCCTCTACATTAAATGTTTTTGTTTTTTCTATTGTTTAAACAATCCTACCAAAACGTTATGATTTATTTCAGCATTAAATGATTGTTAACAAATGTTTGGATATAACTTAATAAAAGTCAACTTACCCCATCCATGATCGGAGTCTTGCTCTCGGAGAGTATTTTGTAGCAAACCCAGCAAATCTTTTCAGTTTAGGCTCTCTACATTCACTTTAAGAAATATGATAATAAAAAATAATAATAATTGAAGAATTAGAGTATTAAAAACCTTTATGACTTTCTTAAAAAAAAACATAACAGTAGAGTGAGACAGGAGGTTAAAATTTACTGTGTGCTGATAAGTGCTTAAGAGCCCATCCTTTAAGAATGATTATGAAAGTTGCAGCACATATTATAAATGTGAGAACCCATGATAAGAGATTGGTGAAATAGTCAATACCTGTTTGCATCAAACATCATAGAAAAAATGGTGGTAATTTTTCATAATTGAGACAGGCCTATTCGGGGGGGGGGAACGACAGGCCTATTTGGGGGGGGGGACAGGCCTATTTGGGGGGGGGGACGATGATGACTTTATTTGGTGAATGATGTCACAAAAATCAAAATAGATTAATAATCACACCAGTGAAAGTGTGTGCCCTTCTCATAACTTTCTTCCTTTAACATTCTTAGTGCACACTTTGGTGCCAAATATTCTCTGGTGTCATTTTTAGCTTAAAGATTTGGAACACATACTTTTAGCAACCAACCACTTAGCAGAAATTGTATGATCTGGAGATCTAATTCAAATATTACTGCAAGGTACTTAAAATGACAATCTCTGTTTGTGTGTGCAGCAGTTAGTGAGAAACCATCATTGTCCATTCAGATAGGGGTGAAGACAAGTTTGATAGGGAATTAAAAGACTTAATAAAATCATATGCTTTTTGGAAAAGTTCTTATATATCAAGTAAGGAATCAATTTATTTCTATACTTCAAGCAAGTTTTTAAATATACTAAAGTTATAAAGCTATATTCACTCTTGTTTAACTATTTTAACTGCATTAAGTTGATCCAACTTGATAGCTAACTTACTCTGCATGAAGAGCTTCCCATTTTAGTACTTCTCTCCAAGCAAGCTCATTGTTTGCATTGTGAATATTTATAATATTTTCCATATCTTTTTGAGAGACTTCATCATCTTTCCAACGCCAGCCTGTGGGGTAAACACAAATTCAGTTATGAACATAATAATATATTCATAAACAATATAGAAACTTACTGAAATTAATGGAAAAAAAACTAGCAAAGATGCCACTTATGCATTAAAACATATGGATGCTACCAATCAGCAACAATTTCTTCATATTAATTGATATCATAACATTTACATTGATATGTATTTACAAAATGCTACTTAAGCACCATAAAAACATTAAAATTTGAATCAAAGCCAAATACTCTACTTAAAACCTAATACCAGATTTGAACCCACATTCAAAGCAGAAACTAATTCCTTTCATTTAAAAACACCTTATTGGCATATATGACAATTAACATTGTCATTCCTGTTAACAATCTTCAAAATTAGAGAACATCCTTGTTTGCTAGGAAGCAGACATTTTTTAAAATCATAATTTTATGAACATATGACATGGATAATTATGTTTATCTGTCAAAGAAATGTCAGAGTGTCAGTCTGGAAAGTATAGTTTGAAAAGATGTGGTTTTAGTGCAGTTTTAAAAGCCTGAATAGTTAGAATGATACAAATACGTAATGGGAGATAACCCAATGTTTTGGAGGACAAAAAGAAATTTAACAACATTCTTTATCAAAACTGATGATTCCCCACCTTTAAAAATATGACAGTAAAATAGGGATCCCAGTCAGCCTGATGTATCATATTGAAATGTAGTATTTGAATTATGTTAGCAATTATGAACCATTAACAATCATTTGATAACGGGACAGATGTCATTAGTAATGAAAAATTCAGTAATTAATTAATATTTTTTTCTGTTGAGTAGATACAAAAAAAAATAATTCATTCAAATTAAATTTGAAATAATACAAAACTATTTTTATAAATAAACTTTTAAATTATGTTGTCAGGAAATGCAGAGATATTTTTTAATATTCTTTGGATAAAGAATTATAATGTGTTCTTGATCAGGTACAAACCAATGGCAGACAAAAGAAGAGCTAGATGATAAACACTATTACCTTTTCTCAGCATGGCATTCCAAAACATTTGAGGGGAAGGATAAACCCAGTTTTCATCTGTTCCTGATTTAGGGATGGAAGAGACGACTCTCTCGGTTGGCAACGGGAATGGTTGATCGGGTGCTGGTCGCTGATTAGGTGGAGGCATCTGAAATAAAAATTCCAACAAGTTCAGTGATAACGCTGACAATAAACACATTTATGTATTTAAATTTAACAGCATAAAGGGGATATAATTGGTGAGAATTATTTGATATAGAAGCAAATTTTGTTCTTTAAAAAGAGATTCCCCTCTGTCTCAGTTCAACACATGAAACAATTGCTAGCTAAACATAAAGAACTTTTATCTACTGCCGATATATAGATTCCAATTTGACTTACCATGTTATCTTTGTTGAATCCTTCTAAAGTCAATAAGCCACTTGGCTCCTGTCGACTCATGGGACACTCACTTGGCAGATTAAGATTATTACCATGACTCATTGGGCATTCGCTAGGAAGTGATGTTAAGGCAAGTTTTTGGCTCATTTCTTTAGGAGGAGAAACCGTTTTTCCAACTTCTACAATAGGTGAGGGCTCATTTTTAACTTCAATCAAAGGTTTCACTCTTTCTATTTTCTCAAAAGAATTATCTTTGATGGGGAATACTTGTGATACAGATGCTGTTGGTTTCAAATCCTGATCTTTGTGCATAGGGCATTCACTAATGAGAACGGGTAAGTTAGGTAAAGGCAATGGAGGAGAAAGTGTCTTTGGTGAAGGTGCCTGAGCAACAGGTGGTACAGGTGTCTGGCCAACAGGTGGTACAGGTGTCTGGTCAATCAGAGGTGTTAAAATGGCTGACTTTTGTGGACTACTTAAAGCTTCGTTTCTGCTCAAAAAAGAATTTGGCCCAAACAGAGTGTGTTCCTTGGGAGAAGTCTCCCCACCATCAACAATCCGAAGTTTGCCGGCTACACCTTTACCATCTCCTATTTGATGTTTTGGACAGTCATTTGGTCTCACTGCGTCTCCACCAGGCATAAGCTTGACACCTTCATCTGTTACTCTTTTAGAGACCTCATGATTAAACTCAAGTTGAATGGGTGATGGCGTTTCTTTTTTACTATCAAAGAAAGTTGTTGCTACTTGAGTGGAAGTCACAGCTCCCATGTTCAAGCTGCTGCTTTTACACCTTGGGCAAAAAGTTTCTTAAAAAATTATTTTATGGTTTAAAAAGTTTTGGTAAACAAAAGTTGTTAATGGTAATGGTTAGTAAAAACAAGACGCATGTTTTAACGTATGCTATAAAAATTTTAATTCAATAAACAAAATTATTTTGCTATTTTTAATTGAGTAGCTTAATCAATAATAATCTATTTTCATAAAATTGATTTATAAAATTAAATGTTAGGTATTAACTTAAATCTATTTTATTATTTTATATACGGCTTAGATACATATGTAGTAAAGATACATGAATGAATGCCTTTGAAAAATATAAAGTTACAATATACAATTCATTAGGGATGTGACGAAGTTCAAATTCGAATCGGACGACATTCGAACTTCGACGTTTTTTGAGCAAATTCGAATCCGACGGATTTTTAACAAAAATTCCATCGATTCAAATTAAAAAAATTACCCTTTCAGATCAAACACGGCCGTAGAAATCGTAACTAAAATTAAAAAACCTAGAGACTTTCAAAAACCCAAAATAAAGAAAACATAAAACTAAACTCCTAGACCCTTACTCAGCTGTCCATAGATTAGACGTTGTATTTGGTCATGAACGTATTTGAGATACACCCCTGACTGACACCTTGGTATACCCCCTTTTAGCCAGGTGTTGACCAAATCTATTTGAGACACACCCCTGACTGACACCTTGGTATACCCCCTTTTAGCCAAGTGTTGACCAAATCTATGTTAGACACACCCCTGACTGACACCTTGGTATAACCCCTTTTAGCCAGGTGTTGACCAAAATCTATGTTAGACACACCCCTGACTGACACCTTGGTATACCCCCTTTTAGCCAGGTGTTGACCAAATCTATGTTAGACACACCCCTGACTGACACCTTGGTATACCCCCTTTTAGCCAGGTGTTGATCAAATCTATGTTAGACACACCCCTGACTGACACCTTGGTATACCCCCTTTTAGCCAAGTGTTGACCAAATCTATGTTAGACACACCCCTGACTGACACCTTGGTATAACCCCTTTTAGCCAAGTGTTGACCAAATCTATTTTAGACACACCCCTGACTGACACCTTGGTATACCCCCTTTTAGCCAGGTGTCGACCAAATCCGCATCCGCATACAAATCCAGCGGATTTATATTTGCCAAATCCGAAGGATGCGGATTTTCATCAGCTCCGTCACATCCCTACAATTCATATTAAACATGAATTTAATAATACTCACACAATGAATTATTTGTAGCAGGTTTGTCTTGAACTTCAGTTGAATAATGAATATGGCTGGAAAAGGCCTGGTTTTAGTGCTAGGTGAGAAAGAAACGAAAAATATATTTCAAATTCTCAGACAATATTTAATAAGAATAAGAGTTTTAATTTTGTCTAAAAATGTAAATCTACTAATTAAAGCCTACTAAACCAATGACAATTTCAGTACGGCTACCAAGACAAATAGTCAACACTCAACATAGAAATCAAAGCATTATTAACATACTATATTATTATTAACTATGACAGCCTAAACTTAACTGATTAATACAGTAAGAGACTGTAAAGAGAATACAATAAGAAAGAGAATATAGAGATTCATGATACATACTATTTAAACCTCAATGACTTCAATTTTAGTGGCATAATAATAAATCATCATCAACAAAAAAAAACAAAATAAAAACATTGAGGTATTTATTACTTATAAAATGAAACAAGACTT
Organism: Ampullaceana balthica; assembly: GCA_944989445.1. Classification (NCBI taxonomy): domain Eukaryota; kingdom Metazoa; phylum Mollusca; class Gastropoda; family Lymnaeidae; genus Ampullaceana; species Ampullaceana balthica. The sequence goes on along the minus strand of CALYLW010000261.1, from coordinate 512,704 downwards.
TTCTTTAAAAATGCAAATCAGCCATGGTTGATTGGTCTGTGTGCAAAATATAAAACTTGTTTAAAAAGTTATACAGCATCAATTTTTTTGGTTCAAAATTTTACAACCCATTAACATACTTATATTTTCTTTCTAAAAATTTGCCGCACAATAATTCTTACTCTTACCTGCTCCGAGGTAAGGTCAGATAAGTAATGTACCACACAAATGCTTTCTTATTGCAAAGTAACGAAAAACGTGAAGATAGAAGCATGAAACTTTGGGAACTTGCTGAATACACTCTTATGACGATAATTGGCGAAAAATAATTAAAAACATTTTCAATCAAGGGTGGCCGGGGGCCCAAACCGTTTTTTTTCTTATATGGGCTATATAAAACTGAATCAACACTAATTCCACGTTTTTTTCTTAGTTATTTTATAACCAACAAGGCCACGCATCAAGTTTCAGCCTTTAGATGTGTGCTGGTGACGTTACAGCCCTCTTGCGTTCAGACCTGTGTTGCTTCTGGTACTATGCCAATCACTAGCTTTTGTTCTTCTTAGTTATTTTATAACCAACAAGGCCACGCATCAAGTTTCAGCCTTGAGGTGTGCTGGTGACGTCACAGCCCGCTTTTGCGTTCAGACCTGTGTTGCAACTTAAATCGCGAGCTTTTGAAAATGTTACTTATCGTTGCCACTCACCATCTCATGAAATGACTCGCGAATTTTGTGTTTGCAATGTTGGAGAATATAATAAAAGTTTGTATCGATAATCGGCGGTTTTTATTTTAAATTTGTAAATTTCAGCTGTTAGTTGGTGCACATATACCTTTTGTTGTTAGCAAACATGTATGTACATTTTTATAGCATGCCGATAGCTTTATCAAACAAATAACGGCATTGCTGTTGTGTTAAAAAAAACTCCAAAAACACGTGCATGTACGTTCTCATTTATTAACGCTAGTGATTGGACGATACCAAAATCATAGGGTGCTTACTGTAAACAAGGCTCCCCAGATTTTAAAATATATAATATAACAGACTACAGACAGTTTACCCACCCCCACACAATTGTTGTTGGTTAGTCCGATTATCATCAAGTTACCGAAGGAATTCTAAGTCCATTGTAAGTTGAGGGGACGGACCCAAAGAAGATGATTAGGAAGAGAATGGTTTGGGGACAATGAGGGGATGTGTAGGTTACTTATTTGTGTAGGTTACTTATTTGTGTAGCTTGTAAGGAAAGTCATGCAAGTGCCTTCCAAGGCACAGTATCGCTCAATCTAGGAATCACCGCAAGACGGCGCGCGCGCGGCGGCGTGGCGGGCAGGAGTAGATGAATTCGTTATAGTTATGTACTAGGGAATAAACTGCACTAACGCAACAAAGGATTATATTTAAACTTAAACGGTCCTTAAAAATGAACGGTCTTAACAACCTTAGGAAAGAGTGAAGAAATAGGGTCCCAATATTCCGATACGATTCTGATTAATCGTCCCATCACTAATTAATGCACAATAACACGTACATAAAGATATTTCAAGCGCATGTTAATATTTTGCCATTATATTGGTTTTCGTTTTAACTCGAACATCGGTTATCTCGATGTCATTTTTTCAGACCCCAACGCCATCGACTTAACCGGTTTCGACTGTATTATTATCTGTGGGCCGCGCTGCCAAGCAGTTTAAACAACATCAATTATACTTAGAGACAAATTTGGCAATTTTAATAAAAAATTTTAACAGTAATAGTAATAGTATCTAAATTAAAATCACGAAAGTTAAACAAAATATTTGAAATTAGGCATTAAATTATCATTAGTGTACTAAACAGTACTAAACACTAAACAGTGTTAATGAACTTTAATGCAAGAGTAAGTGTAAAGTATCAAATTCAAAGTAAAAGTGTCAAGTAAATTTAAGTCACAGTATATTGCGTAACAGTAACACTGTCAGTAATAATAAGTAATTGAAGTTGAGTAAAGTGTAAACTGTAAAGTGATAAAATAAAGTGTAAAGTAAAGGAAAGGCAGCCTATGCTGCGGGTTTGCAAAGTAACTAAAAAATATTTTATGTCAGGTGGGTAGAATACTCAAATTTTTATTAAAATAATTTTCGGTATCGTGGATAAATTGTTTCTAAGATTTAATTATGTAATTCTAACTGACCTTCTAATGTACATGTGACGACCGGAGAAGATTAAAATAATTTGAACTGCTCAAGCTGCTTTGCAACGGTAGCAACGACCTCTACTCAAGGTAGCGTATTTTTGTTAAGAAATCCGTTGTCAGAATTGTTTCCCTTTTTTTGTTTCTCTAATTACCAATACAGTCATTAACAAAAGATTACAATTTAAGACAAAAGTTTGTATGAAAACTTTTAGGCACGTCTTTAAAAATTAAATTAAATACATAATAAATAAATTTCATTGATGTAGTATGTTAATTTGATGTATCAACTATAATTTACCATGTACTTTGGGAATGCCTTACGGCTTACGGCCTTACGTCTTATCAGTATTTATAGTAAGTAGAGAGTTGCATCAGCGTGGCCGTAGGCCATGGGTGTTCAAAGTACGGCCTGCGGGCCAGATGCGTCCCACGTTTCAATTTTCACTGGCCCGCGGCCTCATCTCTAATAACTAATTGACTCGTGGATTTTTTTTCTTTTACAAAGACATGATAAATATATAACGCCGAAATTATATGCTGTTTTGAGTATTAAATACGATGATGTCAAATGATTTTTAAAAATCTATGATGTTTTATTGTTTACCAGTGTGGATATTGAACACAAATTGCCAAAGAATGTATGTGCTAACATTTGTACGAATTTCCATGACGTCCGATAGCGAAAACAAGTATCGTAATTATTTTTTCCTGCCAACTTGAAAAGAAATGTAAGATCGGTGTAATTAAAATTTTACGACAGTTTTTACATCCCAATTATAAAACAAAAATGTTGGCTCTAGTTTTAATCCAAATTGTTTGTTTATTGTAAGGTACGTAGTATATTAGTAGCTTGTAATAATAATAATAAAAAATTATTATGAAGTCTCGAAAATCACGATAGTATTTCCAATTTTTGAAACCACAAAATATCTCTCTTTCAAATTACCAAAAAAGTGTGTGTTTGATGTTTGTATATATATATATATATATATATATGTGTGTGTGTGTGTTTAAAATTAAATAACTCGTAAGTCAGTCTTAAAGTATGACATTTTTAATTATTATATTAATCCGGTCCTCATATTTTTACTTCATGTAATATTCTTTGCAAAATGTCTGGACACCCCTGTCGTAGGCTAATCGGTTTCTTCCGAAGCCGAATGAATACGACTTATACGTCCAGGACATTTTCGCATCACCCATAAGATAACAAGGAAAATTATGAAGGGATTAAACCTTGAATCGCAAGTATTGTAGCAGAATCGTCATCACGTCTGCTATCCTCAAAGCCAAACATTGGAGTATGCAAACTGTGTGGCGGGCAGCTGATACAGATTACTATATATTGGTATTACATGTAGTTACAAACAGCAGACATTAGATTAGAGGTTTTCATAGTGGGTGGTCTTGAATTAGTTTCTACTTTTTGAAAGTGATTTATTTATTTCCTTTCTGATAGAGAAAGTCTTTTTCAAGTTAAAAAAGTTATATTTGGATTTTTTTAGACATAACTGGGAAACAAAAATTAAACCCCTCCAATGCCAAAATTAACAACTTCTAATATTGCTTCAAGAATAAAAATTGTATTTGGCTATTTGGAGACAGTTATAATATAAAGATGACAGTTTAAAAAATTAAAAGTAAATATAAACGAAAGTTTGGCTGAGATTTGTGGCATGGTCCAAAGCCTTATATCCTAATACCCACAATGCTTCATTCTCTGGCAACACCAACCTCCACCCAGCCCCACTGGATGTGCTTCTAATACCCACAATGCTTCATTCTCTGGCAACACCAACCTCCACCCAGCCCCACTGGATGTGCTTCTAATACCCACAATGCTTCATTCTCTGGCAACACCAACCTCCACCCAGCCCCACTGGATGTGCTTCTAATACCCACAATGCTTCATTCTCTGGCAACACCAACCTCCACCCAGCCCCACTGGATGTGCTTCTAATACCCACAATGCTTCATTCTCTGGCAACACCAACCTCCACCCAGCCCCACTGGATGTGCTTCTAATACCCACAATGCTTCATTCTCTGGCAACACCAACCTCCACCCAGCCCCACTGGATGTGCTTCTAATACCCACAATGCTTCATTCTCTGGCAACACCAACCTCCACCCAGCCCCACTGGATGTGCTTCTAATACCCACAATGCTTCATTCTCTGGCAACACCAACCTCCACCCAGCCCCACTGGATGTGCTTCTAATACCCACAATGCTTCATTCTCTGGCTACACCAACCTACACCCAGCCCCACTGGATGTGCTTCATTCTCTGGCAACACCAACCTCCACCCAGCCCCACTGGATGTGCTTCTAATACCCACAATGCTTCATTCTCTGGCTACACCAACCTACACCCAGCCCCACTGGATGTGCTTCATTCTCTGGCAACACCAACCTCCACCCAGCCCCACTGGATGTGCTTCTAATATCCACAATGCTTCATTCTCTGGCTACACCAACCTCCTCCCAGCCCCACTGGATGTGCTTCATTCTCTGGCTGCACCAACCTCCACCCAGCCCCACTGGATGTGCTTCATTCTCTGGCTACACCAACCTCCACCCAGCCCCACTGGATGTGCTTCATTCTCTGGCTACACCAACCTACACCCAGCCCCACTGGATGTGCTTCTAATACCCACAATGCTTCATTCTCTGGCTACACCAACCTACACCCAGCCCCACTGGATGTGCTTCATTCTCTGGCAACACCAACCTCCACCCAGCCCCACTGGATGTGCTTCTAATACCCACAATGCTTCATTCTCTGGCTACACCAACCTACACCCAGCCCCACTGGATGTGCTTCATTCTCTGGCTACACCAACCTCCACCCAGCCCCACTGGATGTGCTTCATTCTCTGGCTACACCAACCTCCACCCAGCCCCACTGGATGTGCTTCATTCTCTGGCTACACCAACCTCCACCCAGCCACACTGGATGTGCTTCTAATACCCACAATGCTTCATTCTCTGGATACACCAACCTACACCCAGCCCCACTGGATGTGCTTCATTCTCTGGCTACACCAACCTCCACCCAGCCCCATTGGATGTGCTTCATTCTCTGGCAACACCAACCTCCACCCAGCCCCACTGGATGTGCTTCTAATACCCACAATGCTTCATTCTCTGGCTACACCAACCTACACCCAGCCCCACTGGATGTGCTTCATTCTCTGGCTACACCAACCTCCACCCAGCCCCACTGGATGTGCTTCATTCTCTGGCTACACCAACCTCCACCCAGCCCCACTGGATGTGCTTCATTCTCTGGCAACACCAACCTCCACCCAGCCCCACTGGATGTGCTTCTAATACCCACAATGCTTCATTCTCTGGCAACACCAACCTCCACCCAGCCCCACTGGATGTGCTTCTAATACCCACAATGCTTCATTCTCTGGCTACACCAACCTACACCCAGCCCCACTGGATGTGCTTCATTCTCTGGCAACACCAACCTCCACCCAGCCCCACTGGATGTGCTTCTAATACCCACAATGCTTCATTCTCTGGCTACACCAACCTACACCCAGCCCCACTGGATGTGCTTCATTCTCTGGCAACACCAACCTCCACCCAGCCCCACTGGATGTGCTTCTAATATCCACAATGCTTCATTCTCTGGCTACACCAACCTCCTCCCAGCCCCACTGGATGTGCTTCATTCTCTGGCTGCACCAACCTCCACCCAGCCCCACTGGATGTGCTTCATTCTCTGGCTACACCAACCTCCACCCAGCCCCACTGGATGTGCTTCATTCTCTGGCTACACCAACCTACACCCAGCCCCACTGGATGTGCTTCTAATACCCACAATGCTTCATTCTCTGGCTACACCAACCTACACCCAGCCCCACTGGATGTGCTTCATTCTCTGGCAACACCAACCTCCACCCAGCCCCACTGGATGTGCTTCTAATACCCACAATGCTTCATTCTCTGGCTACACCAACCTACACCCAGCCCCACTGGATGTGCTTCATTCTCTGGCTACACCAACCTCCACCAAGCCCCACTGGATGTGCTTCATTCTCTGGACACACCAACCTCCACCCAGCCCCACTGGATGTGCTTCATTCTCTGGCTACACCAACCTCCACCCAGCCACACTGGATGTGCTTCTAATACCCACAATGCTTCATTCTCTGGCAACACCAACCTCCACCCAGCCCCACTGGATGTGCTTCTAATACCCACAATGCTTCATTCTCTGGCTACACCAACCTACACCCAGCCCCACTGGATGTGCTTCATTCTCTGGCAACACCAACCTCCACCCAGCCCCACTGGATGTGCTTCTAATACCCACAATGCTTCATTTTCTGGCTACACCAACCTACACCCAGCCCCACTGGATGTGCTTCATTCTCTGGCAACACCAACCTCCACCCAGCCCCACTGGATGTGCTTCTAATACCCACAATGCTTCATTCTCTGGCTACACCAACCTACACCCAGCCCCACTGGATGTGCTTCATTCTCTGGCAACACCAACCTCCACCCAGCCCCACTGGATGTGCTTCTAATACCCACAATGCTTCATTCTCTGGCTACACCAACCTCCTCCCAGCCCCACTGGATGTGCTTCATTCTCTGGCTGCACCAACCTCCACCCAGCCCCACTGGATGTGCTTCATTCTCTGGCTACACCAACCTCCACCCAGCCCCACTGGATGTGCTTCATTCTCTGGCTACACCAACCTCCACCCAGCCACACTGGATGTGCTTCTAATACCCACAATGCTTCATTCTCTGGCAACACCAACCTCCACCCAGCCCCACTGGATGTGCTTCTAATACCCACAATGCTTCATTCTCTGGCTACACCAACCTACACCCAGCCCCACTGGATGTGCTTCATTCTCTGGCAACACCAACCTCCACCCAGCCCCACTGGATGTGCTTCTAATACCCACAATGCTTCATTCTCTGGCTACACCAACCTCCACCCAGCCCCACTGGATGTGCTTCATTCTCTGGCTACACCAACCTCCACCCAGCCCCACTGGATGTGCTTCATTCTCTGGCTACACCAACCTCCACCCAGCCCCACTGGATGTGCTTCATTCTCTGGCTACACCAACCTCCACCCAGCCACACTGGATGTGCTTCATTCTCTGGCTACACCAACCTCCACCCAGCCCCACTGGATGTGCTTCATTCTCTGGCTACACCAACCTCCACCCAGCCCCACTGGATGTGCTTCTAATACCCACAATGCTTCATTCTCTGGCTACACCAACCTACACCCAGCCCCACTGGATGTGCTTCATTCTCTGGCTACACCAACCTCCACCCAGCCCCACTGGATGTGCTTCATTCTCTGGCTACACCAACCTCCACCCAGCCCCACTGGATGTGCTTCATTCTCTGGCTACACCAACCTCCACCCAGCCCCACTGGATGTGCTTCATTCTCTGGCTACACCAACCTCCACCCAGCCCCACTGGATGTGCTTCATTCTCTGGCTACACCAACCTACACCCAGCCCCACTGGATGTGCTTCATTCTCTGGCTACACCAACCTCCACCCAGCCCCACTGGATGTGCTTCATACCCACAATGCTTCATTCTCTGGCTACACCAACCTCCACCCAGCCCCACTGGATGTGCTTCTAATACCCACAATGCTTCATTCTCTGGCTACACCAACCTACACCCAGCCCCACTGGATGTGCTTCAAGACTTGCCATGCAACCATCCAGCTGAATGAGGAGATTTGTCTTGCAACAGAGGTCAATCGGACTGGACATTCAAGTGGACTGGTGTGTTAAGAGTGCTTATTATTTATCAGTGTGACAAACATCTTATCATTCCAAGGGTTCTACCATCTGTTAAAACCATGTGTAGACACAGACCTCATAACACACGTTTCACTTTATTTGCTAAGGACTGAATTAATAGATTTTTATTTCAATGGTAATATCTTGGGTAAGTTCCCACACCTTTCCCCCCAGAACTTGACTTTAAAAGAGTCCATTGTTTGCTATAAAAATGACTGTGCAGCATCATCATTACTACTAATAGCAAAGTAATATTTTTGAAAATGGTTGGTTGTCTGTGTTAAACATCTTGAATGTGCCTATTATACAACTGTTCATTTCTTTTCAGGAATCTTATATATTCAGTGCATTTGCAGATATTTTATTATTGAAGGAGGTAGCTAATATATAAAATAAAAATAAAACACCTTTTTTTGTGGTTTGTAATTATTTTTGAGTTGAACAAACTTTGGCTATTTAGTTGACCAAACTTTACAAGTTGTCTCCCATGAAATTGTTCTTCAAGTTTAAATTAAAAGAAGTTTGGAAACAATTATTCTACCCAATATCATGTGCCACGTGTCTAATGAAATCTTGAGTTGCATGATATTTGGCAAATAAAAGAAAAAATTTAAATAAAAAAAAATGTTTTTTAAAACTAAAAGATAAATTAACAAAAACAAAGATGAAATAAAAAAATCCAAAATGCCTGTTTTACTGTCAAGTTTATTTCAAGATAAATTCAGTGCCCCAGCTATAGTCAGCTTATTTCAAGCACTCTTGGTGTGCATATAGTTGTGTACACAAAAATAGAGCTTTTCATATTCAAGTGAATATTTCAAATTGTACATTTGCATAATAATTCAAGTTTTAACTTTGAAGGGGGAAAAAATCAGCAGAGGTAAACATTATTTTAACATCTTTACAGTGAAGAGGGAAGGGGGTATGTCTAGATTTTTTCCCCTGTGGTCTTTCATTGTAAGACTAAGGGATCACTTTGAGCTACTTATTGTGCAAATCCTGACACATCCGTTGCCAGTTAATAGGATGGCCAAACTGGTCTCTAATGAGCGTGAGAGTCAGGACTGGCACAGGACACAAGAAAGGTAAGCTTTTTTGGCAAGTTTACTCAGTACTGCTGTCAGTAGAAGTAAGAAACCTCCCAGCATTTTTTATCTTTAGAGATTTTATTTGGTTTTCACAAGAATTAAATGGGACAAGAAATAATATTTTTATGAGACTCATTTTGGCTGATTCAAAATGACAAATGATTTTATTGATAATTTATCAGTCACCAAACTTGAGGTTCTCTATAATTAAAACATTTATAAGTTGAGCTGCTTACTCCTTTAATATTTTTATAGAAATATATGTGTGTGCCTTTCATAATATATAAGAAGTTTTAACGGAATGCATTTTAGAGCAAAACAAGTTTGATGGAATAAATGTGCGTTAGTTTGGCCCCTCAGTCAACATGAAAGATATACTAAGTAATGATCTTCACAATAAAAACTAAAATGAAATATTTGCATATCAGAATAGTTTCATCTGATAAAATTATCTCAAAAATCATTATTACATAACAGTGGTATAATGGAGTACATATATTCATCAAACATTGTCAGTAAAAGTTCTAATTGATTCTATCTCTAACTACCACCAAATTGCAGTATGACATCACTTTTAGCATTTTTTTATGTCAAAAAATAAAAATTATTATACATGAAATGAATGGAACAAGAATTAAAAGAGATTGTAGTTTGTATGCAAACTGCTGTGATAGCCTAGTATGCAAACTGCTGTGATAGCCTAGTATGCCAACTGCTGTGATAGCCTAGTATGCCAACTGCTGTGATAGCCTAGTATGCCAACTGCTGTGATAGCCTAGTATGCAAACTGGATAGCTAGATGCAAACTGCTGTGATAGCCTAGTCCCTTTGATTCATGTAGTAGTGGATGTTAAAATTGTAGTGTTTATTGCAGTAATTTGAATCCATGATTTGAAATAAATTTGCATAAGTTTTACACAATGGATTAAAAGATATCCCTCTAAGATTGTTTAATGTATAATAAAAGAAATTTTTCCTAACCAAATTTATTAAAAGTGGAATATAGATGTTCAACGCTTTTCTCATCAAGTAAAAAAATGTTCATCTTTATCAATACTAACACATTCTTTAACAAATGTTTGACTTGTAATTGGTCTAGAAAATACTTCCAAAAATATTTGACATTAAATTGTTAATTATAATCATAATAAAGAGAAGTGCATCATGAAATGATTGAACTTTATAAAGCAGGTGACAAATATAAACGGTCATTAACAACAATGATTTAAACAATTCATACAATTATCTTTCTCTTGGCAAAGTCAACTGATAAAAAAATCATGAAAACAAGTATATTTCGGTCCAATTGTAAACAGTAAAAAGTACATTGGTATAAAACATGTATGAAGATGAGATGTATTGAAGGCACAGGGGTAATAACTATCTGGTATTGTAATATGAGGAAATATATTACATCATTTTATAGGATAATTGCGGTATAGGACTTAAATATTCTTTTTTAAAGGGAAAAAAATATTGTTGGCATGCATTTTAAGAGGAAAAGGGGGGGGGGCATGATTTTAAAAAATGTGAAATTTAAAGAGAAGGAAATTACCCAAATTAAAAATGCTTAATTCAACTTAAACTGCAGGCCCCAAATATTAGCAGAATGTCAATGAAAGAATTTACAATTGATATAAGTCTAATACATAAGGCAAACAACATAAAATCATATTATGTTTGCAAATGTAAGTGGCAATGAAGGCACGAAAAAAATTGTACGATACCTTTTTACGAAAGTTATGTGCTATAGCTAGTTGATCCTATTAGCATTGCTGTTCAGTGTCAATATTGATACACAATCCAATCAGAAAGTCATATGTTGAATTTGATTAACCATCAGCAGACGTCGGAGCTTTAGTAATATTGCTTCATTTTTTATGCTATGCTTAACAAAATTCTTGTGCTCCCAGTCATTAAAAGTTGAAAGACATTCACATGAAGAATTTCATGAGGAGAATATTTTTATTATTGGTTTCCATTCTTCAGCAAGATGCTTTATAACAAAGGTTTGGTTGATATGGCACTTCTTAACATGACAGATAGTTTCTAACCTAACATTATGAAACACAGAAATTTCAGAGAAGGTCCTGTTGTTTTTGTTTGTTTTTTGTATCATGCAGGTTTTATCATTGTAACATTAATTGCAATCAGTCAAATGTACAAAACAAGTAGCAAGTCTCTATATGTATCTATATTAAGAGCCTGGGTGTGGAACTAGTTGAGACAACAAATGGGTGACACCCTTGACCCTGCACATTCCATGTCAAGGGGAACACATTTGAGTGTTCCACAATGTACTTAATGATCTGGGCCATCATCTTGTTTCATTATGTCAATGCCAAACTTACATCATTAATAAAATTGTTATAAATTCCATAATTTTCAGACCCCAATGTGCACAACTGTAATGATAATTTTGGTCTGGGTGAGGTTAAGATCTCGCATACTGTAACAGCCAGCCCAAATGACATATAGTTAGGTAAAAGATTGCTCCCAGTTTATATACATTACATTAAAAGAGTTGTTAATAAAATTTTACATTGAATGTTACATTGTGATGAGTTGAGATCAAAACATTCTACTAAAATGTCAATGCTGTAATAATGATGAACTTTCTTTATCTTAAACTATAAGGAACTCTCTAATCCAAAGAGAAATTGATTTAGATGACGTGTAAAAATATATGCATGTTATTGTAGGTGAACCAAAAACAGTGGCTCTTTAGCAGCAGAGACATGTACAAGATTGAATAGCGCTTTCCCTAAAGAAAAGTAAATCATATAATAAAATGCATAGACTTCATTACAAATTACATTTTTGTAGCTGAAGATGGTGGCTTGGGCAGTAAAACACTTTTCAGGCCAAAGTCAGGTGTTTGGGAAATTCAATTTTCAACCGACTTCTAACTTCTAACATGAATTTCATAACTAAGCTATAAGCTTATATTTACTAAATAAATCTTATACATGTTCTTTTTTCTTTTATTATTATGAAGCTTTTACCCATATTGAGCTTTAAAAAATCTGGCAACTTATTTTTAAAACTATTTGCTTAGAAAATATTTTTGGAGCTCCAGGCAAGAACAAAAGAAAAAAAAAGAATATCATCTATTTCTTTCATTAAAAGACATTTGGCTTGGTAGCAATGTTTTGTCAGCCATTGGCCTGAACTTTTCAAAGGAAATAATGAAGTAAGTGATCGTGTGCTCTCAAGTCTTAAAAGCTTGGCATATACATTGTCGATCACTTGTTGAGCTTACCACTAATCATGTCGAGATACAACATTGTTGTACTTCAAATTACAATTTATAATGACATACGGCATGCATAATTACAAAAAATGTATGATGAGAAGAAAAGAAGAAGAAATTGAAATATGTTTCCAATATATTTACATTAAAAGAAGTCAATAAAATTTTACAGTAAACCTTTAGTCCAGAAGTGATAATATGTACTTTCTTTTATAATGATCCAATAACACAAAAACTGTCAACAGTATAAGGCTTACAGAAATGTTATATAATGTTTGAAGAAATCTCTCTCACATTTCAAATTAATACATAGTTGAACATTAACCCTTAATTTTCATTTGTCATAAAAAGAAGACAATTTGGTCCATCATGTAAGGAATGCAGAATTGATTAGAAACAAGTTTTGTTCACAAATAACAAGTTCTCAAAGTAACAGTAACTTTGTCATGTACACAATGAAAATAAAATGTCTATGATCATGATACTAATGAGAAATTTGGCTTGGGTCTAGTCTGGATGGCTCACATTTTTTTAGTTGATTTAGATTTCTTTTTTTTTAATACAATGCTCATGGCTTTACTTTTGTCAGCCAAAAGGGAGGGAATGTCATCATCATTTTCTTCCCTTGGGATTGTATACAAATTAATAGCAAATACAATACAAGAGAAGATGGGAGTATATACATGGCATGACTTGATGGATTTATGACTTGATGGATTTATGACTTGATGGATTTATAACGTGAGAGGACATCCAATGAGATCATAGAGTTCCCAGGTGTGCATTGCCAAGTGTACATTGCTAGGTGTACATGCTGTTGAGTTGTACACACCATGGTAAAAAATATATTTTTTAAAAAAAGGCATACTGATATATTTCATAAAATCAATGCACTAATAAAATATTCTCTTGAATAACTGATGGTTAAGTGACTTGTTCCATCAAGTATGCATCTGCCATTGGAGTCATTGTATCATAGAAAGACATTTATGAGCGGTTCTGTGTGTTGACCCCTTTGAAATAGGGAAATTCTTGCATAGCACAAACACTTATCACAATGGAAGTAGCAGATTATGAGATAGGAAGCTAATTCAACACTTTTAGAAATAAAAGAATTGCTTCGGTACAGGTGGAAATTTCTTTCATTTATCTTAATGACTATTATAAATGACTGGATACCAGAGTATATCAAAACACTGTCTTCCACTAAGTGACTATATCAAAACCAGATTAATATTAAATCCTTTGATAAAATAAACATCGTTAATCCTAATAATCCAATCCTGAAAGCTAGCGGATCATCCATCCACCTTGGTCTAAATATCCGCCCCCTCTATATCCACCAGGTTCTTGAGCATAGATCTAGCGAAATCCATCCGTTCAAATATATCCAGGTTGCATCCTTCTTGCCGTATGTGGGCCAAGTTAAAGGTTCGAGCGGTGCGCTCCTGGTCTATGTAGGTTACTAAATAATCATTCTTTACGTTGCTGAGAATAAGCTTGGTGTGATCATCAAAGAAATTAATCTGGGAAAAAAATTAAAAATTTTAAAACTTAAGATTTACCGATAGAACATTTTGATAAGAATTAAACAAATGACATCGTTGACTTTTTTTTTCTGTGAGTCAACTACCTAAAGTTTATTTTCACAATTCAATTATTAATAAAAAAAGATAAAAGTGCTTGTTCATAAGAAAATATTTGTTCAACTCACTTGAAGAGTTCCATCACTCAGGTAGAGGACAATGGCCTTGGCTGTGCGGAACCACTTCTTGAGATATAAGGATCCAGACCAACTGATCGGGTCGCTACTGCAGGAATATTCCAGATCCCCACCCTGGATAAATCAAGTTTACAATCTCATTTATTGTGTCAGTTTATAATCTTTAGAATTTCTTAACCAAGTCAATTTTATTATAATCTATTCAAATATATAATTACATGTATAAAGAAAAATTGCACACACTATTTAGACAAGTTTTTAAAAAATAAATAAATTGGGAAATTTAAGGTAGATATTTAAGTTAGAAATTTACATGAATTAAATGCTCATCCATATAGCGTGCAAAATACTGAAGAAGAGTTGTCTTTCTTTCCAAGTCTTCAGGTACCATGTCCACAGGGAAAGCTGACAATTTTCCCGTTACATCGTAGTACTGAATGGACCTACAGGGAAAACATTATCTCATTGAATGTACAATCATCAAACAATTATAATTATGGTCGGGTTTATATTTAGTGGTGTAATTATCGTTTTATTTATGTAGCCGAGTGGTGGCCAAGTTAAATTAGAAACAATGAAGTTCAATTCACTTGGTTAGGATATCAAACAGTTTATTTCGGAAGTACAAGAATGGGCCATGAACAAGTTAACACATCAGTCATCGCTCCATGCGCTACCTCAACACTATCCAACTAACAATCTCCTCTCACACAGACCAGGGGCAGTGTGTCACTGGCCCACCGGTGTGTCCCTACCCATCATGTGACTGACCTCCCCGTGCAGTAAAACACGGGTAGTTGGTCAGTCGCTCTGGGTGAACTCCAGTCGCATGGAGGGCTGGAGTAAACCCGCACTGACCCTGTGAAGGTCACTAAAGCAGACTGCTGAGGTCAACTCTAGCAGACGGCTACATTTAGAAAATAAACTTTTATTTCATAAAATATAGTTTTGTGCAAGAAATTTAACATTATTTTAACTATGATATGTTAAAGCAGAATTAATTAGGCAATTTAGTGTACGAGTCTGGCTGTATAACCATAAGGGTTTTGTATTGTTGCATCTGGCTTAATTGCATTGTCACCATTGTGTTTCTCATGTATTACAACTGTGAGCCACTGCTCTATAAGACAAAGTTGGTAACAAAGAGTTGCTCTCTCAACTGTGAGCCACTGCTCTATAAGACAAAGTTGGTACCAAAGAGTTGCTCTCTCAACTGTGAGCCACTGCTCTATAAGACAAAGTTGGTAACAAAGAGTTGCTCTCTCAACTGACTGATGACCACATAAATGACATCTTGCTGACACTATTTGCTACACTATATTTTCTTAGTTAAGCATGCCTAGTGGGTCTTCTTGACCCCTCCAATAATGGCAAGTCCAAAGGTTTGCCAATCTCTATCAGTTATAAAGGGTGTATAGACCAACCTGCCATCTGGAGCCAGGATGATCCGAGAGGTGTCGTTATACAAGACACCCAAGGCATCGCTGGACAGCTGGAATCCAAAGCCGTATTTGTTTGAGTAGTCGACCCACTTAGTGACCCACGTCACCTCACAAGCCATTGGAGCAGGGTTATTTCTGGAACCTGAACATGACGTAGAAACAATTAATGATTTTTATGTTTAATATAAATGTGTACGTCTAGAAGTGGATCTATTCAATTCCTGAATTCAGCTCCTGAATATCAGCTACTAAATATAAGCTACTGAATATAAGCTACTGAATATAAGCTACTGTATATAAGCTACTTAATATAAGCTACTGAATATAAGCTACTGAATATAAGCTACTTATAGCCATGAATCTATTAAGCTGAAAATGTTTGGATGTAACACTCTGCTTTAAATTAAAAATATATTTTTAAACTGAGTATAATTGCAATTCTGTAGTTCTCCTAAGTTAACGTTTAAAGCCTCAAAGCGGGGTAATGCGGGCCTTGCCTCTAATACCAAAGCGCGGTAAAGGGGGCTTCGATAGCACTCTCTTTAGTAATGAAATCATAAGAAAGTAGAAACTCTTCATTTAGTGAGTGAAGCTTTAGTCGACTTCCGGAAATGTTGGTGTTTGCTTTCGCCAGTGCCTTCGCTCGTTTCGCAAAGTTTTGTGGTAGTTTTTACCTTTTTTTTTGAAGATGTGATTTTGCAATACTTTTTTGTAATAATAATAGAACTAAACTAAGGGCCGCGGTGGTCTATCGGTAGCGCGCTTCACTACCGAACCGAGGTAGAAGAGAGTCACGGATTCTATTCTTGGTGCTGCATGGCTCACGGGGCATTGTGCTGGCCACACAATCCCTTGCTCGTTAGTTGTGGCTAAATAAAAACTTGTGAACGCTACTTCACTTGCCCAATAGTCCGTCATGGACTGGAAAGGGAGTTATTTTAGAACTAAACTACAGGTAAAAATAGTATTAAACTCAAGACGGTCTTTTGGACACATAAAATAACCATTTTGTAAGCTTATCCCAAAAGATGAAGTCAGTATAATAATATAAATACATTTTCAGCAATTTTTTTAATTCATAACCAATTGATCGCAATAAACGTGAAATCCTTACGGGACTGAGGCGTAATTTTAGAGAAAACCTTATGGGCTTTAAACGTTAATTCTTTGTCATTTATTTGTGGTTGACTTTTAGGTGGTTTGTTTTTATAATTATTATTATTTTTGTTGACTAACCTTTAGGCATGTGTTCAAGACAGCTCCCCAAAATATTGAGTAGCAATGAAGCAGCCCCTTGCTTGGAGTTGTCTGGAAGAATGAATCAATAGTTATTGACCTTACAATGCAATATTTACAAATATTTGACATATGAACAGAGGCTAAAGTTAGGTCAGTCAGATTTATCGACACATTCGTCGACAGTTTACCACTCACTTAAAATTATACTTGACTATCTCTTAATATTTTGTGTTACGGGCGCCATAATAAGAATTATCTTAATTTGATCTCAAGTAATCCATCTACTTGATCACATGCCATGGACCCATCTAGTTGATGACATGACATGGACCCACCTCGAGGCTGTGGTGACCTAGATCTGTCCTCTCCCTCATCTTTGTTGATGGAAACAGGGGCCATCATGTCCTTGCCATTTCTGCCACCTTCAATTCGTCCTTGAGTAGGACGTGGGGACTTTTTCTCTGGTATATCCTGTCCAAAAGAAACAAATTGCAAATTATTGTCCTATCCAAATGAAACAAATTGCAAGTTATTGTCCTAAGGGGTCGTCCATTAATGACGTCACGCGCCTAGGTGGGGTAGGGGTCACGCACTTGTGATGATGGGGATTGGGTTTTTTTTTATTAAAGGAATGTGACGTCATCTCAAAACACCCTACTTTAAATAAAAGTTCCACTTAAATATTTGATTGCTTTCAATTTATTTAATGACGTTTTCAATGACTTACACTAAATACATACTTATATGACAAAAAAGTGATTTGCAACATGCCAATTTTCAATTAGAAAATACCCCTTTTTTTGGGGAGGGGGGGGAGGGGGTGTCAAAGCTTTATGACGTCATATTGGAAGGGGGGTCTACTTTTTGTGACGAAGTGTGACGATGGGGGGTAAAAAACCGTCCAAAATCGCTTGACGTCATTTATGGACGGGCCTTAACCAAATAAAACAAATTGCAAATTATTGTCATTTCAGATTTTAAAATTAAAAGTTCATCTACCGGTACAAGTAAAGGTATAAAAAGAAAATATCGAGCACAAAATCTAAAATAAATGTAAAGCCAAAATTTATAAAAAAATTAATGAGAATTGAGAAGTGGAATATTGTATTTAAAAAAAAATCCTTGAGCTTTGATCCTTGTTTAATAAATAAACAATTAAACTCAATAAATGATTTATTTAATCCTATCTCTGCTTGATGATTTTAAAATTGGCCTCAATGTATTATCAATGAATGTCTAAAATATTTGAGAGTAAAACTGGACTAGTAAAGACTAATGCTGCCATACACAAAATAAAAGACGAATAGAAAAGTGTCACTCACAGCCTGACAAAGTTATGATCTCCTGGCCACAGTCAAGTAGGTCAATTAGTAAGGCATCAGTCGGTGGGAAATTGATTACACATAAAAGTATTTTGTATTACATAATAAATGAAAACCAAGCTCATAAGTTATAAGTTTTATTAAACTGATCAATTACCTCCAGTTCTTTTTCTTCCAAGAGATTCTCCGACCTGGAGTCGAGGTGCATCTGACTTAGTGCATTTCCTAACTGGCCCATAGGGTCTGACTTTGGCTCAGGTGGCACATAGGACATAGGCCTGAAACGATACACAATACAATAAGTAAAATTTGAACTTAGACTAAAAGAAAATTTAAGTAAAACAACTTTGAGAAATATAACATCAATTGCCAAATACTCTGATCGATATCACAAAAATAGATTGACTTTAGGAACTGACTTTTAATAATATTATACAACATTTCACACAAAAGAAAAGGAAAGTAGTAATTTACAGTTTAAATTTAAGTGTATAGCAATAATGTTTACACAGCAAGCAACTCCTCACTTTTAGCACAGTATTCAAAATAAATCACAGCAGGATGTGGTGAAACCATCAGCCATTAACACAACATAAAATCTATTTCTAAAACACATAAGGACTTTTAATCAAACAGAATTAAACCAAAAATGTATCCAACAAAACCATTATTTGTGAGGCGGCTTAACTTTTGGTTTCAACTCTGGATAGTTACAATAAAGTAAACACTGCAATTCCAAAATTCCATGTTCAGTTAGTTGAAGTTACCCCACCCCGCCAGCAGTCATCTGGAGTTGAGCCTGGTTTGTACCAACACACCTCCCTGTTGACCAAATACCTAATGATTTAAGTCTACATCAGCCCCTACCACTATCATAAATGGAGGGATGCGATTTTATAAATAGACCTGACAAAAAACTCTGTGATCATTGTGTTGGACAGGGAATTTTTAATATATATAATATATACAAAATATAGATCTGAGAAAGGGAATTTATAAAAAAGTGAAGTGTATATAAGATATAAGAGTATCAATCAGAATCATGTCCAAACCTATCTCTTCTATACACATTTCTTTTTATTCTAAATAATGCTTCATTCCATCTCTGGTTTGTGGACACTGACTTGGGGGGTTGGGGTCTACCAGCCCCTGGATGGGAACACCTGTAGACACTGACTTGGGGGGTTGGGGTCTACCAGCCCCTGGATGGGAACACCTGTAGACACTGACTTGGGGGTTTGGGGTCTATCAACCCCTGGATGGGAACACCTGTAGACACTGACTTGGGGGTTTGGGGTCTACCAGCCCCTGGATGGGAACACCTGTAGACACTGACTTGGGGGTTTGGGGTCTACCAGCCCCTGGATGGGAACACCTGTAGACACTGACTTGGGGGTTTGGGGTCTACCAGCCCCTGGATGGGAACACCTGTAGACACTGACTTGGGGGGTTGGGGTCATTTCCATGGGTCTATCATCCCCTGGATGGGAACACCTGTAAGAGTAAGCCTAACCAAAATGGAGTGTAAATGTACTTGTAGAAACTGGGTCACAAAAACCAAACCTTCAACAACACAGTCAACTGCACCAAGATGAACCAATAAAATATTTATTGTCTATTTGCCCAGCTGACCAGTATTTAGGGTGATGCATCACTTTGAAAAAGTGATTCTGATAAACAAACAACACCGTGTATAACTGTATGACATGTGTTCAAAACTTGAATGGCCATGTTTTCAAAGTAGGTATTCAATCTAAGGTACATATATTGGCCATCAGTAAGTTTCTGATAAAACAGTTTTTTCCTTCTATGGTCTGTTTGCTTACAAAGGCCAGTAAATCAGTAAGAATAAATAAGATTAAAAACTGTGAAGTTACCTGTTGGTATACCTGGATGGGAACTTGGGCATGGCCGTGCAACAGGCGGGCGAAAGGGAAGGAGGGAGAAAGCCACAGGTGAAAAACTCATCTGAGAGAATATCCTGTAGATTAAAAGAAACCATTGTATCATACAACTGTAATCAACCAATTGATGAAGATGAATTTTCACATCTAAAATAATGTACATTAAGTAATAAAATATAATAACATGTACATTAAGTAATAAAATATAATAACATGTACATTAAGTAATAAAATATAATAACATGTAAAAAAAAATGTCAATGAATGGCTACTAAATCTGACAAGAAGCAAATCACATAATAAAGAGTGCATATATCTGTGATCATCTGCATTTCTTCCTGACAATTAAAAAGTTTAACTTGAAATTAAAACAAATTATAAAACAAAGATAACATTTTTTTAACCAGTTTTTATCATTGTCTAAAATGAATGACACTCTAATTAATAAGCAAGAAATCTCCTGCAATTAACTTAAACATTTTTTTTTATTGTCTCCTCGTGCTTAAACTTTTTCCTGTGTCTCAAGGCTTCAACCTCTTCTTCTACACAAGCTTCAATGACAACCAATGACAAACCAATGACAACCAATGACAACATCCATATTTCATAAATCCCTAAATGCTGAAACAAGAGTTAAAACAAAAAGACTAAAAAGTTAAAATATTGTTAAAAACTGTTGAAAGACCAAGTTACCTGCAGGGTGGGCCGACTGACAGGGTCAGGGTGGAGACACCTGCGGATGAGGTTCTTCGCTGAGGTGGAGAGTGAGGGCGGCAGAGTATAGTTGTTTTGGGTTATCCTCTGGTACGTTTCCTTCAGTGTCGTAGTTTCGAAAGGTGGGCGGCCCACTAGCAAGGCGTACCTAGGAACCATTGAGTGAGAATCGCATGAAACATTTGGAAATATGTCTTGGTACCAAAGTTTGAGATTAAATTTCTTTTAGTCAGGAATGCGATAGATCCCAAAAATTCTGATGTAGTCAATGAGGACATGAGGACATACATTGTTAGCAATATTTTAATCTATAGACACATGCAATTAAATGTTGGTTTTTGAACCCTGCTGCACCCTGGTCGTACATCTTTTACTGAAGCTTCAAATTAGCACAAGTCATGAAAACCTCAGTTATAAATCTCAACGAATGTTGACTATGGAAAGATACAAGTTATCTAGATACAAGTTATCTAGATACAAGTTATCTAGATACAAGTTATCTAGATACAAGTTATCTAGATACAAGTTATCTAGATACAAGTTATCTAGATACAAGTTATCTAGATACAAGTTATCTAGATACAAGTTATCTAGATACAAGTTATCTAGATACAAGTTATCTAGATACAAGTTATCTAGATACAAGTTATCTAGATACAAGTTATCTAGATACAAGTTATCTAGATACAAGTTATCTAGATACAAGTTATCTAGATACAAGTTATCTAGATACAAGTTATCTAGATACAAGTTATCTAGATACAAGTTATCTAGATACAAGTTATCTAGATACAAGTTATCTAGATACAAGTTATCTAGATACAAGTTATCTAGATACAAGTTATCTAGATACAAGTTATCTAGATACAAGTTATCTAGATACAAGTTATCTAGATACAAGTTATCTAGATACAAGTTATCTAGATACAAGTTATCTAGATACAAGTTATCTAGATACAAGTTATCTAGATACAAGTTATCTAGATACAAGTTATCTAGATACAAGTTATCTAGATACAAGTTATCTAGATACAAGTTATCTAGATACAAGTTATCTAGATACAAGTTATCTAGATACAAGTTATCTAGATACAAGTTATCTAGATACAAGTTATCTAGATACAAGTTATCTAGATACAAGTTATCTAGATACAAGTTATCTAGATACAAGTTATCTAGATACAAGTTATCTAGATACAAGTTATCTAGATACAAGTTATCTAGATACAAGTTATCTAGATACAAGTTATCTAGATACAAGTTATCTAGATACAAGTTATCTAGATACAAGTTATCTAGATACAAGTTATCTAGATACAAGTTATCTAGATACAAGTTATCTAGATACAAGTTATCTAGATACAAGTTATCTAGATACAAGTTATCTAGATACAAGTTATCTAGATACAAGTTATCTAGATACAAGTTATCTAGATACAAGTTATCTAGATACAAGTTATCTAGATACAAGTTATCTAGATACAAGTTATCTAGATACAAGTTATCTAGATACAAGTTATCTAGATACAAGTTATCTAGATACAAGTTATCTAGATACAAGTTATCTAGATACAAGTTATCTAGATACAAGTTATCTAGATACAAGTTATCTAGATACAAGTTATCTAGATACAAGTTATCTAGATACAAGTTATCTAGATACAAGTTATCTAGATACAAGTTATCTAGATACAAGTTATCTAGATACAAGTTATCTAGATACAAGTTATCTAGATACAAGTTATCTAGATACAAGTTATCTAGATACAAGTTATCTAGATACAAGTTATCTAGATACAAGTTATCTAGATACAAGTTATCTAGATACAAGTTATCTAGATACAAGTTATCTAGATACAAGTTATCTAGATACAAGTTATCTAGATACAAGTTATCTAGATACAAGTTATCTAGATACAAGTTATCTAGATACAAGTTATCTAGATACAAGTTATCTAGATACAAGTTATCTAGATACAAGTTATCTAGATACAAGTTATCTAGATACAAGTTATCTAGATACAAGTTATCTAGATACAAGTTATCTAGATACAAGTTATCTAGATACAAGTTATCTAGATACAAGTTATCTAGATACAAGTTATCTAGATACAAGTTATCTAGATACAAGTTATCTAGATACAAGTTATCTAGATACAAGTTATCTAGATACAAGTTATCTAGATACAAGTTATCTAGATACAAGTTATCTAGATACAAGTTATCTAGATACAAGTTATCTAGATACAAGTTATCTAGATACAAGTTATCTAGATACAAGTTATCTAGATACAAGTTATCTAGATACAAGTTATCTAGATACAAGTTATCTAGATACAAGTTATCTAGATACAAGTTATCTAGATACAAGTTATCTAGATACAAGTTATCTAGATACAAGTTATCTAGATACAAGTTATCTAGATACAAGTTATCTAGATACAAGTTATCTAGATACAAGTTATCTAGATACAAGTTATCTAGATACAAGTTATCTAGATACAAGTTATCTAGATACAAGTTATCTAGATACAAGTTATCTAGATACAAGTTATCTAGATACAAGTTATCTAGATACAAGTTATCTAGATACAAGTTATCTAGATACAAGTTATCTAGATACAAGTTATCTAGATACAAGTTATCTAGATACAAGTTATCTAGATACAAGTTATCTAGATACAAGTTATCTAGATACAAGTTATCTAGATACAAGTTATCTAGATACAAGTTATCTAGATACAAGTTATCTAGATACAAGTTATCTAGATACAAGTTATCTAGATACAAGTTATCTAGATACAAGTTATCTAGATACAAGTTATCTAGATACAAGTTATCTAGATACAAGTTATCTAGATACAAGTTATCTAGATACAAGTTATCTAGATACAAGTTATCTAGATACAAGTTATCTAGATACAAGTTATCTAGATACAAGTTATCTAGATACAAGTTATCTAGATACAAGTTATCTAGATACAAGTTATCTAGATACAAGTTATCTAGATACAAGTTATCTAGATACAAGTTATCTAGATACAAGTTATCTAGATACAAGTTATCTAGATACAAGTTATCTAGATACAAGTTATCTAGATACAAGTTATCTAGATACAAGTTATCTAGATACAAGTTATCTAGATACAAGTTATCTAGATACAAGTTATCTAGATACAAGTTATCTAGATACAAGTTATCTAGATACAAGTTATCTAGATACAAGTTATCTAGATACAAGTTATCTAGATACAAGTTATCTAGATACAAGTTATCTAGATACAAGTTATCTAGATACAAGTTATCTAGATACAAGTTATCTAGATACAAGTTATCTAGATACAAGTTATCTAGATACAAGTTATCTAGATACAAGTTATCTAGATACAAGTTATCTAGATACAAGTTATCTAAGTCTAGAGTGTTGGAGTTATCTTGGTTTAAACTGCTATAACTTGGCCAATAAAGAATAGGTGCCAAAAAAATCTGGAACAAATGAATACTCCACAAAAATTTTTTTGTTTACGTACGTGATACAACCAACAGCCCATATATCGGCCTCGAAGGAGTGTCCTTTCTTCTGTAAGACCTCTGGAGCTATGTAGTTGGGGGTGCCGCAGACAGTCCTGAGGAAGACATCAAAACTCATTCTCAAACATCTCACTATTTCTCGATATGAGTTTTAGGAGGAACATTTTGGATGAAATGACATTTGAAAGATTAAGAATGACAGCAACTTGGTTTTGTGCTGGACTCATGAAGAAATGAGCCATTACCAGCTCAAACTTGGCTCAAGAAGAAATGAGCCATTACCAGCTCAAACTGTAGTTGCCCCAAACATGGTCATTGGAATGTGGCCAAAGCTTCAAGTTAGGTCATCAAACAACTGCTGACCTAAAGAAGAAAAGTCCACACAACATTGACACAGCATTGACAGAACATTGACACAGCATGGCGGTTAGAAGAACATCAAAAGATTCATGGGGAAGAGGGTGAGAGAGAAGACCTAAAACAAATTAAGAAACAATAACCACAGGAAATTTTCAGCTCCCCCCCCCAACAATCAAAAGAAGATAACCAACAAACTTTAATCTCCCCCCTCCCCTCTCCTCCCAAAATTGGCTATAGTGTTGGTATTCTCTAACTCAATAAGTCACATTACATTGTCATTTATTTTATAAAAACTTACAAATTGAAGAGATGAAATATATTCATTCACTATATCCCAGCTTGTAGTACTCACCTGGGACTGTCATGTATGTCATCTGGGACTGTCATGTATGTCATCTGGGACTGTCATGTATGTCACCTGGGACTGTCATGTATGTCACCTGGGACTGTCATGTATGTCATCTGGGACTGTCATGTATGTCACCTGGGACTGTCATGTATGTCATCTGGGACTGTCATGTATGTCATCTGGGACTGTCATGTATGTCACCTGGGACTGTCATGTATGTCACCTGGGACTGTCATGTATATCATCTGGGACTGTCATGTATGTCACCTGGGACTGTCATGTATGTCACCTGGGACTGACATGTATGTCACCTGGGACTGTCATGTATGTCACCTGGGACTGTCATGTATGTCACCTGGGACTGTCATGTATGTCATCTGGGACTGTCATGTATGTCATCTGGGACTGTCATGTATGTCACCTGGGACTGTCATGTATGTCACCTGGGACTGTCATGTATGTCACATGGGACTGTCATGTATGTCACCTGGGACTGTCATGTATGTCACCTGGGACTGTCATGTGAATAATCTACTTTTTGAAATAAAATAAAAATAATTGAAGTTTTATTGTAGAATTCTTCTAGTGTAATGTGAGGCCAGAGCTCACTCCATACCTAATCTTATTTCATGTAAAAGAAAACACCAAGAAAACAAACACGCTATCAACATTTATAGCTCTAATAAAAATGCAAGTGTAGACATAAACCATGGATAATTGTAGGATGCAATAATCTTCAGTAACAGATAATAAAAGATTCATTCCATATTTTTTTTTAAAATCTTAAGTTATTGTAAAATTTCTCCCATAGTGATTTGCATTCTTAGGAATAAATTTCTCAATGAATATTTAAGTATTTAAGAAGTCCATCTACTTCTCTTCCAATTAAATTTATTGTTGGTGAATGTGATGTTATGATTGGTTGGTGAATGTGGTGTTATGATTGGTTGGTGAATGTGATGTTATGATTGGTTGGTGAATGTGATGTTATGATTGGTTGGTGAATGTGGTGTTATGATTGGTTGGTGAATGTGGTGTTACGATTGGTTTGTGAATGTGGTGTTATGATTGTTTGGTGAATGTAGTGCTATGGTTTAGAAAAGTGACTTACATTTTCTTCTCTCCTTCGTAATCCACCTTGGTGGCCAGGCCGAAATCTGCAAGTTTGAGATCCATTGCCTCATTGAGCAGCATGTTCCCAAGCTTCAAGTCTCTGTGGATGATCTGGTTGCCGTGGACATAATCCACGCCGTCCACAAGTTGTCTTAGATAGTACCGGACCTCAGGTTCTGTCAGACACTTTCTGTGTTTAAGGACATGGACCAAGGACTGCAGATAGAAATCAAATATTTCAATACTGAGACATGAGACTGGTGGCCCCATTGAATAGGAAAACTAGTTACACAGATAAATTAAATGTAGCAACAGCAAACATTTCTTGATTAGTGATACCTTTCAATAACTAAATGTTTTTTCCACTAGAATATTACATTGACACAAAGCAGATTTAATAGGGTTTGTTATTTCTAAAACCGGAAAACGTCACAGCACAATGAGTGGTGTTATATTTTTAGATTACATTTTAGCGGAGCAATGTTTTGAAGCATAAAGACAGTCGAATCACTATGTGCTCAAAATTGTTAGCACAGTAAAATTACGAAACTGTTGTTCCTTTTTCAAGTGCAATAAGCTGTCTTAAATTAACGAAGAATTAGCAAATAGCTGATAAGATACATTCTTCTCAATATACCTAATTTTACATATTGACTCGTATCTTTTATTAAATTTTAAT
This sequence comes from Ampullaceana balthica, assembly GCA_944989445.1. Classification (NCBI taxonomy): domain Eukaryota; kingdom Metazoa; phylum Mollusca; class Gastropoda; family Lymnaeidae; genus Ampullaceana; species Ampullaceana balthica. Next base: position 486,026 of record CALYLW010000261.1, on the reverse strand, counting down.
GAAATTTGTCCTTAAAAAAAGATAAATATACATATAATATTTCTATTAATAGACTTCCGCCATATTATGACAAGGTCCATTGAAGATCAGTTCCACTGAGTACTCCCTTAAGACTTCTAGTCAAGTTCTATGCTCAGGATCTGCTGTAAAACGTTAAAGATTTTAAATTGCTTAAAAACACGAGACTCACTTTGCGGCTGCAGTTTTCCAGAATAATGTAGACATTCTGGTCGTCTTCGAAATAACTGACGAACTCAACGACGTTACGATGTTTCAAATTTTTCTGAAGCTGTACTTCACGAAGGATCTGAGGAAATCATTAGTATTGGTCATTATTGGGTCATTGGTCATCAAACGTATAAAGTGGTCAAACTCAGAGGGAAACAGACAAAAAATCTGCATTATTCCTTTGATGCCCCTACAACAAAGTACGTACCAGACTTGAAGTATTGACATAATAGTACATGTATCATAGAGATGTATTATAGAGATGTATCATAGAGATGTATGATAGAGATGTATTATAGAGATGTATCATAGAGATGTATTATAGAGATGTATTATAGAGATGTATTATAGAGATGTATCATAGAGATGTATTATAGAGATGTATTATAGAGATGTATTATAGAGATGTATTATAGAGATGTATTATAAAGATGTATTATAGAGATGTATTATAGAGATGTATTATAGAGATGTATTAGGATATCCTGACATCCATCTGTTAATCAATTGGTGATAATGTGTGTGTGTGTGTGGGCACGGACGGGGGAACATAATGATCTATTTGTTGACTAACACTATGTCCTGTGTGTTACTGACTACTACTGTATTGGTGTTTACTGATTCTGAATTGGTGTGTAAATGTAGGCTGTTTGTTTCCCAAAGCTACAAGGCTTGGCAGAGCTGAATATTTGACATGTACTAGTGAAGAGTTGCCTGATTGTCCTTGGGATGTTCACAGAGAAAAACAGCAAGCATTAAGTCCAGGAAACTTGACCAGTGAGCTTCCTAAACACTGACCTTTTGCTTCTGGTGTGGCTTGGCTATTCTGGTCTTGCTGATAATTTTTCCAGCATAAACTCTGTTTGAGTCCAAGTTCAACATCTCGTAACACCGGGCGAACCCACCCTGCAAACAAACAAAATTAAAAAAATTAAACAAGAAATACATAAAGATAAACATAAAGATAAACATAAAGATAAACATAAAGATAAACATAAAGATAAACATAAAGATAAACATAAAGATAAACATAAAGATAAACATAAAGATAAACATAAAGATAAACATAAAGATAAACATAAAGATAAACATAAAGATAAACATAAAGATAAACATAAAGATAAACATAAAGATAAACATAAAGATAAACATAAAGATAAACATAAAGATAAACATAAAGATAAACATAAAGATAAACATAAAGATAAACATAAAGATAAACATAAACATACATTAAAAAAACAATTTAAAAAAAACACACATAAAGATATAGAGAGTTAAAACAATGGTTACATATTACAGTGATACTGATGAAAGTCAGCTGGTTCTGAGTGGACAGGAGTTGGACTGGGGTATGAGTGGGACAGGAGTGGGACTGGGGTATGAGTGGGACAGGAGTTGGACTGGGGTATGAGTGGGACAGGAGTGGGACTGGGGTATGAGTGGGACAGGAGTGGGACTGGGGTATGAGTGGGACAGGAGTTGGACTGGGGTATGAGTGGGACAGGAGTGGGACTGGGGTATGAGTGGGACAGGAGTGGGACTGGGGTATGAGTGGGACAGGAGTTGGACTGGGGTATGAATGGGACAGGAGTGGGACTGGGGTATGAGTGGGACAGGAGTGGGACTGGGGTATGAGTGGGACAGGAGTGGGACTGGGGTATGAGTGGGACAGGAGTGGGACTGGGGTATGAGTGGGACAGGAGTGGGACTGGGGTAGACAGGAGTGGGACTGGGGTATGAGTGGGACAAGAGTGGGACTGGGGTAGACAGGAGTGGACAGGAGTGGGACTGGGGTAGACAGGAGTGGACAGGAGTGGGACTGGGGTATGAGTGGGACAAGAGTGGAATAGGAGAAATCAAAGATTTATAAATTAAATTCATGGACCCTCTTCTAATAAGGATAGACCCCCTTCTAACCAAAGGAGGGACCCCCTTCTAACCAAAGGATGGACCGACCCCCTTCCAATCAAAGGATGGACCACATTGTAATCACATGTACGTTTCAAAGGTTTCAGGTTGTCCAATGTCCTGGATGTAAGGGATCACGATGACCTGTCCATGTATGCCGGGGCGGGGAGCTAGCCTCATGACTGCAGACACAAGTGAAAGACGGTTCAAGTCTATGTCAATATTCCACCAATCCCTGGCTCAGCTGTGGTGTTCACTTTGAAATGTTCAGTTGCACAGTGTACACACCACCACTACACACTGTACACACCACCAATACACACTGTACACACCCCCAGTACACAGTGTACACACCACCACTACAGTGTACACACCACCACTACACAGTGTACACACCACTACTACACAGTGTACACACCACTACTACACAGTGTACACACCACTATTACACAGTGTACACACCACTACAAAACAACAGCTACGACCACCACAACAACTACATCTTCAACATGGTAAGCAGCGAGATGACTCAATAGGCAATAGAAATATAAAGCTGAACAAAACTCGACATTTTATTGAACATACTTGTCATTATAAATGATGGTCTAAGTCAGAGAACTAGTAGATGCAGACAAAAAGCTCAACACGAACAGACGCAGGAACTTTGATTGGTTAGGTGTTGTCTAGGTGTTGTATAGGTGATGTCTAGATGCGACTCATCCATAAGTTTGTCTAGGTGTTGTCTAGATGCGACTCATCCATAAGTTTGTCTAGGTGTTGTCTAGATGCGACTCATCCATAAGTTTGTCTAGGTGTTGTCTAGGTGATGTCTAGGTGTTGTCTAGGTACGACTCATCCAGCTCATCTACATGATACTGGGTAAATTGGTGGCATTGATGTTGAAGGTCAATCACTGCAGCTGGTCAAAAAATGGACATTGTCCAGTGGACAGAGAATGGATTGAGAAGAACTGCCGTGTGAAAAGATGAATGGGTCTGGACAACACAATTGACGGGACTGACCAGAAGGAAGAGCGGACCTTTTGGCCAGGGAAAACACCAAGGACCGGACACAACAGATCTCTCAGCTTTACGGATCTTTCAGATACTGGGAAAAAAAAGAGGGGGGGGGGAGGACAAGAGAAAAGTCAGGGCTTCTCAAATAGGGATTTATGGAACAGTTGTCTCCAGGGACATGGGGCTTCTCAAATAAGGATTTATGGAACAGTTGTCTCCAGGGACATGGGGCTTCTCAAATAAGGATTTATGGAACAGTTGTCTCCAGGGACATGGGGCTTCTCAAATAAGGATTTATGGAACAGTTGTCTCCAGGGACATGGGGCTTCTCACATAAGGATTTATGGAACAGTTGTCTCCAGGGACATGGGGGCTTCTCAAATAAGGATTTATGGAACAGTTGTCTCCAGGGACATGGGGCTTCTCAAATAAGGATTTATGGAACAGTTGTTTGCAGGCTCACAGCCAGACTGCATGTCTCATAGGTATCCAATGTACAACAATGTCAAAGTGTTTCATGTTATAAATAGGTGTACAAGTACAAGATACACCTAATGGGTGTACAAGTACAAGATACACCTGATGGGTGTACAAGTACAAGATACACCTGATATGTGTTTAAGTACAAGATACCACAAATAGGTGTCTGATACAAAACATGTCCAAGATACATCCAGATGTGACCAAGCCTATTTATTCTGTGCCATAATATGGTCTAAAAATGACCACCAAGTTGACCATTGGTCAACCTGTAGGAAACTCAGTAGTAAGGAATTTTAAATTAAAAAATGAGTTTAAATAAGGATTTTTAAAAACACCATTTTATTCCAATGCACTAAAATGGACAAAACTAATTATATGCACACAATACGATTTCATTTAATTCTTCATGTCTACAAAAGTAAAAGCGTGGGCGCATTGAAAAATACAATTTCCCTTTGATTACCTCGAAGACAATTGGGAATTGTTGAGTCAGCAGCAAAAAAAAATAACTTGACAGCGACAGCTGACTGCAAATTAAATCAATTTTGTAATATTGTATTGTCACCGGGGATACGAGAGTCTACCAAATGTCAACCCAATCGAACTATGCGATGTGCGTTAAAATGACGTTGCAAGATTTGACGCTGACAGACACACACAACACAGAAATTAAAGCACGTAATAAAACAAACCCGTAAAAACAAAGTTTTTGACTATAAATCCCTTATATATGAGACATAACTAGAAGAATTGATTATGTTCAAACGTGACAAATATTTACAGACTGAATCTGTCTTAACTCCCCTTTGCTTTTAACCCGGGTGGGGGGTGGGAGAGGGGAACGGTCTTGTCACCGATCGCTGGACCGAGCTCAGCGTGACACGCAAAATGTAAACAAAAGCATGCCGGTTTACCTGGTTAAAACACGATATGTGTTCACCTATGGCTGGCGTGAAGTCAAGTGACCCGTAAAATGTAAACGATAGACATATAGTTTATATAGATAAACTAAAAATGCATTAATTAAATAACTGTACGTTCGATCGATCTGATTTTGATACGATGCATTGTTAGGTGACACGGGTCCGTGTGCCAAATTTCAGCTCGATGGCATGACGGGAAGTGGGTCAATTTTGACTTCTAATTTTCCGCGGTGCCCAAGACAGAGAAAGACGGCGGTGAAGTTAATATAAGGGATTTTAAAAGGTCATGTCGCGAATAAGGTCATGTTATAGAAGGTCATGTTATAGACCAAACCTTGAACTCTATACCATGTAGGCCATGACCTTAAACAGAAGTTCATGTTATAGACCATGACCAAACACAGAAGGTCATAACGCAACTCTCTGCACGTGAAGACAAACCAACTTGACCTTCCAACATGACGCAGCAGTTTCTTTGTTTTCTGAAGAGTTTGGGTGGACACAGGCGCTATCCATATGACCGCCAGGAGTGACATTCTGGCCTAGGTCGTGAGAACAACTGCACTGTTGTGAAGTCATCCAATACGTCACATTGTGACCTTGACATTTGGAGAGTCAACATGGAATCTGGAGACGCTGAAATGAGTTTTGTTGTTGACCAGATTTACCAGTTAGACATGACACAATGGTGTCCGTCTCCTTGAAATGACACAATGGTGTCCGCCAGTTCAAAATGACACAATGGTGTCCGCCAGTTCAAAATGACACAATGGTGTCCGACAGTTCAAAATGACACAATGGTGTCCGTCAGTTAGAAATCACCGGACAGGTCACTGCAGGTTACACGTCACAGAAACTACCAAAGCCAAAGATTAAAATAGACTCATGTCCGCTGGGAGTAGTTTGTGTCATTGCTCTGGTCACGGGCGGTGGTTTCTTGTCTGTCTGGACCGCGTCATCGAATCTCATTAAACTTCTGTCATGAAGAGTACTATCAAACAGAATTGCATAAATTTGACATTTTGTAACACACATAAGTTTCAGTGAAAGTATCTGTGGTATAAAGTGGAAAGAAAATAACATCTTTAGTCACCACCAGCCCAGCCCCGCGTTGGTCCGTATCGAAATTTTGAAAGCAATGCTAAAACTACTTAGGTGGGGTCGGTCCTCACTTCCTTAGGTGGGGTCGGTCCTCACTTCCTTAGGTGGGGTCGGTCCTCACTTCCTTAGGTGGGGTCGGTCCTCACTTCCTTAGGTGGGGTCGGTCCTCACGTCCTTAGGTGGGGTCGGTCCTCACTTCCTTAGGTGGGGTCGGTCCTCACTTCCTTAGGTGGGGTCGGTCCTCACGTCCTTAGGTGGGGTCGGTCCTCACTTCCTTAGTTTGAACCATCCGTTGGTTGTCTTACAATACAACAAGAATATTTCAAATTCTGAGTTTGTTTCATTTCAAAGTATTTCCTGAAGCTACTCATGAAACTATTTCTTGAGATTTGTAACCACATTCATTCAACCTAAAATAGGCATCTTGCGAAGTTAAACATAATTCTGTTATTTTAAAGATTTTCGGTCTAAATGCCACATTATATGTGTGTATGTGTTGATGACATGTCGTGTATGTGTTGATGACATGTCGTGTATGTGTTGATGACATGTCGTGTATGTGTTGATGACGTCACAGCCGCATAAAGAAACTCTTGGCTGTAAGAGACGGATCAGGTCACGTGACAAACTCCCAACCATGTGCTTTTAATATCTGGAATCCCAGACTGAGCGTGGGAACTCCTGCCGGGTCCATTTTGGGGATGGCCTGCCCTTGTCTGCCCCCACACCCACACCGTCAACACGACAGATATAAATACACAGAATCCCGCTTGTGACGTTAAAAAATAAAAATATTGTAGGCTTGAGACCAGTGAGCCGGTTGTATCAAGGGACGGACACAAAAATTGGGTTACAAGTTTCCACCCACACCGGCTTATAGCCTCAAACAAAGATGTATCTAACGTTAGAGAGAGATTGGCATCTCATTCATCTGGTACAGGGGTTCCCAGCCTTTGGGGAGGGGGCACCAGCACGTGGGGAGGGGGCACCAGCCTGTGGGGAGGGGGCACCATCAAGTGGGGAGGGGGCACCAGCATGTGGGGAGGGGGCACCAGCATGTGGGGAGGGGGCACCATCATGTGGGGAGGGGGGCACCATCACGTGGGGAAATTGTTCACGTCAAATGTTTGAGGGCCAAATAAATCTTAAGTTAGTTGGTATGAGTAATTTCCCTTTTCAAGGACAGATAACCAGAAGGGAGGAGCAAAGAGGGGTATTTCAGGAAACGCTTTTTTTTTCTTTTGTAGGAGGGGTCGGGTGGAGTTAGGGTGGGGTGCAGCAGATGTGGCAGGCAGCACATCGTTGTACAGAAGTCACGTGAGCATCAAGCATGGGAGGTTATTTATAGGCTGGACGCAATTCAGTTTTTATCAAAGTTCATCTCATGTGAGCATTTCTGGAATTGTCTTAAACTATTCTGACCTTCCCTTATCTACCCAAGTATCTTTCTTTATCTACTCTTATCTTAAGTAAGATATCATCTCTGCTCGACTCCCATATTTACAAGCCACTCTACATTATCAAGATATAACTCTGAAATCACCCCCCCCCTTTCCCCCGTGAGGAAGTGTTCAGATCTGAGTAACACATATTTGCCTGTAAGAGCGGTCATTTTATTCCTGACTAAATAAGCTGACAACTTTCGGCCACTGGGCAGCTCAACAGCTCAGCTCAACACAGGAAATCAAAATACCTGGCTCTGGAGAAAGGCGGGGGAGAGAAGACAAGACATAAAGGGACAGTAGTGACAGTGGGGGAGGGGGGACAACCAGTGGGGTCCAGGAACGAGCCAGAGTATTTTGTACAGGTCCAGGTATGCACAGCAAGCGGTCAGCTAGTTGGAGGTGTTGGTCAGAGATTACTGGGGGAATCGACAGTGTGTGTGCGGTGGGGGGGGAAGGGGGCTAATGTTTCATGAATGGATGGGGTGCTTCTGATAGGATAAACTGCTAACGTGAGGTACAATGGTGGGAGGGCTAAAGTTAGGTACAGTGGGGGGGGGGTGGCTACATCAAACAAATATTGAAAGAGTTTAAACATTATATTAACTGTTACAGACGCTCCTTCTATACAGAAGATTATTGCGTCCTACGCTAATCCATAGTTTATGTCTAGTCTTAAGTAAAAAATCTCCCGTTAGTTAATGTCTAGTCTTGCATTTTCATTAGAGTTTTAAATGTTAATAGTGTGTGTGTTGGTTGGTTGGTTGGTTTTCCTCGTTTGATCAGGCAACACATTCCATGTCCGAACTCCCGACGAGAGGAGCGACAATTTGTTGTGTTTGTTCTTGCATACGAAATAAAGAAAAGTGTTTTTATCCAAATGTCTATTGTATTAGTTTAACATGTCCATACAACAACAGACAGGAGTGCATTGGGCCTTGACCAGTGGCAATTTCGCTAAGAGCTAAGATGGTCAATGTGACATCACAAAGCCACCCCCACCCCCGATACTGCAGCCAAAAAGGTGACCCCCGCCCCCACCTGGGTCTTGGTGGATCACTTCTCCTTTGTTCCACCGGAAGTCGAGTGGATGACATGGCCATGTGACATTTGCTCCGCCTCATCCTCGGGTCAACAGAGTCCAGCGGTGGTCAGTGAGGTCTGCTGTCCCCAGCAAGCCGTCAAGTCGTGATGGCATGAACAGCGCTGCATCCTGTCGCTAGCAGGGCATCAAACAGCTCTCATGTTTCTAGTGGTGTTCTGATCACCCCCCCCCCACCACCACGCTTGTTGTTTAGGTCCCGTAACTTTGTCAACCCTTCTAGTTGATTCTTTCAAACTTTATTTGCTAATTAACAATTAAACATGTATCTGACTGATTGACTGACTGATACACGCAGCTTATCTGCTACATCATGTCATGTCATTACATGTTTTGTTTACATAGGATGTGCATGTTTTAACTGAATGCATTTACAAATCTGTGTTACTATTCTTATATCAAGCGCTGTGAGCCCCGGTACAACATTTCATGGTATAGATCAGTGTTGTCCAACCGGTGTGCCGCGGCACACTAGTGTGCCGCGAGAAAATTTTAGTGTGCCGCGAAAGATTTCAAAAATACCATAAATTGCTAGGCTTTTCGAACCTTCAAGTTTTGAAAAAAAAATATCCTTAACCAAAAAACAATTGAATAAAAACGTTTCATGTTTGTATTTTTCTGGTTGTGAGAATCTCTTGAAAGGTGCAAAATTTCTCTCCTCCATTGGGAATAAATATTTGTTGTAAGTAAATAAAAACCCTTTCCTGCTGTTCACTTTTTTAAAAACGTTTAATTACAGACGGCTATGGATAATTTTTTGAAGAGAAGCCAGAAGGATTCAAGCGAGCATCAAAATGGAGAGAGAGATGCGAAATCCAAGAATAATGTTACCAAATGGAAATATCACGAGGAATATCTTGAGTATGGTTTCATACAATGTGCAAATGATCCTTCTCTTCCGTTTTGTCTTAATTGTAACGTGGCATTGTCCAACGAGTCCATGAACCCCAGTAAACTGAAGCGGCATCTGAACTCAAATCACCCAGGATTGAAAGACATGCCGAAAAGTTATTTCGCAACCATTGGGTCCAACTTAGAGCAGCAATAAAAAATAATGAAGAAATTGTCCTCAATTCCTGACAAAGCTCAGTTAGCAAGCTATAAAATTGCGAATCTTTTGGTCAAACAAACGAAATCTCATTTAGACGCTGAGACAATCATATTGCCTGCCGTCTTTACGAATCGCAGTTGAGACTATGGAGTTGGGACCCAACGCTATTGAAAAAATAAATAAGATTCCACTGTCTCACCAGACGATGGGACGTCGGATTGCTGACATTTCGAAAGATTTGGACAATCAAATTAAAGAGCATTTTGCGGAAGCCGACGACATCCAAAAGCTATGGGCAATGCAAATCGATGAAAGTACTGACATCAGCGGAAAGGCGCAACTGCTCGCATACGTCAAACGTGAAAGACTGATGATAGACAGAAAAATGAGTTTGCTTATCCAGCAATGAGCCGCGTTTTGAGCTCATCTGCTCCAAAAAAAACGCTCAAGTATCTCATTAAATATGAAACATCTTTTGAATAAACACTGATTTATTGTTTTTTGTGAGGTGTGCTGCGCAATTTTTTAACCAGTTTAGTGTGCCGTGAACGATTTTCGGTTGGACAACACTGGTATAGATACATGTTTACATAGTTAGCCAATATTCAAGTGTTATAGCTAGCACCACCAAAAAGAGATTCGTGACATATTTTTAAGGTGAGAACCTCTAGACTCCAGACCTTAGATTGGTCAGGCTGGGGCTGGGGGGGTTGGTGGAGCAATAAATCATCTGGAGCTAGAAATAGGTCACACAAGTAGGTCAAATTCATAAATGTCAAAAGTGTTTCAGTTCTTAACCACGACGACCCGGGGGGGGGGAGAGACAGGTCTGTTGACAGCCACAATATTGGCTTGCCAGCTGTGACCGTCATGTGTAGATGTGTGTGTGTGGATGATGTGTGTGGCTGCTGTGTGTGGATGATGTGTGTGGATGATGTGTGTGGAACATATGTGCGGATAATATAAGGCTGCTAATGAATTGCACAACTAATGTGATGACGCTTCTATATGTGATGGCAATAACATCTAGATATGAGTCATGTACACACTGAGGTCAATGCAGGCACGTGTCATGTACACACTGAGGTCAATGCAGGCACGTGTCATGTACACACTGAGGTCAATAAAGACACGTGTCATGTACACACTGAGGTCAATGCAGGCACGTGTCATGTACACACTGAGGTTAATAAAGACACGTGTCATGTACACACTGAGGTCAATGTTTGCACGTGTCATGTATATCAATATGATTAAGTTGTTCTATTACAGTCGACATCCATCTCTACATTCAGTGTACATCAAACATGCAACTACGGTCTTCAAAATATCCCATCCATGCGTCTATTTTAGAAATCTATTCCTCTCGCTTCAGAATCGAATGTAATCTATAATGTAACGTGTATGTAATCTAATGTGTATGTAATCTAATGTGTATGTAATCTAATGTGTAAGTAATCTAATGTGCATGTAATCTAATTTGTAAGTAATCTAATGTGTATGTAATCTAATGTGCATGTAATCTAATGTGTAAGTAATCTAATGTGTAAGTAATCTAATGTGTAAGTAATATAATGTGCATGTAATCTAATGTGTAAGTAATCTAATGTGTAAGTAATCTAATGTGTAAGTAATCTAATGTGTAAGTAATCTAATGTGCATGTAATCTTATGTGCATGTAATCTAATGTGTAAGTAATCTTATGTGTAAGTAATCTAATGTGTATGTAATCTAATGTGTAAGTAATCTAATGTGTAAGTAATCGAATGTGTATGTAATCTAATGTGTAAGTAATCTAATGTGTAAGTAATCGAATGTGTAAGTAATCTTATGTGTAAGTAAACTAATGTGTAAGTAATCTAATGTGTAAGTAATCTAATGTGTAAGTAATCTAATGTGCATTTAATCTTATGTGTAAGTAATCTAATGTGTAAGTAATCTAATGTGTAAGTAATCTAATGTGTAAGTAATCTAATGTGTAAGTAATCTAATGTGCAAGTAATCTAATGTGTAAGTAATGTAATGTGTAAGTAATCTAATGTGTATGTAATCTAATGTGCATGTAATCTTATGTGAGGTAATCTAATGTGTAAGTAATGTAATGTGTAAGTAATGTAATGTGTAAGTAATCTAATGTGCATGTAATCTAATGTGCATGTAATCTTATGTGTAAGTAATCTAATGTGTAAGTAATCTAATGTGTATGTAATCTAGTGTGCATGTAATCTAATGTGTAAGTAATCTTATGTGTAAGTAATCTAATGTGTAAGTAATCTAATGTGCATGTAATCTAATGTGTAAGTAATCTAATGTGTAAGTAATCTAACGTGTATGTAATCTAACGTGTATGTAATCTAACGTGTAAGTAATCTAACGTGTAAGTAATCTAATGTGTATGTAATCTAATGTGTATGTAATCTAATGTGTATGTAATCTAATGTGTATGTAATCTAATGTGTATGTAATCTAACGTGTATGTGATCTAACGTGTATGTAATCTAACGTGTATGTAATCTAACGTGTATGTAATCTAACGTGTATGCAATCTAATGTGTATTTCTCCATCAGTTCTGCGAACGTGAGTCGTTATGGACCAGTTTGTTTCACGCCGTAATTACTGATAGATAGGATCATGCCTTGGTGGCCGAGGTCACACAATCTGTTACAAGCCAATCATTGATTGTTACAGGGGTTAGGAGTAAGAGCGACCATACGGTGTGTGTGTGTGTCTGTGTATGTGACTTGTAGTGCAGTCAATCATGACTGTACGTTACAATGTGTTAAGTCCAACACTGCGATGTTCTTGTGTTAAGCAATGTTTTTAGTCACCAACTGTATAGCGTGAGGTTTGTAAACATTGAGTCACGTGTGTGAGTGAGGTTTGTAAACATTGAGTCACGTGTGTGGGTGAGGTTTGTAAACATTGAGTTACGTGTGTGAGTAAGGTTTGTAAACATTGAGTCACGTGTGTGAGTAAGGTTTGTAAACATTGAGTCACGTGTATGAGTGAGGTTTGTAAACATTGAGTCACGTGTGTGAGTGAGGTTTGTAAACATTGAGTCACGTGTGTGAGTGAGGTTTGTAAACATTGAGTCACGTGTGTGAGTGAGGTTTGTAAACATTGAGTCACGTGTGTGAGTGAGGTTTGTAAACATTGAGTCACGTGTATGAGTAAGGTGTGTGTATGCGGGGGGGGGGAATCTCTACTAATGTGACAGCCGTGTTCGGGTCATGTCATGCGGTCAAGGTCGTCATCTCTGATCTGTAGATGTCCACGTAGTTACCGAGTAGCATTCGACCGCTGACCTTCGGGGCCATTACCTGACAACCGCATCAGTGACCTTTCAAGGTCATCTTAAGAAGTTCTGTTTATTCTGTTTATTTGTTGTTGTTTTTTTGGGTTTAATTTTTAAAAAATGTTTTTTATAATGTAAGGATGTAATGTCTATAAGTTTGTGCCATTTAAGTTGTGGTATATCTGAACTGTGGTATATCTGAACTGTGGTATATCTGAACTGTGGTATATCTGAACTGTGGTATATCTGAACTGTGGTATATCTGAACTGTGGTATATCTGAACTGTGGTATATCTGAACTGTGGTATATCTGAACTGTGGTATATCTGTACTGTGGTATATCTGAACTGTGGTATATCTGAACTGTGGTATATCTGAACTGTGGTATATCTGAACTGTGGTATATCTGAACTGTGGTATATCTGAACTGTGGTATATCTGAACTGTGGTATATCTGAACTGTGGTATATCTGAACTGAGGTATATCTGAACTGTGGTATATCTGAACTGTGGTATATCTGAACTGAGGTATATCTGAACTGTGGTATATCTGAACTGTGGTATATCTGAACTGTTGTATATCTGAACTGTGGTATATCTGTACTGTGGTATATCTGAACTGTGGTATATCTGAACTGTTGTATATCTGAACTGTGGTATATCTGAACTGTGGTATATCTGAACTGTGGTATATCTGAACTGTGGTATATCTGAACTGTGGTATATCTGAACTGTGGTATATCTGAACTGTGGTATATCTGAACTGTGGTATATCTGAACTGTGGTATATCTGTACTGTGGTATATCTGAACTGTGGTATATCTGAACTGTGGTATATCTGAACTGTGGTATATCTGAACTGTGGTATATCTGAACTGTGGTATATCTGAACTGTGGTATATCTGAACTGTGGTATATCTGAACTGTGGTATATCTGAACTGAGGTATATCTGAACTGTGGTATATCTGAACTGTGGTATATCTGAACTGTTGTATATCTGAACTGTGGTATATCTGTACTGTGGTATATCTGAACTGTGGTATATCTGAACTGTTGTATATCTGAACTGTGGTATATCTGAACTGTGGTATATCTGTACTGTGGTATATCTGAACTGTGGTATATCTGAACTGCTGTATATCTGAACTGAGCCATGTCAGATGTATTGTGTATTGTCCCTAAGAACCATAACCCTGCATATTGGATCGTGGAATGTAAACTAAAACAACAAATGACATCTGCCCTTTCAACTGTGGCCTTTGTTTGAAGATGATGCTGAAGAGTTTTGGTAAGAGTCGACGAGAGATCCTCAGGACCTACGAGAGATCCTCAGGACCTACTAGACACAGACACCAAGCATATCTCCACACAAAGGGACACAAGTGCTGACACTTCATTCCGTCGTTGAAAAGTCACATTTTAAAACAATGCTGACCTAAAAAATAATAACCGACTCAGAGTGTGAAACACTTAGACATCATCTAAGTTGGTTTAAGTCGTTTAACTACATTCATGTAATAGACATTTTCCAAAACTATTTACCGCAGCTTAAAATTTTATGTACTGTATAAGAGTAGTGTGCCCTTGTATCATTAATCCTAAACTGGTGGAGGGGTGGAGGCTATGGCGGATTAAGGGGGGGGGCTGAACGGGCTAAAGCCAGCGGCCCCCGATAATTTAGGGCCCCCAAACTTAGCATATTTTATAATAAATGTGGACAAATGTATACATGAATTGCTGAAAATATGATAAATTAATAAAATCTCATCTATTAAAATGATCTCTTTTCCCACGATAGTCTTAGCAGTCAAAAAACCTGATTTGATGGGCTCAATAACAGAAATTATTAAAGAATATTATATATATATTTTAAATTGACAACCCTAAATGAGCTCTTGTGGCCGAATGTGAAGTACTAAGCCTTATGGTGCAAGCGGTGGCGGGTTCGATCCCCGGGTGGGGTGTGAATTTTTTTTTCATGTGTTTTTTAATTTTATAAATTGTCTTTTACACTCAATTTTAGGATACCGGCAAAAAGTTATTTCTTCGAATTCGGTTTTTTCATGAATAATCATTTTGGATGAATATTTACAAGTTACAGTCTTATATTAGCTGCTAGCAATCATTTTATCTAAAGGTACACTGGCTGGATAGGGCCCCAGTTTGAATTGCAGCAAGGGGCCCCGTGCAGTCTTAATCCGCCCCTGGGTGGAGGGGTTGACTGGAAACATAATAAAGACACTTTTGTAGTCCCTAAGTCATTAACGACTTTATCCCCCCCCACACACTCTTTGTGTCCTACCTTTGTATCATGCTTGTAGTGAAATGATAGCAACTGACTCATTCACTTGACACACATCTGATAGCCATGGCTGGCCTCCCTTTCCTGCCAGCTTCCGTTAGTGCCACGCCGACAAGCATTTCAATTTGTTAATTCTGATTTGAGAGTATCACTTTCCGATCCAGATGACTGACTGAACTTACTTCCGTACCCCCCCCCCATCTCTCTCTCTTAAATCAAAACGAACCAATGTATAGTTTGTTTCTAGTATCTGATTATTCTGATTTCTTTTACGATTACACATCCGTGTTACATGCGCCGTGTATTTACTCGCGAGTTGGTTCTGCCAACAAAACTCTTCCTGTGACGTCGTCAAACATTCATATCTTCTTAACTTACTAACATGTTATTTTGTGATTGGACAGAACCCTGGCAAGCTGCGCCATAATGTATGGCTCTCATAGAATTACTTTTCAAAATATCTGGTGTTTATGGCTCTCTCAGACAAAAAGTTTCCCGACCCCTGGTTTACAATGACGTCCCCCCCCCAAAAAAAAACAACAACAAAAAACAAACAAAACAACAACAAACTAACAAACAAATCCATATTTAAATATTATTATTGTAATGAAAACCGGCGTTTACCGATATCTTTACACCACCCAATGACTTTCATTTTATTTAGATACAACTGCCGAACCATAGCAGCACATGTGTGTCGCAATATAAACATACAGTCTTTCACCGTAACACATGAATAGAACTTGAACATGATGTGTAAAATGATACAAATATTATCAAATTGATCCACTCTTGTAAGTAAGGCGCTCTGACTTGAGTTTCAGGCAGGGAATGAGTTTCTAGATCTGTCTCTGAAATAACGGAAGCCAATGGGACATGGAACATAACCAAGGACAAGCAAACGTCACCATGACATGTCACCAGCAGCGGTGACCAGTGGTCAGTGAAACAGTGACGTCATCAACAGCTCGGACACCAGGCACGAAGCCAACTGGACGACGATTGGGTCTCGTGAACAGCTGAGTAAAGACGAGGCGCTGTCTTGACACGGAGGCTCTAAGTCCTGCTGAGCCACAGAAAAACCTCTAACAACCGGGCCAACAACATCTCCCAGTGATGAGGGCATCTGGGCAATATTTCAATACAGTGGTTCTAACTCTGGGTCCTGGACGACATGTCAAATCAATTCAGTGGTTCTAACTCTGGGTCCTGGACGACATATCAAATCAATTCAGTGGTTCTTATCTCTGGGTCCTGGGCAACATGTCAATACAGTGGTTCTAATCTCTGAACAAGGACTACATGTCAATACAGTGGTTCTAATCTCTGGGTCCTGGGCAACATGTCAATACAGTGGTTCTAATCTCTGAACAAGGACAACATGTCAATACAGTGGTTCTAATATCTGAACAAGGACAACATGTCAATGCAGTGGTTCTAATCTCTGAACAAGGACAACATGTCAATACAGTGGTTCTAATCTCTGAACAAGGACAACATGTCAACACAGTGGTTCTATCTCT
The DNA here is from genome assembly GCA_944989445.1 of Ampullaceana balthica. Taxonomy (NCBI): domain Eukaryota; kingdom Metazoa; phylum Mollusca; class Gastropoda; family Lymnaeidae; genus Ampullaceana; species Ampullaceana balthica. Next base: position 469,647 of record CALYLW010000261.1, on the reverse strand, counting down.
TAACAAGGACAACATGTCAATACAGTGGTTCTAATATCTGAACAAGGACAACATGTCAATGCAGTGGTTCTAATCTCTGAACAAGGACAACATGTCAATACAGTGGTTCTAATCTCTGAACAAGGACAACATGTCAATACAGTGGTTCTAATCTCTGAACAAGGACAACATGTCAATACAGTGGTTCCAATCTCTGAACAAGGACAACATGTCAAATCAGTTCAGTGGCTCGAATCTCTGGGTCATAGGAAACTATTAAGATGGAATGGAGTCAGATGCGAATGTCAGAATCAAGTCTATGGAAGTGTGACGTAACAAACTCCCGCTTTCTGGATTGACGTCATGATGCCTGTAGATTCTTTACAGCAACAGAAGTAATTTCGCGTTACATTCATAACATTGAACAGCAAACACCTTCCTTCCCATCCATATTATCTATTTGGGTCAAGACGAATGTGTAGTGTGTTTGGATTTTCCTGGCCAATATGGAATGTGGTGTGTTCCAAGGGCGGGTAATGCTCATCATGTTACACTACTCATCTCATCATCTCCGTATTACCAGGGGCTTTTATCAGACAACTCTGCTCATCCCTTCACATTGACACCCCCCTCTCGCTAACATCCCTAGTGAATGAACGCGCCTGTTGGAATATAGGTTACCACAGCCGCCCCCCCCATAAAGGAGCTGGCTTTATTCGCGCACTAATTTCGTCCAGAGCTAGATCCCTTCATCGTAACATGTCTTTACGTTAGCGAAGTCCCTCTGTTGGGTGTAACACTTAAATATATTTGTTTTCTTATTTATTTGTTAGTTTGATCTACTATCCAAGTAAATGTCAATTTTAGTGTGTTGTTTTAATAACAAAAATGTTCGCTTTGTTTCGAAGTATTACATAAAGCATTATTGCACATTTAAGTATCTATATATATAATTCTCTTCGATACACCAAGCTGCAAGTATGTTCAACAGATACTAATTTTAGAAAGCAGCGCACCAAATTACTGCACCAATGCATCAAAAGGTGTGCAAATTAAATATGCGCTGTAAAAAAGATATTATATGACGTCATTGTTTTCGCTGATATTTTAATTTTGTAAAATGGGAACAATGTAAAAAGTTATAAAATACTTTGTGTACATTTCAGAAAGTTTAATATTTCGTATTGATCAAACAAGGACAAGTTAGTTGGGATCTTGAAAAAGGTAGGCGCCGTAGGCGCCCTAAATAAGTGCATTTTTTCAAAATAAATAGATTTCAGCTGAACACTTCCGTCATTTTTTACGGGTGATACGCCGCGGGTCTCTCCAGGGTTCCTTCTTTTCATTCACTCACAATCGTTTGCCCAAACCCACCCCATTTTGACAACCGTGTCTTTCAGGAAGTCTTCACCCGTCAGCTAGTATTATATAAATGCGCTAGTGTCACGTCATAGCTAAACATAAACAATATAATAGCCCAAGTCACTCACTGGCTGGCTGGCTGGAGGAAACCGTAATTCTATGACGTCAGTGTTTGAGCTTATATTTTATTACAAGGTGTGCATCAGGTGGTGTGCAAAATAATTATAAATTAAAGATTCTCGCCATAAAAAATATTAAATGACGTCATTGTTTTAGCTTACATTTTAATTTTGGAAAAGGGAAACGATGTAAAAAGAGGATTAGAGGATTTATAATTATAAAATACTCTGTGTACATTTCAGGAGGTTAAATATTCTGTATTTATCAAACAATGGTAAGTTACTTGGGCTTTTGAAAAAGTGGGCGCCCTACAACCTCTAGTAATCTAATAATAATTAAAGTTTAAAATTAATTAGATATAATTAAAAATAATCTCTTTGATATGTGGGGGGGAGGAGGGGGGTCGTTATATCAAACCTTTTGGCCCACTTTAATATAAACACGTTGGGATTTTTTGGGGGATTGGGGCTCTGGGTCGTGCCAATAAAGTACCCTGGTCCCACCTCTATGGCCCATCTACTAGCCTCGGTCCCACCTCTATGGCCCATGTACTTACCTCGGTCCCACCTCTATGGCCCATGTACTAACCTCGGACCCACCTCTATGGCCCATGTACTAACCTCGGTCCCACCTCTATGACCCATGTACTAACCTCTGTCCCACCTCTACGGCCCATGTACTAGCCTCGGTCCAACCTCTATGGCCCATGTACTAACCTCGGTCCCACCTCTATGGCCCATGTACTAGCCTCGGCCCCACCTCTATGGCCCATGTACTAACCTCGGTCCCACCTCTATGGCCCATGTACTTACCCTGGTCCCACTTCTATGGTCCCACCTCTATGGTCCATGTCTCTGGAGATATCACACATTATTACATTGGTTCCCACCCGCCCCTGTCCACATATCCCAACAGAGGACTGCAGACTTGGCTTTCATTCCCTCCCTTATTTTTAACTGTCCTGTTGTTAACTGTCCTGTTGTTAACTGTCCTGTTGTTAACTGTCCTGTTGTTAACTGTCCTGTTGTTAACTGTCCTGTTGTTAACTGTCCTGTTGTTAACTGTCCTGTTGTTAACTGTCCTGTTGTTAACTGTCCTGTTGTTAACTGTCCTGTTGTTAACTGTCCTGTTGTTAACTGTCCTGTTGTTAACTGTCCGGTTGTTAACTGTCCGGTTGTTAACTGTCCAGTTGTTAACTGTCCGGTTGTTACCTGTCCGGTTGTTAACTGTCCGGTTGTTAACTGTCCGGTTGTTAACTGTCCGGTTAACTGCCCGGTTGTTAACTGTCCGGTTGTTAACTGTCCTGTTGTTAACTGTCCTGTTGTTAGATGTCCTGTTGTTAGATGTCCTGTTGTTAGATGTCCTGTTATTAGATGTCCTGTTATTAGATGTCCTGTTATTAGATGTCCTGTTATTAGATGTCCTGTTATTAGATGTCCTGTTATTAGATGTCCTGTTATTAGATGTCCTGTTATTAGCTGTCCTGTTATTAGCTGTCGTGTTATCAGCTGTCATGTTATCAGCTGTCATGTTATTAGCTGTCCTTTGGCCGTTCTTTATGTACTTTAAATTTCCCACAAGGTAACAGTCGAGAGAGCTGACTGTCAAATGGGAGCGTGTACATACAAGTATGTGTGTGGTTTTCTGGCTCACATACGCATTGCGTGCACATATTAATTCCTCATTCATGAATCACAACCAAATAATTGCCGCTAATAACACACCCATTAGTTGTAACGTGGGAGAATTCAGGGGCGGAAACACAGTGGCGAAATCCAACAGCTCATATAATCATTTCAGGGTCAGTCTATGTTTAGTCATGTATCATTAATAGTCAGTGTAAATCACCAGACAAGAACGCCACCTACTGGAGAGACCATCTCCCCCCCCCTCCCGTGACCATGTGATGGAGTCTAAAGTAGACAAGATCCCCCCGCCCCAATGATGAAACGTGACCTGAGCTCACTGATGTCCTTGACCTATGTAAAACTCACCACAACCCCCCCCCCTCCCCACACACACACCATCTCCTTCAGGTTTCTTGAACCAACTGCCAAGCTAGCGTCAAAGACCAGCCGCCAATCAGGTGAAAGGTCACAATAATATTGACAATATCTAACGGTCGTATCAGACACTTGACTCCCGAAACTTGACCTGCTACCCGCCCCTCTTCTTTGCACATCGGGCACAACACAGAGAGAGGTACGTGAAGCTGGGGATCAGCTAGTTACCGTCCACTAGTGGTCAGTGTACTCAGAGCTGTACAACCCGTATTATCAGGCCGTCCAATAGACTCAGCCGACCACTAGTGGTCAGTGTACTCAGAACTGTACAACCCGTATTACCAGGCCGTCCACTAGTGGTCAGTGTACTCAGAGATGTACAACCCGTATTACCAGGCCGTCCACTAGTGGTCAGTGTACTCACAGCTGTACAACCCGTATTACCAGGCCGTCCAATAGACTCAGCCGTCCACTAGTGGTCAGTGGAGTCTGAATTGTACAAGCCCTTACACCAGGCCATTCAACCAATTTTTAAAAAGAAAATATTGGACGTGTAAGTATAAGCAAACATCATTGCAGACTTCCTAAATATTCCCACGAGTCTCAATGAGGGATTGATTAGAGAGTAATGCTGAGGTGTGGTGGTGACGCTGTGGTGTGGGTGTGTGGGATCGTGAAAGGGTGTGGGAGCGCCTTCTAGCTCTACATGTTACGCGCCAGTGACTTGAGATTATTCTTAGACTCCAGTAAGCCGTTCATTTAGTGTTGCTGGTTAAGACAGGTTTTCAACGAACGCAGAAAAGAGTTTCCCCAAAACGTTGTTGTTAGAGATTACAGTACGGAGTGGTGTCCCCAGTGACGTCGTCAACTTGATGGTTAAATGACGTTGACAAATCAAGGTCCGAAGGTGGTCCAGTTAAAGTTGTTCAGTTCTGGGAGTTCAGGCACACGTGACCATACCAATCGGGGGATGAATATTTCTAGAAGATTCTAGGTCCAATGTCATTGACATTTGATCCGTTAGAACTCAGCCTCACAAATTAAAGTTATCTTGAAATTTTAAAAAACAAATGTAGTCACCACAACAATGAGACTATCACAAAGGTGAAGGTCACCGCTACAGTCGTCAAAATAATTGTGTGGATATTGAACCAGCTTTGTGAGTGTGTGTGTGTGAGGGGTGGGGGTATGATGACAAAGAGGGAAAATTGTGTTTATTCAGAATGTCGTTTTTAACAATTTTTGGGAGGTTTGTCAGCATGACATCAGCGCACATTCCAACTACATGTGTGTCACTTCAGGTAGTCTCAGGTAGAGCTATCACGGGAGAGTGGCAGGGAGGATTAGAGGTAACCAGGTGGGGCTAGGGGCCTTCCAGGAGGGGGGCCTGGCAAAGATGGGACTAAGGAGTCCTGGATAGAGAGCTAACGGAGGCACTAAGGAGTCCTGGATAGAGAGCTAACGGAGGCACTAAGGAGTCCTGGATAAAGAGCTAACGGAGGCACTAAGGAGTCCTGGATAGAGAGCTAACGGAGGCTAAGAAATGAATTAATTTGGAAACAATTGTTCTGATTGTTTATTGTATACGTTGTCGGCCTTTTTTTTTACGTCACTCGCACATTCAGGCCAAACGTAAGCATAGCCCTATGACGAATCGTTGGTCAGTAGTGTCCAGCTCAATGTCCCCTACCCCTAAGTTCGACCCGGCGGAGACACTGGGCAGACTTCGAACGATACCATTGAATGTCGTAAAGCGTATCAACCGTGACGTAAGAAGTCCTCGCTTAGATTTAAACATCATTAAATAATCCAGACAAGTTTATAGAATTTACTCAAGTGTCCATTTCAAAGAATATTACCCCTTAGAGCCCGCACACGCAGACAAACGATCGATTTAGTATTGGTATACACCTCACCAAAGATGAAATTAATGTCCCACAATAACAGAGACGGAGCTAGAGTAAAGATTTAATCGATCATGGAAATCTGTAATCAATACGTCTATTGGATATCGTACCGAGATTTGATCGACTATTGAATAGCACGGGCATTCCTCTCATTTGAAGGGTGCCTCCTTGAAATATCAAATACTGGTTGATTAGAGTCACGTGAGTGTGTAGGCTTTGATTGGTTCAGGGGTATACGTCTGGACAAGGTAAGATGGCTGGACAAGGGAATATATCTGGACAAGGGAATATATCTGGTTGATGGACAGGACACTGTGGTGTGGTTGATGGACTGGACATTGTGATGTGGTTGTGTGAAGCTGGCCAGGGACCTTGTGATGTGGTTGTGTGAAGTTGGCCAGGGACCTTGTGAGCTGGTTGTGTGAAGCTGGCCAGGGACCTTGTGATGTGGTTGTGTGAAGCTGGCCAGGGACCTTGTGATGTGGTTGTATGAAGCTGGCCATGGACCTTGTGATGTGGTTGTGTGAAGCTGGCCAGGGACCTTGCGATGTTGTGTGAAGCTGGACAGGGACCTTGTGAGCTGGTTGTGTGAAGCTGGCCAGGGACCTTGTGATGTGGTTGTGTGAAGCTGGCCAGGGACCTTGTGATGTGGTTGTGTGAAGCTGACCAGGGACCTTGTGATGTGGTTGTGTGAAGCTGGCCAGGGACCTTGTGATGTGGTTGTGTGAAGCTGGCCAGGGACCTTGTGAGCTGGTTGTGTGAAGCTGGCCAGGGACCTTGTGAGCTGGTTGTGTGAAGCTAGCCAGGGACCTTGTGGTCTGGTTGTATGAAGCTGGAGAGGGACCTTGTGGTGTGGTTGTGTGAAGCTGGCCAGGGACCTTGTGAACATCAAGTCTGACACGACCACGCACGGACCTAAGTCCAGTGTTTGCGGTGTCCTGCCAATATTTGATGTGATGACATCGGCTAGTGACGACACGGTGACCCATTTCCAGGACACGTTGTTGTTCTGACCAGGGAGGGGAGGGTGAATGAGTGGAGGGAGAAATGCCTCCCCCCTCACACAGCATCAGACGTACGTATGCACTACGGCAGTCCAAATGTGAGTGATCGCTAACAGCGGTGGCTTTGTGCTGCGCACGGTCGGCTTGTACGTCCAAACATAACATCAAACAAATGAGCTCCCCTTGGTTGTGAAGGGATAGCTTCCCTTAGATACGGACCTATTTTGTGTGTGCCGCTGATGTCATGGTCTGAAAATGGTCATATTTCTCCATCATTTCTATGATAGGTCCGGTTATGTCACCAAATATCTCTCCATCATTTCTATGATAGGTCCAGTTAGGTCACAAATATCTCTCCATAATTTCTATGATAGGTCTGGTTAGGTCACCCAGTTCTCAGTGAGACACCCAATGACAAGCCTAGGCTCAAGTTCACTTCCAAAGAGTAAATAGTTTATTAGCTTACAGGCTCATGCTGGGAGCCTAACACGGGATGGAGCGCCCCACAGGGGGAGATGAAATGTACACAAGGTATTACGAGGGGACAAGCCGTGCTATAAATAGCATCGGATATTTACAGTGGAAACAAGAACACACTGTTTAGAACCATTTTTAGGGTTATCCCGCTTAACAAGTTTTTATTATTCGGTCAGTTTTTAACTTGACAAATTCTAAGGTTCAGAGAAATGTGTAGCTTCCTGTCGGGAAATAGACATGTGTTGTAGAGATAGAGAAGTGTATTGTTATGTGTTGCACATTTAGAGACGTGTTGTTATGTGTTGCACATTTAGAGACGTGTTGTTGTGTGTTGCACAGATAGAAACGTGTTGGTGTGTGTTGCACAGATAGATACGTGTTGTTGTGTGTTGCACATTTAGAGACGTGTTGTTGTGTTTGCACAGATGAAACGTGTGGTGTGTTGCACAGATAGATACGTGTTGTTGTGTGTTGCACAGATAGAGACGTGTTGTTGTGTGTTGCACAGATAGATACGTGTTGTTGTGTGTTGCACAGATAGAAACGTGTTGTTGTGTGTTGCACAGATAGATACGTGTTGTTGTGTGTTGCACAGATAGATACGTGTTGTTGTGTGTTGCACAGATAGATACGTGTTGTTGTGTGTTGCACAGATAGAGACGTGTTGTTGTGTGTTGCACAGATAGAGACGTGTTGTTGTGTGTTGCACAGATAGATACGTGTTGTTGTGTGTTGCACAGATAGAAACGTGTTGTTGTGTGTTGCACAGATAGATACGTGTTGTTGTGTGTTGCACAGATAGAGACGTGTTGTTGTGTGTTGCACAGATAGATACGTGTTGTTGTGTGTTGCACAGATAGAAACGTGTTGTTGTGTGTTGCACAGATAGATACGTGTTGTTGTGTGTTGCACAGATAGAGACGTGTTGTTGTGTGTTGCACAGATAGATACGTGTTGTTGTGTGTTGCACAGATAGAGACGTGTTGTTGTGTGTTGCACAGATAGAGACGTGTTGTTATAAATGCGTTGAAACGAGGAAGTCAAATTGCTATATCAAATAAACAACTGCAAATATAAAGCCCAAAATGTTTCGAATTCAACGAAAAAGGTCATCTGCGGCCCAGCCTTTTACCTCACATCACAACCAACAAACGCCTCACATCACCAACAAACGCCTCACACCACCAACAAACGCCTCACACCACCACCAACAAACGCCTCACACCACCACCAACAAACGCCTCACACCACCACCAACAAACGCCTCAAACCACCAACAAACGCCTCACACCACCACCAACAAACGCCTCACACCACCACCAACAAACGCCTCACACCACCACCAACAAACGCCTCACACCACCACCAACAAACGCCTCACACCACCACCAACAAACGCCTCAAACCACCAACAAACGCCTCACACCACCACCAACAAACGCCTCACACCACCAACAAACGCCTCACACCATCACAAATGCCTCACACCACCACAAAGGCTATCGCATGTTGGCCAAGGCAATAACATCGATCATGGAGGTTTAGGGAAATCCCCGATGTGCACATATGTTGGGTGGGGACAGTGCAGTTTGTCTCCCCTGACTAATGTGTCAGATTGACACAGATCGAAGTGTGAACACATTATACAGGGTTTACCGGGAAAGGAATTTAAGTTGATACGGCAAGACGGGTTTGAACTGTGAGTCAATACAAGAATGGGAGTTAGTACAAGAATGGGAGTCAATACTAGAATGGGAGTCAGTACAAGAATGGGAGTCAATACTAGAATGGGAGTCAGTACAAGAATAGGAGTCAATACTAGAATGGGAGTCAGTACAAGAATGGGAGTCAATACTAGAATGGGAGTCAGTACAAGAATGGGAGTCAATACAAGAATGGGAGTTATTACAAGAATGGGAGTCAATACTAGAATGGGAGTCAGTACAAGAATAGGAGTCAATACTAGAATGGGAGTCAGTACAAGAATGGGAGTCAATACTAGAATGGGAGTCAGTACTAGAATGGGAGTCAATACAATAATGGGAGTCAATACTAGAATTGGAGTCAATACTAGAATGGGAGTCAGTACTAGAATGGGAGTCAATACAATAATGGGAGTCAATACTAGAATTGGAGTCAATACTAGAATGGGAGTCAGTACAAGAATGGGAGTCAATACTAGAATGGGAGTCAGTACAAGAATGGGAGTCAATACTAGAATGGGAGTTAGTACAATAATGGGAGTCAATACTAGAATGGGGGTTAGTACAAGAATGGGAGTCAATACTAGAATGGGAGTCAATACTAGAATGGGAGTCAATACAATAATGGGAGTCAATACTAGAATGGGAGTCAATACAATAATGGGAGTCAATACTAGAATGGCAGTCAATACAATAATGGGAGTCAATACAATAATGGGAGTCAATACAAGAATGCCGAGTCAATACTAGAATGCCGAGTCAATACTAGAATGGGAGTCAATACTAGAATGGGAGTCAATACAAGAATGGGAGTCAATACTAGAATGGAGGTCAATACTAGAATGGGAGTCAATACTAGAATGGGAGTCAATACAATAATGGGAGTCAATACTAGAATGGGAGACAATACAATAATGGGAGTCAATACAATAATGGGAGTCAATACAAGAATGGGAATCAATACAATAATGGGAGTCAATACTAGAATGGGAGTCAATACTAGAATGGGAGTCAATACAATAATGGGAGTCAATACTAGAATTGGAGTCAATACTAGAATGTGAGTCAATACTAGAATGGGAGTCAATACTAGAATGGGAGTCAGTACAGAGCATGAGTCATCATAAGTTGCCATCATTTGAGTCAGATCAGAGGAGTGGTTGTGACTCTTGACTGGGGGAAAACTTACGACTCCAGCGTCACGGATAGGAAACATCTGACAACAATTCCTGCTTTCATAGCATATGGGAGGGGCCCTACATCACATGGACAGGACAATGTGGTGTGGTTGATGGACAGGACATTGTGGTATGGTTGATGGACAGGACATTGTGGTGTGGTTGATGGACAGGACATTGTGGTGTGGTTGATGGACAGGACATTGTGGTGTGGTTGATGGACAGGACATTGTGGTGTGGTTGATGGACAGGACATTGTGGTGTGGTTGATGGACAGGACATTGTGGTGTGGTTGATGGACAGGACATTGTGGTGTGGTTGATGGACAGGACATTGTGGTGTGGTTGATGGACAGGACATTGTGGTGTGGTTGATGGACAGGACATTGTGGTGTGGTTGATGGACAGGACATTGTGGTGTGGTTGATGGACAGGACATTGTGGTGTGGTTGGTGGACGGGACAAAGTTTGTGTGAAACTGTCTAAGGATAGGTGAGGCTAGTGTCCCGTGTCCAGTATGGATGGGTCAGACTTATGTCCAGCCAGACAGACGATGTTACCAACATACAAGCTGCCCCTTACCTTGCCCAGAAGTCTCCCCCTCAGGTACGTAGTCTGTGAGGTGTTGTCGTAGATGATGAAAGTAGAGTCAAAGCGCTGCATGAAGTCCGAACCCTGGTTGTTGATATCCATGGTGCTTCTCTTGACCTCCATGACGGTGTGGTGTGGGGGCTGGACGTGTGCCACGCCCCTCTGTTGGCTGGCACTCCGTCTGGTGCCATTGGTCGAGGGTCTGATCTGTTCTTTCATGCTGGCCGAGGGCGCCGTGAGAGTTGGGGCGGGCTTGGCTACAAGCACCTCAACAGACATGAAGGGGGGTGGACGGATCCCACGGCTCAGGGGCTTGACAGATCCCACGGCTCAGGGTCAAGGTCGTGGCCAGAAATTAATATCCTGGGCTCCTCAACAGAATTTCTTCCAAAGGATCAAATCAGGTGGTCAAATGATTCAAGAGCAGATGTACGTTCTCCACACAAATGTATATGATAGGCATTCATGAACGTGGAGGTGGTCCGAGTAAGAGTTGTCATAAGTAGTGTGCGTGTGGCTGTGCGTGTGGCTGTGCGTGTGGGTCCTTAAAAACTTGAGCAGAATGTCAACACAGATCATTGACTTGTCAGTCAGAAATGTCTGGACTGCCTGTGGATTAGAAATGTCTGGACTGCCTGTGGATTAGAAATGTCTGGACTGCCTGTGGATTAGAAATGGTTTACATTTGAGTCGATGTTATTGGTGGTAACCTACCCTAACGGTTTTATCATTAAATATATGTGTCTATTTATAGATCGGGGTTGGCCAGACCTGTAGTGATTGACAGCCATTTTGAAATAGGAGAAAACTGTTGAGAGCCGCATTGAAATTGAATCATTATGAGTCATTAAACCTGGCTTGGAAATCTTCCAGTAATCCCTGTAACATATCTTTCATAAAGTGTATGTGAGTCGCAATCAGAGCACAGAAGATCCGCGGTTTGGCCACTGTTGGTATAGACTAAACATTAAATACTGACTGTCAATAAAGAAATTTAAATTGAGACAAAATACAGATATAAATGACTGGCCCAAGATGACTTATCTTCCCCAAAGGTAGCAGCAATGCACAGACCCTTCATTAGAACGGAGTATTACTACTGACCTCTGCCCCTCATTAGAACGGAGTATTACTACTGACCACTGCCCCTAGCCAGCCCCCATAATCAACCACAAGCCAAGCTGATCATTAATTACCTGCCCCCAAGTGACCTGACAGAGGTCACAGAGGCCCCATGAAAAAGGTCAAGGGTCAAGGGTGTAATCTGTTTTTGTGCTTTAAAAATGTATGACTATCGTTATTCATAGTTTTAGATGAACATATTCAGATTTTTCCCAAGTTATTCAGAATGTGCCAACAAGGTATTCACAATTTATAACCAGGTTATTCAGAATTTATGACCAAGTTATTCAGAATTTATGAACAAGTTATTCAATTTATCTAGACCCACAGTAAACACTATCACTTATCCAGAACTACAATAAACTCTATCACTTATCCAGAAATACAATAAACATTGTCACTTATCCAGAACTACAGAAACAGTCGATTATCCAGACCTACAGTAAACACTGCCACTTATCAACACTTACAATAAGCACTGTCACAAATTCAAACCTAGCACTCTACTGCCGTTGATACAGAAGCAGAAGAGAAAGCTCTCCTCACTGTGTCCTCACAGCATGTCAACTCTATTTCTAAATGAATATTTTGGCTGTCTGACGTCAGAACTAACATTGTCAGCTGAAAGACAACCAAGCGTTTTCACTGCATTCAGTTCTTGAATTAACTACGACACGGGGTGGGGGGGGGGCGCAGTTTGGGGGACGGGACGCAGTTTGGGCGAGGGGCTGGGTGTACAGCGCGTGAGTCAGGGGAGAGGAGGCACCCCATTGTTGTGACGGGGCGAGGTAGAGGAAACAAAGACAGACCACGTCATGATGATGTCACAGCATTCTTCCAGCAAAGGTCACGTTGTGCCATCACCCCGATTTGTTTGTTTGACATCGCTTTGTCTCCTTTCTGTATTTGTCAGACATTTTTTAAGGAACCAATCGGCTGAGTCGAGTAACTTCCCATTGGGTGAAATATAACGGGAGATACCAGTCAAACAAATACATCTCGCCATCTATCGCCATCTCGCGCTCATATTTCTACACCGCGGTAATTAGAGTGAGCGCGTCACGTGACCAGATTTATGCGAGGATTGGTTAATTACCGTAAAACTCTAAGACCGAGCCTCCCAAGTATATTTTGAACTTGTCGCCAACAGTACACATCGGTGAATACAATACACACAAATCAAAGCTAACCACCAACACAACACCAAATGACGGCTAAATGTTCAGGATACATGGATGACGAGGAAGAGACCAACATCGTTGACGGACATGACATACTTATGACGCATTTAGTGACAAAATGAAACGCACATCTTTAAGTGTTTACAGTTTACACGAGAATTCTTTTAGTCGCTAAATGAACCAAGGAAAGCCCCGCAATTCCAAAAACGAAAGCCCTGGGCGAATTGATAGTCAAGCCCGGATTACCTCCACTTTGTAATACTTAAGTTAGTTGAAGTGAAAGTCATCATTTCACCCGTGAATAATCTTGGCGTTCTGATCAATGAGATATGAGCGGACATGACGTCACTAAACAACGAACGTTACAGCCAAGAGCCTTCCTCAACCAACAAATAGACACAAGAAATAAAACGAATGAAATTAAATTAAAACTTAGCTGCGGTGTAATCCAAAGCCGAAAAGAGCAATCTGGGCCTAACCCTTTAGCACATAAAGCATCTAGAGTTACTGGCACATATAATTACTGGAACGTATAGCATCGTGAATAACTGGCACATATAGAGTTGATGACACGTATAGCATCGTGAATAACTGGCACATATAGAGTTGATGACACGTACGTATAGCATCGTGAATAACTGGCACATATAGAGTTGATGACACGTATAGCATCGTGAATAACTGGCACATATAGAGTTGATGACACGTAAAGCATCGTGAATAACTGGCACATATAGAGTTGGTGACACGTATAGCATCGTGAATAACTGGCACATATAGAGTTGATGACACGTACGTATAGTATCGTGAATAACTGGCACATATAGAGTTGATGGCACGTACGTATAGCATCGTGAATAACTGGCACATATAGAGTTGATGACACGTACGTATAGTATCGTGAATAACTGGCACATATAGAGTTGATGGCACGTACGTATAGCATCGTGAATAACTGGCACATATAGAGTTGATGACACGTAGGTATAGCATCGTGAATAACTGGCACATATAGAGTTGATGACACGTATAGCATCGTGAATAACTGGCACATATAGAGTTGATGACACGTATAGCATCGTGAATAACTGGCACATATAGAGTTGATGACACGTACGTATAGCATCGTGAATAACTGGCACATATAGAGTTGATGACACGTATAGCATCGTGAATAACTGGCACATATAGAGTTGATGACACGTATAGCATCGTGAATAACTGGCACATATAGAGTTGATGACACGTATAGCATCGTGAATAACTGGCACATATAGCATCGTGAATAACTGGCACATATAGAGTTGATGGCACGTACGTATAGCATCGTGAATAACTGGCACATATAGAGTTGATGGCACGTACGTATAGCATCGTGAATAACTGGCACATATAGAGTTGACACGTATAGCATCGTGAATAACTGGCACATATAGAGTTGATGACACGTACGTATAGCATCGTGAATAACTGGCACATATAGAGTTGATGACACGTATAGCATCGTGAATAACTGGCACATATAGAGTTGATGACACGTACGTATAGCATCGTGAATAACTGGCACATATAGAGTTGATGGCACGTAGTATAGCATCGTGAATAACTGGCACATATAGAGTTGATGACGTACGTATAGCATCGTGAATAACTGGCACATATAGAGTTGATGACACGTATAGCATCGTGAATAACTGGCACATATAGAGTTGATGGCACGTACGTATAGCATCGTGAATAACTGGCACATATAGAGTTGATGACACGTATAGCATCGTGAATAACTGGCACATATAGAGTTGATGGCACGTACGTATAGCATCGTGAATAACTGGCACATATAGAGTTGATGACACGTATAGCATCGTGAATAACTGGCACATATAGAGTTGATGACACGTATAGCATCGTGAATAACTGGCACATATAGAGTTGATGGCACGTACGTATAGCATCGTGAATAACTGGCACATATAGAGTTGATGACACGTATAGCATCGTGAATAACTGGCACATATAGAGTTGATGACACGTACGTATAGCATCGTGAATAACTGGCACATATAGAGTTGATGACACGTACGTATAGCATCGTGAATAACTGGCACATATAGAGTTGATGACACGTAGGTATAGTATCGTGAATAACTGGCACATATAGAGTTGATGACACGTACGTATAGCATCGTGAATAACTGGCACATATAGAGTTGATGACACGTACGTATAGTATCGTGAATAACTGGCACATATAGAGTTGATGACACGTACGTATAGCATCGTGAATAACTGGCACATATAGAGTTGATGGCACGTACGTATAGCATCGTGAATAACTGGCACATATAGAGTTGATGACACGTATAGCATCGTGAATAACTGGCACATATAGAGTTGATGACACGTACGTATAGCATCGTGAATAACTGGCACATATAGAGTTGATGACACGTACGTATAGCATCGTGAATAACTGGCACATATAGAGTTGATGACACGTACGTATAGCATCGTGAATAACTGGCACATATAGAGTTGATGACACGTACGTATAGCATCGTGAATAACTGGCACATATAGAGTTGATGACACGTACGTATAGCATCGTGAATAACTGGCACATATAGAGTTGATGACACGTATAGCATCGTGAATAACTGGCACATATAGAGTTGATGACACGTACGTATAGCATCGTGAATAACTGGCACATATAGAGTTGATGACACGTATAGCATCGTGAATAACTGGCACATATAGAGTTGATGACACGTATAGCATCGTGAATAACTGGCACATATAGAGTTGATGACACGTACGTATAGCATCGTGAATAACTGGCACATATAGAGTTGATGACACGTATAGCATCGTGAATAACTGGCACATATAGAGTTGATGACACGTACGTATAGCATCGTGAATAACTGGCACATATAGAGTTGATGACACGTATAGCATCGTGAATAACTGGCACATATAGAGTTGATGACACGTACGTATAGCATCGTGAATAACTGGCACATATAGAGTTGATGACACGTACGTATAGCATCGTGAATAACTGGCACATATAGAGTTGATGACACGTACGTATAGCATCGTGAATAACTGGCACATATAGAGTTGATGACACGTATAGCATCGTGAATAACTGGCACATATAGAGTTGATGACACGTACGTATAGCATCGTGAATAACTGGCACATATAGAGTTGATGACACGTATAGCATCGTGAATAACTGGCACATATAGAGTTGATGACACGTATAGCATCGTGAATAACTGGCACATATAGAGTTGATGACACGTATAGCATCGTGAATAACTGGCACATATAGAGTTGATGACACGTATAGCATCGTGAATAACTGGCACATATAGAGTTGATGACACGTATAGCATCGTGAATAACTGGCACATATAGAGTTGATGACACGTATAGCATCGTGAATAACTGGCACATATAGAGTTGATGACACGTATAGCATCGTGAATAACTGGCACATATAGAGTTGATGACACGTACGTATAGCATCGTGAATAACTGGCACATATAGAGTTGATGGCACGTACGTATAGCTATCGTGAATAACTGGCACATATAGAGTTGATGACACGTACGTATAGCATCTATTCTAGAATTATTTCACATAGAATTACTGGCACATATAGAGTTGCTGACACGTACGTATAATGTATAGCATCTATTCTAGAATTATTTCACATAGAATTACTGGCACATATAGAGTTGCTGACACGTACGTATAGCATCTATTCTACTTCTAGAATTATTTCACATAGAATTACTGGCACATATAGAGTTGATGACACGTACGTACAATGTATAGCATCTATTCTAGAATTATTTCACATAGAATTACTGGCACATATAGAGTTGCTGACACGTACGTATAGCATCTATTCTAGAATTATTTCACATAGAATTACTGGCACATATAGAGTTGCTGACACGTACGTATAGCATCTATTCTAGAATTATTTCACATAGAATTACTGGCATATACTGTATATATAAAATCTTATATACAGTACTAAGTACTATAGTACTGTTTAAATAGGATTGCCTTTAATCTAGAAGAAACAGCAAGTCCTCGCAATACTAGACATACATTAACAGCATTTACCCACCAACTCTAGATTACAACTAACTTACCTACTCTTGGTTACAAACGTATGAGACAAGTGCATAGAACAACTTACTTAACACATTAAGAGCCAAGCCCAATATTAACATCTTCACAACCGGAAGTACACAGTTCAAGTTGTCAAAAGAACCAAGTACTTGTAGAGCCGTGAGCCAGCTGTGACCAGACTCAAATAAATCACTTGTACTGACGGAACAAATGACAGCAACCATTTATATTGTACACAAAAAATGGCTTTTGTCTAATACACGTACAGCATATATGCGTACATTTTACTGTTACAGAATAGTAACAAATAATGTGGTGTTACAAAGTTATTCATCGATAATAAATCTAGTCCAGCTCAACACGCCCCTCCTGCTGACCACACGCCCCTCCTGCTGACCACACGCCTCTCCTGCTGTCTACACGCCCCTCCTGCTGATCCCATGTTTCATGCCTGTAATGTACACTCACTGTGACATTAAATGTCTTTTTATCACTGCTGAGTTGATTACCTTGTCACTAGTCACACCTCCCAGGTAAATCGTGTCGTTTGAACAGTTAGGTAGGTAGTAATAGGTGTGTAGGTAGTAATAGGTGTGTAGTAATAGGTGTGTAGGTAGTAATAGGTCTGTTGGTACCATCAGCTATGTAGGTGGTAATCGGAAATAGGTGTGTAGGTAGCACTAGCTATGTAAGTAGCAATAGGTATATTTAGCAATATGTGTAGATAGCAATTTGTGTGTAGGTAGCACTAGCTATGTAGGTAGCAGTTGGGGTGTAGGTAGCACCGTTTATTAGACCAGTCCTCAAACTCCCAAACCTGCCTCGATGCTGTCATTAAGTATGAAACGGTAGCAATAGGCGTGTACGTAGCAATAGGCGTGTAGGTAGCAATAGGCGTGTAGGTAGCGATAGGCGTGTAGGTAGCACCGTTTATTAGACCAGTCTTCAAATTCCCAAACCTGCATCGATGCTGTCATTCAGTCAACAAATTGGAGGCTGTCCCCGATGGGTGCATTGGGTCCAACTGTCAGCATCAACACAATACATTTACGTCGTTTGTGCTCTGGCCAGGTTTAATGGGTCTAGCGGGGTGTCCAAATAGGCGGCTCTGTGTGTGTGTGTTTGTGTGTGGGGGTGTGTGTGTGGGGGGGTGTGTGTGGGGGGGTGTGTGTGTGGGTGGTGTGTGGGTGGGGTGGGGGTGAGCTTATCTGTCTACGCTTGTGTGCGACTTGAGGCAGTAACTGTAACTGTATTTGAATTTGACTTTCGCATTTATCAGGTATTTCCTTTCATCCCAGTTCAATGAAAGGAGTCGTCTACCCTGGTTCCTGGTTATCGATCAAAGACAAGCAATGACATCTCAATGACACATCAAATGTCACATAAATGACATCCCAAATGACACATCAATAACATCTCGAATCACAATTAGCTGATTCATAAGAATGTGGAAATCTCTGTTATGAAGTAAAAAGTGCAATGTTTTGTTTTGGAAAGGGTTGTATCAAAGGTCAATGTTTTGTTTTGGAAAGGGTTGTATCAAAGGTCAATGTTTTGTTTGGAAAGGGTTGTATCAAAGGTCAATGTTTTGTTTTGGAAAGGGTTGTATCAAAGGTCAATGTTTTGTTTTGGAAAGGGTTGTATCAAAGGTCAATGTTTTGTTTTGGAAAGGGTTGTATCAAAGGTCAATGTTTTGTTTTGGAAAGGGTTGTATCAAAGGTCAATGTTTTGTTTGGGAAAGGGTTGTATCAAAGGTCAAAGTTTTGTTTGGGAAAGGGTTGTATGTTGTAATGTGACGTAATCACCAGTTTGAAGATGTAACATATCAAAGTTATTTCAGCTGTTTCATTAGTTACTGTTTAAAGTTAAAATAAACCAAACAACAAATGGATTAATTCAATTACTTTTCATTACCTAGATGTGAACATGATTTGTATTTTTTTAAAAATGTTTTCATGTTTTCCTGAAATATCTGCTTTCTGCTTTATATTTATAGGTCAAAGTTCAAATTATTAAAAATGTAGAGTTGGTCATTGTCTTGGGACTTCGTGTTTAAATAAAATATTTGAGTCAACTAAAGACTGTGTCGTGTGCATCTCAAGGAAGAACTACAAGTGTTTCCTTCCTAATAATATCCCTGAAAAAAACATCCTTGAACACAATACTCTAGTATCACTAGAAATGATCACACATACAAAAGTCTCACTAGAAATGATCACACATACACCAGTCTCACTAGAAATGAACACACATACACCAGTCTCGCTAGAAACGAACAAACTTATCACAATCTTGTCCTCTTGAATGTGCAGATAAGAAAAATAACTCAAGTCTTCCAGATGCCAAAGACAGAAAACAAAGTATATCTTAGAACAGAAAGCTTGCATGAGTTCAACGAACGTGAACTCTGTACAATGAAAGTGAACTCTGTACAATGAAAGTGAACTCTGTACAATGAAAGTGAACTCTGTACAATGAAAGTGAACTCTGTACAATGAAAGTGAACTCTGTACAATGAAAGTGAACTCTGTACAATGAAAGTGAACTCTGCACAAACAAGTACAACATGTACCCAACAATGGCATCAAAACGTCAGCCGTATTTCAATGAAAAATTTCATCTTCCACTTTGTACACACAACGGCACATCAACCCAAAACGTGTGATCTCTATGATTATATAATCATTTTTACCATATGTAATCTTACAATTTGGATAACATCTAGTCAAACATGGATGGTAAAGTGTTTAATAACTTGGATACCATAACAAATATATATAATATATAGGATACATTAACATGTCCCAGGAAAGTTACATGACATTTGACAAAAATCCACCGTAATCCCGAGTGTTCATTTCCAAAGATCGCTAGAGAGAAACGAAGAAACGCTAACAAGGACCCACAACGAACAGTGACATCTCAGTGAAACACTGTTTGGTTAGCAATGGATTGAATTTTTTTTTAAAAATCAGATGATATACATAATAATATTTATCAGACACAGATCAATGTTTAGTTTATACTCAATAGAAATTTTACTCTAGTTCTAGACATTCTAATAATATTAGTAATATGTAATTTTTAAAAAGAGCGTCTATGACAGGTAAGGTAAATAATGTGTCACATTTTGGGATTTGTAAGTTCTATAACTGTAAAAATGTGAGAATCCCCGATGTCTTATCGTCTGCTGACACAGTTTCTCTATCATTCCAGTCTTGACATTCTTCCGCCATAAATTACCTGTTTCAATAATTTAGTCGCCCGTGTCGCCCACTTGTCATGGTTCACCTGCCAGCAATCACACCCTATAAACACCCACGGGAGGGGAAGACATGGTGGCTGGGTTGAGCAGGTCACCCCGTCATAAAGAGAGGTCCCGGCAGTGAGGAAGAGAGACACGCCTCTACAACAATCAGGTGTTTTACTTGGACTAACGTCCAACGAGTTCACATGCTAACAGTGTGACAGATAAGACGATGCACCCGGGTTGAAGTTTAAAAACCACAACTTCGGTAAGAAAATAATATTTTTTTTAAAAAAAAGGGGGGGGGGCAATACCACACACACACGAATGATGTCAGTTCATATAGTTCAATCCGCCCCTGGTCACAGCATAAAAATTAGCTTCTTCTAAGAAATCCACATCAGATCAATCTCTAAATACTAATTGGCTTTATATTAAAAAATGTTAACCCATAGTTAAGCTAAATAATCAAATAATTATTTTTATGACACTTAATTCTTTCATCCACGAATTCCGCAGTTAAGCCATTAATGCTGAGTCATCTGGAAAACCCGTTTGCCTGCACCGATATAAACAATGACGAAATTATATATTTTATATATTTTTTAATCATAGGATTTGAACCAACTAAGTTAATAGTCCCAAACACTGAGCTATTTACACCAAATTGTTACACCAAATTGTTACACCAAATTGTTACACACATTCTCTACTTTTCACACTAGAGGTCGAAGGAAAGTTTCTTTAAATCAAGTTATTTTATATGAGCATGTACGTCATCAACATTGAGTTTTGGTGGCATGGTTCAACTCCCTAGACCTATAAGTATAAGAAGTTTTAATTTAGCCCATGAGGTTCCTGGACACTGGACAGTTGTCAAACTTCAAACGTTTCTTTTTATTAAGTTTTATACCAATCTTTCCCCGTCCCCCCCCCCACAACTATAATAATAAGTTGCACATCGACCAGGTTTAGTGGCCGTGACGTGTGCATACCAAGACCTAGAACTAATAAAATAACACAGCGCTACTACACATGAAATGGTCTGTGTGCACTGTGCACTAACTGTGCCGTGCACATGTCTTGGTAGTTAGCAGGACTAGAATTTAATCAACTTGAAAGTTGGTTGCTGCCCTTTCATATTAGTTTGTATTCACTTATATATTGGGAGAGGCGCGGGGTGGGTGGAAGGAAGAACCGTTGGACACTTCCCACACTTTGGTGTCCCTGGACTTGACCTCCATATGACCGGTTTCTATCATCAAGTTTGTACACACTGACCAGGCCATCGCATATGATAATATTTAAAATGTTGAGGTAAAGACTTCTTTAATGTTCAAATTATTAAACACATAAAATTTCTTAAAACAAAACAAGCAGTGCCTCCATCTGGTACATACTATATATAATTGAACCAGCGATTAGCATGACACACATAATACTGTCAACTCAGCCGAGCCACCACCACGACAGGGGGTGTGTAGCCACCAGCACGGCAGGGGGTGTGTAGCCACATGAACGGCAGGGGGTGTGTAGCCACCAGCACGGTAGGGGTGTGTAGCAGACCTGAGTTGTCTACTAGTCAGCACGGTAGGGGTGTGTAGCAGACCTGAGTTGTCTACAAGTCAGCACGGTAGGGGTGTGTGTAGTGTGTAGCAGACCTGAGTTGTCTGCTAGTCAGCACGGTAGGGGGTGTGTAGCACACCTGAGTTGTCTACTAGTCAGCACGGTAGGGGTGTGTGTAGAGTGTAGTGTGTAGCAGACCTGAGTTGTCTGCTAGTCAGCACGGTAGGAGGTGTGTAGTGTTTAGCAGACCTGAGTTGCCTGCTAGTCAACACGACGGCTTCTGTCTCTGGGCCACAGCTCCACCCCTCACCCTCACACCGTAGGGTTTTTTCAAGGAAGGTTAAGTTCATAGCTAACTGTAGTCGACCTGACGGAAGACCGCGGGCTGAAATACCGTTAGGGTACGGAGAGAGGGATAACTCCACGGCTCCAGGGGTCTCTATTTGCTACTGTTACATGTACAGTTAAGTTACGGTAGTAGAATAAATTGGACTTATTGGTACAAAGTTCAAATATATATATATATTATATACATTTACTTATTAATATTAATGACTAAGGTAACAAACAATATTTTACGTAACTTAATGTTGGATGTAGGCCGAGTATTTAACAAAGATAATACAGTATTTGAGTGGTGGTTGGTGTTTTTAGTTGGCGATGAGTTTGTAGATTGTATTACTAACAAGTAATTGTTTGATGTTTTGGCAGAGATTGTTAATGTAATGTTCACTGTTTTGCAGGAATTGGTAGAAAAAAGATGGGTATTTGTATTTTATCCGACCACCGAAAAAAGAATTTTTTTTGTGGGTTTTTAACTTTGGAAACCCCGCGATACTTAGGCTATTATTATTACACAATATAATTTGCAATTGTCACGCAAGTAGTGTCTGTCAGTCCTGACGCTACTAATTTTAGAAAGCAGGGAAACCCAAATTACTGCACCAATGCATCAAAAGGTGTGCAAATTATAGATGCGCTGTAAAAAATATTATATGACGTCATTGTTTTCGCTAATATTTTAATTTTGGAAAAGGGATCAATGTAAAAAGAGGATTTGATGATGGTTAATTATTATAAAATCAAAAAAACAAAGGGGGCGCTGTAGGCGTCCTACAACTCCTATTTATTATAAAATACTTTGTGTACATTTTGTATTTCGTATTTATCAAACAAGGACAAGTTAGTTGGGCTTTTGAAAAAGGTCGGCGCCGTAGGCGACCTAAAAAAATTGCATTTTTTAATAAAAATAAATAGATTTCAGCTGAAAACTTCCGTCATTTTTGACGGGTGATACGCTAGTTACTAAATAATTGTTAATATAATGGTATATCTATAATATGATGAGTTCCGTTGTGGCGTTTATTTGGTTCCTTTACAGATTTCCATTGCCGCTCGATTGGTTAGGTGTACTGTTGGCAACGGTAATAGGACCGACCAAATGTAGGCTGTGATTAACGCCATGCCATTAACGGTTTCGTGATTGTAATCCATGCCCAACTAAAACATAAATAGTGACATTATATTACAATTGATAACACGTAAAGCAGCACATTATTTTTTTAAAAGCAAACTTACTTTCATTTATCAATTGGATTGTTTGTAATTGGTGTTGTTCCAATTCTTATCAAATTTCAATACAGTTAAAATTAAATTAATATATAATATAGTATAGTTAATATAGTCAATCTTGTGAAGTATAATTTATTTTATACTGTATTAGTGTGGCATATAAATAATATTTATACTTATTTAAAACAGTTAAAACTAAATATTAAATTAAAATTAATAATTTTTTTTGGTGGTAGGATAAAAAACAAGTACCAAAAGATGTATCACATTTCACATTATTTCAGCTCTTCAAAAAATAGAAATAAAATTACTTGGAGGTAATTAAACTTTCAACAGAGAAGAGAAATGAATTATTTCATCATAAAAATTAATTTTTAAAATCTCCTATTCTATCTATGGTCAAATGACATCACCATGCCATACTCATGACAGAAATGCATTTCATTTCATTGACAGTTAAATGGTTTAGTTTAATATAATTTGTTTCTAAATAATTTGAACCTTTGGAAGTCAATTTTATTTTCATGATTTTTGTTTAAAAATGAAAACAAACCCACCCTCCTAAAAAGCAGGAAAAATAAAAATGTAATTTGAAAATCGTGACCACCACAATTATAGTCATAGGCGGTGGGTAAATGGCAGGCATTTAACTATGAATGTGTAATCCTATGAACTGATTTTTAAAAAATAAATAAATTAATCTTAGCGGCCCCTCCACAAATGACCAACACGCAATTTTATTTTGGCCGATTTTTCACCCCCCACCCCCCTCGTCACGCGTCCTCACAAAAACTTAGAACCCCCCCCCCTCCAATATGACGACACAATGCTTTGCCCCCCCCCCTAAAAGCCCTATTTTCTGTTTGAAAATGAGCATGTTTCAAATTGATTTTGTCATTTAAGTACAGGTATGTATTTAATGATAGTTTGCACTCTAATATGGCAATACGCGTGAAGCCATGTAAAACATTAAATTGCAAGAAATCACATATTTAAGTGGAACTTATGATGTTTAAAGTTGCCAGATTTGATGTGACGTCACATTTCTCAAACAACCCCGCCCCCTCGTCACAAATGTACGGACCCCCTCTCCCCTAGGTGCATAAAGTGATTTATGGACGGCCCCTTAGCTACATTTTAATTAAAATAAATTTCAAATATTTGAGATTTTATTTTTTAAAGTGTGTGATTCACTGGATGAATTTAACTTAAGCCAGCCACTTAGTTACAGTTACAAGTCTAGCTATTATATTACTACTATTAGTTATTAGCACTTTACTCTACTTTACTCAGTCAGGGTTTAACCTATGTAAAACTATGTTTAACATTTTAAGTCATGGTTTATTTTATATACACGAATTTATAATATAAGGTGTCAGTCAAACCTACTTAGTACTTAGCATAGTATAGCAATTCAAAGTAAATAGTAGGCATAATACTAATTATAAACACTGTTTACTGTTTATTTTATCTAACGTTTAAATGCTGATCACTGATAAAGAATGAGCAGTAATTATTATAATTTAACAATTGAGATACGAATTTTCAGTTTTAAGACATCCGAGAAGTGAATTTATTGAACCATTTTTTGCGGCCCCGAGTAATTAGATAATTGACCTCACTTACCCAACACTGTGATAAGAAAAGACAAATCCTACTGTCAGACGTCCGAGGATTGTGTTGTCACAGACCACGGCCGTCCTAGGACTCAACAACCAGCCAATGTTTACGTTAGTATCTACCCTATGAGTTCTCTGTCCTTACTTTTTCCAAAACGAGGACAAGCAACGTCCCAGATCGGTCTTCAGGCCCCCAGTGTGGCGAGTGGCGACACCGCGCTTGTGTGTGTGCGGCTCAGGGTTGCCAGATTTTAATTTGGGGAAAAGGCCAAACTGACTTCCAAAAAAGGCCAAAAAAAGGCCAAACTTATGTTATATGAAAAATGTCAACAAAAATGACGTCACGAACCATGGGGGCGGGAGGGGGTCACAGATTTGTGGCGATGTATGACGAGGGGAAGGGTGTTTTTAAGAACTGTGATGTCATATTGGAAAGGGTCTAGCTCTTGATTACGTGTGACGAGGGGGGGAGGGGTTAAAATACATTGAAAAATCGCGTGACGTCATTTATGGAACGGCTCATAACGGCTGAAAATAAGTTAACTATTTAAAATGAAGGTAAAACCAGGAGAAAAAGGATAATAAATGTGTAAATTCCAATGTTCGTATGTATTGTACTTACAAAATAAATAGACTATGATACTAACATACAAATTTGAAAGAAAAGCTTCAGATCATTCTTTTCCTCTAGACTGCTATTTGCAGTATTATTGTAAACTTTATCAGATGTCAAGTCATCAAGCATTCTTGGTGACATGACAAAGTCCTTACTGCATTTATTCGTAAACAAAAGCTCAGCCCTGACTCTAACAATAGCGTCTAAAAGTATGAGCTGCATTCTGTATCTGGCTTTGTCTTAATAGCCTCTTCGTTAAACTTTTTAAAAGCTTTTTAATGTCTAACATACACGTAAGCTATTCAAAAATAGAATATAATTAATAAGGTTATTGACTTATTGGCGAATTTTAATTTTTTGTGTGATAAAGATTAGTTGTATATATATTTTATATATTTTATTTTTTTAAAGAAAAAGGCCAAAAAAAGGCCAAAAGGCCAAACAAAAAATTTGAGGCCAAACCCTCTTAAAAAAGGCCAAATTTTGAGAATTTGGCCTTTAAAAGGCCAATATGGCAACCCTGGTGCGGCTGTGTGTTAGTTGGCGTCCTACTTGGATGTCTGACGGCGTGTGGACTCCAGGTCTCGCGGCGTAGTCGTTCCTCACCCGCCCTTCCACTTGAAACGTTTGGTCTCTGAACTTGGGACTAATTCTCGACTAGATAATCTTTGAGTAGTAGGATAGTGTTATATCAGTCTTACGTTAATCGTTACCTGTTGTGGAGATAACGAAATGTTTATTTCTGATTTTTTCGTCAGTTTTTAATTTTAATCTTTTTAAAAAAAATAATAAATTGATATGTCCTGCAAATAAGGTCCAACTCTGATATTTAATTAATGTCTCTAGGGCTCTAGGGGCAGTAACTGGAAGAAGTTGAAGACTGAGAACACTGGACACTCAAGTAATAAAAACGAGATAAATTGTTTGTAACAAATAATAATAAATAATTTTAGAAAGATCATAATTAATGTACATTAATTCACGTATTCAAATATAAATGCTAAAGCATTTTAGTAAAATAATTAGAATGTATCTATATTAAAGTATTTTAACGATTTACACTTTTAAGTCTTAAATTGATGACAAATTTTAAAAAAATGCTTTCAGATAGATCAGCTGATATATACATTCGTACCTGTCTTATTCTTATAAAATAAATCTCAAGTTTCGTCGTTTTTGTTATTCAACGCCTGGCTGGTACAAAACATATTCAACGCCTGGCTGGTACAAAACATATTCAACGCCTGGCTGGTACAAAACATATTCAATGCCTGGCTGGTACAAAACATATTCAACGCCTGGCTGGTACAAAACATATTCAACGGCTGGCTGGTACAAAACATATTCAACGCCTGGCTGGTACAAAACATATTCAACGCCTGGCTGGTACAAAACATATTCAACGCCTGGCTGGTACAAAACATATTCAACGCCTGGCTGGTACAAAACATATTCAACGCCCGGCTGGTATAAAACAGATTCAAGACCCGGCTGGTACAAAACATATTCAATGCCTGGCTGGAACAAAACAGATTCAAGGCCTGGCTGGTACAAAACAGATTCAAGGCCTGGCTGGTACAAAACATATTCAACGCCTGGCTGGTACAAAACATATTCAATGCCTGGCTGGTACAAAACAACGCCTGGCTGGTACAAAACATATTCAACGCCTGGCTGGTACAAAACATATTCAAGGCCCGGCTGGTACAAAACAGATTCAAGGCCCGGCTGGTACAAAACATATTCAATGCCCGGCTGGTACAAAACATATTCAAGGCCCGGCTGGTACAAAACAGATTCAAGGCCCAGCTGGTACAAAACATATTCAACTCCCGGCTGGTACAAAACAGATTCAACGCCCGGCTGGTACAAAACAGATTCAAGGCCTGGCTGGTACAAAACATATTCAACTCCACTATATGTCAAGTCCTGATGACCACCCCACAATATGTCAAGTCCTGATGACCACTCCACTATATGTCAAGACCTGATGACCACTCCACTATATGTCTATACATGATGACCACTCCACTATATGTCAAGTCCTGATGACCACTCCACTATATGTCAAGTCCTGATGACCACTCCACTATATGTCAAGTCCTGATGACCACTCCACTATATGTCAAGTCCTGATGACCACTCCACTATATGTCAAGTCCTGATGACCACTCCACTATATGTCAAGTCCTGATGACCACTCCACTTATGTCAAGTCCTGATGACCACTCCACTATATGTCAAGTCCTGATGACCACTCCACTATATGTCAAGTCCTGATGACCACTCCACTACTTGTCTATACATGATGACCACTCCACTATTGGTGAAGACCTGATGACCACTACACTATATGTCAAGACCTGATGACCACTCCACTATATGTCAAGACCTGATGACCACTCCACTATATGTCAAGTCCTGATGACCACTCCACTATATGTCAAGTCCTGATGACCACCCCACAATATGTCAAGACCTGATGACCACTCCACTATATGTCTATACATGATGACCACTCCACTATATGTCAAGTCCTGATGACCACTCCACTATATGTCAAGACCTGATGACCACTCCACTATATGTCTATACATGATGACCACTCCACTAAATGTCAAGACCTTATGACCACTCCACTATATGTCAAGTCCTGATGACCACTCCACTATATGTCAAGTCCTGATGACCACTCCACTATATGTCTATACATGATGACCACTCCACTATATTTCAAGTCCTGATGACCACCCCACAATATGTCAAGTCCTGATGACCACTCCACTATATGTCAAGACCTGATGACCACTCCACTATATGTCAAGACCTGATGACCACTCCACTATATGTCTATACATGATGACCACTCCACTAAATGTCAAGACCTTATGACCACTCCACTATATGTCAAGTCCTGATGACCACTCCACTATATGTCAAGTCCTGATGACCACTCCACTATATGTCTATACATGATGACCACTCCACTATATTTCAAGTCCTGATGACCACCCCACAATATGTCAAGTCCTGATGACCACTCCACTATATGTCAAGACCTGATTACCACTCCACTACATGTCTATACATGATGACCACTCCACTATATTTCAAGTCCTGATGACCACCCCACTATATGTCAAGTCCTGATGACCACTCCACTATATGTTAAGACCTGATTACCACTCCACTATATGTCAAGTCCTGATGACCATCCTGCACATCCTTGGGACCTCCTTAGCATATTTGCAAAAGACCCGAACGCTCTAACTCTATCTGGTATGGTTCAGGAGCTGTTGCATTGTCAAGCTTGACAGACATTTCGAATCTATAAACGCAATTATACCAAGGGAAATTGCGTTAAAAACACAGAACAGCTGACGTAATAATTGTGTATGGAGGAAATGTTAGGCCGATATGCTTAAAGGGAGTTAACTTATTTTTTTAAATTTCAAGTGTATTTTGAAAAGTTATTTCCCTTATAAAAAATAATTAATGAGACTTGAGTTAATATAAAGTTTTGGTCCAAACCAACCTTTGGCCAAAGGTCCACCATAGACAGCTCCAGGTCCACCATAGACAGCTCCAGGTCCACCAAAGACAGCTCCAGATCCACCATAGACAGCTCCAGGTCCACCATAGACAGCCCCAGGTCCACCATAGACAGCTCCAGGTCCACCATAGACAGGTCCACCATAGACAGCTCCAGGTCCACCATAGACAGCCCCAGGTCCACCATAGACAGCCCCAGGTCCACCATAGACAGCTCCAGGTCCACCATAGACTAAGATGTAAAAATATTCATAACACGCTAATAATGTGTGCAGTGAGCCCCGGTTGCTAATAATGTGTGCAGTGAGCCCCGGTTGCTAATAATGTGTGCAGTGAGCCCCGGTTGCTAATAATGTGTGCAGTGAGCTCCGGTTGCTAATAATGTGTGCAGTGAACCCCCATTGTCCCTCTCTTTTAGTGTGGGAATTGTCCCTCTCTATTAGTGTTTGAATTGTCCCTCTCTATTAGTGTGGGAATTGTCCCTCTCTATTAGTGTGGGAATTGTCCCTCTCTAATAGTGTGGGAATTGTCCCTCTCTATTAGTGTTTGAATTGTCCCTCTCTATTAGTGTGGGAATTGTCCCTCTCTATTAGTGTGGAATTGTCCCTCTCTATTAGTGTGGGAATTGTCCCTCTCTATTAGTGTGGGAATTGTCCCTCTCTATTAGTGTGGGAATTGTCCCTGGTAGCTTATACACTGATCGCATGTGAGTCAGGGCTTGAATGTTGTGAAAAACATCTGGTAAAAGTGGGAGAATCACCACTTGTGTGTAAGATATCATCTCATGTGTGTAAGTAGTTAAGAGACTTATCATTAATTTGTGTGTAAGTAGTGGGAGACTCATCATTGTATCAAGGAGTTATATCTTTTATATTGGGGCGAGTAGATTTTCCCATAAGGCCAGAGAGAGTAAACAGACATTTATTTAGTCTAAGAACCCAGCTATGTGTAGCGGGAATCAAGGGAGGTAAACCCTCCGTGATCTCGAATGACGTGTGAACAGACGAGCTAATGACGGAGCACGTGCTGAAAACAGTTGAATGGGCGGTGGCTGCCAGGTGGAGGCTATATGAATGGGCGGTGGCTGCCAGGTGGAGGCTATATGAATGGGCGGTGGCTGCCAGGTGGAGGCTATATGAATGGGCGGTGGCTGCCAGGTGGAGGCTATAACTATATGCAAACATAAGTAAAGCCGGGCGCCTGTTAGTAGGATGTCTGTAAGTAGGGCGTCTGTTAGTGAGGTGTCTGTAAGTAGGGTGTCTGTTAGTAAGGTGTCTGTTAGTAAGGTGTCTGTTAGTAGGGCGTCTGTTAGTAAGGTGTCTGTAAATAGGGCGTCTGTTAGTAAGGTGTCTGTTAGTAGGGCGTCTGTAAGTAGAGCGTCTGTTAGTAAGGTGTCTGTTAGTAAGGTGTCTGTAAGTAGGGCGTCTGTTAGTAAGGTGTCTGTAAGTAGGGCGTCTGTTAGTAAGGTGTCTGTTAGCAAGGTGTCTGTTAGTAAGGTGTCTGTTAGCAAGGTGTCTGTTAGTAAGGTGTCTGTTAGTAAGGTGTCTGTTAGTAAGGTGTCTGTTAGTAGGGCGTCTGTTAGTAAGGTGTCTGTTAGCAAGGTGTCTGTTAGTAAGGTGTCTGTTAGTAAGGTGTCTGTTAGTAAGGTGTCTGTTAGTAAGGTGTCTGTAAGTAAGTTAAGAAATATTTTAAAGAATTTGTTAAAGTTTGAAAATGTTAAACTTAATCTACTAGACTTATCCATACCTATGGATAAACTGAGAATGTCTAAACGGCCCGAGACTGAGACACGTGACCGTTACAGCTGTAGGCCAAAGATGTTGGAATGAGATAACATTTATTTGTGGTTCAAAGATAGGTACCCGCCCATCAACCTTTGGCGATAAGTGATGCAAAACAGAGGGTCTCGAAATGATCAATACTGTTATAATAAGACATCCACGCTGGAGAGGTGCGCGGATTAGCCAGGAGATTAACCAAATATTTTTTTCCTTTATTTATTTATTTATTATGAATATTTTACAATTATTTCTAGTGTTCTCGTTGGAAACTATCAGGAAGAGAAATAAACTAGTTACACATTGGGATTATTTCTGATCGACATTCTACTGATCGTGGTTCATCGGTCAGGTTATTATAATGTTACGGTTACAGTCAGTTCTTTGATTTGTCCTACCTAAAATCTCGTACGTTTCCTCAACAGTGTCATCAAATTGTACATGAAATTTGTGACCCTTTCCGTTTGTCGTGACATACATTTCATTTAGGTACTGGATCGTGTCCTACGTCATCTAACTACTAACTAAACCAGATATTGTGTCTCACCTTTACCTGACCACACCTGAGATTGTGTCTCACCTTTACCTCACTACACCTGAGATTGTGTCTCACCTTTACCTCACTACACCTGATATTGTGTCTCACCTTTACCTCACTACACCAGAGATTGTGTCTCACCTTTACCTGACCACACCTGAGATTGTGTCTCACCTTTACCTCACTACACCTGAGATTGTGTCTCACCTTTACCTGACCACACATGAGATTGTGTCTCACCTTTACCTGACCACACCTGAGAATGTGTCTCACCTTTACCTCACTACACCTGAGATTGTGTCTTACCTTTACACCACTACACCAGAGATTGTGTCTCACCTTTACCTCACTACACCTGAGATTGTGTCTCATCTTTACGTCACTACACCTGAGATTGTGTCTCACCTTTACCTGACTACATCTGAGATTGTGTCTCACCTTTACCTCACTACATCTGAGATTATGTCTCACCTTTACCTCTCTACACCTGAGATTGTGTGTCACCTTTACCTCACTACACCAGAGATTGTGTCTCACCTTTACCTCACTGCACCAGAGATTGTGTCTCACCTTTACCTGAACACACATGAGATTGTGTCTCACCTTTACCTGACTACATCTGAGATTGTGTCTCAACTTTACCTCACTACACATGAGATTGTGTCTCACCTTTACCTGAACACACCTGAGATTGTGTCTCACCTTTACCTGACTACATCTGAGATTGTGTCTCACCTTTACACCACTACACCAGAGATTGTGTCTCACCTTTACCTCACTACATCTGAGATTGTGTCTCATCTTTACCTCACTACATCTGAGATTGTGTCTCACCTTTACCTGACCACACCTGAGATTGTGTCTCACCTTTACCTCACTACATCTGAGATTGTGTCTCACCTTTACCTCACTACATCTGAGATTGTGTCTCACCTTTACCTGACCACACCTGAGATTGTGTCTCACCTTTACCTCACTACATCTGAGACTGTGTCTCATCTTTACCTCACTACACCTGAGATTGTGTCTCACCTTTACCTTACCACACCTGAGATTGTGTCTCACCTTTACCTGACCACACCTGAGATTGTGTCTCACCTTTACCTGACCACACCTGAGATTGTGTCTCACCTTTACCTGACCACACCTGAGATTGTGTCTCACCTTTACCTCACTACATCTGAGACTGTGTCTCATCTTTACCTCACTACACCTGAGATTGTGTCTCATCTTTACCTCACTACATCTGAGATTGTGTCTCACCTTTACCTGACCACACCTGAGATTGTGTCTCACCTTTACCTGACCACACCTGAGATTGTGTCTCACCTTTACCTGACCACACCAGAGATCGTGTCTCACCTTTACCTCACTACACCAGAGATTGTGTCTCAACTTTACATGACCACACCCGAGATTGTGTCTCACCTTTACCTGACCACACGCGAGATTGTGTCTCACCTTTACCTGACTACACCTGAGATGGTGTCTCACCTTTACCTGACCACACCTGAGATTGTGTCTAGACCAGGTGCTTCCGTTTCACAGTTCCGATATAAGTGGGCCGCTACTGGTATTTTCTTTATTTGTTTCTATAACTTAAGTAGAGAAACAATCAAGAGTATGAGTTACAGACCTTGTGTATGCACTTAGCTTAGATCTTCACCCGTTAGTCAGCAATTTAGTTTTCATTTATTAGTTGGTTCACAAATCTCTTAAGTTAACACTTTAGTTGGAACAGAGCTGCACCCCCCTCCCCCCCAGCCAGCCCCCGACACAGACACACACATGAGCCCAGGACCAAGGAAAGTGTGTCAGAGAGGGGATTAGAGGGTGTTAGAGATTAATGCAGTTTGATGGATGACCTCGGAAACTGATCACATCCAGCCATCCAGCCATCCATCATTTACATTTAACGATGGGAAAGTTAGGGACTCTCAAATCAAGTATAAAGGACCTGGAGATACGTGAGGGACTCTCAAATCAAGTATATGGGACCTTAAGATAAGTTAGGGACTCTCAAATCAAGTATAAAGGACCTTCAGATACGTAGGGCCTCTCAATTTAAGTATAAAGGACCTTAAGATACGTTAGGGCCTCTCAAATCAAGTATAAAGGACCTTAATATACGTTAGGGACTCTCAAATCAAGTATAAAGGACCTTAAGATTAGTTAGGGACTCTCAAATCAAGTATAAGGGGCCTTAAGGTAAGTTAAGGACTCTCAAATCAAGTATAAGGGACCTTCAGATTAGTGAGGGACTCTCAAATCAAGTATAAGGGACCTTAAGATAAGTTAGGGACTCTCATATCAAATATAAGTCATCGGCGTAGCGTGGGTATGTGCCGCTTGGGCAGAAACCACATTTGCCGCCCCCCCCCTTTCCCCGAAAAATATGTTTACGCTATTAAGAAAAACAAATAATAATTAGAAAGTAATAATAAGAACACTATATATTTTTATGTTAAAAAGAATGGCTTCATTTCTTTAATAAAATTAAAATTGTATGATTTTCCTCTTGGCTCAATCTTTCATGTTTTCAGCCATGGCATGCTCAATAGCTTAAATAGCAATAGATAGACAATTTTAGTGCATTCGTAATTGATCGACATTAATTTTTCATTAAAATAATTTTAGAGAAGCCTTTTTAACACCTTGCATTACTTAAGACAGTTGTAAGCAATGTTCGAATTAATTATATTATAATAGGCAGGGTAACTGCGAGCCTAAATATCTTTATAAACTTAAATAAACCACATAGTCTTGAATTCATTATTTTTTTTCTATTCATGGGGTTAAACAATTTCTTGCCTGACTATGACATGTGGGAAATTTTGAATACTCTAATTTGAAGACAAAATTTCAAAGTCCAGTAGATTAGCAGGTGTATGAAAATCATGTATGTTTTCTAAATTCTATGTAACTGCCAAAGCCTCACACAAATTTATACTCTAATCTCATCTTATGAAGAAACCAAATTTCTTCTTATCTATTATTCT
This sequence comes from Ampullaceana balthica, assembly GCA_944989445.1. NCBI lineage: Eukaryota > Metazoa > Mollusca > Gastropoda > Lymnaeidae > Ampullaceana > Ampullaceana balthica. Next base: position 435,375 of record CALYLW010000261.1, on the reverse strand, counting down.
ACATAGCATAGATATATACATATTTACTTCGATCACCAAAATTTGCTCTTTTGTTCTTTGATTGCAACGTTCGGATTAAAATGATGAGGTCACATAAAATTGTATCAAATGTCAAAGCATCCCTTAAGTATTCCATTCCATTAGTTTCTCTGTGAGCAGCCACTGCTAAAAAAAATTGTTTGTTGAGCCATATACGTGTGTAAAGAATTTCGGGCTTTAAAAAAAAACTTTGAAAATTAAATGATTTCATTGTGACTAGCAAAGTTCCCGCGTCTTTTCGTGTGTTGAGCTTTTTGTCTGCATCGTTCAGTTCTATAGCTTACAAAGTAACCTCAAAATGGCTCCATGGTATAAATTGATTATTTTGTATCCTGAAGTCTGAATGCCTTGCTTGTAGAAGCCATTGGGTATTTCCATCAATGTATGGACTTGGAAAAGGATACGTAACAACGCTCAAGTGTACTAAAATAGTTGGAGAATTCGTTTCAGTTGGAGTATCATGTTAACAAATTAGGTTTAACTGTTTGAAAAGTTTGACATGAGATTTTATGTTTTTGCGCCTTTGTTGAATTCTTGTATATTTTCCAGCCCTTAAGATATATTAACACACGCTGGGCCTGTGCTGTCCATTATTTTAAAATTATCATTTTTTTTTCAAAATCATTTAAGAAATGTCGTAAGCAGATTCACTTTTGCTTGAATGAAATCTTTGAAAGATTCTACAGCGTCTACTTTTTTTATTTTCAATCTTTACATATCACATAACTGGACTTGTTTGATCCTATGTCAAATATATGAAGAGCTATCAAATACAATCAATATACATAATTCCCGTTGTCTGTATGGTTTTAATGTAATGTAATGCTGTTAGGTGGCGCTGCGATCGATTTTGTTTTATAGTGCTGTTAGGTGGCACTGCGATCGATTTTGTTTTATAGTGCTGCACCAAAAATAACACTCTTCGAACGTTCCGCATAAAATTGTTCAATATGATAATAAATGAATCAAATAAAAATAAATGAAAATACTTTGTGTACATTTCAGGAAGTTTAATATTAAGTATTTATCAAACAAGGATAAGTTAGTTTGGCTTTTGAAAAAAGTGGGCGCCTTAGGCGCCACGGCGCACAAGCGCAACCTAGTGTAACAATATTTGGTATCTTGTTATTGAAGAAAGATGATTTTTCGTGAACTATATCTCCTAAAATTGCTATGAGCTCAGTTTGAATTTGAGATGACAAGTTTTTTACCCGATTTCCCACTATGTTATCGGAGTGCTCGAACGTACTTTGCAAGCTAATGCATTAGTTCCAGAATATTGCCTTTATTTGCAACAGTATTGCCCTCTCTGTAAAAATCAAAAATTCAAATTCACTTTCGCCAGGATTTAATAATGTCAAATTATGAGCTCAGTTTGAATTTGAGATGACAAGTTTTTTTACCCGATTTCCCACTGTTATCGGAGTGCACGAACGTACTTTGCAAGCTAATGCATTAGTTCCAGAATATTGCCTTTATTTGCAACAGTATTGCCCTCTCTGTAAAAATCAAAAATTCAAATTCACTTTCGCCAGGATTTAATAATGTCTATTTTCTAACAAGAAATTCTTGCCCACTTGGTTTTCTCTTTTACAACACATAATTTTCGGTCTTTTTTAAAGTATATTCTTTTTTTTAAATCAATTATAGATGCCGCACATTTGCCAAAAAAAATTTGGTAATGGTGCGTACTTATCTTGGCTTTCTTTTCTTTTCTTTAAAATTTATTTTCACGTTTTAACAATTCGCTAATTAACAACGAGAATTTCCGCCCCCCCCCCCACTTAAAAAAAAATTAAAATTTTGTATTTATTTGTGCCAAGTTTTTATGCACTAGATAAGCAATTGTTTCCATTTATTTATGTTTTATACCACAAAACAAAAGACATCAAATTAATTTAAAAACCAGATAAAATACGCCACGCAATTTTTTCCAGTGGTTTAAATTACGTTAAAATCAAACTTGAATCACATTATATTTATCACTTATATTATTTACGCTCCAATTATCATGATGCCTTACAATGAGGGACATCACTCTGCTTTTTTTAAATTTTGTGTTGGTAAGCAGTGTGATTGACTCAAATATTTATTTTTTGGTCAGTTAATTTGAGTGCGCTGCTTCTAAAATTAGTTTAAAAATTCCGCTTGTGGTGATTAGCACTGTAAAAATTATATATATCAATGCTTTGTTATTTGTTACAGGAATATTTGTATTTATCATACAAGTTAAGTTACTTGAGCTTTTGACCCAAAAAAAAAAAAAAAAAAAAAAAAAAAAAAAAAAAAAAAAAAAAAGTGGAGCCGTAGTGCGCCCTACAACCTCTTTTTTAAAAATTACTTTGAGTACATTTAAGGTAGTTTAATATTACGTATCTATCATACAAGTATAAGTTACTTAGGCTTTTGACATAAAAAATAAATAAATAAATATAAAAAAAACATTATATTATACTTTGTGTACATTTAAGAAAGTTTAATATTACGTATTTATCATACAAGTACAAGTTAGTTGGGCTTTTGAAAAAGGTGGGCGCCGCAAGCGCCCTTAAAAAAAGGGGCGCCGCAGGCGCCACGGCGCCGCAGCACAAACTAGTATATATATTATATATGCCAGCACATTATTGTCATTCTGTCAGCCCCGATGTTTTCATCTCAGTAACATTAGTATCACTTTAGATTTATAATGGAGTTTGAAGTTTTGGAAGTAGAAGCGCTCTCGTATTTTAATAAAGTTCTTCATTTCGTTTAGGTTTTTTTTTATCTAGGCTGAACTTGCCCGCCCCACATTTTTCGACAGGGGCGGCTGTCAAATTTTAAGAATAAATGAATTTACACCACATCAGTGTCACATTCTTATACTAATCTAGCCTCTGGTTTTTTTTTATTACGGTAGTATTAGTATCAGAACAATTTATATCTAATAAGGAGTTTGAAGTTTTGGCAGTTAAAACGTTCACATGCTTTTGGATAGTTCCTTTATTTCCTTTATTAATTTCTTATTTGGATTTTCTTTAATTTCGATTTTTTTAAAACTCTTTCTTTTAAGAAACTCATTAACGACTAGGAATTTGCCTCCTTTGGCTAAGTGCCGCCCGGGGCATTTGCCCCCCCCCGCCCCTCCTCGCTACGCCACTGGTATAAGGGACCTTAATATACGATAGGGCCTTTCAAATCAAGTATAAAGGACCTTACGATTAGTTAGGGACGTTCAAATCAAGTATAAGGGACCTTAAGGTAAGTTAGGGACTCTCAAATCAAGTATAAGGGACCATAACATTAGTTAGAGATTCTTAAAGTATTGAAAAGGATCTCAGTGTAGAACTGCCGAAAGGCAAACATTGTGCCATTTGGTAAGATTTTTACATGGATGTTTGGAGAATTGTTTCATTAAAGGCAAGTTACGTGCTGTGAAATCATGCTGCCAATCCAAGACTTCATCTAGAGCAGTTAGTGTTGTCAAATGGAGCAGTTAGTGTTGTCAAATGGAGCAGTTAGTGTTGTCAAATGGAGCAGTTAGTGTTGTCAAATGGAGCAGTTAGTGTTGTCAAATGGAGCAGTTAGTGTTGTCAAATGGAGCAGTTAGTGTTGTCAAATGGAGCAGCTAGTGTTGTCAATTTGAGCAGTTAGTGATGTCAAATGGAGCAGTTAGTGTTGTCAAATGGAGCAGTTAGTGTTGTCAAATGGAGCAGTTAGTGTTGTCAAATGGAGCAGTTAGTGTTGTCAAATGGAGCAGTTAGTGTTGTCAAATGGAGCAGTTAGTGTTGTCAAATGGAGCAGTTAGTGTTGTCAAATGGAGCAGTTAGTGTTGTCAAATGGAGCAGTTAGTGTTGTCAAATGGAGCAGTTAGTGTTGTCAAATGGAGCAGTTAGTGTTGTCAAGTGGAGCAGATAGTTTTGTGAAGAAGTTCTTAATGCCCCACACAAACTCCCTGTTAACGTCTGCTCCATCTATTTTTAAAACAGCCGCAACCCCCACCCACCCGTGTTATTACTTGATGACGTCTCGTTGGTCTCCCTTTGAGCCCGCCTTCGCTCTTTACCCCCACCCCCCCTGTGTTCACACCGCTGCTGGCTCCCATACCGCGATCAGCTGGTGCGATGGGGCGGGCGCTCCTGTTATTAACCTGACCATGCCACGCAGGCTGACGAAGTAGTGTGTTTGTTTATCACATCTCGGCATTGTCTCGGATTTTCACTTTCGTACGGGACATTTGGATAGCAGGTCCATAAGGGAACAACTGTGGCTAGTAGTACTAGTACTGTACGAGGTAAGTGTTGTCAATGGTAGATAGTTGTGTTTGGTACGCTAGAGGCTATAAGCCCAAGGGGGCACAACCTAAGTGTTGTACACAAGGCACAAGGGGTTACAAACCAACCAAGTGTTGTACACAAGGGGTTACAAACCAACCAAGTGTTGTACACAAGGGGGCACAACCCAAGTGTTGCACACAAGGGGTTACAACCCAACAAGTGTTGTTCACAAGGGGGCACAACCAACGCTCCTTCCATTGTGAGTCGACCTCATATTATGCGTGTGTTTAAACTCAGTTTGGTACGGTATCAGATGACGATGACCTGGTGAACTCATTCTGTTGGTCGGTTAGCTCTGTCCTCTTATTCATTCTCTTTCTCTCTCTGTCTCTCTTTCTCTCTCTCTTTTCCCCTCTCAATCGCCCACCCACTCTTTCTGTCTCTCTTCAATTTACCTTCATTCATTTACTTTTAATTTCTCATTATCACTCACTTAACAATCACTCACCTAACATTCTCTCACCCATAACTATTCTCTCAATCCTTCCCTCTGATTTGATTTGTCCACCTGTCTTCCTCTGTCTGCTGTTCCTGGGTTCTGCCGCCTGGTCTTGCCTCTGTCTTTAACCTCATAGGAGCTCCCCCCACTCCGCCGAGAGCTTCCCCCCAACCCTTCTTACGCCCATGTACAATGTTATACCCACCTCCACCGGCACGTGCCTTGATGTGAAAACTTTGTGTGTTAGCAGTTTGAAGAAATAAGTCTCAATGGACTGCGTTTATTGACTTGATATTGTTGAAGTTTCGGACACCACGGCGATAAATGAGACGACTGACTGTGTCTGGTAGACTCACCAAAGACACGACTGACCACTGGATACATTGATGGTTTGGTGGATGGCTTGGTGGATGAGTAGTTGACTCCACATATTGTTTTCATGCGACACCACAATTTTTGTATTTATTTTGAAATTATTTTGATACTTGATGGTTCTTACCTTATCAAGGAATGGGGGAAATAATAAAGAGACTTACAGACTTAAGGCAATACCTATTCAGCGTTAACTGGAGGTCCTCATGTTATTTGATATCAAGTTAAGGCAGAGTCGTCACTAGGGTTGTTGTCACCCAGTGCGGTAGGTCATGGTGTCACCCCCTCACGACTAACCCAAAGACCTCCTCCTAGTCTATCAGTTCCAAAAAACTAATCATACAGAATTTTACTGTTTGGTGTCACCCAGGGCCGGCTTTAGGGAATTGGAGCCCTAGGCGAAGTGAATTTGGTGGCCCTAAATGTAATAGGAAAAAAAATACACACGGAAAGAATAAAATTACACAATTTATTAAAAACTACCTGTATTTATATCTAAATCAACAAATAACTGAAATTTATACAACCATAGTCGTGCAGATGTCATAAACCTTCAACAAAAATCAACTTTTCGTGCTTTGATGGCAGCAAAGTCCACAATAAATTGTGAATAATCCAGAGACTGGACGATATCTCGTTCGATAGATATCATTGCCAGACTGTTCAGGCGTTCTTGCGTCATAGTCGTTCTCAAATAGTTTTTTTTAAATTAATTTCAACTTGGAAAAACTTCTTTCCCCCTGATGCAACAGTAATCGGAATAGTCAATGCTATACGAAGGGCTATAGCGACATTTGGAACAGCAGTATTCAAACCATGATCATAAATAAAACGTAAAGCATCAAGAGAAGACGAAACAGTATCTGGAACAATGCTGGAAAATATTTGCAATTCCCTGCGTTTCGACATTTTCACCAGAGGGAAGCAACAAGGGTGTTCCAGTAGTCTGGAAAAATTAAAAGTTTAATAAACTCTATTATAGAGTTGCAATTAGCATCACTGCATCACTTCACTGGATAGAGAATACAAATTCTGTGTATGTAAATAAAAATTGGCGAGGGAAGGTGAACTAGACAAATTTAGTAGAAAAATTTACATGTAAATAAATAATCGTAAATCAAAAAGGCGAACATTTCATTCCTTGTTTTGGAACTCGTTAATCGCAAATTATAACATTAAACACAGTTAATTATTATCCAGCAGTCAATTAAAAACATTTTCAAACATAAATTATTAATATACGTCGGCAATGGACAAAGTTATTGTCGTAACCTACGATAGGTTAACGACGAATATGTCAAATTTTGACAGATCAAATCTCCCTGTCAAAATAACTATTAAAATATTACTAAAATATTGACCCATGATGTTTAATATCAGTAATGAGATTAGAGGAAAGTATAAGAAGGAGATGGACAGAACAGGAGGGACTAGGGGTGACTCTAAAGACGTTGAATACGTCAGGAGTTCATCCTCAGACAGACTCTTATTCTTATTGATTGCAGACGAGAATGGACAGATGTATAAAGAGGAAAAGGATGATATGGGCGATAATAAATTTTCTTTTGACATTCCCCGTAGTGCTAGAAGTTATTAACAAAATTGTAGTTTTAGAAAGAAATCTTACCTTTTAGAAATCAAATTAAATCATCATTAGCGCGCCTAAGACAGATTCGACATCAATAAAACAAACAATAAATATTAATCTTCATGGGCATGACGTTAAACTCCATCCACACCGAGTGAATCATTACCGTTGTATGGCGCTAATGACCTTTCAGTGTTGAACTGCTGTTACGATATTACAAATTAAAAAACTCACAAATAGACTGCAAAAGGTGACTTTTTAAAACAAGAGTAATCTTACTGCCCCCATCCCACTGAGGAGGGAGTAAAGTGGGGAAGGGAAGGGAAGGTGTCTCCTTTCACGGGCTTGTATCGATATATCAAAGCAAGTTGGGTTCCTTTCATATGAAACATCAGACGCCGTATCTCTTTCATGTCAAGCCTTCTAGCCGGCAAGACTGTCCCCATCCCCCCTTCTCAATATCAACATTGTCCTTGATTAATCTGCGCCTATTAAGCCATTTTCTCTAACTTGAAAACGAAGTAAGCCGATTTTGTTTTTTGGGTCCCTTTTATTCAACTTAGAGAGGTCAGACTGTATATATTTTTTTCCTAGAGTCCTGTGCGAGGCCCCCACTAATCGGAGGCCCTAGGCGGCCGCCTAGTTTGCCTATGCCTAAAGCCGGCCCTGTGTCACCCCTTGTGATGGTATCACCCGGTGCAGTCCGCACCCCCGCACCCCCTAGTGACGCCTCTGAGCTAAGTCTTACAGACCATTGTGGCTCACAGTAAACAGTATCCTATTGGTGGTCAAGAGATGTGTTCCTCAACGTTGTGAGAAACATGAGAGACTGGAATGCATGTCTACCAACAACCAGTGGCGTAGCTAGAACTATTGCCGCCCGGGGCGGTCTCAAATTTGCCGCCCTTTTAGGGGCTGTCTATAAATGACGTCACGCACCTGGGGGGGGGTCCACACATTTGACGTCACATCAAAACGTGAACTTTAAATAAAAGTTCCTCTTAACTATATTATTACCGACACTTTATTTAATGACGTTTTACATGGCTTCACGCCTGTTACTATATAAGAGTGCAGCCTTATACTAAAAAATATTTAAATGACAAAAAATTGATTTGAAACATGCTCATTTTCTACAGAAAATAGGGCTTTTATGGAGGGGGGGGGAGAAGCTTTCTGACGTCATATTGAAGAAGGGGTCTAAAATTTTGTGACGACGTGTGACGAGGGGGGAAGGGTGTGAAAAATCAGCCAAAATCGCGTGACGTCATTTATGGACGGCAAATTAGTCGATCATATGATGTTTTGTTTAAATAAATTAATAAACATGAATAAATAATTGCAATTGAAACGACGTAAAGGTGGAGAACATTTTTACCATTGCATGCCATATTTATGTAAGGCGAAATAAAAGAGGCCGCATAAGATGATATACCTAAAAGTACACATTTATAAAAATACAAGATACTTTTTTAAAGACCACAAGAAAGTTACTGAGGTCGCAGGTCCCCCCCCCCAAATGAGACAAAACATATTCGAAATGTACACCCAAAAAACATTGCCAATTAATATGCTTTAATTTTTATTTATAAATATATGATTAAAAATTTTTTTATAACTTAGTATGTAAACATATTTATACATTTACTTATCTAACTTTCATAGTAGAAAAATCGTGTATTATGCTATCAAAATTTAAATTATTTGTAATATCTTGTTCTATGGACAATATTGTAATATCTTGTTCTATGGACAATATTGTAATATCTTGTTCTATGGACAATATTGTAATATCTTGTTCTATGGACAATATTGCAAGATTTTGTAGTCTTAAACCACTCATTGTGGAACGAAAATAATTTTTTAATAAACTTCATTTTGGAGAAGCTCCTGTAACCACTAGCAACACTGATAGCAATTTTTGAACAAATTCTTAGCAAAATTATAATGTTGGGTACAGAATTTTCCAATCTATACAGTTGAATATATTTTAATAGATCAAGGGGGTCTTTTCCCCCATTTTTCTAACATAATGCCTCTTCTTGTAGTGTAGGTACAGCCAGGGCTGGTCTTAGGCCACTGCAACGTATGCGGCCGCAGTGGGCCCCGCGCTTTCATAGGCCCCGCCTATCTTAATTTTCACTTATTATCTTTATTAATACCTTATCCCTACACAAACCGGGCCCCGCGCAATCTTTTTCGCATACTAAGCCGCATAGGGCCCCGCAATTGCTAAGACCAGCCCTGTGTACAGCCATTAAAAACCTGGACCCTTTTTCTTTTAATATTGAACTGTTCTTTATCAATTTGAATAAAGAAATTTATTTGATGTATAAATTCTTCATTTGGTATAATGTTACATGGCATTATACACGAATATTTTATTGTAAGGACATGCCACTCATCAGCGCGTTCTTTTTTTTTCTTTTATAATTCCATCCATGGATAAAAACATTTCTCGTTGTACTTCTTGCTCTAAAGATAGACCACGTCTTCTGAATTTTCCCCACTCATATTTTTTTCTCCTTCTAGCTCGGCGTTCAGTTGATATCTCCTACACTCTATAACAGCGTTCTGTATTGGCACATCTCTTTGTTCCATGAAATGGGTACGCATTAATTTTTAAAAAAGACGGGTTCCCATAAATTGAGATAACATAGAAAACAAAAAGATTGATTGAATGGAATAAAATTCCAGCATTTGATCTCGTTTTACTAGTTACTTCTTCAGATGTCAATTTTTCCAAGACGCTTAAAATAGTAAAATATGTTTTTTCAAAATTAATTATGCTATTGTGGTGTTAGTTAACGGAGAAATTGAATATTTTCATGTTCTTACCATAAATCTTAATAATTTTCCATAAAATAGAGGAATTAAAATTATTTACACATTACTTTAATTGGATAGACGTAGCACGTTTGTTGAACAATCGTATTTTAATGAAAAACACAAATTATGTGTGCTACCTTAATGCATACAAACAAAATAAATATAATTTTTTAGTAAATTACCTTACAATAATTTTCTGAATACTGAAAGAGTAATATAAATTACTACTTGCAAGTTAAACACAATATTTGAACCAACATGCCATGTGGGTACTTGTTAGCGCATCATTCTGCGCATGTCGAATTGCCACGCACAGACGTCGTGGCGATGTGAATAGTACATATTATTGGGCCCTGCGGTGATGTGCTTTTGTGTAGCTTCTTATAAAAGCGACATCTATGACGTATACCGCTTAATTTTCCAAACAAATCGATACCTTTTTTGAGCGATTAAAAATTTTTGAACTGTTATGTGTTAGTATAACAACCACTATGTAGTCAACAAATGTTGCGTGAATCCGTTAATTAAGACTCGAAATTTTTGTTTCATCTTGGTTTCCCCCCTTCAAAAGAAAAAGGGTGGTTCTCGGAAATGGCTTTACTTTTCAAATGCCCACAAATGCCGCCCTCTAAATATGTGCCGCCCGGGGTGGAACGCCACCATCACCCCCCTAGCTACGCCACTGCCAACAACTTTGATTGTAGTAAGATCTTAAGAAGAAGGTGGTGCTGCAATCAGGAGTCAGGAGGTGGGACTGAAATCAGGAGGTGGGGCTGCAATCATGTGGTGGGACTAAAATCAGCTGGTGGGACTAAAATCGGGTGAGGTCAAAGGTTGTTATTCACACAGGAGTAGCTACGTTAGGAAGGGGATACCTTATGCTACTGGGCGTAAAACAGTTACGCCTCTGTACTTAGACAGGGTCTAGGTGAGAGACACAACAAGACGTCCTCAGTCCCAGGTCTGTCCAATAACTTACTTTGTACCTGAGCACCTGTACAGGCAAAGGTAAGGGTAAGTAACGACACAGTACTACCTTCGAACATCTATACAACATAGCCATAAATACATGAACATCAGCAACTAATGAAGCACGTGTGTCGACTCATTGGTCCAATACATTCGTGCACCTGTCGACACATACATTCAACACTTGACATTCTCTACCAGCAGACAATGGACAACATATTGACGTTGACAATAGGTGGACTGAATCGTTGATTGAACACGTCACCCGAGGGGTCAAAGGTTGATCTCATTGGTCAAACCCAGGCATGACATGCACAGTTGTTAGATTATGTCCTTGTGTTTTTAGATTATGTTCTTGTATTTTGTTAGATTAACTTGGAATTAAGCATTGCTAGCGGCGTTAATTTATTCTGGTGTTATCATTGTCCATTGTTTCCTTGGTCAGAAGATACTATTTACACCCACTGTCTGAACACCCACTGTCTGAACACCCACTGTCTGAACACCCACTGTCTGAACACCCAGTGTCTGAACACCCACTGTCTGAACACCCACTATCTGAACACCCACTGTCTGAACACCCACTATCTGAACACCCACTGTCTGAACACCCACTATCTGAACACCCACTGTCTGAACACTCAGTCTAAGACACATTTCTGTAACATTATTACACTGTAGTTATTACAGTATTGTAGAATATTCCTTGCGATGTAGTCAAATGTTGTTATTACACTCAACTGTCCTGCGGGTGGTATCTCGTTTATTTTATTATTTAATCCTTTATATTAACTCGTGGTGTCTGTTTGATCGCTTGTTTGTCGAAAAAACGTTAGATCGATTTTAACCCACTTCTTCGTAAGCTAGCGAGCTGAAATTTTGCAGACAGACTCGTGCCGATGATAAAAACGATGTATCAAAATTTCAGATCGATCCCATGTACTGTAATTAAATTATTGAATTTTTAGATTATTTTATTTATCTCTATGTATCATGTTAAATTTTTGAGATAGAGTGTCGCGGTGCTTATTATAAATTATATTGAACGACCTTTTTATTAATACTTTCTTGTTGCGCGAATTCGGTGCGTATTATATGGACAATATTTTTTATAAACATATTCCCGATCGGTGCGCATTATATTAAACACGTTTTACGAGACATAACTAAAATTTTGTATTTTTGGATTGTCTTGCGCTGCGTATTATAATGAACATTCTTTTAGTTATGTCTCGTACATAAAGGATTTAAAGTAAAAAAACTTGGTTTTTACAGGTTCTTTTTATCTTTAAATCTCTAACAAATATCGCGTACATTTTTATAATATTGTTACATATCAGGAGTCAGGCGGGGTACTCGTTATATTAAATGCGCACCACAATGTTTCCTTTAAGATACGCGATGGTGCGGCTATGTGAGCTACGGTAGAGACGTCATGTTTGGGGTCTGTTTGTCCCACGTACTGACCCACTGTGACGTCATATCTCTGGTCTGTTAGCCACACCTGCTGTCCCACGGAGTCGCACAGTCCAGTGACGCCCCCCCCCCTCAGTCCTGTAGTTGACGCTATTTTGATTCAGGTCCATGCAGCTCATCCTCAAGTGTGCAGGCAAAGTCCAGCAACTGCAAACATGAGCACTTTTGTGGTCTTCCCCTGACAATCCACCCGCCCCCACCCACCCCCACACACACACACACAACACTTGGTGACACAATATTAGTAGCTCAGTCCCACTCAGACAGATAGTCGCTCAACAGAACAAGAAGAAAAACAAGTGGTTCTAAAACTGTGAGTACTTTATATTGGGGACAGGTATACATGCATCCTGGCCGATATTTATCTTTATACGACCGTCATTTTTTTGTGATTCTTAAAAAATTAAAAGCATAACTTCCTCTTTTATTGATATTTATTCCTACGAATTGAACTTAATTGTGACTGACAGAATTTTCAGCAGTCATACGTGAGTGACAGTTAAAATTATCATCAGTCATACATCACAACCCCACTGTCAGTTACTAGCAGTGTGTTGTTATGTACAAACTGTTCATTGGCAAATTTCATCCAAAGGATTGGTGTGGAAGTTAGTCATCCAACGGATTGGTGTGGACGTTAGTCATCCAACGGATTGGTGTGCAAGTTAGTCATCCAACGGATTGGTGTGGACGTTAGTCATCCAACAGGAAACGTGTCGCCTTCATCTGTTCTGTTTGTCTGTTTTTATGCTGGTGTCTAGGTTATGATTACTATGACTCTAACTTTCTTATAGTCAGTATTTATTGTCATTGTTTTATCTTTGTTACATGAGTCTAATCAAATTCCCAATGTGTCGGTGGTTCCATGACAATCAGATACCAACAGACCAAACGTTAACATACCCACCAGCAATGTCAACATACCCACCAACAATGTTAACACACCGACCAGCAATGTCAACATACCCACCAGCAATGTCAACATACCCACCATCAATGTTAACACACCCACCAACAATGTCAACATACCCACCAACAATGTCAACACACCCACCAACAATGTCAACACACCCACCATCAATGTCAACATACCCACCAACAATGTCAACATACCCACCAACAATGTCAACATACCCACCAACAATGTCAACATACCCACCATCAATGTCAACATACCCACCAACAATGTCAACATACCCACCATCAATGTTAACACACCCACCAACAATGTCAAGATACCCACCATCAATGTCAACATACCCACCAACAATGTCAACATACCCACCAACAATGTCAACATACCCACCAACAATGTCAACATACCCACCATCAATGTCAACATACCCACCAACAATGTCAACATACCCACCATCAATGTTAACACACCCACCAACAATGTCAACATACCCAACATCAATGTTAACATACCCACCATCAATGTTAACATACCCACCATCAATGTCAACATACCCACCATCAATGTCAACATACCCACCATCAATGTTATCATACCCACTATCAATGTTAACATACCCACCATCAATGTTAACATACCCACCATCAATGTTAACATACCCACCATCAATGTCAACATACCCACCATCAATGTTAACACACCCACCAACAATGTCAACATACCCACCATCAATGTTAACATACTCACCATCAATGTTAACATACCCACCATCAATGTTAACATACCCACCATCAATGTTAACATACCCACCATCAATGTTAACATACCCACCATCAATGTTAACACACCCACCAACAATGTCAACATACCCACCATCAATGTTAACATACCCACCATCAATGTTAACATACCCACCATCAATGTTAACATACCCACCATCAATGTTAACACACCCACCAACAATGTCAACATACCCACCATCAATGTTAACATACACACCATCAATGTCAACATACCCACCAACAATGTCAACATACCCACTAACAATGTTAACATACCCACCACCAATGTTAACACACCCACTACCAATGTCAACATACCCACCAACAATGTCAACATACCCACCAACAATGTTAACATACCCACCACCAATGTTAACACACCCACCAACAATGTTAACATACCCACCAACAATGTTAACATACCCACCATCAATGTTAACATACCCACCAACAATGTCAACATACCCACCAACAATGTCAACATACCCACCAACAATGTTAACATACCCACCAACAATGTTAACATACCCACCACCAATGTTAACACACCCACCATCAATGTTAACATACCCACCAACAATGAAATCTTTGCGAAACGTTCGCGGTCTACTATCAAAGTTAACAAATAAATTTAATGTTTTAAATGAAGGATCGGAGTTTTAATTCAGATGATAAAAAAGATCCTTTTGAGACAGGGTAGTATTCAAATAAAAATGTGAGAACTGCTGACACGGCAGATGGTACACGTTGACAGCTTGTGGCTTCTTTTAATTTTTTAGGAACATATGTGTACGTGTATCTGTATTCTGTATCTATGTGTATGTGTGTCTATGTGTACGTGTGTCTGTGTCTATGTATTGTATACGTGTGTCTGTGTCTATATGTACGTGTGTCTGTGTCTATGTGTACGGGTGTCTGTGTCTATATGAACGTATGTGTGTCTATGTGTGCGTGTGTCTATATGAACGTATGTGTGTGTCTATGTGTACGCGTGTCTGTGTCTATGTGTGCGTATAGCTGTATCTATGTGTACGTGTGTCTATGTGTGCGTGTGTCTATATGAACGTATGTGTGTGTCTATGTGTCCGTGTGTCTGTGTCTATGTGTGCGTATAGCTGTATCTATGTGTACGTGTGTCTATGTCTACGTGTGTCCCATGAACTATATGTATACGTATGTCTTTGTGCGTGTCGCATGTATGAATGTATGTATGTAAATACAGGCCTGGTTTTAAAAGTGTGTGAACTATGTACTGGGGTAGGGTAGTTTTGATCCGTATCTTGTTAAAACTTTTTGATTTGGGACATTTGTCTAAAAATAGATCAAGTGTTGGAAAATACATTAAAAATCTGGACAGGGAGGGCTTGATTATTTACTATATATATCTATATATAATGCTAAAATAGTGAGGGACAGACAGAAATAATACCGGGTTTTTATTTGCTGGTAGCAAAAACAAAACAACATATTCATGAACCAATAAGGTTTTTAAAAACAGAAAATACTGGCAGCTGGATGAAAACAATGGAACCCGAAAGTACTACTATGACGCACAAAAAGTAGAAACAGTTAATGGATAGGTTGCACATGTTGCTGAATATCAAAATTATTTTTGTAATGACACATGTTTGGATCCATGACCACAAGGAAGATGAATTTTTATTGAATACAGGGATCGTTACTGAGCTTTGTGTTAACTGTGAATATCTGCTGGCTACATGTGTGGGGCTAATGTTAACTGTGAGTATCTACAGGCTACATGTGTGGGGCTAATGTTAACTGTGAGTATCTACAGGCTACATGTGTGGGGCTAATGTCAACTGTGAGTATCTACAGGCTACATGTGTGGGGCTAATGTTAACTGTGAATATCTGCTGGCTACATGTGTGGGGCTAATGTTAACTGTGAATATCTGCTGGCTACATGTGTGGGGCTAATGTTAACTGTGAATATCTGCTGGCTACATGTGTGGGGCTAATGTTAACTGTGAATATCTGCTGGCTACATGTGTGGGGCTAATGTTAACTGTGAATATCTGCTGGCTACATGTGTGGGGCTAATGTTAACTGTGAATATCTGCTGGCTACATGTTTGGGGCTAATGTTAACTGTGAGTATCTGCTGGCTACATGTTTGGGACTAATGTTAACTGTGAATATCTGCTGGCTACATGTGTGGGGCTAATGTTAACTGTGAGTATCTGCTGGCTACATGTTTGGGGCTAATGTTAACTGTGAGTATCTGCTGGCTACATGTTTGGGGCTAATGTTAACTGTGATTATCTACAGGCTACATGTTTGGGGCTAATGTTAACTGTGAATATCTACAGGCTACATGTTTGGGGCTTTACACGCGAACGTTCTGTCAATGTTCAAATCAGAATAAAATGTAATTAGGTAGAGAAAAGAAAGAGTAAAGGAGGAGAACAATTGTGATAAACACAGATCAGATCAATATATAACACAGACCTTGTAACAAATGTAAGTGTAACTGTTAAACCTATTAGCAGATGGAGATGTGAAAGTTTTGTTACGTCCTACATATCAATATATAACACAGACCATGTAGCAAATGTAAGTGTAACTGTTAAACCTATTAGCAGATGGAGATGTGAAAGTTTTGTTACGTCCTAGTACGCTCAGTTTATGACGAGAAAACCAAAGATGAATATTTAAAAGAAATACCATAGCCGAAAGACATGAAAGAAGCTATTATTGAATTTCCGAAAGTCTGGTTAGTAGTTGAGGTTACGACATTCATAGTTGGATGTGACTACTTAGAATATCTTGGATGGGACTACTTAGAATATCTTGGATGGGACTACTTAGAATATCTTGGATGGGACTACTTAGAATATCTTGGATGGGACTACTTAGAATATCTTGGATGGGACTACTTAGAATATATTGGATGTGACTACTTAGAATATCTTGGATGTGACTACTTAGAATATCTTGGATGGGACTACTTAGAATATCTTGGATGGGACTACTTAGAATATCTTGGATGGGACTACTTAGAATATCTTGGATGGGACTACTTAGAATATCTTGGATGGGACTACTTAGAATATCTTGGATGGGACTACTTAGAATATCGTCATCAACTCTCACTAAGTCTCCAATTATTGAACACAACCTATTCATGGCTTGCTGTATAATGTGAGCTTTTCAAAAACAAAGTTTATAAAAAAATGTTTAATTCTCAACCTTGGACTCAACCTTGGACTCAACCTTGGACTCAACCTTGGACTCAACCTTGGACTCAACCTTGGACTCAACCTTGGACTCAACCTTGGACTCAACCTTGGACTCAACCTTGGACTCAACCTTGGACTCAACCTAGGACTCAACCTTGGACTCAACCTTGGACTCAACCTTGGACTAAACCTTGGACTCAACCTTGGACTCAACCTTGGACTCAACCTTGGACTCAACCTTGGACTCAACCTTGGACTCAACCTTGGACTCAACCTTGGATAGATCAGGATTTTAGACAGGGCCTTTTTGAGAACGACCAGGGACCTTAAATATTTTTAAAATAATAATTAAACATTTCCTTAATCGGAGACCCTTTAAAATTAGTAGCTACTGTTATTTCACAGCGTTGCCATTCATATAGCTACTGGTATTTCACAGTGTTGCCATATAGCTACTGGTATTTCCCATTGTTGCCAAATAGCTACTAGTATTTCCCAGTGTTGCCATATAGCTACTAGTATTTCCCAATGTTGCCATATAGCTACTAGTATTTCCCAGTGTTGCCATATAGCTACTAGTATTTCCCAGTGTTTCCATATAGCTACTGGTATTTCTCAGTGTTTCCATATAGCTACTGGTATTTCTCAGTGTTGCCATTTAGCTACTGGTACTGCCAGTGTTGCCATCATATAGGTTCATCTTGATTGTTAATTATGAAATTTTAAACTTCTATAATCTACACATTTTATTCCCAGCCGCAAAAAATTACAAAATAATTAAGGACGCACACGTCGAAGTTTACTTTTTTAATTTTATTGCTGGACCACCTATGGCGTTATTGATGTTGACATTTGTCAGCCATCTGTTAGCCTCTAACACCCAAATTCTAAACACCCCAGCAGCACCGCGAACATTGTTGGCAGACGAGGATTTGAGGTTATGTACAGTGAACCAAGTGTGCACACCACTACACCACACGTGCGAGATACAATTATTATACTTTACAAAAATAAAACAAGTATGCACCACATAAATGTTTTGTGCGGACATAGAAGATAAAAAGAACAAATCCATAATATTAAAAACAAATTATATTCCTTCCTTTATCTTTTTAACTCTAGGATTATAATTAATAGGGCTTGTCATTTCTAAGACCGCAAACAGTCATAACTCATTGTGTCATTTTCTTTTGTTAGACAACGTTTTAGCGAAGCAATTTTTTTAGGTATCAATATAGAAGAATCAACAAGCTCTCAAAATTGTTAGCATGGTAAAATTCTAAGCAATAAGCTGTCTTAAATTAACGAAGAATAACAAATAGCTGATAAAATACTTCCTTCTCAATATGCCTACATTCACATATTGACTCGTATCTTATATTAAACGAGCAACAAAGCCCGTCCAAGGACGATCCGCCACCCTTCGGTGGCATGTTGTAACGCCCCTCAAACAGGCGTCTCGACCGGCATTACATGTGCATCGCGTCAAAAATATAGTTAAAATAAATAACTCGTAAAAACAGAGCTTTTTGCTATAAATTCCAACGCGCATAGCTCAAAATAAAGTCTTGGAAGAAATACTGCTCCAAAAAATAACTCGTTTTGAACGTCCACGTAAATGGCGTAAACGTGTTTGATATGATTGGCTGTAGGAGTCATATGTGTTTGAGGGACCAATCGCTATAGATGACCGGACAGAAAGCACAGAACGAACAGAACGGACATAACGGACAGAAACTTGCCTTTTATTATATAGGATGTGTCCACCTAAAAAACCCGGATATTTCTATAAATAGATTTCCGCCATTATATGACAAGGCCTCATTATGTCCTCCTTCACCTCCCTAACTCTGGGAGTATAATGAATTGTTTTCAAATTCCATATTTAGGCGTATCATCTAAACTTTTCGAAAAAGGAGACAAATGTAAAGTTGAATGTCGCCACCTATAAACATCATATTACTTTAAATTTTAAAGTTTAAATACTAAATTTTATTTATTGTTTATTTGTAAATGTTCAAATTCAGTGAGAGAAAATAAAACCGTGGTGATGTTTCAAAACTATTTATAGATGTCCCACATTTTGATAGCGAGTAAAATTGATTTTGTATTTTTATTTATGGAAGCAGAGAAGCTCACGACATTATTTGTTCTTTCTAATTGGGAAATTTTCAAATGTATGTAAGACAAAACGTATATTTTTTAACTAGTAAATACAAATAAAAGATATATTAAAATTAATTAATAAAAAATTTATGAGAGATATATTACTACAGCCAATCATATCAAACACGTTTACGCCATTTACGCGGACGTTCAAAACGAGTTATTTTTGGTGCAGTATTTCTTCCACTTTTGTCAAAAGACCAAGTAACTTACCCTTGTTTGATAAATACGAAATATTAAACTTCCTGAAATGTACACACAGTATTTTATAATTGTTTGGGTATTGACGTCATATAATATTTTGCGGTGAGAAACACCACACGCTCTATTAATCTCGAAAACAAAATGATAACCTTTCTTTTTTAATTGCTATGGACTGTTGTACTATGTCCCTCGGCGTTACGGAGTCAGTGACTTTGGCTTTTATTATATTCCTAGTGTATCACCCGTCAAAAATGACTGAAGTTTTCAAAATAAATACACATCAGATTAAAAAATAACGTAATACAAAACTTTCATTTATTTTTATTTGATTCATTTATTATCATATTGAACAATTTTATACGGAACGTTCAAAAAGTGTTATGTTTGGTGCACGAATTTGGTGCGCTGCTTTCTAAAATTAGTTACATTACATACATACATACATACAGACAACGGGAATTATGTATATTGAAGATTATTATTATATTATATGTAATTATTATTATTATTATTATTATTAAAGATATATATCTATATATATAAAGTAATTTTCACTTTGATATGAAACAGTCTACATTGAGATTAGCAAGGAATCACCATACTCATTCGACCAAAAGACAACATATATTATTGATAGTTCATTGACACAAAAGTGAGTTGAAATGGTGGTAAGGCAGATATATTTTGTTCCTTGTTAGGACATAGATCTTTTTTCCCGTCTCAGGGCAGATCTATTTTGTTCCTTTTTAGGACGTATATCTTTTTTCCCGTCTCAGGGCAGATATATTTTGTTCCTTGTTAGGACATATATCTTTTTTCCCGTCTCAGGGCATATATATTTTGTTCCTTGTTAGGACATAGATCTTTTTCCCCGTCTCAGGGCAGATATATTTTGCTCCTTGTTGGACATAGATCTTTTATCCCGTCTCAGGGCAGATATATTTTGTTCCTTGTTATGACATAGATCTTTTTTCCCGTTCAGGGCAGATCTATTTTATTCCTTGTTAGGACATATATCTTTTTTTCCCGTCTCAGGGCAGATATATTTTGTTCCTAGTTAGGACATAGATCTTTTTTCCCGTCTCAGGGCATATATATTTTGTTCCTTGTTAGGAAATATATCTTTTTTCCCGTCTCAGGGCAGATATATTTTGTTCCTTGTTAGGACATAGATCTTTTTTCCCGTCTCAGGGCATATATATTTTGTTCCTTGTTAGGACATATATCTTTTTTCCCGTCTCAGGGCAGATATATTTTGTTCCTTGTTAGGACATATATCTTTTTTTCCCGTCTCAGGGCAGATATATTTTGTTCCTTGTTAGGACATATATCTTTTTTCCCGTCTCAGGGCAGATATATTTTGTTCCTTGTTAGGACATATATCTTTTTTCATGTCTCAGGGCAGATATATTTTGTTCCTTGTTAGGACATAGATCTTTTTTCCCGTCTCAGGGCAGATATCTTTTGTTCCTTGTTAGGACATAGATCTTTTTCAGAGGTTTGTTGTACATATGTCATCAGAGGTTTGTTGTACATATGTCATCAGAGGTTTGTTGTATATCTGTCATCAGAGGTTTTTTGTACATATGTCATCAGAGGTTTGTTGTAGATCTGTCATCAGAGGTTTGTTGTAGATCTGTCATCAGAGGTTTGTTGTAGATCTGTCATCAGAGGTTTGTTGTAGATCTGTCATCAGAGGTTTGTTGTAGATCTGTAATCAGAGGTTTGTTGTACATATGTCATCAGAGGTTTGTTGTAGATCTGTCATCAGAGGTTTGTTGTACATATGTCATCAGAGGTTTGTTGTAGATCTGTCATCAGAGGTTTGTTGTAGATCTGTCATCAGAGGTTTGTTGTAGATTTGTCATCAGAGGTTTGTTGTAGATCTGTCATCAGAGGTTTGTTGTACATCTGTCATCAGAGGTTTGTTGTACATATGTCATCAGAGGTTTGCTGTAGATCTGTCATCAGAGGTTTGTTGTAGATCTGTCATCAGAGGTTTGTTGTAGATCTGTCATCAGAGGTTTGTTGTAGATCTGTCATCAGATGTTTGTTGTAGATGTGTCATCAGAGGTTTGTTGTAGATCTGTCATCAGAGGTTTGTTGTACATCTGTCATCAGAGGTTTGTTGTAGATTTGTCATCAGAGGTTTGTTGTAGATCTGTCATCAGATGTTTGTTGTAGATGTGTCATCAGAGGTTTGTTGTAGATCTGTCATCAGAGGTTTGTTGTAGATGTGTCATCATATGTTTGTTGTACATCTGTCATCAGAGGTTTGTTGTAGATGTGTCATCAGAGGTTTGTTGTAGATGTGTCATCAGATGTTTGTTGTACATCTGTCATCAGAGGTTTGTTGTACATATGTCATCAGAGGTTTGTTGTAGATCTGTCATCAGAGGTTTGTTGTAGATCTGTCATCAGAGGTTTGTTGTAGATTTGTCATCAGAGGTTTGTTGTAGATCTGTCATCAGAGGTTTGTTGTAGATTTGTCATCAGAGGTTTGTTGTACATCTGTCATCAGAGGTTTGTTGTACATATGTCATCAGAGGTTTGCTGTAGATCTGTCATCAGAGGTTTGTTGTAGATCTGTCATCAGAGGTTTGTTGTAGATCTGTCATCAGAGGTTTGTTGTAGATCTGTCATCAGAGGTTTGTTGTACATCTGTCATCAGAGGTTTGTTGTAGATTTGTCATCAGAGGTTTGTTGTACATCTGTCATCAGAGGTTTGTTGTAGATTTGTCATCAGAGGTTTGTTGTAGATCTGTCATCAGAGGTTTGTTGTACATCTGTCATCAGAGGTTTGTTGTACATCTGTCATCAGAGGTTTGTTGTAGATCTGTCATCAGATGTTTGTTGTAGATGTGTCATCAGAGGTTTGTTGTAGATCTGTCATCAGAGGTTTGTTGTACATCTGTCATCAGAGGTTTGTTGTAGATTTGTCATCAGAGGTTTGTTGTAGATCTGTCATCAGAGGTTTGTTGTAGATTTGTCATCAGAGGTTTGTTGTACATCTGTCATCAGAGGTTTGTTGTACATCTGTCATCAGAGGTTTGTTGTAGATCTGTCATCAGATGTTTGTTGTAGATGTGTCATCAGAGGTTTGTTGTAGATCTGTCATCAGAGGTTTGTTGTACATCTGTCATCAAAGGTTTGTTGTAGATTTGTCATCAGAGGTTTGTTGTAGATCTGTCATCAGAGGTTTGTTGTAGATCTGTCATCAGATGTTTGTTGTAGATATGTCATCAGAGGTTTGTTGTAGATCTGTCATCAGAGGTTTGTTGTAGATGTGTCATCATATGTTTGTTGTACATCTGTCATCAGAGGTTTGTTGTAGATGTGTCATCAGAGGTTTGTTGTAGATGTGTCATCAGATGTTTGTTGTACATCTGTCATCAGAGGTTTGTTGTACATATGTCATCAGAGGTTTGTTGTAGATCTGTCATCAGAGGTTTGTTGTAGATCTGTCATCAGAGGTTTGTTGTAGATTTGTCATCACAGGTTTGTTGTAGATTTGTCATCAGAGATATGTTATAGATCTGTCATCAGATGTTTGTTGTAGATCTGTCATCAGATGTTTGTTGTAGATGTGTCATCAGAGTTATGTTGTCATCTGTCATCAGAGTTTTTTTGTAGATGTGTCATCAGATGTTTGTTTTACATCTGTCATCAGAGGTTTGTTGTAGATCTGTCATCAGAGGTTTGTTGTACATCTGTCATCAGAGGTTGCATTTTTATAAAAAAAATTACACGATCTTTAAAATCTTCTTGTATTGTAAACACTTAAAAAGTTTGTAATGAATTATGAGAGTGAGATTGACAGTTTATGATGACGTGTGAGATTGACAGTTTATGATGACGTGTGAGATTGACAGTTTATGATGACGTGTGAGATTGACAGTTTACGACGACGTATGCGAGTAATATTTAATGATGCACCAGGTTTTACAAGGTGTCTGCTGGTCTTACGTTTTATGGACAACTAGTTCAGATTTCCCTTATTAATGGGTTGATGGTTTTTAAAAGGCTCACCAGATGGCTGTCTGGTTTACTTAACGATGTGTGAGTGGGAAGGGAGATGGGGGCGAGGGGATATTGGGAAAATTTATTACGTCACCTTTTAAATCGAATTTATGACGTAACTGTGTGGACATATTTATCTTCATTAACGGAATCCGATATTAATCTTAAGTTTTTGGGTCAAGACCTCATCTTTAACCCAGCATTTAAATAGTAGATTATGTATCATTACATCAACAATAACATGATAGAATTTGGTAGGCATTTTGTGCTGCCATTGGTATATCGTAGCTGCAGCAAGAAGCAAATGATGAGTAGAACTGTACCTGGATTAAAAGGTAAACGACAAGTAGAACTGTGCCTGCAGTGAAAAGCAAACGACGAGTAGAACTGTACCTACAGCCTGCAGACTAAATTCCCCTGAAACCTAGAGCCGCCCCTGAATGGAAGAAGTTATTTATTTTTAAATGACTTCCCGCATGTCTGCCATTTGAATGTTCGCCCAGTTCCCTTTGATATCGCCTTTACCACAACCAGTCAAATGACTGTTAAACTTTCTATTCAAACCATGCACGTATCGACATTAAGATATGGGCTGTCTTAACTGTCAGGTAAAGAAGGCGTACGTATGACTTGTCTATTGACTTAACGGTCTAACACCGGCTGGCGTAGGTCTGCTTACGAATGACCTTTCTTGACTTGGTCTAAAACTAGGAATACAGAAATCTTCATCTATAGATTGACGGGCCACGATCAATATCATGATCGAAATTAGGTGTTGTGATAAATTATGTATGTGTTAAAACTAAGGGTTGTATTGAAAATAGGAGTTGTGTTAAAATTATGTGCTGTGGTAAAACTAGGTTTTAATGTTAAAAATATGTGCTGTGGTAAAACTAGGTTTTAATGTTAAAAATATGTGCTGTGGTAAAACTAGGTTTTAATGTTAAAAATATGTGCTGTGGTAAAACTAGGTTTTAATGTTAAAAATATGTGCTGTGGTAAAACTAGGTTTTAATGTTAAAAATATGTGCTGTGGTAAAACTAGGTTTTAATGTTAAAAATATGTGCTGTGGTAAAACTAGGTTTTAATGTTAAAAATATGTGCTGTGGTAAAACTAGGTTTTAATGTTAAAAATATGTGCTGTGGTAAAACTAGGTTTTAATGTTAAAAATATGTGCTGTGGTAAAACTAGGTTTTAATGTTAAAAATATGTGCTGTGGTAAAACTAGGTTTTAATGTTAAAAATATGTGCTGTGGTAAAACTAGGTTTTAATGTTAAAAATATGTGCTGTGGTAAAACTAGGTTTTAATGTTAAAAATATGTGCTGTGGTAAAACTAGGTTTTAATGTTAAAAATATGTGCTGTGGTAAAACTAGGTTTTAATGTTAAAAATATGTGCTGTGGTAAAACTAGGTTTTAATGTTAAAAATATGTGCTGTGGTAAAACTAGGTTTTAATGTTAAAAATATGTGCTGTGGTAAAACTAGGTTTTAATGTTAAAAATATGTGCTGTGGTAAAACTAGGTTTTAATGTTAAAAATATGTGCTGTGGTAAAACTAGGTTTTAATGTTAAAAATATGTGCTGTGGTAAAACTAGGTTTTAATGTTAAAAATATGTGCTGTGGTAAAACTAGGTTTTAATGTTAAAAATATGTGCTGTGGTAAAACTAGGTTTTAATGTTAAAAATATGTGCTGTGGTAAAACTAGGTTTTAATGTTAAAAATATGTGCTGTGGTAAAAGTTGGTGCATATATAAAGTAATCCCTTCCTACAATGGCGTGCGTATTAGTCAAGTCCCATTTATTACAATTTATTTTAACCCCTAGTCGCCTCTAGAAAGTCTTTGCTAACAAATGTTGGATTTAACAAACTATATTGAAAATGCAAACATGATGTTATATATAAGTTATATACATTATGTTTTATAGCATTTGAAATGTGAGATGAGTTTGTTTTAATTACATTCTCTTTGGTTTAGAGGTTATGTGTGTACTTTGTTTGGAAAAATCTCCCAGATTTCTCTTAAGTTCCAAATCAATTTAAGAATGGTCTTTATCTCGTTTATTCTACGGCGTTGGTATAAATATGGGAGCGCACTCTTGTTGAAAGATCTTTTATTATTGTGCAATGTTTTTGATGAAATTGACGCATTTTCTGCTTCGTGTTTATTTATTACTTCCATGTCGACCTATTTGTTACACGTTTGTTTTTCAAGTACAAGAATTAAATGACTTTAAAACTTAAACGCGGGGCTTGACTTGATTTTATTCAAGCCGACCTGACCTCTGACCCCTGACCCCTGACTTCTAGGCTATACAATGTAATCATTTTTTAAAACTTACAAAATATATATTTAATTTAGTTAATTCTAGAAATGCAGCGTCTCCATTTGACTAACTTGGGAACCACTAGGTAAAATGTAAACAAAGCGAAGTCCTACCAAGAAATGAGGGACCGCGCCCTAGGACAGCTGGCAGTGCAGACAAAATTTCCCGTTTCAACGTGTGTACAAGGGCACCAGGGCAGAGGGGCGCCAGAGATTGTAGGGATTGTGGATCGTCTTGGCATGAGCGAGGATTGGGAGTGTACTCAATCTTTGGCGTAAATGAGGATTGGTAGACTCAATCATTGGCGTGTGAAGTAGAAACGTAAGTTGTGTTAATTAGTTAGTTGTGATTGTATTGAGATGTTCAATGATTGTCATAGAGTGAGCTATCCATGGATATCATTAAATGAGTTTTATACAGCTATCCATTGATATCATTACATGAGTTTTATACAGCTATCCATGGATATCATTAAATGAGTTTTATACAGCTATCCATGGATATCATTAAATGAGTTTTATACAGCTATCCATGGATATCATTAAATGAGTTTTTTTTTACTTAAAGACAAAGTCATGATTGAGTTGTACCCAGTCATCAGTTGTACACTAGTAGTTCAGATGACCACTGCCCATGTTAGCACTCCTGCAGGTCAGTCCCGTGTTGTTGTCTGACTTTGTGAGAGTTGTATGTAGGGGGTGGGGGTGCAGAGGAAGTCCCTCACTTGGTGATGACGTCAGTAGTACAACAAACTTTATTTACCTAATGTGTTTTTTACTTTTTGAAAGTCATCGTATAAATGTGTAAACATCAGGCAGGGGCGTAGCTAGAATAGGAGGCACCAATGTTCACTCTAAGGTTCGTTGGTCCCTGTGCAAAGTAAAAAAGCGCGTCTGCAACGTTGCACAGAATTCATTTTTTGTGCAATAATTTACCAAATTTGCTGCGCCGTATCTCTAAACTGCTGCGCGGCGTCGGTCAGATAACTGCGCGGCCGCGCACCCGCGCAGCTTAAAGGGAACATTGGGAAGCACCCCGGGTTTGTCAGGATTTCTGCTGTCTCCAGTCCACAAACACATATTTGACCGGATGCTATGTCATATCACGGCGTCCGGGGCGTGGAACTTTCATCGTTTGTTGTATCCTAAAAGTGTAAGAAAAATGATGGTTTGTTAGTTCTGACTGGGTTGTTGGTCTTGGATAGGTAGTTGGTCCTGGATGAATTATCGGTCCTCGATGAATTATCGGTCCTGGATAGGCTGTTGGTCCTGGATAGGTTGTTGGTCTTGGATAGGTTGTTGGTCCTGGATAGATTGTTGGTCCTGGATAGGTTGTTGGTCCTAGATAGGTTGTTGGTCCTAGATAGGTTGTAGGTCCTGGATAGGTTGTTGGTCCTGGATAGGTTGTTGGTCCTGGATAGGTTGTTGGTCCTGGATAGGTTGTTGTTCCTGGATGAATTATCGGTCCTGGATGGCCCGGAGGTACGGAGCTGTAAGAGTGTAAGATCCCTTTAAGAAGTGTAATCTTCCAATTTATGGGGCGTTGTCATCAGCATAATATGTAACAGGAAGTTTGGAAATGAAGGGGCGTGGCCGACTGAAGTTGATTGAAAGGTTTGTAGAATTGGAATAGTGACAGCTTATCGCATGCTAGGTCTAGGGAATGGTGGGGGCGGGCAGAGTGTGGGGGCAGAGTGTGGGGGGCAGAGTGTGGGGGGCAGGGGGGCAGAGTGTGGGGGCATAGTTTTGGGGACAGAGTGTGGGGGGCGGGCAGTGTGGGTGGTGGGGATATGGGCTGTTAACAGGACACACAGTGGCAGAGTGTGGGCGAAGAAGATGGGATTTGGTTGAGTGGCATTGTAAAGACTATTTGAGTATTATGTGGGGGGGGGGTGGCAGTGTAGGTTCACAACTTGACATGCCACAATATTCCCTGGTTCTGACAGGCCACAATATTCCCTGTTTCTGACAGGCCACAATTTTCCCTGGTTCTGACAGGCCACAATATTCCCTGGTTCTGACAGGCCACAATATTCCCTGGTTCTGACATGCCACAATATTCCCTGGTTCTGACATGCCACAATATTCCCTGGTTCTGACATGCCACAATATTCCCTGGTTCTGACAGGACACAATATTCCCTGGTTCTGACATGCCACAATATTCCCTGGTTCTGACATGCCACAATATTCCCTGGTTCTGACAGGCCACAATATTCCCTGGTTCTGACAGGCCACAATATTCCCTGGTTCTGACGTGCCACAATATTCCCTGGTTCTGACATGCCACAATATTCCCTGGTTCTGACATGCCACAATATTCCCTGGTTCTGACATGCCACAATATTCCCTGGTTCTGACATGCCACAATATTCCCTGGTTCTGACATGCCACAATATTCCCTGGTTCTGACATGCCACAATATTCCCTGGTTCTGACATGCCACAATATTCCCTGGTTCTGACAGGCCACAATATTCCCTGGTTCTGACGTGCCACAATATTCCCTGGTTCTGACAGGCCACAATATTCCCTGGTTCTGACATGCCACAATATTCCCTGGTTCTGACAGGCCACAATATTCCCTGGTTCTGACAGGCCACAATATTCCCTGGTTCTGACGTGCCACAATATTCCCTGGTTCTGACAGGCCACAATATTCCCTGGTTCTGACAGGCCACAATATTCCCTGGTTTTGACATGCCACAATATTCCCTGGTTCTGACATGCCACAATATTCCCTGGTTCTGACATGCCACAATATTCCCTGGTTCTGACATGCCACAACATTCCCTGGTTCTGACATGCCACAATATTCCCTGGTTCTGACATGCCACAATATTCCCTGGTTCTGACATGCCACAATATTCCCTGGTTCTGACATGCCACAATATTCCCTGGTTCTGACGTGCCACAATATTCCCTGGTTCTGACATGCCACAATATTCCCTAGTTCTGACAGGCCACAATATTCCCTGGTTCTGACAGGCCACAATATTCCCTGGTTCTGACAACCTTGAGATGATTACGTGTTTATTTTAAGTCTCAAGTTTTCCAAAATACTTCCAGCAGACGACCAAGTGGAATATTGATTGGAAACAAAGTCTTGACGATGGTTGAAGGGAGCACAAAGGTATTTGCTGGAATGGATATAAGCGAACTTTTAGATCACTTGCTATGTCTGTCTTGATAAATCCTCTAGCGGCAAAAGAGATATGAAGCTGACCATTGGAGTTACCCAAGCTTTCGATATTCACATTCCACACTCACCTCAAATATTCACATTCCACACTCAACTCAAATATTCACATTCCACACTCAACTCAAATATTCACATTCCACACTCAACTCAAATATTCACATTCCACACTCAACTCAAATATTCACATTCCACACTCAACTCAAATATTCACATTCAACACTCAACTCAAATATTCACATTCCACACTCAACTCAAATATTCACATTCAACACTCAACTCAAATATTCACATTTCACACTCACCTCCAATATTCACATTCCACACTCAACTCCAATATTCACACTCTTTTAAAGATGTATGACTAAGTAAACCTCTTGATGTTATACCAAGCTAAGCCCGATAATTGTAATTACCATCAACCCATTGTGTCAGCTAATCCAGCCTTTAGTTACCGCTTGTCTTCTTCCTTTTGTAACGCCAACAAATATCACTCTGCGTCGCCTTGTCACTTGGCTATCGACTGACGGCTTCATCAATGACCAGGTCACTAGTGATACTGCTAAATGACCATGTCACTAGTGATACTGCTAAATGACCATGTCACTAGTGATACTGCTAAATGACCATGTCACTAGTGATACTGCTAAATGACCATGTCACTAGTGATACTGCTAAATGACCATGTCACTAGTGATACTGCTAAATGACCATGTCACTAGTGATACTGCTAAATGACCATGTCACTAGTGATACTGCTAAATTGCCAGGTTACTGTTAAGTAGGTCTATCACTAGTGAAATCTCTCCATCTACCACTCCAGTAAGGACATGTGACTTCCCCGTAGATGGGGTGGAGCGGGTTGCCTGATTGTCAAGTCAACAAGGTTTCATCTAATATATCAACATTTCATAAACATGTGATATTTCACATTCTAATTCACTTTATTGGGCTGAATGGGCGATATAAGGAACATAAAAATATGTGATAAATATGTGATAAATATGTATGTATGTAGGTATCATGTACATGATTATAAGTATAGTTAAAGAATTTAAAACCAAAATAAAAATGCATGGCGCTGGTTTAATCACATATAATTTTGATTGATATAAAAATGTGTGCTTTTATGATCTCTTCATTATAATGTCGAGTTTTAGACTCACGCATAACCAAATAATTGGCATCATTTAGGGGCCGTCCATAAAGTACGTCACGTTATTTTTGACTATTTTTTAACTCCCCCTCCCCCTGTCACAAACTGTCACATATCTAGGACCCCCCCCCCTAAAGTACGTCACACTTTCGAACAAAAATTTTTCTTTTTTATTAACAAAATAATTAAAATTTTATATAAAACAGCGTGACGTCACACATGGATGGACCACCCGCCTCCCCCCTGTCACAAACTGTCACACTTTCTTACTCCCCCCTCTCCCCCTCTGGAGCGTGACGTACTTTATGGACGGCCCCTTATCTGCCCTTTGTTCAGTTTGTAACGCTAAATTCACTGTTTTGTCGGCTAAATAACAATTTGTGGAGATAACAACAGAGCGCTTCCTGAAATCGTGCACCCGAGTAGACACCCTCACACACAGATGTCTGACCGCATGGACGAACTTTTTAATGCGACAGAACATAAAAACCTTGAATGAAAGGCGTGATTGCCATCTTTGTGTCTGATCAAAAGAGGGGGCTAGAAAACCAACAATACACCAACATTCAGCACGTCACGTCTACACCATCAAACCCACCATCACTCACTCCACCCACCATCACCCTTAAAGCCCTCGTGTTATTAGAGAAAGCTTGAGTTTTATCGGCTTCTCGCGTGGAATGTTTCGCGTGGAATGTTTCGTTCGTGCGTTTCCTCCAATAAATGAACATAGGAGAAATGATGATACCCAGAGTTCAATGCAGTTCTTGGGTGGGGGTGGGGGGAGGTTTAGCGTAGGATTGTGTATAACACGGCTGTTTCACGTAAGATTGTGTATAACACGGCTGTTCACGTAGGATTGTGTATAACACGACTGTTCACGTATGATTGTGTATAACACGGCTGTTCACGTAGGATTGTGTATAACACGGCTGTTCACGTAGGATTGTGTATAACACGGCTGTTCACGTAGGATTGTGTATAACACGGCTGTTCACGTAGGATTGCGTGTACAAAGAATGCGTTTTCTCGGAGAAGAGTTTATAAAAAGTGTGGGTGTGTGTGTGAGTGTGTGTGTGTGTGTGTGTGTGTGAGTGAGTGTTTGTGTGGGGAAAATGTGGACATTGTCGACAAGATTGATAACTCTATTCCAACAGGGAAAGGGGGATAACTACCCACGGTTTACATATTATTTTTGGCCATGTCAATTTTTCTTTAAGATGTTTTAAAATAATTGTAAAATTAAGTTTCTATCAAATATTTGATATTACCATCGACAGTTCTATCAAATATTTGATATTACCATCGACATTCTACTTCATCTCATTGTTCAATAATTTTGTATTCAATGTTTCAGAGTCCTGAGTCCACACAGCGAGACTCAATGGATTTACTTAACTAGATGTCCAGTACGTTTGACAAAGTACGTCGGGTGGTTACAGACAGGCCAACAACCCAACGGTGACCTCTGACCTCTTCCTTCATTTGAGGAGAGCTCTAAGACCCACAAGTCCAACGGAATATTTCCAGACGTTCATCAAACAATATTCCACTTTCCTTTTCAAATCTGGGTCACGTGATCTGCACGTCACTGATTATTTTCATTTCCAGTGTGAGAATCTTCTCATCTGTGACGTAAGTCATTATCGTTCATGAGAAGTAACTCTCACTAAAGCCAATGGCGTAATTTTGTTGTTGGGTCAACAATTCTTGTGCCAACATTTTCCAGCAGCCCGTGATCTCATATGAAACATTACCAAAAGAAATGTGAAAATAGTTTTAAATAACCTCCACAAGTTGCTCTCAGATATTTGAGGATATTTCTGAGCTCTGCTCATTCTCATCTTCACGTCATGACGACCCCGTGGGTCTCCAAACTTGCCTGGACTGCCTGCTTGGACCGAAGTGCCCAGAAACTCCGGAGTTGCACGGGGACATGATGGGAGTGGGGGATAAGTTTATTGGATACACCTTCCGGCCAGATGACACGCCCCTGCCCAATTCCCACAGGTACGGGTCGGTGTCCCACACAGCTCTAAACTTTTACAACGTGAAGACGCCACTGCCCAACGGTCACGTCAGGCCGTCACAGCCATGGAGGACATCCGTGTGCCTACCCAGACTATCGAGCATAGTTTACATCCGACTCCTGCTGATGACGTCATTGGTAAGGGGTTTTCAGTAGCTACATTTTAGATCAGGTGCAATGTTCCCTCCAAGTTTCGTTGATAAATGTGCAAGTTAAAAAAAAACCTCGTGTGCAAAAGTTACACGGTATACATTTTATGAGAAATATTTTACAAAATTTGCCGCGCGGTAATTCAGTTTAAAGGGAACATTGGTCAGGACCATCGATGTCCATCACTCTTTCTATACCACCCTAGCATTCTCTCTCTCACTCTCTGTCTCTCTCTCTGTTTCTCTCTCTGTTTCTCTCTCTGTTTCTCTCTGTTTTCCACCTTACGTCTTTCCCTCTCCCTGTACATCCCTCTGTTTGTTGTTGTATTGTGATTGTGTCTTTGTGTGTATATGTGTGACTGTGAGTGTGTTTGCGTCACTGTATCAAGCAATTAATGAGCAATGTTCCCTCTAAGGTTCGTTGGTCGGTGTGCAAAGTTGCGCAGCATCCATTTTGTGTGTAATGTTTTACCAAATTTGCTGCGCGGTAATTCTAAACTGCAGCGCGGCGTCGGTCAGATATCCACGCGGCCGCGCAGCTTACAGGGAACATTTTTACTGAGCCAAAGTTTCTGTATATCAAATTTAAAAAATGAATGAGCCAAAGTTTCAATGTATCAAATTGTAACATAAATGAGCCAAAGTTTCAATGTATCAAATTGTAACAATAAATGAGCCAAAGTTTCAATGTATCAAATTGTAACATAAATGAGTTGAAGTTTCACGCCAACATTATGAGTTTGTCTCCCAAGAGACGTAGAGTATATTTTGTTTTGCTTTGATTCCCAAGAAACAATTTGTAAAAATCTTATAATTTACAATCTGCAAGTTACCTGTGTATTGCGTGTTTTTGTCAATAGATCGTTGTCGTAAGTTACCTGTGTATTGCGCGTTTTTGTCAATAGATCATGCTCTTTTATAAAGTCCATTACACCAGTCACGTGACATATTTACTTCCTGACTGAACAAATTCTGAAACAGCTGTCTTATAAACCCAGCAAAAACACATTTGTCACGTCCAGTATTCAACTCAATCTAAAGTGATCCACGATACAATAGCTTTGTATTGACGATTACACAATTTGTCAACTCGTTGTACATCTTTGTGCTTTGAGAAGCTGAACATATAAGATAATAAATTAATTAGTGGAGTCACATTTTGTTATAGTGAAGCTGAACATATAAGATAATAAATTAATTAGTGAAGTCACATTTTGTTATAGTGAAGCTGAACATATAAGATAATAAATTAATCAGTGAAGTCACATTTTGTTATAGTGAAGCTGAACTTATAACATAATAAAGTCATTAGTGGAGTCACATTTGGTTATAGTGCAATTGGCGAAGTCAGAGAAATGAGGTAAGAGTGTATTTAGTTAAGTTTGTAATGCGCCTAACTGTTGCTATAATGTTAGTCTATTGCACAGATGTACTTATAATCGGTTGAGATTTCTCTTGATGTTGCTGATACAATGTTCAGTCAAGTAAAGAAACCATCGCACAATTGTTCTAGGAATTGTGTGTGTGGTCTTCTTAAAAGAATGTCTGTAAGATGACTGAAATGTTTGGACCAACATTTGCTATCATTGACATGCTCCCTTTTATCATTGCAAGTAATAGCGCACACCAACACATTTAAGATATTTACGAATGAGACATTACGTGCCATTTTGTACGGATTGTCAGAAAGTGATGTCCACTTGGTCACCCATCCTTTGTACCCTGGCCTCCTTACTCCAGTTTTGTTAAACATCTTTCCCTGGGACTGACCGGGCCACGCAGACGGACATCTGTGGTGTAGCCGACATATCGATTAGTCTCCCTTTTGGCCTTTGGTCGTGGTTACAATAATCTCATTGTCAGGACGCGCCTCAAAATTCAATTTCTTATTTAAAACCGTTATTCAATTTTAGGTCTTATTTTCCCCCTTAACTTCCATTTAGACTTTAAACAATTGGTCGAGTTTTTGGCTTCTAGATAGTTACCACGAGTATAATTGGGGTGGGGAATTAACGTTATATTATGGTAAATGGACATATGTTTTAGCTTGAAATAAGCCTATTGTTTAGCTTAGAAATGAGCGTATAGCTTAGCTGAGGAATAAGTGGAGTACACTCATTTTGGCAGATTACGTCTTTTGTGCCATCCCACTATCCAGGGATTAGCCTAATACCCGTGACATGTGAAACTCTAATAGGCCGTCAGATTACCCTACTAGACGTGTTAGAGTGATCAAAATTAAATTAATGATATATTTATCGCTGTTATTCTATTTCCCCGTTAATCTCTCTCCCCGTTAATCTCTCTCCCCGTTAATCTCTCTCCCCATTTATCTGTCTCCCCGTTAATCTCTATCCCCATTTATCTGTCTCCCCGATAATCTGTCTCCCCTTTAATCTCTCTCCCCGTTTAGCTGTCTCCCCGATAATATGTCTCCTCGTTAATTTCTCTCCCTGATAATCAGTCTCCCCGATAATCTGTCTCCCCGTTAATTTGTCTCCCCTCTAATGTGTCTTGCTACTAAACTGTCTCCCCGTTAATCTATCTCGTCTCTCGGATAATCTGTCACCCCGCTAATCTAATCTGTCTCCCCAGAGGAGACTGTCCACGATGGAGAAACCCAAGCTGTACAGTTTACTTGGTATGGTCATCCAGTCCTCACTGCTGACACTGACCACACGCTACTCTCGGACAGAGCACACAGACGGCCTCAGGTGAGTCGGTCCTAGAACCTTACCTTCCCCGACCATTCTGTCCTGATCCTATTTTAACAGTTTGGGAACCTCTGGTCTTACAGTTGCAGATTCATGCAATATTTGTCCCTTCAACTTTAGATATACTCGTGGATTCTATAGAAATTAAGAATGACTTTTTAAAAAAATAATTAAAACGTTTTTACATTAATATCCCTAACTATCCTGATAGAAATGTTTTTATCCAGCCTGGGACTAAACTAAAACTATGAGACAGAGGAATGATCAAGTTTATCATTCAGAAATATAGAGGTTCCTTGGGTTTGTTTTCCTTTTATTGTTTTTTAAAAAAATATAATTTTGCAATGAATTCTTATAAACTATCAATATTGACAAAATTTCACATTAGAACGTCTGCTTATTGTTACCACATTTTAACTCTTTACCCCATCACCACACTTCCCCCCCCCCACCCAATTCTAACACTAACATACTCTGACCTATTGACCTATCGACAGGTATGTCTCATCAACAGCTGTGGCCACATCAGAGGTCATCAAAGTTGTTATTTGTCTCCTTATCATGGCCCTAACAGCCAGGAAGTGAGTCATTTGATGTCATTAATGGTCAGATCGGGACAGAAACTTTGGCATTGATTTCATACATATTTATTGATTTGTTGTTTTATTTGAGCACTTTAAAGATTCATGTTTTTTAGTCCACACATTTGTTTAAAGCATTGGATACTTTTATATTTCTCCTGTGGATAGTTCCAAGAAATTTGGAACAATAAAAAAATAATTTAATATGAGTTACCATATATACTCGTTCTATATCCCGCTTGTTCATAAGCCGACCCCACCCCTCTTTTGGAAGAGAAAAGTATTAAAAGTGTATAACCCGCTCGCAAGCCAACCCCCCTTCAAAAAAAAATATAAAAAAAATAATAATAATAATTTAATAAATAAATAATAGGACAGCTTAAACAAAATGGTACAAGTGTTTTAAAAACTACAAGCTAAATCGGTCATTATGATTGTTTACTTTTTTACTGTCTATCTTTGTCTTTGTGCTCTTTGTTAGGCAAGAGTTACCAGCATTTTAAAAAAAAATTCTTTGGTAAACAGTGACGAAAGCCCATGCATTAAAATTCGTTGTTGAAAACAAAATTTGTAAAACAATTTATTAAAACTTTCAAAATAAATAAATAAAATGATTAAATAAGGTAAGTGCAGATGTTTAATAATATAATATAGCTTCTGGTAGAGCAGTCGAATCTTGTAGAATGTAGAAAAGGACCTTGATGATCTACAATAACAACACCGATATTAAATATCCATGCAGAAATACGTTAATGACTGGACTAGCCAACCCTCCAACTTTTTCCCCGAGATTTTGTCAAAAAAGGTCGGCCTGCGAACTAGTATATAAGGTAGTTAAAGTGTTGTTAACAAAAATATATTCTATACTATATTTAAGGACACTGCTTGCTCAACTTCTAAGTCTGGCAAATAGCCGTGATGCCATCAAATGTTGCGTACCTGCCATCTTGTATACTGTGCAGAACAACTTACAGTTTGTTGCCATGAGTTACTTGGATGCTGCAACATTTCAAGTGAGACCTTCGTTCCTTATAAGAATATAATGTCACATTATGACGTTTTCTTTTAAAATATATTTTTGTATAAATATTTTTTTTACAAATTACTTAAACGACAGAACATGAATTAATAGAGATGAAAGGCAAGGTAAACATAATGACTGATTTTTGTATTTTTAATTAGTGTTATGGAATACTATCCTAAATACAGTTGGGCAATTTGCTAGTTTTTATTATGTTCCAGTTTTTTCAGATAATTTTTGACATTTTGTTTTGTAGTTCAATAAAATAAGTTAAGACCAAATCAAAACATGTCTTACCATAATTAAAGCAAAATAATATTTTACTCAAATTTTAAATGTTTCACATTTATCTAATTAAAAGCTTTATCCAATTTAAACCATTTTGTACAGAATTTTTTAAAAAATATTTTAAAATGATAATGGCACATAATTTGTTGAACTATATGTTTCTATGAAATGTAAAATTAGTTGTTTCCATAAATTGTTGCACGACAAAATATCTTAACATGAACTTAAACCACCTATGTTCACATCTGAACTAACAAAATGTCTCGGTATCAAAGGTGACCTACCAGCTGAAGATACTGACCACTGCTGTGTTCTCTGTTTGCTTTCTAAGACGTCATCTGGACACTGTCCACTGGGCAGCTTTAGTCATGCTTACTGCTGGTGTTGTCTTGGTGCAGGTCAGTGGTACTGGGAAGTGTTTGACTTTATTTGATTTCTTTTCAATCATAGTTCAAGGGCTGAACTCAAACTAATAATAGCTTTGACTTCTGGTCAATCATAGTTCCAGGTTTGGACTCAAATTTATGTGTGGAATTATTTAATATTTGAAGATATAATTATATAAACCAGACAAAAGACAGCTGTTTTATTAAAGCAAGAATATGTTGTTTTGTTTTCCTAATGAAATATCTAATTAAAAATACATGTAAATACATCTTATTTATTTGGACCAGTGTAATTTAATGAAACAAATGTTATTTATTACAGTTTCCCAAATCCGTTCAGTGTGCCACCAATGGTGACAAGACATGTGATGTCAGTGAAGCAGGGGCCCAAAGTGTGTTAACTGGGGTCATGTCTGTGTTTGCTATGTGTGTTAGTTCTGGTTTTGCTGGTGTGTACACTGAAAAAATTCTCAAATCCACTAATACAGTGGATTCTATGTGGACTAAAAATTTGCAGCTTGGTAAGTAGATAAAAACCAATGTTTCATTATTGGGCACCAATTCATGGATACTATTGTTTCATTATTGGGCACCAATTCATGGATGCTATTGTTTCATTATTGGGCACCAATTCATGGATGCTATTGTTTCATTATTGGGCACCAATTCATGGATGCTATTGTTTCATTATTGGGCACCAATTCATGGATGCTATTGTTTCATTATTGGGCACCAATTCATGGATGCTATTGTTTCATTATTGGGCACCAATTCATGGATGCTATTCATGGGGTTTTATCCCAATAACTCTGTTAGTTGAATTATTTTTATACATTTATTTGTTGTTAATATAATTGTTCAAGTTGGAGTTAAAAAATAAGTAATTATCAAAAACTAAAACAAAGTTATCTTTCCATAACAGAACATTTGTTTATAATTTTCTAGTTTACTTCTGTATTCTATGTATTCTATGTATTCTATGTATTCTATGTATTCTATGTATTCTATGTATTCTATGTATTCTCTGTATTCTATGTATTCTATGTATTCTATGTATTCTATGTATTCTCTGTATTCTCTGTATTCTATGTATTCTATGTATTCTATGTATTCTCTGTATTCTCTGTATTCTATGTATTCTATGTATTCTATGTATTCTCTGTATTCTCTGTATTCTATGTATTCTATGTATTAGTATTAGATCAATCAGTAGTAAGAATCAATAATTTTCATTTAAAGTATTAGATCTCTTACTATAATTTAAAATCAATATTTTCTATTCAAGTATTGAATCTGTAATTAGAATCAATATTTTCTATTACATACATGTATATATATTTTATCTGTCATGAGAATCAATATTTTCCTTATACTTTTCATGCATTTTTTCAAATAAGTCCTGGTGAAAAAAATTAAACCAAATTCATGTCATATAAGAAACGCTCCAATTATGCATTGTTTATTAATTTTAAAATTTTGATACGTTTATATATATTTTCAATAAATAAAAATGAATTGATGGGTCAAACATTATGACTCAAGATTTTGAATATTTATAAACTTTAAAAAATAAATTTGTTACTGATTTCTTGGTGAATTGACAATTTTTGTGCAATTCTATAACATAAAAATAAAGATTATTTTTTCATGAAGAATTTAAATATTAAATTTTTATTTTTTTAAATTTTGGGGGCATCATCTCAGTGTTTGTAGATTTATGTTATAACAAATGTTTGTACATTTATGTTATAACAAATGTTTGAACACTTTTAATTTCTACTAATATTAAGTTTTACTTTCTTCTTGACAGCATTAGTCAGTGTTCTAGTCAGTCTGATGATTGTTTTCATCAATGATCGGGAAACTATCATGAAGTCTGGTTTTTTCCAAGGTTATGACCTTGTCACCTGGGTTGTAGTGTTCCAACAGGTAATTTACAAAATATGGAGAAAGTCACAGTGAAAAATATATAGACAAAACATTCAGAAAAAGAAAACCCAAGTGTTTGATCTTCAAAAACCTCCTCTCCACCACAACACATAAACACACATAAACACACATAAACACACACAAGCACACACATCTTCTAACAAGCAGCTGGCATGCAATGAATTATTTCAAATCCCCATGTCACTGAAGTTATTAAAAAATCAAACAAAACCTTAGGCTTTATAGAAAGGAAACTTTTACAGATGTATCAAGAATATAAAGCTAAAATTCTACCTCACTTTGGTGAGACCTGTACCAGAATAAGCATCTTCTTTATGGGTCCCATCCACCAAAGAAAACATTAATAAACTAGAATAAAGTTTTAAAAAGCTGCCTGTTTCATTACTGGAGAATATTCAAAACTGACAAGAACAACACCATTAGTTAAATCATTAAACCTTGAAACACTAGAGGATAGAAGAACCAAGAGTAAAGTAGTAATAATACAAATGGCAATTAATTCTAACTTGGAAATACAACAAAGATAATTTCATACAAACCCTCACATAGACATAGGGATCAAAACATTTGTCTAACTCCGTATGCAAGAACAAACACATACAAATTCTCGGTCTTCCCGTCCAGAATTCAGACATACAATGGGTTGCCTGAGGAAACCAGGAAAACCAACACTTGATCAACATTTAAAACTGTAATAAAAGTGCAAGACATGGATAAGCGTAGGATACAATAATCTTCTGTATAGAATGAGCATCTGTAACAGATAAGATAAGATAAGATAAACACTTGACAGGTCATTGAAACACGTGGACAACACATAATTTTATCAAAGATGTGTTTTTGGAGAATTTTGTTTGAAAAGGAAAAAACAAAAGTTACGCTACCACATGTTGCAGAGTTAAATGTAAACTTACAATACAAGGGAGATGATTTAACTTATAATTGTAGAATTCAAATTAATCATTGCCTACCTTAGATACATTCAGGTTAAATGTAAAGTTGAAATGCAATAAATAATTTCCATTATATTTATATTTTTTATCAATACATTAAATACAATTCTGTTAGTTTGTCATAAAACAAAATTCTGTTAGTTTGTCATAAAACAAAATTCTGTTAGTTTGTCATAAAACAAAATTCTGTTAGTTTGTCATAAAACAAAATTCTGTTAGTTTGTCATAAAACAAAAAATGTTCAAATGCTACATTATCAAGAATACTATTTTGCATTTTTTTCCCAATAAAGTGTAGGTGTATTACATAGAACTGTATAATATTTATATGAAATCACTATTTTTTTTAAAAAAGTGTTTCTTAAATTTTATTTATTCTATCTAAAGGAAGATAATAAAATGTGAATTATGTGAGTTATGTGTTCTTGTCTCAGGCTGTCCTTGGCCTTGTCATATCGCTAGTGATGAAATATGCTGACAATATCCTCAAGGGCTTTGCATCATCTATAGCACTACTCCTGACCACAGTAGTATCTGCCCTTGTATTACATGATTTAAAGCTGACTTGGTAAGATGACCAAAATTTATTTCTGTGTCTTTTTAAACATATACAAATTTGCAGCCTTACCAAGGATAAAAATAGGTACATTTTCAAAAAGAATATACGTTCAATAAAGTTTAATGTAAATATATTTATTTACCTCCTTTAATTTATGTATTATATAAATTAACCATAGGAGGCATACAGGGTTGGTTAAATAATGGCCAATGAATAAACTTTGAGCCCAACAGAGAAAAGGAGGGGGGTGGGCGCATAGGTGTTATAGTGACCATGGACTAAAGAAGGGAATTGGGGGGAGGGGGGCCATAGGTGTGATAGGGAAAGTGGACTAAAGAAGGCAATTGGGGGGGGGGCCATAGGTGTGATAGGGAAAGTGGACTAGAGAAGGGAATGTCACAAAAGCACACCTGATTGTAGCTGACATTATTGGCAGAGTCACATCAATTTTTAACATAAATTTTTTTGTCTTATATTAGAAGTCATCACATCATGAATGATACATTAGAAGTCATCACATTATCATGAATGATACATTAGAAGTCATCACATTATCATGAATGATACATTAGAAGTCATCACATTATCATGAATGATACATTAGAAGTCATCACATTATCATGAATGATACATTAGAAGTCATCACATTATCATGAAATGATACATTAGAAGTCATCACATTATCATGAATGATACATTAGAAGTCATCACATTATCATGAATGATACATTAGAAGTCATCACATTATCATGAATGATACATTAGAAGTCATCACATTATCATGAATGATACATTAGAAGTCATCACATTATCATGAATGATACATTAGAAGTCATCACATTATCATGAATGATACATTAGAAGTCATCACATTATCATGAATGATACATTAGAAGTCATCAAATTATCATGAATGATACACTAGAAGTCATCACATTATCATGAATGATACACTAGAGGTCATCACATTATCATGAATGATACATTAGATGTCATCACATTATCATGAATGATACATTAGAAGTCATCAAATTATCATGAATGATACATTAGAAGTCATCACATTATCATTAATGATACATTAGAAGTCATCACATTATCATGAATGATACATTAGCAAAAGACTAAAAGTGTGTTGTAAACTTGTATTTCTTTTCTGACAAAATTCGTAATTAAAAAAAAATATTTAAGGTTGAACCAGCAGGTAGTAGTGTGGTAGTAGTGTCTTTTAAAGCTTAGTAAACTAATTTGTTACCAATACTTTTAAATAACTTTAAAATTAGTTAAAAACTTAATTATTTCACTTAAATATCCTTAATTCCATGTTTTTCATGTGATATGTACTCTAAGTTGTTTACTTCTATTGCAGCTCCTTCCTAATGGGGGCTGCTGTTGTGACAGGCTCAGCTCTGTTATACAGTGTTGACCGTTCAGTAGTCCCCTTGGCCTCAGAATCGGTTTAGAACCACTCCAGTGCTTCTCAAACATGTCATTGAAATGGACCAATTATGTCATGCTTCTTCTGGTTTGAATCATCTGATTCAGTGCATTAGAAATGACTAAAAAGAAAACAATGCAGCTTCCTAAATGTTGACAGCTGACTGTCACAGACGTGTGTAGTCAGAAAGGCAAGACTGGAAGATTGATTCTGAGTTGAAGATTTATTGGCTCATGGCACAACACAGGAGAGCACTTAGATGTGTAGGAGCACACAAGAGAGCACACAGATGTGTATGAGCACACAGATGTGTATGAGCACACAGATGTGTATGAGCACACATATGTGTATGAGCACAAATATGTGTATGAGCACACAGATGTGTATGAGCACACAGATGTGTATGAGCAAACAGATGTGTATGAGCACACAGATGTGTATGAGCACACAGATGTGTATGAGCACACAGATGTGTATGAGCACACAGATGTGTATGAGCACACAGATGTGTATGAGCACACAGATGTGTATGAGCACACAGATGTGTATGAGCACACAGATGTGTATGAGCACACAGATGTATGACACAATGTGTATGAGCACACAGATGTGTATGAGCACAAAGGAGAGCACACAGACGTGTAGGAGTACACAGATGTGTATGAGCACACAGATGTGTATGAGCACACATGTGTATGAGCAAACAGATGTGTATGAGCACACAGATGTGTAGGAGCACACAGATGTGTAGGAGTACACAGATGTGTATGAGCACACAGATGTGTATGAGCAAACAGATGTGTATGAGCACACAGATGTGTAGGAGCACACAGATGTGTAGGAGCACACAGATGTGTAGGAGCACACAGATGTGTAGGAGCCCAAGGAGAGCACACAGATGTTTAGGAGCACACAAGTGTGTAGGAGCACACACCTGATCCCTAGCTTGAAAAAATTGAGGGGATGATTTTCTTAAAATTGAGAGTCAATCACCCCCCCCCCACACCCCCACCCCCCTCCCCACTTTCACAAAACTTTAGTTTGATTCAATTACGTGGAGTACAGATTCATCATAATGTTCAGAATGGTTTGTTTCTGAGCATACAACAGTTACAAAATATTGTGAATGTTTAAAAGGGGAGAAAGATATTTGCTATCTGGAAGATCTCTGTGCAATAAAACCATCTCAAAAAAATAGAAAAAGGTTGTAAGTAGAACCAGGTAGTTAAATAAATGACTATGATATAAGTTGAACCAGGTAGTTAAATAAATGACTATGATATAAGTTGAACCAGGTAGTTAAATAAATGACTATGATATAAGTTGAACCAGGTAGTTAAATAAATGACTATGATATAAGTTGAACCAGGTAGTTAAATAAATGACTATGATATAAGTTGAACCAGGTAGTTAAATAAATGACTATGATATAAGTTGAACCAGGTAGTTAAATAAATGACCATGATATAAGTTGAACCAGGTAACAATGAATATTAAATCTTTACAAAAATTATTATTTTAATAGGTTTTTTTTAACAATAAAATAAGCATTGTTTATCTTACAACTTGAAAATATTTTATCACAAATGTTGTGATGTCTTAAAAAGCTTTCTATGAAGCAACCAAGATTGTAGTCTATCATATATCAATTTAAGAATATAAATGTACTTTCACTTTAAATTAAAAAAAAACTATTACTTGAATTTCATTTACTGGTGTTAATGTTAGCAACGTTCATCAATCAAAATAAGTTTGTATCACTCCATCTGATAATT
Organism: Ampullaceana balthica; assembly: GCA_944989445.1. NCBI lineage: Eukaryota > Metazoa > Mollusca > Gastropoda > Lymnaeidae > Ampullaceana > Ampullaceana balthica. The sequence goes on along the minus strand of CALYLW010000261.1, from coordinate 391,539 downwards.
GTTTTTAAAAAACACATTTTTAAAATGTCATCATTGTTATAAAAATAGAAATCTCTTACAGTTAGAAGAGTGAGAATACATTGCCAAGTTGTAATTCCATTTGTTAAAGAATAAGAAAGAAATACATTGAATGCTTCCACTAATTCTATTACAGACGCTCCTTCTATACAGAAGATTATTGCGTCCTAAGCTTAACTGTGGTTTATTTTATGACATGTTATTTGTTGTCTATTTTTGTGCCTAACTTAAAATTCCATTGATATTTCAACATACTCAATATACTATTGTATTTAACCTCAAATCTCTATACTTAATTATGGTGTCTGAGTCTTAGATATACTTTACTTGTGTGTTAACATATTCATATTTCTGTAATGAAACATCTTAATATTTTTAAAAAATACAACAGTATATTTACTTTATTTATGTGGAGACTGTGACTTTGTTCCTAACATTTTATGTTTTGGGTAATTTAATTTTGGAATTAATTTTAATTTTGAGCAGTTACTGGCAACTAATTGTACCAAAAGGTTTTGACATTGTTATAATTCTGTTGGTTTGATTCTGTTTACATGAATGCAGCTATGCACATTTAGTGTTGGAGCAAGGGAGAAAACAATGTCAGTATGGGTTTATGTCCCCTGACTTGGTTGCTGCTCTGATCTGTGATTGGCTGCTGCTTTTCAATTGTAAATTTATTTTTAGAAATTGGTTTTTCTCTCCAACTTTCATTTCTTTTGGAAACAGAAAATACCAACATGTCCTGAATGTGAATGTGGAGAGTTAATGAAATGCATTTTTAATAGAAGAGTTGAGTTCACTATTTCTAACACTGCCATGAACACAAATGTGATATCCTTTAACAAGTCAATGACAAGATGCCTGAAGATGACTGGATGTTAAATATATCTGAAGAAATAATTGTTTTATCTGTATATCCACTTGGAATAACTGAGAATTTACCTTCTAATGATCTAAATGTTATATGATATCGGTGCAAAGTTAAAAGTTAATTATTATTATTAATTATTGATGTTGGAAACATCTGACCTACATTATAAATACACAATTTTTTAAATTTTAAATTGTTTATTATGTGGTCAGTTTGTATTAACATTCAGGTAAATACACATTGAAACAAAATAATTTGCATAATTTTAACAAGGCAGGGTGTAGCTGTTAACAGGAATTATTGATAATAATTTAGCAATTAACAAAGTACAAAAGTAGCAAAAAAGAAAATACTCGTGCAATTGTAATAGGAAGAACATTTTTTAATGGAATTATTAAATTGTCATCTTAAAGATTTTGAGTATTCAATTTCTGATTTCAATTCTAATATAAATTTGACAACAAAAATTTTACATTTTACTTAAGTTAATAAAGATTGGGAAAGGGGTAAACTATTGATTTTAACATACTATTGTAGGGATTTGAATAGTGCAGTGAATTAAAAGTACTTTGTATTTCAAAAGTGTGAATAGTTTGTAAGAGACAAAATTTAATGTCCTTCTACAACATTGAGTGCATGCGCAAATGTTCAAATTGAATATGTATACATTTTACTTGCTTATTGTAATATTTAATTGTACTCATTGTAACTTGATTTGTCTCATTATGTTTGAAAACTACTTCTGTCTGCTGCTATTGTTTGAGCAATTTCAAAACAATCATTAAATAATGAAATTACCTCTTGTTTATTATTTTTTGGTACATGGGTCATGTTGTGTACATGTTGTTTACATGTTGTTTACATGTTGTTTACATGTTGTGTACATGTTGTGTACATGTTGTGTACATGTTGTGTACATGTTATTTACATGTTGTGTACATGTTGTTTACATGTTGTTTACATGTTGTGTACATGTTGTTACATTTCATATGAACTCTATATCAGGACCAACAACTCTATATCAGGACAACCAACTCTATATCAGGACCAACAACTCTATATCAGGACCAACAACTCTATATTAATCTGCTTGAAAAGTATTGCATCAACTCAAATGTAAAACTTGTGGTCAGTAATCATTTACTGCTGTTAGTTGTATTCGTAGCAGCAAACATGAATGAAATGATTGACGTCAGTAGTTTAGGTTCTGGCTCATGAGGGACACACAACACGAAATTAACATCGCTTCCAAGCGTTCTCGCCAAAACAAAACTCGCCTTTACGTCACGAGTGTTGAGAAGTCGTTACGTCACGTTCTGTTTTCATATTAACTCTTTGCTGCCCCGTCTTCTGGCCAAAGCTGCGAGATCACGTGATGTCCTCATAGAGGACGTCCTGGGACGGTAAAATTGATCATCAAAGGAATCATCTTCCTCCTCACTGTCCGTCTCCCCCATTGCTGGCGATGTTCAGGGCAGTGACAGAAGACGATGGCCGCCGAACAAACCTCGCCTCGAGAGTATAGTCGACCGTTGGACTGATGACGCTGGGGGTACGCCTGCGGCTGGGGGAGGTGGGGGTTGAACATGTTGTGAAGTAGGACTCCAAGGACAGTCCGTTGTGGACGTCACCGTTGAGGATGGGGGTGGTGGTGGAGGACGGTGTTGTTGTCTTGGGCTGCAGTGATTGGATGGAGTCGTGGATGTTGAAGAACTGTCGCTTGAGTAGTATGTCGTGTTGTCTCAGGAGTATCTGTAAGTAAAGATGAAACCAATCAAATCAAGATAAATCATGGTTTGAATATTAATAGAAATCATGTCAAAATGACGTCATGGTCTGTATAGACCCGCGTTTTATCCCGTAACCTACATTGTCACGTGATGTGAGCCTTGCTGTCATGTGATGTGCCAATAGACTATCACGTGATGTGACCCTACAATGTCACGTGATGTGACCCTACAATGTCAAATGATGTGACCCTACAATGTCACGTGATGTGACCCTACAATGTCACGTAATGGGATCCTACAATGCCACGTGATGTGACCCTACAATGTCACGTGATGTGACCCTACAATGTCACATGATGTGATCCTACAATGTCATGTGTTGTAATCCTACAATGTCACGTGATGTGACCCTACAATGTCACGTGATGTGACCCTACAATGTCACGTGATGTGACCCTACAATGTCACATGATGTTACCCTACAATGTCACGTGATGTGACCCTACAATGTCACCTGATGTGATTCTATAATGTCACGTGATGTGACCCTACAATGTCACGTGATGAGATCCTACAATGTCACGTGATGTGACCCTACAGTGTCACGTGATGTGACCATATAATGTCACGTGATGTGATCCTACAATGTCACGTGATGTGACCATATAATGTCACGTGTTGTGACCCTACAATGTCACGTGCTGTGACCCTACAATGTCACGTGATGTGATCCTACAATGTCACGTGATGTGACCCTACAGTGTCACGTGATGTGACCATATAATGTCACGTGATGTGATCCTACAATGTCACGTGATGTGATCCTACAATGTCACGTGATGTGACCCTACAATGTAACGTGATGTGATCCTACAATGTCACGTGAGGTGATCCTACAATGTGACGTGATGTGATCATACAATATCACGTGATGTGACCCTACAATGTCACGTGATGTGACCTACAATGTCACGTGATGTGACCCTACAATGTCACGTGATGTGATCCTACAATGTCACGTGATGTGATCCTACAATGTCACGTGATGTGATCCTACAATGTCACGTGATGTGATCCTACAATGTCACGTGATGTGATCATACAATATCACGTGATGTGATCCTACAATGTCACGTGATGTGATCATACAATATCACGTGATGTGATCCTACAATGTCACGTGATGTGATCCTACAATGTCACATATTTGACAACTGGTTAACTTCATATCATCAAATTTTTAAAAATAAGTTTAAACACAAACACATTCACACAAACACATTCACACACACACACACATTCACACAAACACATTCAAACAAACACATTCACACACACACATTCACACAAACACATTCACACAAACACATTCACACACAAACACATTCACACAAACACATTCACACAAACACATTCACACACACACACATTCAGATTCACTGCAACAAAAACATTGAACGGGCTCTAATGCGGATCTATAGTTTTAAGTCTACCCAAAGACCTTTCCCCAGTAACTAGTGTTAGCCTTGTCCATCCCAACTCACCAGTTCCTGTTTGACCCACATGACTGCTGCCAACAGGTCCTCCAGCCGTCCGGACAGTGTCTCTGACATGGTCAGTGGTCCAGCACACACGCTGACCTTCCGGTGTCTGGCAGTCCTGGGAGATCCGAGGGCCGCCTTCTCGTACCTGCCCCGAGAAATAAGTCCATAAAAAAGATTCAATAATTTAACAAATAATTTTTGGTTGCTGTTGGTAATGTTCTTCTACAGGTCCATAGAATCATGTTTAGAGATTGTTCAGTTGTCAGCTGATTGAATAGTCCATCCCAATACATACTCTCTAGGTGAGATCTCAACATAACTTTACTATAAATAACTCACGAAATTCCCCGAATGCCACCATTCAATCCCTGACGAAATATTTTTTTCTATAGCCCAAATAGTTTGCTGTGATCAGGTTTGTATTTGGTCTGTTTGTATTTGGTCTGTTTGTATTCGACGTGAATGTTTTCTTTGATTCCCCGCAGATTTGAATATGTCATCAATCTACGGCAAACAATATCTATTTCTAGTCACCATTGTTTGGGGAAATGCTTCGTATATATATATATATTTGTGGGGTGTGTGTGTGTGCGTGCGTGCGTGCGTGCGTGAGATTCCAACCTCTTCATGTGTCTAAAAACAAACCTTTTTGGTAGTTTGACGACTCCAGGTAGTGAAGAGTGACGGAGAGGGATAACTCCGTGTGTCATGGCTAACTCATCCATAGTGACGTCATCGAGGGGATCTGACCCAAGCCTCAAGGTTTTATGACGTCATATCTAGTGGGCACGAGACAAAATACGTGATCAAAATGAGTTTGCTGGAAGAGACCCCAGTACAACATAATGTTAGTATAACAATCATATGATTGTAGTAAACATAATGTTAGTATAACAATCATATGATTGTAGTAAACATAATGTTAGTATAACAATCATATGATTGTAGTAAACATAATGTTAGTATAACAATCATATGATTGTAGTAAACATAATGTTAGTATAACAATCATATGATTGTAGTAAACATAATGTTAGTATAACAATCATATGATTGTAGTAAACAAAATGTTAGTATAACAATCATATGATTGTAGTAAACATAATGTTAGTATAAACAGAGTTGCCAAATGTTAAAGTTTCGACTTATTTATGGTGACCATTGGAATCCTTTTCATCAGATTATGCTGATTTTTTAAATTAATTTTTCCTGTTAATTTTGTATGATTTAAGACCAGCACAGCTTAAAGAAGGTGTGTCCAAAGTGCGGCCCGCGGGCCATATATGGCCCACGTAAACATTTTAACTGACCCGCGGTTCGCGGATTTTTTCTTTAAAGACGACATTAAATTTGTAAGAAAAGCCAAAATTATAAGGTATTTAATGCAAAAAATACGACAATATCAAATGATGGCAAATATAGTTGAACTTTTATTGTTTACCAATGTTGATATTGATTTTAGAAATGCAATAAAGTTAAGTGTTGCTATTTGTACGAAATTCGATCACGCCCGATGGCAAAATCGTTGACGTAATAATTCATTTGATTTGGACAAGAATGTTTTGACGGTGTGCCTAAAATTTTTATATAATTTTTTCATCAACATATTTACACAAATTTTTTTGATCTATTTGTATTTCAACATTTTTTATTAATTTAAAGGTACGTAGTTTAAAATAAAAAAATTAAAATTTGACATTATTTATCCATTTTTCTTATGTTCTAAAATCGAAAAGATTTATCAAAGTCTGTTTAATCTCTATATTATTGTTCTCTTTTTTTCTCTCACAAAACATCAATCTTACAAGTTACAAATATAAAATATTGTTATTTTATTTTAAAAGCCTGTAATTCAGTCTCGACGTATTTCGTTTTTTATTTGCTTTCTTAATCCGGCCCCCACATACTTTTAATTCATGTAATCTGGTCCTCTTTACAAAATATTTGAACACCCTTGGCTTAAAAAAGTCTTTGACAATGTTTAATGTTGTCACACAGCGCGCACATTTAATATGAAGACATAATTAAATTGAAAACAAAATTTACTCCAAAGAAAGAATAGAAACCTGTTAAATGACAAATAAAATAGAGTTGGTTTTTGGACGATTTTCCTGATATTAATTTTGAAAAATAATATTTATTGATGGCGTTACATTATGTTACATTACGTAATGCCACCTGCACTTTAAATAAAAGAAACAAATAATTGATGTTTTAACAAACTAACATTAACAGATCAAATATGTATTAAGTTAAAAGTTGCACTTTTGGCTTAATGAAACCAGTGGTGCTGAAACCAGTGTGCTGCTAGTACCCTCATAAAATGACATTCAGGGTATTGGATAATTGGATTGTTAGCCCAGTCTAGACATTTCTAGATAACACAGAGGAATTTAATGTAATAGTGTTATTAATATACACAGTCGAGTTATTTTATCATGACAAACGGGGTTAATTGTTCGATTAAATCATACAGCTATTTGACATACAGACAGTTGACATACAAACAGTAGACTTACAAACAGTTGACATACAGTTGACTTACAAACAGTTGACATACAAACAGTTGATATACAAATAGTTGACATACAAACAGTTGACATACAAACAGTTGACATACAAACAGTTGACTTACAAACAGTTGACTTACAAACAGTTGACATAAAAACAGTTGACATACAAACAGTTGACATACAAACAGTTGACTTACAAACATTTTACATACAAAACAGTTGACATACAAACAGTTGACTTACAAACAGTTGACATACAAACAGTTGACATACAAACAGTTGACTTAAAAACAGTAGACTTATAAACAGTAGACATACAAACAGTTGACTTACAAACAGTTGACATACAAACAGTTGACATACAAACAGTTGACTTACAAACAGTTGACATACAAACAGTTGACTTACAAACAGTTGACATACAAATAGTAGACTTTAAAAAGTTGACTTACAAACAGTTGACATACAAACAGTTGACTTACAAACAGTTGACATACAAACAGTTGACTAACAAACAGTAGACTTACAAACAGTAGACTTACAAACAGTAGACTTACAGACAGTAGACTTACAATCAGTAGACTTAAAAACAGTAGACTTAAAAACAGTACTCTTACAAACAGTTGACTAACAAACAGTTGACATACAAACAGTTGACTTACAACGGAACACACACACACAAATAAGCTCAGAGTAAATTAAAAAAAAACTTTTTTTAAAAAATTACTGCGCCGCTCCCCTCTTCCCCATGTACACACCCAATATGCCGTAGAAGCAATCTGATTTTGGTCACGATTTTTCTACTTCGGTATTTTAAGTTGTAGGAAATATTTCCTTTCGAGTGATGTTATTTCAAAACAAATAATAAAACTTTGATGGACATAAATATGAATCACTTACACGCAAAGAAAAAAAACTTCTAAAAACAGCAAAGAATATGCCTGAATGTTAGGAATGAAAAATCACACGCACATACACACGCGCACACATATACACATCAACACACACACTAACACACACACACACTAAAACAAACACAAACACACACTAATACACACACACATACACACACGCATACACGTACACACATCAACACACACACACTAATACACACAGATACATATATACATAGCACACACAAACACACACACATGCACAACCACTCTGGCAGTCGACAGATCTCGATGTCATTATTTCTGCCATTGTTCAGTCAAGTGTCGACTTCAACCATTAGTGACAGCCCATTAGTGGCGTCATTTTTACGCTACAGCCAGCCGCAGCTTTAGAAACAGTCACAAGCAACAACCACTAGCAACAATCACAAGTAACAATCACTAGCAACAATCACAAGTAACAATCTCACGCAACAATCACAGGCAACAATCACAAGTAACAATCTCACGCAACAATCACAGGCAACAATCACAAGTAACAATCTCACGCAACAATCACAGGCAACAATCACAAGTAACAATCACAAGTAACAATCTCACGCAACAATCACAGGCAACAATCACAAGTAACAATCTCACGCAACAATCACAGGCAACAATCACAAGTAACAATCACAAGTAACAATCTCACGCAACAATCACAGGCAACAATCACAAGTAACAATCTCACGCAACAATCACAGGCAACAATCACAGGCAACAATCACAGGCAACAATCACAAGTAACAATCTCACGCAATAATCACAGGCAACAATCACACGCAACAATCACAAGTAACAATCACTAGCAACAATCACTAGCAACAATCACAAGTAACAATCTCACGCAACAATCACAGGCAACAATCACACGCAACAATCACAAGTAACAATCACTAGCAACAATCACAAGTATCAATCACACGCAACAATCACAAGTAACAATCTCACGCAACAATCACAGGCAACAATCACACGCAACAATCACAAGTAACAATCACTAGCAACAATCACTAGCAACAATCACAAGTAACAATCTCACGCAACAATCACAGGCAACAATCACACGCAACAATCACAAGTAACAATCACTAGCAACAATCACAAGTATCAATCACACGCAACAATCACAAGTAACAATCTCACGCAACAATCACAGGCAACAATCACACGCAACAATCACAAGTAACAATCACTAGCAACAATCACATGCAACCATCACAAGTAACAATCACAAGTAACAATCACACGCAACAATCACACGCAACAATCACAAGTAACAATCACTAGCAACAATCACATGCAACCATCACAAGTAACAATCACAAGTAACAATCACACGCAACAATCACAAGTAACAATCACAAGTAACAATCTCACGCAACAATCACAGGCAACAATCACACGCAACAATCACAAGTAACAATCACTAGCAACAATCACATGCAACCATCACAAGTAACAATCACTAGCAACAATCACAAGTAACAATCACACGCAACAATCACAAGTAACAATCACTAGCAACAATCACATGTAACAATCACACGCAACAATCACAAGTAACAATCTCACGCAACAATCACAAGTACCAATCACATGCAACAATCACAAGTAACAATCATAAGAAACAATCGCAAGCAACAATCACAAGAAACAATCACAAGCAACAATCACAGCAACAATCACATGCAACAATCACAGCAACAATCACAGCAACAATCACAGCAACAATCACACGCAATAACACAAGCAACAATCACCGATAGGCAACATCAACAAGTCATTTTGGTTTGTTCAACATCACGCCCTGACAAGAGTTCTTTGGTTTGTTCAACATCACGCCCTGACAAGAGTTCTTTGGTTTGTTCAACATCACGCCCTGACAAGCGTTCTTTGGTTTGTTCAATATCACGCCCTGACAAGAGTTCTTTGGTTTGTTCAACATCACGCCCTTACACGAGTTCTTACCGCAACCAAATCTCAAGGGGTATGCAACTCTTGACATGTTTTGACGGGGCTTCAATTTACAAAGAGTTGAGAACCCCTAGTTTAATTGAAAGGGGGCTCTGATATTTCACTTAGAACTAGGGGACGGCTCGCAAGTGTTAGAGGAGCCCTGGGTGGGTGTGGCCAAAATAAAACCATTTCCGCTTGAAGTCATCTCACAATATTAAAGTGCGCCACACTTTGTTTTATCTTACAGACTTGATCCTAACTAACATACAAATCAACATTTCATCTCCCCACTACGACCAAATTGATATTTGGGAAAAAAATGTTTCAACAGTTCCTTGAAAATGGAAATAACCTTTGGGTAAATAAATTTAATTCCAAACCAACTAATGTCGTTGGGTTGCACATGGCTTGGGGGGGGGGATTAGCACAACCATTCTACACTGAGCAATGTTGCCATCAGATAGGCGATAGAGTGGCCAACGAAATAAATTTCAGGTGTGTGTGGCCCGGGGGGTGGGGGGTGGGGGAGAGGTAGTCATGTTTTGGTTGGTATGTGAGAGCCTCCAGGCATTGAGTACACATGACGTCCGTCACTGATGGCATGGCGATGGAGCGGTGCACGATCTGAAACAGAGTTGTCTGGGAGCAATGTGTACTTTTATAACATGGTCAATGTGTACTTTTATAACATGGTCAATGTGTACTTTTATAACATGGTCAATGTGTACTTTTATAACATGGTCAATGTGTACTTTTATAACATGGTCAATGTGTACTTTTATAACATGGTCAATGTGTACTTTTATAACATGGTCAATGTGTACTTTTATGACATGGTGTAGCTTAAATAAAAATGCGAACATAGCACTGCCCAACCAACTCATATTTCAACAGGCTAGACCATAACAGGGATTCGAACTGCCGTCATTGCAGCCTAGCCTCTGAAACAGTACTACACCTGTTAACTTCGTGTCCCGTGCTAGACATAGCCGGGGAGGTTAAGGAGGTAAAAGAGTCCCACGTGAAGTCAGTGTTGTATGGCACTGCTCAGCAGATGAAGCAGGTTGCCCAGGTATTAGCCAAGACCTTAAGAGCCTAAGTATCAGGCCAAAAGAATATGTAGAAGAAGAAGAAGCTTAATAAAAGTTTTAAAAAATTCTAACCATCTTGTTATTTTTTACTTGGGCTCCATAAACTCTATGACAATCACAGCGCAGCATTAACTGTGAATGTCTCATTAACTGTGCATGTCTCATTAACTGTGCATGTCTCATTAACTGTGCATGTCTCATTAACTGTGCATGTCTCATTAACTGTGCATGTCTAATTAACTGTACATGTCTAATTAACTGTACATGTCTAATTAACTGTGCATGTCTAATTAACTGTACATGTCTAATTAATTGTACATGTCTAATTATTTCCAAAGAGATTATAAAAAATATAAAAAAATGGTGTTACTAAAACAAAAATGTTACAATTTATATAAAAGTACAAGAATTGACAATTCGGCAAATGCCTTCAGAACTTAACATAAAACATAAATGCACAATCTCCTATCTCACAAGTAGTGTTGTATGCTAGAGTGTTGTATGCTAGAGTGTTGCATGCTAGAGTGTTGTATGCTAGAGTGTTGTATGCTAGAGTGTTGTATGCTAGAGTGTTGTATGCTAGAGTGTTGTCATGCTAGAGTGTTTCATGCTAGAGTGTTTCATGCTAGAGTGGTTCATGCTAGAGTGTTGTATGCTAGAGTGTTGTATGCTAGAGTGTTGTATGCTAGAGTGTTGTCATGCTAGAGTGTTGTATGCTAGAGTGTTGTATGCTAGAGTGGTTCATGCTAGAGTGTTGTATGCTAGAGTGTTGCATGCTAGAGTGTTGTATGCTAGAGTGTTGCATGCTAGAGTGTTGTATGCTAGAGTGTTGTATGCTAGAGTGTTTCATGCTAGAGTGTTGTATGCTAGAGTGTTGTATGCTAGAGTGTTGTATGCTAGAGTGTTGTATGCTAGAGTGTTGTATGCTAGAGTGTTGTATGCTAGAGTGTTGTATGCTAGAGTGTTTCATGCTAGAGTGTTGTATGCTAGAGTGTTGTATGCTAGAGTGGTTCATGCTAGAGTGTTGTATGCTAGAGTGTTGTATGCTAGAGTGTTGTATGCTAGAGTGTTGTCATGCTAGAGTGTTGTCATGCTAGAGTGTTGTCATGCTAGAGTGTTGTATGCTAGAGTGTTGTATGCTAGAGTGTTGCATGCTAGAGTGTTGTATGCTAGAGTGTTGCATGCTAGAGTGTTGTATGCTAGAGTGTTGTATGCTAGAGTGTTGTCATGCTAGAGTGTTGTATGCTAGAGTGTTGTCATGCTAGAGTGTTGTATGCTAGAGTGTTTCATGCTAGAGTGTTTCATGCTAGAATGTTGTATGCTAGAGTGGTTCATGCTAGAGTGCTGTATACTAGAGTGTTTCATGCTAGAGTGTTTCATGCTAGAATGTTGTATGCTAGAGTGGTTCATGCTAGAGTGCTGTATACTAGAGTGTTGCATGCTAGAGTGTTTCATGCTAGAGTGTTTCATGCTAGAGTGGTTCATGCTAGAGTGTTGTATGCTAGAGTGTTTCATGCTAGAGTGTTTCATGCTAGAGTGTTTCATGCTAGAGTGGTTCATGCTAGAGTGTTGTATGCTAGAGTGTTTCATGCTAGAGTGTTGTATGCTAGAGTGTTTCATGCTAGAGTGTTTCATGCTAGAGTGTTTCATGCTAGAGTGGTTCATGCTAGAGTGTTGTATGCTAGAGTGTTGCATGCTAGAGTGTTGTATGCTAGAGTGTTGCATGCTAGAGTGTTGTATGCTAGAGTGTTGTATGCTAGAGTGTTTCATGCTAGAGTGTTGTATGCTAGAGTGTTTCATGCTAGAGTGTTGTATACTAGAGTGTTTCATGCTAGAGTGTTTCATGCTAGAATGTTGTATGCTAGAGTGGTTCATGCTAGAGTGCTGTATACTAGAGTGTTTCATGCTAGAGTGTTTCATGCTAGAATGTTGTATGCTAGAGTGGTTCATGCTAGAGTGCTGTATACTAGAGTGTTGCATGCTAGAGTGTTGTATGCTAGAGTGTTGCATGCTAGAGTGTTGTATGCTAGAGTGCTGTATACTAGAGCGTTGCATGCTAGAGTGTTGTATGCTAGAGTGTTTCATGCTAGAGTGTTGTATACTAGAGTGTTTCATGCTAGAGTGTTTCATGCTAGAGTGTTGTATGCTAGAGTGGTTCATGCTAGAGTGTTGTATGCTAGAGTGTTGCATGCTAGAGTGTTGTATGCTAGAGTGTTGTATGCTAGAGTGCTGTATGCTAGAGTGTTGTATGCTAGAGTGTTGTATGTTAGAGTGTTGTATGCTAGAGTGTTGCATGCTAGAGTGTTGTATGCTAGAGTGTTGTATGCTAGAGTGTTGTATGCTAGAGTGTTTCATGCTAGAGTGTTGTATACTAGAGTGTTTCATGCTAGAGTGTTTCATGCTAGAGTGTTGTATGCTAGAGTGGTTCATGCTAGAGTGTTGTATACTAGAGTTGTATGCTAGAGTGTTGTATGCTAGAGTGTTGCATGCTAGAGTGTTGTATACTAGAGTGTTGCATGCTAGAGTGTTGTATGCTAGAGTGTTGTATGCTAGAGTGTTGTATGCTAGAGTGTTGTATGCTAGAGTGTTGTATGAGGGAGTGTTGCATGCTAGAGTGCCTATCTAATTTGAAAATCTGATTGGTAACGGGTCCGCCATAAAGTTTGGCCGTTTTTTTAAAGATAGAATTTATAATGAAAATAAATTGAATCCTTAAAGTAAGTACCAAATGCACAATTTGACAAGCTGAATAAAACTTTTTTCTGAGTCAGTATTTAATTGCACATTTTACATTTCCTGTTTCAGTATTTAATTTGAACTTTAAAATTCTTACATTTTCTTTCCTTACTTCTGAACTTTGAAATGTTAAGTTACTTGTGTCAAATCTTATATTTATATTAACTTTTCCCCTCACTGTATATATAGTTTGTGTAACAGGTAGTGCAAACAATTGTTTTGTCAATTTAAAATGGTATTAGTGTTGTGTCTACCTATCAAGGCTGTACGTCTGCACGTCTGTACGTCTGTACGTCTGTATGTCGTCTTTAATTAAGCTTAAGATTTTTTGTTTTCTTGACACAAAACTTTGCTTCTTTTAATCTACCTAATTTAATCCCTAAAGGATTATCGTGGCCAGGCTATTGAGATAATCCAGGGGACTCATTTGTTGTTCACCAAAGTCAACGTAAGTCTGTTGGTTTCAAATGTTGACATTTACCATTGACAAGTGGAGTGTCGTGTATGCCATTGGAAGATCACTGACGATGTTTGACAGATCAGTGACATATCACTGACAGATGATTGACCGATCAGTGACAGCTGATTTACAGATTATTGACATATCAGTGACATATCACTGACAGATGATTGACCGATCAGTGACAGCTGATTTACAGATTATTGACATATCACTGACATATCACTGACAGATGATTGACCGATCAGTGACAGCTGATTTACAGATTATTGACATATCAGTGACATATCACTGACAGATGATTGACAGATCAGTGACATCTGATTTACAGATTATTGACATATCACTGACAGATCATTGACAGATCAGTGACATATGATTGAGAGATCAGCACCCTGAATTCTGAAGGAAACTATTTCATTGTGCCGCCCGTTTATTGAAATGCCAATCAGATAACGCCCCTAAGTCCAGGTACAGCCCGTAATCTCGCTGTATACGATCACAATGACGATCAGATTAGCAGTGCAGCATGTACAACCTGTTTTCCGTTGAATTATACAGTCGTACAAATGGATGATTCATAAATTACCATGACATAAGGGCATAGTGGCGTGTTTCATTATTTGTGATAGGATCATATGCTCTTGTGAGATTAAGAAATTGAAGTAGTTCTTAAAACGCTAGCCGTTGAGAATTGTTCAATGGACCGTGCTAGATAACTGTTGAGAATTGTTCAATGGACCGTGCTAGATAACTGTTGAGAATTGTTCAATGGACCGTGCTAGATAAAGGGCGTCAGTTCACGACTGATTGATTTGTTCCTTGTACTTGTAAACAAGTTTAACTACACTCTAGCACATTGTCAAACAGTTTAACTGCAATATTATCATTGTTAAACTTACACTTACTTAGAAGTACGTATTATTTTTTAAATGTTTCATTTTGTTTAATTTCTATTCTTGCTATAAATATTAGCAGCCTATATTAACTGAACAATTAGATTTCTCTCTCTCTCTCTCTCTCTCTCTCTCTCTCTCTCTCACTCTCTTTTTCTCACTCTCTCTTTCTCTCTCTCTCTCTCTCACTCTCTCTTTCTCTCTCTCTCACTCTCTCTTTCACTCTCTCTCTCTCTCTCACACTCTCTCACTCTCTCTTTCTCACTCTCTCTTTCTCTCTCTCACTCTCTTTCTCTCTCTCTCTCACTCTCTCTTTCTCTCTCTCTCTCACTCTCTCTCTCTCTCTCACTCTCTCTTTCTCATTCTCTCTTTCTCTCTCACTCTCTCTCTGTCTCTCTCTCTCACTCTCTCTCTCTTTCTCTCTCTCTCTCTCTCTCTCTTCTCACTCTCTCTCTCTCTCTCTCTCTCTCTCTCTGTAGAATACTTTCGACATAAAAACATTGATTAACATAGGACATTATTGGTAACAACAAACGCCCCACCACTTCCATATCCCATTGCCTAGTTATAGCAACATGTCCACATATCCCAGTCCACATATCCCAGTCCACATATCCCATTGCCTAGTTATAGCAACATGTCCACATATCCCAGTCCACATATCCCAGTCCACATATCCCAGTCCACATATCCCAGTCCACATATCCTAGTCCACATATCCCAGTCCACATATCCCAGTCCACATATCTATACCAATGAATGTAATGGTTGCCATCAATTATCCCACAATTGTTTAGGCCAGAGTTCTTGTGGGTGGAGAACTATTCCCACGCTCTGTTCCAAAACTCCATTAGTCGTCACTGTAAGAAATGAGAGCCAGGCGCTGTAGACATCAACACTCAATGTCATGGAACTTAACCACCAACACCATCTTCCACCCTCCCCCACCAGCCTTGTACCTGTTACGTTTATTGCATCCTCTTTAAAAACGAAACTGATACAGCGGCTTACAGTAAATACTAGTGTTAATAGAACGTGCTACAGTAAAAGAACGTATTAAAGGGTGTTGTATTAAAAGAAATGGTTTAAGAGTGTATCATCATGATAAAATAAAATACATCATAGAAGATTATGTCCTAACTTGAATTTCCCTTCTTATCACCTAAATGGGCTACCCCCCCCTCCCTTATGGAATGTGATGGAGTGATGCAAGAGAAAACGTATTACTCTTATCTTAATTCTCTTGTAGCAACACATCCCTCGTCCTAGCCACGCCTACACGTGTTGGTTGAGATCAGTAGTGTAACTTTGTTTTGATCGATTTAACAGTGAGTAGCTGTGTGCTCTCACCTTTGACCTCTGCCTACCCAAAAACTCTCTACCCCAAACGGATTTGACGTGTAGTTAAAATACAGCTCAACTGCCATTAGAAACACGAGTTCTGCTCCCATCTTTTACGAAACATTCGAGTCAGAAGCTAGTTCAGTGGACCAATAAACAATAATTAGCTATTAAGGAATTTTACTGCACGGATCACGACCCATTTCTACCCGTCCATAAATGACGTCACGCACCTGTGGGGAGGGGGTCACACTTTTGTGTCGATTTGTGACGAGGGGGAGGGGGTGTTTAAGAAATTTGACGTCACATCAAAACGCATAACTTTAAATAAAAATCAACTTAAATAATTGATTGCTTACAATTTATTTTATGACGTTGTACATGGCTTCACGCGTGTTGCGATATTAGAGTGCATCCTTACCTCTAAATACATACTTAAATGAAAAATAATTGTGTTTCGAAAGTCATTTTGAAATAGAAAATATGGCTTTTATGCGGCAAAGTTTTGTGACGGCATATTGGAGGGGGTCTAAGTTTTTGTGACTACGTGTGGTGAGGGGGGGTGAAAATCGGCCAAAATCGCGTGACGTCATTTATGGCGGCCCCTTACCCCACCCAAGTGAGCTTCGTGATAATTTGATGTGATCTGACCATTTTGCTGCGTTTAATTTAACCCCAGATAATTGCATTTATGAAAATAATCATTTAGTTTTGAACATTTGTCTAATATTTTTAATAGGGCTGCGGAAATTAACGATTAATTTATCGATTAATCGTTAAAAAATTTACGATTAAATTATTTTTTAACGATTAATCGACCCACCACTTACAAATTATTGGAAGTCAAAAAGAAAAAAAAGTAATAAAAAATAGTGGCGATAAATAACAAATTTTCTGACGATTACACGAACATTTTGGTTTTGAACTATTGACTGACGGGAATGTGCAAAATGTTGATAAAGTTTGTTGTATCCATTGTGAGAAATCGTTTGCCTACCATGGTTCTAACACTTCACCTACTTAACAAACCAAAAGCTAATGGCAGTAATGCAGTTACTCAGAGACAGAAAATGATGACAGCTCTTCTGATGAATTACTGCGTTAAAAAATGGAGATGAAAAGTTCCTAAATCCGATTAACCCTCTACAATGGTGGAGACTTAATGAACACCGATATCCGATAATGTCATTCCTTGCCAAGACCGTTTTGTACATACCAGTTACCTCAGTTCCATGTGAATGATTGTATCTGCTCGGCTGGTTATGTTTTCAATTAGACCGGCTCATTAATTGAACCAAATAATGTCAACACACTTGTCTTTTTGTGTAGTTGGTTAAAAGATGACATATAAAGGAGACATTTCAGTGTTATTTAGATTTTCAACAAGAAAGTTTAATGTGTTAGTATTACTTATGACATCATACATTTTAATTTTTGGCTTTAATCGAAATTATAGATTAATTAATCGTTAATTTTTCAAAAGTTAACGATTAAATTTAAATTAATCGTTAACAGACCTATTTTTTAAATGAGTGTTTTTTTATTTTAATTTGTACTATTTGTTCTCGCAGAGTAAACTCCTATTTAGAATGCATGGTATTTTTGTGTTAAATATAATTATTTTTTTAAAGAAACATCTTTTCGAACATCTATTTTCATCACACATGTGGCATGTTGCACGTCGGAGAGTGGGTGTAATTAATTTCTGAAAATTCCTGGCACATATTCAAGTTGAATGCGAGAATGTGATGACATAATGGTAAAATATTGATTCACAACAGCTGTCAAACTCTAAAATCTTTTCTAAAAAAATATATGCTCTATATAACTATGGCTAACTATAACAAACTCTATACTCTTGTATAACTAACAAACTCTAAACTGTAGTATATCTAACACACTCTAACTCTAGCATAAGTAACAAACTCTATACTATACTCTAGTATAACCAGCCCACTCTATACTCTAGTATAACCAGCTTACTCTATACTCTAGTATAACCAGCCCACTCTATACTCTAGTATAACCAGCTTACTCTATACTCTAGTATAACCAGCCCACTCTATACTCTAGTATAACCAGCCCACTCTATACTGTAGTATAACCAGCCCACTCTATACTCTAGTATAACCAGCCCACTCTATACTCTAGTATAACCAGCCCACTCTATACTCTAGTATAACCAGCCCACTCTATACTCTAGTATAACCAGCCCATTCTATACTACTCTAGTATAACCAGCCCACTCTATACTCTAGTATAACCAGCTTACTCTATACTCTAGTATAACCAGCCCACTCTATACTCTAGTATAACCAGCTTACTCTATACTCTAGTATAACCAGCCCACTCTATACTCTAGTATAACCAACCCACTCTATACTGTAGTATAACCCAGCCCCACTCTATACTCTAGTTATGACTCACGTCCAAACTGCATCTGCTAATTATCCGAAGCCAGCAACTCTGCTAACGGCAACAACACTGAATGAAGAAGGCATATACAAGTTGATTCATCTCCATGGCAACTGCCAATGCCCACATGGAGTGGTAGTGTTGTTCACCTTGTGTTAGAGAGTTTCGTGGAAGCCATCAATAGTTTACATAAACAACTCCAAGCTCCGCCTATTGCTTGGGCCCTGCTACCTGTATTATGACCTCGAGCGTCGGGTTAAGGGTTGAAATATTGCATACAGCGGATGGGTGCCCGGAGGTTTTCCTCAAATTGAATGAATGCAATGTTTGGGTAGGGGGAATAACCCACGATAAAGGGAAATAACTATCCATTGAACAGAGTGTGTAATTATAATTGTATAACTTTATAACGGATATAATAAAGTTTGGGTAACTCTGAGGTAACTCTCTCATGTTATATCCATAATTCCTGCCACGTTTGTTTGGTGGGTGTTTGATTGGGATTGGTTTGTCTGGCTGAGTGGGTGTGTCAGAGTGTTTGTGTGGATGAGTGGGTGTGTCAGAGTGTTTGTGTGAATGAGTGGGTGTGTCAGAGTGTTTGTGTGTGGGTGTGTCATAGTGTTTGTGTGGATGAGTGGGTGTGTGTCAGAGTGTTTGTGTGGGTGTGTCATAGTGTTTGTGTGGATGAGTGGGTGTGTCAGAGTGTTTGTGTGAATGAGTGGGTGTGTCAGAGTGTTTGTGTGGGTGTGTCATAGTGTTTGTGTGGATGAGTGGGGTGTGGTCAGAGTGTTTGTGTGGGTGTGTCATAGTGTTTGTGTGGATGAGTGGGTGTGTCAGAGTGTTTGTGTGAATGAGTGTGGTGTGTCAGAGTGTTTGTGTGGGTGTGTCATAGTGTTTGTGTGGATGAGTGGGTGTGTCTTATCTTATCTTATCTTATCTATACAGACGCTCCTTCTATGCAGAAGATAGTTGCGTCCACAGACCATGACAGATGATCTGTTGGCAAGTGATGCATCATTCACAGGCCACGCATTACCCTAGCCGCCTAACTACATGTAGTTAGGTACCCATTCGGAGCGGGGTGACTCAGGGACGCCCTAGGCCCCGGGAACAAACCCTTCCCTTCACACGGATTCGAACCCGTGACCATAGGTACGACAGTCCAGTGTGTTTGTGATGAGTGGGTCAGAGTGTTTGTGTGAGTGGAAATGAGTGTTTGTGTGAGTGGATATGAGTGTTTGTGTGAGTGGATATGAGTGTTTGTGTGAGTGGATATGAGTGTTTGTGTGAGTGGATATGAGTGTTTGTGTGAGTGGATATGAGTGTTTGTGTGAGTGGATATGAGTGTTTGTGTGAGTGGATATGAGTGTTTGTGTGAGTGGATATGAGTGTTTGTGTGAGTGGATATGAGTGTTTGTGTGAGTGGATATGAGTGTTTGTGTGAGTGGATATGAGTGTTTGTGTGAGTGGATATGAGTGTTTGTGTGAGTGGATATGAGTGTTTGTGTGAGTGGATATGAGTGTTTGTGTGAGTGGATATGAGTGTTTGTGTGAGTGGATATGAGTGTTTGTGTGAGTGGATATGAGTGTATTTAAGAGATGGAGCTTATGGACTGGAT
This sequence comes from Ampullaceana balthica, assembly GCA_944989445.1. Lineage (NCBI taxonomy): Eukaryota > Metazoa > Mollusca > Gastropoda > Lymnaeidae > Ampullaceana > Ampullaceana balthica. The sequence continues at coordinate 371,411 of CALYLW010000261.1, read as the reverse complement.
TATGTGTGAGATGATATGAGTGATAGAGAGTAGTGAACTAGTGATAGAGTTGGCAGTGTTTTGGGTGAGTGGAATGAGGTATTTGGACGTGACATAGATTTTATTATCAGCAATGAGCTGATATGAATGTGATATGATTGACATTAGTTTTATATTATGAGATGAGCTTGTCAGAGCTAGATAATAGTGATGCACATCGATAAAGATTCTAGTCACATCTAGAAATAGATCTAGTCTCAGTCTATGAAAGTAGTATCTATTCACAGCTATGAAATATATCTATTCACATCTATAAGATAGACTATTCACATCTATAAATAGATCTATTCACATCTGATAAGATATATCTATTCCCATCGATAAAATATATCTATGTCAGACTATTAAAATAAGTCATTCTCATTCTATAAATAGTAGATCATGCATCCATATATATCTATTCACATCGATAAATGATAGCTATTTCACATCTAGAAATATAGCTAGATCACAGTCTGATAAATATATCTATTCACGATCTATAAATATATCTATTCAACATCTATAATATATCTATCCCATCTAAAAATATAGTTCTATTCACTTCGACTAAATATATCTATTCACATCTATAAATACATCTATTCACAGCTAGAAATATCTCGTATGCCACATCTATAAATATATCTATTCAACATCTAGAAATTATATCTATTCTCATCGCTAGAAATATATCTATTCACATCTATGAAATATATCTATTCACAGCTATAAATACATCTATTCACATCTATAAATAGATCTATGCCCATCTGATAAAGTATATCTATGTCACATCATAAGATATATCTATTCACATCGATAAATATATCTATTCACATCTATAATAATACAGCTATTCACATCTATAAATATATCTATTCCCATCGATAAATGACAATCTATTCACATCTATAAATATACTATTCACAGTCTATAAATAGATATCTATTCACATCGATAAATATTATATCTATAATGCTCTACATCTATAAACCTATTCCCATCATATCTACTCCATCATAAAAATATATATCTATTCACATCTATAAATATTTATCTATTCACATCTCTAAGATAAGATAATCTACTCACATCGTATAAAATATATCTAGTCACCATGCTATAAATACATCTATAGTCACACTCATAGAAATATATCTATTCACATCTATAAAAATATATCTATTCACATCTATAAATATATCTATGTCACATCTATAAATTACATCTATTCACATCTATAAATATATCTATTCCATCTATAAATATATCTATTCACATCTATAAATATATCTATTCACATCTATAAATATATCTATCACATCTATAAATATATCTATTCACATCTATAAATATACATCATTCACATCTATAAATATGATCTATGCACATCGATATAATATATCTATTCACATCTATAAATATCTATTCCCATATCAATGATATCTATTCACATCTATAGATATATATCTATGTCACATCTAGTAATAAGATCTATCACATCTATAAAGATATAGCTATCTATTCCCATCTATGACATAAATATATCTATTACCCATCTATAAATATATCTATTCACATCTATAAATATATCTTTTCACATCGATAAATAATCTATTCACATCTATAAATACATCTATTCACATCTATAAATAATATCTATATCACATCTATATAAAATAGATCTATTCACATCATAAATATATCAGTCACCACTATAAATATATCTATTTCAATCTATAAATATATCTATTCACACTCATAAATATATCATTCACATCTATAAATACATCGTATGTGCTGACACCTAATAATGATGTAAGCTATGCACCAGCGTGATAAGAGCGAGCGAGGCTAAAGCGGCTACACATCATTGAGCGAGTTCTACAGCTTAGAATTACAGAGCTTTGTGCTCGAGCGGAGGAAGTTGCGGGCTGAAATCAGGCTTGAGATATCTCAAGAATATAGACCCTACAGTAAGTGTGCGATCGTCATACTAGCTTGAAGAATTAGGTGTGTGTGGTATGGGGGAGAGAAGTTTGACGGATGTCTAAGGAAACACCGCGGCGATTGAGTTGCTATGTGCGTCAGCCTGGAAAGTGTGAGCGGAGCACTTCGCCTTAAAATATACGTGTGCCAGTCGCAGAGAAGCGAGATGAGCGTGTGCCACGTATAGCACTTGAGCGTGCGTGAGGGCAATAAACTATTAGGGATATCAGTTCACATCTATAACATACAGCGTGATTCCCACTCTATGTAGTGTGTGACAGCATTTTCACAGCGTGTAATGTCTGCGAAGCACCATCGTGAATAAAATTGACAGCGAGTCACAGCGTGAAAGTATAGCGATGAACTTCTATGAAAGCGAGATCAGGTCATGCGCAAAGAGAGCGTGGCAAATCTCTAAAGTTATCTAGTGCATAGCGAGCAAAGAGAGAGATGCTCTTCAGTAAGAGTAGCTAGTGCAACAGCTAGTGACAATACAGCGAGTTACAGAGCTTTTACTCTATTGCCCAGCGAGTTATATACAGTAGATTAACAACTATAAATACCAGCTATCACATCTATATTTAAAAGAGTAAAGTGTAACATCGAATAGTACATGCGAGGCACTCGCGAGTAAGAGTGAGCAGTTTCTCAGCTATACAAGAGAGCTAGTCTCGATCTAGAGAATATATCTATTCACATCCTAAATATATCTATAGTCACATCGATAAATATGATATCTATTCACAGCTCATAAACCTATCTATATCACGATCTATAAATATATCTATTCACATCTATAAATAATCTATTCACATCTATAAATATATCTATTCACATCTATAAATATATCTATTCACATCTATAAATATATCTATTCACATCTATAAATATATCTATTCACATCTATAAATATATCTATTCACATCTATAAATATATCTATTCACATCTATAAATATATCTATTCACATCTATAAATATATCTATTCACATCTATAAATATATCTATTCACATCTATAAATACATCTATTCACATCTATAAATATATCTATTCACATCTATAAATATATCTATTCACATCTATAAATATATCTATTCACATCTATAAATACATCTATTCACATCTATAAATATATCTATTCACATCTATAAATATATCTATTCACATCTATAAATATATCTATTCACATCTATAAATATATCTATTCACATCTATAAATATATCTATTCACATCTATAAATATATCTATTCACATCTATAAATACATCTATTCACATCTATAAATATATCTATTCACATCTATAAATATATCTATTCACATCTATAAATATATCTATTCACATCTATAAATATATCTATTCACATCTATAAATATATCTATTCACATCTATAAATATATCTATTCACATCTATAAATATATCTATTCACATCTATAAATATATCTATTCACATCTATAAATATATCTATTCACATCTATAAATATATCTATTCACATCTATAAATATATCTATTCACATCTATAAATATATCTATTCACATCTATAAATATATCTATTCACATCATAAATAATCTATTCACATCTATAAATATATCTATTCACATCTATAAATATATCTATTCACATCTATAAATATATCTATTCACATCTATAAATATATCTATTCACATCTATAAATAATCTATTCACATCTAAAATAATCTATTCACATCTATAAATATATCTATTCACATCTATAAATATATCTATTCACATCTATAAATACATCTATTCACATCTATAAATATATCTATTCACATCTATAAATATATCTATTCACATCTATAAATATATCTATTCACATCTATAAATAATCTATTCACATCTATAAATATATCTATTCACATCTATAAATATATCTATTCACATCTATAAATATATCTATTCACATCTATAAATATATCTATTCACATCTATAAATATATCTATTCACATCTATAAATATATCTATTCACATCTATAAATATATCTATTCACATCTATAAATATATCTATTCACATCTATAAATATATCTATTCACATCTATAAATATATCTATTCACATCTATAAATATATCTATTCACATCTATAAATATATCTATTCACATCTATAAATAATCTATTCACATCTATAAATATATCTATTCACATCTATAAATAATCTATTCACATCTATAAATATATCTATTCACATCTATAAATATATCTATTCACATCTATAAATATATCTATTCACATCTATAAATATATCTATTCACATCTATAAATATATCTATTCACATCTATAAATATATCTATTCACATCTATAAATATATCTATTCACATCTATAAATATATCTATTCACATCTATAAATATATCTATTCACATCTATAAATATATCTATTCACATCTATAAATATATCTATTCACATCTATAAATATATCTATTCACATCTATAAATATATCTATTCACATCTATAAATATATCTATTCACATCTATAAATATATCTATTCACATCTATAAATATATCTATTCACATCTATAAATATATCTATTCACATCTATAAATATATCTATTCACATCTATAAATATATCTATTCACATCTATAAATATATCTATTCACATCTATAAATATATCTATTCACATCTATAAATATATCTATTCACATCTATAAATATATCTATTCACATCTATAAATATATCTATTCACATCTATAAATATATCTATTCACATCTATAAATATATCTATTCACATCTATAAATATATCTATTCACATCTATAAATATATCTATTCACATCTATAAATATATCTATTCACATCTATAAATACATCTATTCACATCTATAAATATATCTATTCACATCTATAAATATATCTATTCACATCTATAAATATATCTATTCACATCTATAAATATATCTATTCACATCTATAAATAATACTATTCACATCTATAAATATATCTATTCACATCTATAAATATATCTATTCACATCTATAAATATATCTATTCACATCTATAAATATATCTATTCACATCTATAAATAATCTATCACATCATAAATATATCTATTCACATCTATAAATATATCTATTCACATCTATAAATACATCTATTCACATCTATAAATATATCTATTCACATCTATAAATACATCTATTCACATCTATAAATATATCTATTCACATCTATAAATATATCTATTCACATCTATAAATATATCTATTCACATCTATAAATATATCTATTCACATCTATAAAATATATCTATTCACATCTATAAATATATCTATTCACATCTATAAATAATAATCTATTCACATCTATAAATATATCTATTCACATCTATAAATATATCTATTCACATCTATAAATATATCTATTCACATCTATAAATATATCTATTCACATCTATAAATAATACATCTATATCATCACATCTATAAATATATCTATTCACATCTATAAATATATCTATTCACATCTATAAATATATCTATTCACATCTATAAATATATCTATTCACATCTATAAATATATCTATTCACATCTATAAATATATCTATTCACATCTATAAATATATCTATTCACATCTATAAATATATCTATTCACATCTATAAATACATCTATTCACATCATAAATATATCTATTCACATCTATAAATATATCTATTCACATCTATAAATATATCTATTCACATCTATAAATACATCTATTCACATCTATAAATATATCTATTCACATCTATAAATATATCTATTCACATCTATAAATATATCTATTCACATCTATAAATATATCTATTCACATCTATAAATATATCTATTCACATCTATAAATATATCTATTCACATCTATAAATATATCTATTCACATCTATAAATATATCTATTCACATCTATAAATATATCTATTCACATCTATAAATATATCTATTCACATCTATAAATATATCTATTCACATCTATAAATATATCTATTCACATCTATAAATATATCTATTCACATCTATAAATATATCTATTCACATCTATAAATATATCTATTCACATCTATAAATATATCTATTCACATCTATAAATATATCTATTCACATCTATAAATATATCTATTCACATCTATAAATACATCTATTCACATCTATAAATATATCTATTCACATCTATAAATACATCTATTCACATCTATAAATATATCTATTCACATCTATAAATATATCTATTCACATCTATAAATATATCTATTCACATCTATAAATATATCTATTCACATCTATAAATATATCTATTCACATCTATAAATATATCTATTCACATCTATAAATATATCTATTCACATCTATAAATATATCTATTCACATCTATAAATATATCTATTCACATCTATAAATATATCTATTCACATCTATAAATATATCTATTCACATCTATAAATATATCTATTCACATCTATAAATATATCTATTCACATCTATAAATATATCTATTCACATCTATAAATACATCTATTCACATCTATAAATATATCTATTCACATCTATAAATATATCTATTCACATCTATAAATATATCTATTCACATCTATAAAATACATCTATTCACATCTATAAATATATCTATTCACATCTATAAATATATCTATCACATCATAAATATATCACATCTAAATAATCATTCACATCTATAAATATATCTATTCACATCTATAAATATATCTATTCACATCTATAAATATATCTATTCACATCTATAAATATATCTATTCACATCTATAAATATATCTATTCACATCTATAAATATATCTATTCACATCTATAAATACATCTATTCACATCTATAAATATATCTATTCACATCTATAAATATATCTATTCACATCTATAAATATATCTATTCACATCTATAAATACATCTATTCACATCTATAAATATATCTATTCACATCTATAAATATATCTATTCACATCTATAAATATATCTATTCACATCTATAAATATATCTATTCACATCTATAAATATATCTATTCACATCTATAAATATATCTATTCACATCTATAAATACATCTATTCACATCTATAAATATATCTATTCACATCTATAAATATATCTATTCACATCTATAAATATATCTATTCACATCTATAAATATATCTATTCACATCTATAAATATATCTATTCACATCTATAAATACATCTATTCACATCTATAAATATATCTATTCACATCTATAAATATATCTATTCACATCTATAAATATATCTATTCACATCTATAAATATATCTATTCACATCTATAAATATATCTATTCACATCTATAAATATATCTATTCACATCTATAAATATATCTATTCACATCTATAAATATATCTATTCACATCTATAAATATATCTATTCACATCTATAAATACCATCTATCACATCTCTAAATATATCTCGATTCACATCTATAAATGATCTATGCACATCTATAAAAAATATCTATGCACATCTATAAATATATCTATTCACAGCTATAAAATATATATACATTATCAAACTTAAGCACCACTACACCCACACCCCTGCATACATCAACACCCCCTGTCCACCCAACCTACCAATGTGGACGCGGTACTCAGGTATAGAACACCAGCGCACATTCCGATCTCCAAAGTGCACCCATACGCCGATAGAAACGCCAACTCCCAGAGCACTCGAACATCATCGAGCTACTCGCAATCCAACCACACACCACTATGCATCCGCCGCATGCCTAACTACATGGACAATATAGTAAATCACAGCCAATTTAATATGATATTCATCAGATATAGTTATAAATATATCATTTACAAGTTTCGTACATGATTGTCATATATTGTCTGAACAGTGTATACAATGGAGGAAATTGAATGTGATTCTGGTCTCTTCTCAACTTTAGACCACAGCTACTACTACTAAAGATACAGATCAACCAACTGTCAATCTATCGTAAATTCTGAACGACTTGTCTACAATATTCCTAAATAGCTAAATATCTTAGTAAATATTTTTTTACCTTTCTAATTAACTACGCATCTAAGAATATACAAAAATTATTATACATCGTATTTAATTAATTACCAATGTAAGTATCTATAGATATATTTTTAAAACTTACATAGATCTTATAAGACTTTAGTTAATCATATTTAGTTCATCAACGCTGCTTGTCAACCAATCTCACTACTTGTATCATTTCCACCTAACTACCCAACTATCTATCAGCCTATCAGTCATCTAGACTCGCATGTAGCCAGTGGCGAAGTTAGGGGGGGCGGTGGGGGCGGTCCGCCCCGGGCGGCACTCATTTAGGGGCGGCATTTGTGGGCATTTGAAAAGTACAAACATTTCCTACAACCGCCCTTTTTCTTTTGTAGCGGGAAAACCAAGGTGAAACAAAAATATTCGTAATTTCGAGACTTAGTTAACGGATTCGCACAAGATTTGTTTGATAACATAGTGGATATTATAACTAACGCAAAACCGTTCAAAAATTTAATGAAACTTTTATAAGAAAACTACCCAAAAAACACATCACTGCTGGGCCGAATAATATGTGCTATTTATATCGCCACGGCAGTTTTTACGTAGAATTTCGACATTCTCAGAATGATGCACGAAAAAGTACCTACAAGTGTACTAGGCATGATGGTTAAAATATTGTATTTAACTAGCAAGTAGCAAGTTATATTACTGTTTCAGTTTTCAGTAAATTATTGTAAGGTAAGTTATTAAAAATTTAATTTATTTTGTTTTTTATTGCATTAAAGTAGCACAAATAATTTGTGTTTTTCATTAAAATACGGTTATTCATTAAAATGTTACGCCTATCAAATGAAAGTAATAGTAATGTGTAAATAATTTGAATTCGTCAATTTATGGAACATTATTAAGATTTATGTCAAGAATATGTAAATAAAATATTCAAATTTATCTGTTAATAAACACCACAATAACATAAATAATTTCGAAAAAGACATACTTTAAAATGTCAGGCGTCTTGGAAAAATTGACATCTGAAGAATTAACTAGGAAAACGAGATCAGATGCTGGAATTTTACTCAATTCAATGCAATCTTTTTCTCTTCTATGTTATCTCAATTTATGTGAACCCGTTAATTTTTAAATTAATAAAGCCATTGCATGGAACAAAGAGATGTGCTAATACAAAATGCTGTTATATCAGCCAAACAATTTGTGAAGATATGGAGATATCAACTGAAAGCCGAGTTAGAAGGAGAAAAAATATGAATAGGGAAAATTCAGAAGACGTGGTTCTATCTTTAGAACAAGAAGTACAACAAGAATATTCAACAGTATAGATTGGAAAATTCTGTACCCAACATTGTAATTTTGCTATGAATTTTTTCAACTATTGCTATCAGTGTCGCCATTTGTGAAAGGAGCTTCTCCAAACTAAGGTTGATAAAAAAAATTATCTTTGGTCCCCAATGAGCGATTAAAGACAACAAAATCTTGCAATACTGTCCATAGAACAAGATTTTACAAATAAATTTAATTTTGATAGCATAATACACGATTGTTCTATTATGAAAGTTAGGAAAGTAAATGTATAAGTATGTTTACATACTAATGTATACAATTTCTTTGTAAAAATAATAATTTATTTATAAATTAAAAAAAAATAGTAATTGGTAATATTTTTTTGGGTGTAAATTTGGACTATGTTTTGTCTCATGGGGGGGGGGACCTGCGACCTCAGTAACTTTCTTGTGGCCTTTAAGAAAGTATCTTGTTTTTTTTAAAATGTGTATTTATAGGTATATAATCTTATGCGGCTCTTTTATTATTACTTACATAAATATGGCATGCACAGGTAAACATGTTCCGCACCTTTACTTCGTTTCAATTACAATTATTTATTCATGGTTTTTTAAAATTTATAAAAACCATAATATAATCGACTAAGTGACCGTCCATAAATGACGTCACGCTATTTTGGCTGATTTTTCACCCCCTCCCCCCTCGTCACACGTCGTCACAAAAACTTAGACCCCTTCTTCAATAAGACGTCACAAAGCTTTGACATAAAAACCGTATTTTCTGTTTCAAAATGAGCATGTTTCAAGTAAAAAATTTGCCATTTAAGTATGTTTTTAGTGTACCGCTGCATTCTAATATCGTAACACGGGATTTACATAAACGTCATTAAGTAAAGAGTCAGTAATCAAATATTTAAGTGGAAATTTATTTAAATTTGCTCGTTTTTACGTGACGTCCCATTTCTTAAACACACCCCCACTCGTCATACATCGTCGCAAACGTGTGACTCCCTCCCCCCTCCCCTTTTCATGTGCGTGACGTCATTTATGGACGGTCCTTGAAAAGGGCGGCAAATTGGAGACCGCCCCGGGCGGCAAAAGTTCTAGCTACGCCACTGCTTGTAGCATACGTTAACAATTGTCTACCTAATAGCTGGCTGTCGGATAACACAGAAGCAAGTTTTTATTTTATTTTTTCTATTATATTTAGGGCGTCTACGGCGCCCACTTTTTTCAAAAGCCCAACTAACTTGTCCTTGCATGATAAATCCTTAATATTAAACTCTCTGAAATGAACACAAAGTATTTTATAATAGGAGTTGTACGGCGCCTACGGCGCCCACTTTGGTCAAAAGCCTAAATAACTTATCCTTGTATGATAAATACTAAATATTCCTGAAATGTACACAAAGTATTTATATAATATTTTTTTACAGTGCTAATCACAACACGATGTTTTAAACTAATTTTAGAAAGCAGCGCACAAATTACTGCAACAAAAAATAACTCTTTGAGTCAGTCAGCACTGTTTACAACACAACTGCTGACGTCATAGGTTCGTGCGTTGTTTGGTTAATGTTAATCTGGAAACCAAAATGATTATGATTTTTAAGAATATATTTTCAATTTTTAAAAAAGCAGAGTGATGTCACTTAGCGTTAGGCCAAAGTGAGTCAGTCATACATAATTGAGGGTAAATATATATTTGATGATTTTGAGCTATTTATTTTGCTCTGCCGGGGAAACTCGCATTTTTGTGTAATATTTCAGTTGAAACCAACGAGCAAATCTACTTTTAACTCTGTCAATTGCCGCCATGAAATAATACATGTTTAACTTTAACGGTAGACTAGGCTTATTTTCATTGGCACTTTTCTGTAACTACACTTCATGATAAATGAAAACAACCACTCTCTGTTGTATGATAAAACAACACCCGGGTGTGGCGCTGTTTTAATTTGTATTTGATAAATTTATAGTACAGTAAATTAATGTATGAACTACATCCTGGTAATTTGAATGTTAAAAGCCAATGACAGTTGTTGATTCTTGTTGCTATAAACAATAAATTAATATCGAAACCAATCAATAATTTTGTAATGTTACCCAGATCGATAACATGAAATTAAGTGTTCTCTTATATTCAATTCACAAAAGTACACTCTGGCTGAATGCAGACAAGATAATAAATACCAGAGTGGCACAAGATAATAAAGGCAAGAATTGTACAAGATAATAGACATCAGAATGGCACAAGATAATAGACACCAGAATTGTACAAGAAAATAGCCACCAGAATTGTACAAGATAATAAACAGCAAAATTGTACAAGATAATAAACACCATAATTGTACAAGATAATAAACACCAGAATTGTACAAGATAATAAAGCCCAGAACTGTACAAGATAATAAACACCAGAATTGTACAAGATAGTGAACACCCAAATGGTACTATGTGTGACTTAAAACAATATGTTCTATTTCCAACCTTTGTTACCTGATATATATCTCTATATATATCAATATTTTGTTGGTGTGATCGATGCCAATAATCAATCTTGTCCTTTGATCACCAAATGATTGAATGGTTCTAGTGTTACTCATATCTAATTAACACAATTATTGATTAATTTTATTGAATGTTTTCTTCCTGGTCAATCAGTATTGGATTGTTGATTGAAACACCAGGGAACTCTAGTCGATAATTTTCTTCTATAATTAATTTACCGGGTACTTAAACTTTAACTTGCTTGAAACTAGTTACAATAATAATTAACCTATTTTTTTATTCAAGAGAGACAACTTTTTATATTAGGATTTTTCAAATGCAAGGGATTTTACTGTATGAGTTTTTTCCCTTGTTTTTTTTTAATTAAAAAAAATTAAAGGATTCTTATCTTCTTGTCTTATCTGTTTCAGACGCTCCTTCTATACAGAAGATTATTGCTTCCTACGCTTATCTATGGTTTGTGGTTAGTCCTGCATTCTTATTAGAGTTTTAAATGTTGATAAAGTGTTAGCTTTCCTGGTTTCTTCAGGCAAACCCATTCCACGCCCAAATTCCGGACGGGAAGAACGAAAATTTGTATCAGTTTGTTCTTGCATACGGAATAAGAAAGGTGTTTTTGTCCTTATGTCTATCTGAGGGTTGTATTAAGTTATCTTTGTGTTTGTATTTCTAAATTAGAGTTAATTGCTTTATGTATGATTACTACTTTACTCTTGGTTCTTCTATCCTCTAGTGTTTCAAGGTTTAATGATTTAACTAATGGTGTTATTCTTGTCAGTTTCGAATATTCTCCAGTAATGAATCTGGCAGCTCTTTTTTGAATTTGTTCTAGTTTATCAATGTTTTCTTTGGTGGATGGGTCCCATACAGAAGATGCATATTCTAGTACAGGTCTCACCAAAGTGAGATAGCATTTTAGTTTTATATCTTATTACATTTGTTAAAGTTTCTTTTTATAAAGCGTAAGGTTTTGTTTGATTTTTTAATAACTTCATTGACATGGGGATTCCATGATAATTTCTCATTTATTATGACTCCTAAGTATTTTGCATCATTAGTTTGGGTCAGTTCCTTTTCCATGAATGAAATATTTTGAATTTATTTGTTTCTTTTTCTTTGTTACTCTTAACAGTTGACACTTTTCTGGTGGAAACTCATACTCCAGTTAGTTTCCCATTTTATCAATGCATCTAAGTCTTTTTGTAAAATTTTGCTGTCTTGTTCTGATTTAATTGTTCTATAGATTATACAATCATCAGCAAATAACCTAACTTTTGTTCCTGTTGAGATGTTGTTGGGTAAATCATTTATATATATTAAAAAGAGTAAGGGACCTAGCACAGTTCCTTGTGGAACTCCTGAGTTTGACCTTTATTGGTGCAGATTTAGATCCATTAATTATTACAGTTTGCTCCCTGCTCAAAAGGAAGTCTTGGATCCAGTGATGTAAGGAACCTGAGATTCCAAAGTAGTTAAGTTTTTTAAGTAAACTAAGGTGGTGAACTTTGTCAAATGCTTTTGAGAAGTCTAGTAATATTGTATCTATTTGATCATTTTTGTCTAAGCCTTTTGATAGTTCATCTATTAAACCTATTAATTGTGTTTCACATGATCTGTTTTTTCTAAAACCGTGTTGATGTGGGCATAGGGCATTATAATAGTCAAGGTGGTTAACTATTCTACTATATATTATGTGTTCTAGTAATTTACAAGTGATACTAGTAAGTGATACAGGTCTATAATTACCAGGGTCTGATTTATCCCCTTTCTTAAAAAGTTGAGTTACGTTAGCTAATTTCCAATCCTGGGGCACTTTACCCTGGTTTAGAGAGGCTTGAAAGAGAACTACAAGGATTGGGGACAGTTCATTGCTTAGTTCTTTTAATAACCTAGCAGGCAAATCATCTTGGCCAGTAGCTTTGTTTATTTTAAAGTTTTTTAGGAGTGAATGTATACCTATCTCATCTACTCGTATGTTTTCAAATAAATATATTTATTCATTAAAACCCTGAAAGAGATAATGAAAACCATCCAATGTTTTGTTTTGTAACAATATATTGGTTATTGTCAATGTAATAATGTCTAATGGGCTGTAATTTAATGCTATGATTTTGTCTTAACGTTATAAACAGTTTTTAAATTCTTAAAGTTAAAGTTTCACCAACTGGTTTTCCATGAATATGATAAGATTCGTCACAGAAATTAAAATAAAAAATAAAAAATATTTAGCGGATGTTCACGACAAGGAAAAAACAACACAAGAGACAAGAGCTGTTAATGAATTGTATGCAAAGTAAATTCTTTATTTTAAGATCACCTCTTTACATGTCAATAAATTATTCATTAATTTAAGTGTCATTAGGATTAAAACCATCAATGTACATGTAACTCCATCTAACTCCATCTAACTCCATCTAACTCCATCTAACTCCATCTAACTCCATCTAACTCCATCTAACTACATCTAACTCCATCTAACTCCATCTAACTACATCTAACTCCATCTAACTCCATCTAACTCCATCTAACTACATCTAACTCCATCTAACTCCATCTAACTCCATCTAACTCCATCTAACTACATCTAACTACATCTAACTCCATCTAACTACATCTAACTCCATCTAACTCCATCTAACTCCATCTAACTCCATCTAACTCCATCTAACTACATCTAACTCCATCTAACTCCATCTAACTACATCTAACTCCATCTAACTCCATCTAACTCCATCTAACTCCATCTAACTACATCTAACTCCATCTAACTCCATATAACTCCATCTAACTACATCTAACTCCATCTAACTCCATCTAACTCCATCTAACTCCATCTAACTACATCTAACTCCATCTAACTCCATCTAACTCCATCTAACTCCATCTAACTCCATCTAACTACATCTAACTCCATCTAACTACATGAAAAGAGGATTCAAAAAGTATGTTGATTGAAAAGGGAGGCTAATGTTAGGAGACAGCATATTTTGTATGCCATCAAAATATTGGAATGTGACAATAATAAGCTCTCTTGTCAATGAACATGGTGAAAATGTTCAATTATTAAAAGGTCATAGGTAGCTTGAATTTTCCTTCAAGCAAATTAAATAAAAGGGGATATAAATTATAAACTATTCACCTCCATTGTCAGCAATAAAAAATCTTACCTTACAATAAAATAAATTATCTCATTTCATAGTGTGGAATGTGTAACATTCAATGTCCATATAACTTAAACTTTTTTAAAATCAAAGAATAATGTTTATAATGTCAGAATTCATTAAAATATTACAATTTTTCTCATGTACCTTTGAACATTGAGTCAAACTCTTGAAATTCCATCATGAAATAAGGTCAAATTGTGGGTCATTTACAAGATGTAAACAAATTTTAAGTTTAGTAAAAAAAATCAGAGCAAAAAAAAACTAAAATAAAAGTGGGGAGGAAGCTGAAGTATAAATATTGATATAAAATGTACATCATTAGTACAGCATTAGTACAGCATTAGTGCAGCATTAGTGCAGCATTAGTGCAGCATTAGTGCAGCATTAGTGCAGCATTAGTGCAGCATTAGTACAGCATTAATCGAGATTCACATCTCATTAAAATGTTAACACTCCTTTAAGCTGCTGATACAAGGGTCCTCGGTTTGTACAGGTAGGGTACATTTTTGGTCTTATTATATACAATGACAACCAACACCTTATGAGGATAACTTTCATTGTAAACAATTTAAAAGGTTTATTTATTGTGAACAATCCAGTCATAATGTTTATGCAGATATGTTATATTAAATAATTTTTCTTTAGTTGTTGTTACAAATCAATGGAAAAATATAAATAAAAATTTTTTAAAACAATAATTAGTAAATAAATCAGGCATAGGTGAGTTGTTTTTTTTTAAATTTGATGTCTGAATTAGCCAAGTAATGTCTGAATTAGCCAAGTATGTCTGAATTAGCCAAGTAATGTCTGAATTAGCCAAGTAATGTCTGAATTAGCCAAGTAATGTCTGAATTAGCCACGTAATGTCTGAATTAGCCAAGTAATGTCTGAATTAGCCAAGTAATGTCTGAATTAGCCAAGTAATCTTAGAACAAAATTACAAGTATGTCTGACATAAAAATCTTAAATTTGGTGATAAATATCTACTGACCTATTTACATATTAATAATAATACAAGAATGGGTGTGTTAGGCACTTAAAATATGTTATAGGCTATGTGAATTCTTCTTTTAACTTTCTTCAGTTTACAGATAATACATCGTATAAACAAAAGTTTCTAAGTAAATTAATATATAGTGTGTCCAGTTGTAAATAATTGAAACAGAAAGATACCATTATACAGGTTTTTAAAAAAATACCTTTTAGTATACATTCTAGGAATCCCCTCAATCAATATGACACCAAGTCAACCAGACTTTACTAGATATTTCAGTGTTTTTCCTTTCCTTCGTTAGGAATACAAAACTCTTTATGCCATCACTTAACAACTGAGATCTGAGTTCATAAATGGCTGGTGGCTTACGACTTCATTCCTTGACCTCCTCGAGTGTCTGGTTTCTTCTGATCTTGTATTTGGGCAGCAAGGACTGGACCATGACCTCACACATGGCGGCCATGTTGTAAAGGGGGCGGTACCCCCAGTCCTTCACTGCTGTACTGTAATCAAACTTCTGTGGCCAGGAGTCAGCTGCAGAAACATAAATATTTATAATTATAAATGCAGTCATCTTTATTTTTAATATTCAAGGCAGCGGCAGATACAAGATATTGTCTGAAAGTACGAAGCATCTGACGGACACTTAACTTAATCATTAACAAAAAGAAATTTTACGATAAATTATATTAATTCACAATGGTTGAATTTCTATAAAAAAACTACCAAACATTACAGTGCCTTTGAATAGCTAAATAATTCCTTGACATTAAGGAGTTCTTTTTTTTTCTATATGTATTAAAGATTTCTGTTTCCCTTGCATTTCTGTGAAATTCTCAAAGGTAATATTTTAATAGGCCAGTTTTTACTTTGAATTATTGTCAGGTTTTTTATCACAAAAAAGTGTGTCAATATATATTCATTAGTTGAACAAATTGGTTTTTACTTTTAAAATTTATTTGTACTACATGTAAAATGTTTGTATATTTTTAATAGTTAACTTAATAAGTGAACAAGGTCTTGGCATTCTTCCAAACTGCTAAAGACGTGTCAATCAATAAAAATGAAAACCAACTGATTTCCTGACCTATGGCTTGTCTGTGGTCAGGGTTGTATACAATCTCGAGGTCTGGTACAAATTTTCTCAGTTCGTTGGCGAGCTCTTCAGGCGTGAAGTCAACAGCTCCAATGTTGTATGTCCGCATAGAGAGCTTTTTGTCTGGGACCTGAGCAGAGGATATGGAGGAACCTTCATGTTAAATGACGTCATCAAGCAGCTGGTGATTGTTTATAGAAATCAATGATATTATGAGAAGCCCAGTGACACCTGACTAAACCATGAGTGACCACACTATGTGCTGACCTGCATGTAGTCCACTGTGGCGGTCAACAGGTCATCAATGTACATCATGGGCAGCCTGGTGTCCGGTCTCAGGTAGCAGTGGTGCACTTTAGTGGTCAGGGCATCGTGGAACATCTTCAGGGCATAATCTGTGGAATAGTTTACAGTGAACATCTTCAGGGCATAATCTGTGGAATAGTTTACAGTGAACATCTTCAGGGCATAATCTGTGGAATAGTTTACAATGATGACATCTTTGATCTGTGGAATAGTTTACAATGATGAATTCTTTGATCTGTGGAATAGTTTACAATGATGAAATCTTTGATCTGTGGAATAGTTTACAGTGATAAAATCTTTGATCTGTGGAATAGTTTACAGTGATGAAATCCTAGTTTTAGGTTGAAGTTTGAATAAATAAACTCTTTGCAAAATTATATTTTTTTGTTTTTTACATTTTATACAATTTAAAGAGCATGTGTGGTACTTTTCTTTTTTATTAAATTTAGTTCCCTTTTCTAAAGGTGTTTAACTAACAAAGAACAAAGCTTGTAATTAGGGCTGTTATCGATTAATTTAAATTTAATCGTTAACTTTTGAAAAATTATCGATTAATTAATTGGTAATTTCTATTAAAGCCAAAAATAGAAATTTATGACGTCATTAAACTGAACATTTCTCACGGACATTGAAAATTAAGGATATTTTGAACTAAATTTTATGACAATGTGTTGATACTTGATCGGATGTTTGTGCTGAAGGTGGTACGTCAGTGATGTATTTGATCCTTTAAAAGAGAATTGTTTATGGCAGTTAACACAGTAAACTTTTTCACCATCTTCGACTTTGCCATCCGCAGTCAGCTTAAAAACAAAAGTTTTGCTCAACTTTTTAGTTATATGTTTAAATTTAACTGTGCTGATGCTGTCAGCTATTTTTAGTTGACGTCTGCCGGTCCACATAAAGTAATAAAATAAATTATAATATTACGCGGGAGAAGTTTGTACGTAAAAAATATATAAATTATTATTAATAATTAATTATTTATTAATAAAAAAATTTAAAAATATAAATATTTTCTTTAATTTTAATCATATTTTTATCGATTAAAATAATTTTAATCAATAAAAAAATTTAACGATTAATCGAGAAATTAATCGTTATTTTCCGCAGCCCTACTTGTAATTAGATCTCACCTGTTGTACCGCCCCCAGGCTGATCTGTTGAGATAACTCCTGGGTACCTCAGGCACCGGAAGTCCAAACCAAATTTGTGATTGTAATACTGGAGGATGTAATGGAACATCAAATGTTTGAAATTATTCTCATTTTAATTCAATAAAATAATGCAAAGTTAACAATTCTCTGAATGCATTTTGTCAAATTATGTCGAAGTTTGAGAGAAAGTAAATGTTGTACTGGACTTTATTTTAAAAAATAAAAATGAGTAGGGGGGATGCACTCATTATAAGTTCTACCATAAAGTTAACAACTGACTGACTTGAAATTTCACTGACCGTAAGATTTAAATGCTTTTTCCACTTTTGAACAAATAATAATATTTTATAAATTTCGATGAGCAATCTATCATTAGGACATAAAATAATGTTTAATAAATTTCAATAAACACTCCCCCATTGTTCTAGAGTTAGGAATATCCTCACCTCTCCCATAAGCTCTGCATGAACTTTGCTGACACCATAAATAGTTCTCGGTCTCTGTATGGTCAGGTCGGGTGTTGGGTATCTGGGAGAGTCTGGGCCAAAGGCACCTGGACAACAATTGGCATTAGTTAAATAGAACTATTTAGAACCTAGTCCACACACTATTTAACTGTTGTAAGTATTGTCATTATTGTAAATATTGCAACAATTGTAAGTATTGTAACCATTGCAACTGTTGTAAGTATCTATTTCTATATACATGTGTATATATATATATATATATATATATATTTCACATAAACGAGTATGTGCAAGGAATGACCCTCGCTGTTGACCCTCAGTTGTGTAATTAGGTCACTCACCTATTGTGCAGTCCTTATAATTAGGTCATTCACCTATTGTGCAGTCCCTGTAATTAGGTCACTCACCTATTGTGCGGTCCCTATAATTAGGTCACTCACCTATTGTGCAGTCCCTATAATAAGGTCATTCACCTATTGTGCAGTCCCTGTAATTAGGTCACTCACCTATTGTGCAGCTCCTGTAATTAGGTAACTCACCTATTGTGCAGTCCCTGTAATTAGGTCACTCACCTATTGTGCTCGGTATGAAGAGTTTCATCTTGTACATCCGGGACACCTCCAGGACATTGTGGAGTCCCTCAATGTTGACCTGCATGGCCAGGGGCACATTGGCCTCACCAATGGCACTGAGCAGGGCACTGAAGTGGATGAGCCAGTCGATCTCATAGTTGACACATATCTCTCTCAGTGACCGGATGTCGAGGACATCGGCAAATAAGAACGGACCTGTGGGTGGGGGTAGAGAAGTTTAGCACCACTTGTTTCTTACACATTTACCAATGTTTAAACCTTTTGTGCTCATGTGGCGCGACTCTCACCTTTAACACCCTGGGCTACACCCCCTGGGCTACACCCTGCCTGACACCCTGGGCTACACCCCATGACACCCTGGGCTACACCCCCTGACACCCTGGGCTACACCCTGCCTGACACCCTGGGCTACACCCCATGACACCCTGGGCTACACCCCCCTGACACCATGGGCTACACCCCCCTGACACCATGGGCTACACCCCCTGACAGCCTGAGCTAAATCCCCTGACACCCTGGGCTACACCCCCTGACACCCTGGGCTACACCCCCCTTTCACCATGGGCTACACCCCCTGACAACCTGGGCTACACCCTCTGACACCCTGCGTTACAACCCCCCCTAACACCTCAAATGGTCAAATCAGAATCTCCGTCACATAAGAAAGACGTCCGCAATTTTAACTTAGTAATTGAAGATTCTTGTTCCGCATGTTAAATGTCGTAGTTTAGGGAAACCTACGACTAGGGGCGCCAAACTACAAGGGGCGTCAGTAGGAGATTTAATGGTGTTTATTGGTGAAAATAATGGGTTCAAAAGTTGGGTAAGGGCAAAATAAAATAACTATGTCATTTGATCCAAAGGATTCTGGCACTCAGTAGTGTATTTGTAATGTGACACTTACCTGACCCAGTAGTGTATTTGTAATGTGACAGTTACCTGACTCAGTAGTGTATTGGTAATGTGACAGTTACCTGACTCAGTAGTGCATTTGTAATGTGACAGTTACCTGACTCAGTAGTGCATTTGTAATGTGACAGTTACCTGCATGACTCAGTAGTGTATTTGTAATGTGATGACAGTTACCTGACCCTGTAGTGTATTTGTAATGTGACAGTTACCTGACTCAGTAGTGTATTTGTAATGTGACAGTTACCTGACTCAGTAGTGTATTTGTAATGTGACAGTTACCTGACTCAGTAGCAGAAGCGTAACTGGGTTTTCCGCGCCCTTGGCTATTTCATTTTTTGCGCCCTTGAGAAATAGGGAAAATTAACTTAATTATACAGAATAAATTGATCATTGAAGGATTAGCCCTCTGCGCCCCTGGCAACTGCCCCGTTGTCAAGTCATTGTTACGCCTCTGCTCAGTAGTGTATCTGTAATGTGACAGTTACCTGATTCCAGGACAGACTCGGGCGCCTTGTTGATGTCTGACATGATCACATTATCTCGGCCAAACTTTTCTCTGGAGATAAAAGAAGAAATCTGTGCAATTCATATCTTATCTTATCTGTTTACAGACGCTCCTTCTATACAGAAGATTATTGCGTCCTACGCTTATCTATGGTTTGTGTTTAGTCCTGCATTTTAAATAGAGATTTTAAATGTTGATAAAGTGTTGGTTTTCCTGGTTTCTTCAGGCAACCCATTCCACGCCCGAATTCCGGACGGGAAGAACGAAAATTTGTATTTGTTTGTTCTTGCATATGGAATAAGAAAGGTGTTTTTATCCTTATGATGAGGGTTGTATTAAGTTATCTTTGTGTTGTATTTCTAAATTAGAATTAATTGCTTTATGTACGATTACTACTTTGCTCTTGGTACTTCTATCTAGTGTTTCAAGGCTTAATGATTTAACTAATGGTGTTGTTCTTGTCAGTTTTGAATATTCTCCAGTAATGAATCTGACAGCTCTTTTTTGAATGTGTTCTAGTTTATCAATGCTTTCTTTGGTGGATGGATCCCATACAGAAGATGCATATTCTAGTACAGGTCTCGCCAAAGTGAGGTAGCATTTTAGTTTTATATCTCTGTTACATTTGTTAAAGTTTCTTTTTATAAAGCCTAAGGTTTTGTTTGATTTTTTAATAACTTCATTGACATGGGGATTTCATGATAGTTTCTCATTTATTAAGACTCCTAAGTATTTTGCATCTTTAGTTTGGGTCAGTTCTTTTCCATGAATGTAATATTTTTAATTTATTTGTTTCTTTTTCTTTGTTACTCTTAACAGTTGACACTTTTATGGGTGGAAAGACATACTCCAGTTAGTTTCCCATTTTATCAATTCATCTAAGTCTTTTTGTAAACTTTTTAAACTTTTGTAAAGTTTTTTAAGTAATCTAAGGTGGTGAACGTTGTCAAATGCTTTTGAGAAGTCTAGTAATATTGTATCTATTTGATCATTTTTGTCTAAGCCTTTTGATAGTTCATCTATTAAACCTATTAATTGTGTTTCACATGATCTTTTTTTTCTAAAGTCGTGTTGATGTGGGCATAGGGCATTATAATAGTCAAGGTGGTTAACTATTCTACTATATATTATGTGTTCTAGTAATTTACAGGTGATACTAGTAAGTGATACAGGTCTGTAATTACCAGGGTCTGATTTATCCCCTTTCTTAAAGAGTGGAGTTACGTTAGCTAATTTCCAATCCTGGGGCACTTTACCCTGGTTTAGAGAGGCTTGAAAAAGAACTACAAGGATTGGGGACAGTTCATCGATTAGTTCTTTTAATAACCTTGCAGGCAATTCACCTGGGCCTATAGGATTATAGGATTAAACAAGTCACTTTCAGTAGGATGATCTATTTTGGTTTTTCTTTTATGACTTTAGTCGCTGGCTATGATAGGGCCACGTAGCCCCTGGCTATGTGCCTAACGTTTCGTCGTGATGCAATGGATTTAACCGGTCATCCACCTGTGGCTGGTGGGACAATCTATTTTTAGACAAGGCCAAGAGGGTAATGGCGCTTTCATTCCACATTACAGACTTGACTTGTCAAGGTAACGACCGATCACGTGGTCTCTGAACTGCGGCTACTTACATAAAGCTGTAAATCCCAGGTTGAGTCGCCCGATGGACGCACTTGAGGGTTGCTAGACTCAAACGGATGCGGTTTCGGAGCTACAGGACGGACACAGTCATGGAACAAGGCATTTCTTTAGACCAACCATACAGATATGTGATGAAATCACGATCGGACGAAATCTATTAGGTCTGTGCTGCAACAATGTAGGTCTATGGTCAATGACCTATCCATAAAGGTTTGTGTCCAATGACCTATCCATAAAGGTCTGTTGCCAATGACCTATCCATAAAGGTCTGTGTCCAATGACCTATCCATAAAGGTTTGTGGCCAATGACCTATCCATAAAGTTCTGTGGCCAATGACCTATCCATAAATGTATGTGGCCAATGACCTATCCATGAAGGTCTGTGGCCAATGACCTATCCATGAAGGTCTGTGGCCAATGACCTATCCATAAAGTTCTGTGGCCAATGACCTATCCATAAAGTTATGTGGCCAATGACCTATCCATAAAGGTCTGTGGCCAATGACCTATCCATAAAGTTATGTGGCCAATGACCTATCCATGAAGGTCTGTGGCCAATGACCTATCCATAAAGGTCGTGGCCAATGACCTATCCATAAAGGTCTGTGGCCAATGACCTATCCATAAAGGTCTGTGGCCAACGACCTATCCATAAAGGTCTGTGGTCAACGACCTATCACTAAATGACTGTATCATCAGGCCAAGTAACAAGTTATTGTGTTTATAAATAAGTCTTACCTAAAGATGAGTTTATTGCATTCCTAAATTTATTTTTAATTTCAACAAAATTCCGATACTATCACAATGTTCCGATACTATCACAATGTTCCGATACTATCACAATGTTCCGATACTATCACAATGTTCCGATACTATCACAATGTTCCGATACTATCACAATGTTCCGATACTATCACAATGTTCCGATACTATCACAATGTTCCGACACTATCACAATGTTCCGACACTATCACAATGTTCCGATACTATCACAATGTTCCGATACTATCACAATGTTCCGATACTATCACAACGTGCCGATACTATCACAACGTTCCGATACTATCACAATGTTCCGATACTATCACAACGTTCCGATACTATCACAACGTGCCGATACTATCACAACGTTCCGATACTATCACAACGTGCCGATACTATCACAATATTCCGATACTATCACAATGTTCCGATACTATCACAACGTTCCGATACTATCACAACGTTCCGATACTATCACAACGTTCCGATACTATCACAACGTTCCGATACTATCACAACGTTCCGATACTATCACAACGTTCCGATACTATCAAAACGTTCCGATACTATCACAACGTTCCGATACTATCACAACGTTCCGATACTATCACAATGTTCCGATACTATCACAATGTTCTTAATCACTTCTTTATATCAATTGAGGGACAAGGACGTGTAAATTCATCAAGAAAGTGCTTCGGGCAAATTAAACATTTTGAAAATTCTGATGAAACCAGACGCAAGCGGGTAAAAGCTGTTTGCACTGAGAGGCGGTTTGTGGGAAGGTTGACTCAAGTCTGATGTGCTATGTCATATGTGCTATGTCCTATGTGATTGATGAATCAATGCACATGTATTTAAATAAGGTAAGTTTAGCCACTGGAGGGGATCCTCTGATGTTTGACTGACAACACAATTGTTGAACATGGATGTCAAACAGTGGAACCAATGAACATGGATGTCAAACAGTGGAACCAATGAACACGGGTCAATGAATAAGTTTCCACATGTGGTTATATTAGTATGCTTTGAATATTTTGTTTTCTAACTGTAGGTTCAATAAAGGACTTACAGATACAAGTGGGTAGACAGAACGTTTCTGGCTAACATTGACAGTGATCCGCTTACCTCAATAGTTTAGCAAGTCCTGGTCCTAGCTGGCCCAGCGATCCTGTCGGGACAAATGTTGACATGTCAATGATAAGAAATAGGTCAATCAAATTTGATGGCAAGACATGAATCATGGATGATACACCCTCCCTCTCGATACACCCTCCCTCTCGATACACCCTCCCTCTCGATACACCCCCACCTCTACAAGCCCTGGCGCCACACCCCAACACCAAACCACACCATGACCGGCACCCCACCAAATCCTGGCACCCCACCAAATCCTGGCACCCCACCAAATCCTGGCACCCCACCAAATCCTGGCACCCCAACGCTTCCCTTCACCACACATACCCTCACACAACATACACCCTTACACCAAACACTCTCACACCACACACACCCTCACACCACACACACCCTCACATCACACACACCCTTACACCACACCCTCACACCACACACACCTTCACACCACACACACACACCCTCACACCACACACATCCTCACACCACACACACACCCTCACACCACACACCCTTACACCACACACACCCTCACACCACACACACACTTTTACACCACACACACATCCTCACGCCACACACACCCTCACACCACACATCCTCCAACCTACACCACTATCTCTCACATACCTGTAATCAAGACTCGTGGGCGGCTCTCGACATCGGCGTAGTAACCATGACTCTCTCTTCTCGTCAACACTGGTCCTGCTACTCTCCTCCACCGGTTCAGCGCCCTGGGTGGGCTTGGCATTCTTGGTGGCAAGGTGGCACTGGAGCCGAAGGTCCGAATAAATCTGCGGACTGCGTTGGTGGCCATTATTTGGTGGATGGGAGGATGACGTCAGTCCAACCAATTTGTCTGTGTCTATACTCTCTGTCCCACACGTCAGCGAGACAATGGTCCCAGGGTTATCAGACTTGTTAAACTGATCTACAGTGTACCGGCCCTGCGGATAATGACACACTGACCATTAAGTTTTAGTTTAAACAGACGGGAGAAATTATGTATGTAACAAGGGATGACCAGGTGCGTAAGTCCGGTCTCCACGCGTGACTTAACAGCCTTATGGTGGCTGGTGAACCTGGGCTTCAGTATACAAGAGCAATGGTCAGTTGGACACAGTGGTCAGTGGGACACAGTGGTCAGTGGGACACCGTGGTCAGTGGGACACAGTGGTCAGTTAGAGACAGTGGTCAGTTGGACAGAGTGGTCAGTTGGACACAGTGGTCAGTGGTCAGTTGGACACAGTGGTCAGTGGGACACAGTGGTCCATTTCGGTACAAATTTCGGGGAGATATTGGGTGGGAAAGTACACAGTTAATTGTAGTAAGCTAAGTCAATGTTCTCAATATTGACCACTGACCTAATTAAACATGTGAGTTGTCACAGTTCGAGGAAGTTGATGGGAGTTAGGGGAGGGGACAGATGGGGGGGGGTGGATTGTTTATCTTCCTGGCCACATCGACCACATCACAGAATGATGACATCACACCATGGTGACATCACAGAATAATGACATCACAGCATGGTGACATCACAACATGGTGACATCACAACATGGTGACATCACAACATGGTGACATCACAGCATGATGACATCACAGCATGGTGACATCACAGCTTGATGACATCACAAAATGATGACATCACAGCATGGTGACGTCACAGCATGGTGACATCACAGCATGATGACATGACAGCATGTTGACATCACAGCATGATGACATCACAGCATGATGACATCACTGCATAATGACATCACATCATGGTGACATCACAGCATGAGGACATCACAGCATGGTGACATCACATCATGGTGACATCACAGCATGATGACATCACTGCATGGTGACATCACAGCATGTTGACATCACAGCATGATGACATCACTTAATTTAATGACCATACAGATTGCGATTTCAAGACTCCAAAAACATTACACAATGTGTTTGTGTCTAATTCGATTGGTTGTTATTTGTGCGTCTGAAGGGAGTTAACTTACACAATCTGCCACGTCTGACTGAGACACGAGTACACTCCCTTGTGGTCATTAAATTAGTCAATGGGGGAAGGGGGTGGAGACAAAAAAATCAAATGTCGATGAACTCCTGCTGGTCTGACAGTGTCATTAGCACATGACAACTCCTGGTCTGACAGTGTCATTAGCACATGACAACTCCTGGTCTGACAGTGTCATTAGCACATGACAACTCCTGGTCTGACAGTGTCATTAGCACATGACAACTCCTTGTTTGACAGTGTCATTAGCACATGACAACTCCTGGTCTGACAGTGTCATTAGCACATGACAAATCCTGGTCTGACAGTGTCATTAGTACATGAAAACTCATTTGGTCAAACTAAGCATATAAAGGTGTATTTAAAAACAGCTTTGAGTACTTTTATCAGGACAAGGAGCAATGTTCCCTTTAAGCTGCGCGACCGCGCAGATATCTGACCGACGCCGCGCAGCAGTTTAGAATTACTGCGCAGCAAATTTGTAAAATATTGCACAAATGATGGATGCTGTGCAATGTGCAACTCTGCACAGGAGATTTTTTTTACTTTGCACACGGACCAAAGAACCTTTGAGGGAAGATTGCCAGGGGTACACAATGTTTCTATCGTCTGCTGTTAAAACTTATGAATTTGTGATTTTAACGTCAAGAAAGACAACTCAAGTGTTTAAAAAAATCAAAACGGAGTTCAAACTTGAATGTCACTCTGGTCAGGAGGTCAGTAGAGAGTGATGCCTGGCCCTCCACACAGCTGTCTTTAAATGTATTCATTTTAACAAAGTTCTGAACTGGGGAAAAGTTCATACACCTTGTGTCGTAATACAAAAGAACTAAGTTCGTCGAGTACAAAGTTAAGACGTAACAGAGGGAAAATTTCTCGTAACTTTGATATCACAGTGCAAAAAGGAATTTAGTACAACTTGACTTGGGAAGATAATTTTATTGGATTTAATCTTGGACGTTTAGAATGTTGCTTATTTTTAAAAATTAAGTAGTAACGAATGATTTACATTATAATCTACTTTTTAAGTCGACTTTTCAGTAAAATCCGTTTAAGATAAGATTAGAAATGTCACTTCTAGCCTCGGGCCTGGAAAGAATCATTCATTACAACTGTGCGGAGATTATATTATGTAGGATATAGACATTGGGAGAACCTGATTTAGCTTTATATCGGCTGGTCTATCTGCAAAGTTGAGGTAATTCCTAAAGACCCATCATTTCGTTTAATATTGGATGCTAAAGATCGATCATATATTTTGATATTGGATGCTTAAGATCCATCTTATAGTTTGACAATGGATGCCAAAGATCCATCTTATAGTTTGACAATGGATGCTAAAGATCCATCTTATAGTTTGACAATGGACGCTAAAGATCCATTTTATAGTTTGACAATGGACGCTAAAGATCCATCTTATAGTTTGACAATGGATGCTAAAGATCCATCTTATAGTTTGACAATGGATGCTAAAGATCCATCTTATAGTTTGACAATGGACGCTAAAGATCCATCTTATAGTTTGACAATGGATGCTAAAGATCCATCTTATCGTTTGACAATGGATGCTAAAGATCCGTCCTACTTATGACAGAAGCCCAACTCTAGGCCAGTCTCCTTCAAGTCACGTGACTTGCTCCTGTCATTACTTGACATTACTGTCTAAGTTTACTGTCTACGTTTTCAGTTGCATTACACAAGGAACAATGCCCACGAAAGGAGTTGAACCCAGTTTTAAAGGGACGTAAGATTTTGTTTTTAAATCAAGGGACACTACATCGGTCAACAGCAGACACTATCACAGCACACCAGGGCCGTAGGTGTGTGTTAGGGCAGTAGGTGTGTGTCAGGGCCGTAGGTGTGTCAGGGCCGTAGGTGTGTGTCAGGGCCGTAGGTGTGTCAGGGCCGTAGCCTACGGCGTAGGTGTGTGTCAGGGCCGTAGGTGTGTCAGGGCCGTGGGTGTGTCAGGGCCGTAGGTGTGTTATCTTCTAATGGCACACTTCTAATGATTCTAATGGCTCATTTAATTTCATTTACATTCCTTTGTTTTTAATAAACTTTTAACTTAACTGTTACCACGGTTTAAATCGAACAAGGAAAATAGCATGAGAGGGTGAAAGATAGAGAGAGGGAGAAGAGTAAAAAAGAACATATAATTAGAGCGATGCGACACATATGGTAGATTTGAAAAGAGAAGAAAAGAAACAACTCACTGGTAGCTGACGTCACTCACCCAACACAAGAATTTCCTGAGCCACCTTGTATCAACGTCAGGTCTGTCACTGGCCTGTCGCTGGACACACACCAACACTGTCGCTACGTCAGCGTCGCCCTGTGGGTTTGACTCAATGTCCTCAGCTCCTTTTCTCCCAGGTAAAACACAAAGGTAATCTGTGGGGAGGCTAACTTCGGTAGCCCAGTGGTTCTCAAGTTTGTTACTCACCGAATACTATGAAGATTACACAAATATATTTTTTGTATATAATTATTTTAAAATCGTTCGTGCTAAATTCTTATGTGTTGCTGTTGTTGTTTTTTAAATCTCAGTCAAGTCAACAACAACGAAGCTCAACTTGTTTATTGCATCACTACATCCTAGCACGGATTACCGGACCTTGTAGACATTTAAAACTTTCACTCTCCCAAATAGAGATGGTGGGCTTGGTCCGGGAACGTGAGTTTGAACCAATCAGAATCGTCTACTGGAAGGTGTGTCTCGGATCTACGCGTTGATTGGTCACACCGCTTTTGCACTAAAGATCCTCATTGCAATGATGTAGCGAAGTTCAACTTTTGTTTTCTTCTCAAGGCTGAGATTTTCACATCTGCTGCGTGGCACTTAACAAACAGAGAATCGCTTTTAAAATGTTTAAGTATCGATTACGTCAGTGCTTCTATAATAAGGTATTTGGTATTTGAACGAGAAAGGGAAATTACGTAACTTTCATGTTCAATTCAGTTCAATGGATCGCATATGTCAGCACTTAATTGGAGCATTAGCTCAATGGGACAGTCTTAGCCCACATTTTGTGTTCAACCATCAGCATTGGAGGCCCATAAATACATTTTTCATTTTTGTTTCTTATTTTCATTCTCTGTGACACACTCAGGGCGTTGTGAATGGTAGCAGTGGGGGAACTAGCCCCTGGGGGACATCACGGAAAAAAGTAGGGGGTAGGGTTTAATTATCTTGTAAATTGGACTGAAAAAATAAATCCCATGTCTAAATATCATGAGCTCTGGTGTCATATTAACCTCGTTAATAATTAACGTGGGACATACACGGTACAAGTATTACTAGACGCCACGATGTGTAGTGGTACAGTAATCACCACGGTGTGTAGTAGTACAGTAATCACCATGATGTGTAGTGGTACAGTAATCAACACGATGCGTAGTGGTACGGTAAACACCACGACGGGTCGTCAATATTTTGACATCGTTTAGTCGTTATGTCGGTGACCTCCGGGTGAATCCTGTTTTTATTATTGTCCTGGCTGTTCAAGCCGAGACGTGGGGGAGGGAGGGGGTATTGGGACAAATTATTTCCCGCCCCAGGCACCTATGTGTAAGATGTATGGAGCACTGACAAGGTGATGACCAACTCATGGCCAACAATTCGTCTGATATCCTCACATTAACAGTGGTCATCCTCGTACTAACAGTGGTCCCCCTGCCCCCTAGCACATTATTGACCGTGTGAGGGGCTACCTAGTGCACAATCCGATTGACCCGGATGCAGTTCTAATGTTGTCATTTTTCCACAATGACATCTGTCACCTGGTAAATAAGATATTTTGTACTAACTTATTTAAAAACGTCAAAATCAAACGTAGACCCCCCCCCCTCTCTATCGATGTTCAGCTTTGTGGTTGTCATGACAACAATCACACTATCCACATTCAAAAATCTAATTAAAAAATCAACACAAGGCACAAACCGTGGATAAGCGTAGGACGCAATAATCATCTGTATAGAAGTACCGTCTGCAATATATAAATAAAGATAGTGTAGTACAAAAACATAGTAAGTAAAGTAAAGTTCCCTTTACAGACCCGAAGGCCTATGGGGCAAGTGAAGCAACGTTCACAAGTTTCAATAGCCACGGCATACGAGGGGATTGTGTGGCTAGCACAATGCCCAGCCGCCTTTACTTCCCCAACTGATATCGGGTACCCACTAGGAGCTGGGTGGACGCAGGGACGCCCTAGGCTACGGGAACAAATCCATGCCTTCACAGGGATTCGAACCCGTGACCATTGGTACGCCAGTCGAGCGCGCTGCCACTCGACCACCGCGTCCCCCAATGTTTTTATTGCAGTGCAAGAAACTGGTGTCTATCGGGACGATATCTTGTTCGATTCTGGGCATCATGCTATTGGTACTTCATTGAAGACCGGCATAATGTGCTACTCTCAGTGTCGGGTTAGTATATGGTGATGAGCCCAACATTGATCCATGTGAATACATTATGTCCAGTGCTGGATTTACCTATTTGTTAAACAATCTATAGCTTATGGTCCCCGCCTTCTTGGGGGCACCCGAAATACTTTTTTCATATTTGGCACTGACAGAATATCTGGACTTCAAAAGAGCCACCATATCTCAAATAGCTTAGGGCCCCCATATCTCAAATAGCTTAGGGCCCCCATATATCAAATAGCTTAGGGCCCCCATATCTCAAATAGCTTAGGGCCCCCATCTCTCAAATAGCTTAGGGCCCCCATATATCAAATAGCTTAGGGCCCCCATATCTCAAATAGCTTAGGGCCCCCATATCTCAAATAACTTAAGGCCCCCATCTCTCAAATAGCTTAGGGCCCCCATATTTCAAATAGCTTAGGGCCCAACAAGTCTAAAACCGGCCCTGATTATGTCTTACTTCAAAACCATTTGGTTCCTCTTGACGATTCCCGGGATTAGTGTCTAGCTGTTACCTCTCACTCACATTGACACATTTACACATTAGTGTCTAACTGTTACCTCTCACACACATTGACACATTGGTGTCTAGCTGTTACCTCTCTCTCACATTGACACATTGGTGTCTAGCTGTTACCTCTCACACACATTGACACATTGGTGTCTAGCTGTTACCTCTCTCTCACATTGACACATTGATGTCTAGCTGTTACCTCTCTCTCACATTGACACATTGATGTCTAGCTGTTACCTCTCACTCACATTGACACATTGATGTCTAACTGTTACCTCTTACTCACATTGACACATTTACACATTAGTGTCTAACTGTTACCTCTCACACACATTGACACATTGGTGTCTAGCTGTTACCTCTCACTCACATTGACACATTTACACATTAGTGTCTAACTGTTACCTCTCACACATTGACACATTGATGTCTAGCTGTTACCTCTCTCTCACATTGACACATTGATGTCTAGCTGTTACCTCTCACTCACATTGACACATTGATGTCTAACTGTTACCTCTTACTCACATTGACACATTTACACATTAGTGTCTAACTGTTACCTCTCACACACATTGACACATTGGTGTCTAGCTGTTACCTCTCACTCACATTGACACATTGATGTCTAGCTGTTACCTCTCACTCACATTGACACATTGATGTCTAACTGTTACCTCTTACTCACATTGACACATTTACACATTAGTGTCTAACTGTTACCTCTCTCTCACATTGACACATTGATGTCTAGCTGTTACCTCTCACACACATTGACACATTGGTGTCTAGCTGTTACCTCTCACACACATTGACACATTGGTGTCTAGCTGTTACCTCTCACACACATTGACACATTGGTGTCTAGCTGTTACCTCTCACACACATTGACACATTGGTGTCTAGCTGTTACCTCTCACACACATTGACACATTGGTGTCTAGCTGTTACCTCTCTCTCACATTGACACATTGATGTCTAGCTGTTACCTCTCACTCACATTGACACATTGGTGTCTAGCTGTTACCTCTCTCTCACATTGACACATTGGTGTCTAGCTGTTACCTCTCTCTCACATTGACACATTGGTGTCTAGCTGTTACCTCTCACTCACATTGACACATTTACACATTAGTGTCTAACTGTTACCTCTCACACACATTGACACATTGGTGTCTAGCTGTTACCTCTCTCTCACATTGACACATTGATGTCTAGCTGTTACCTCTCTCTCACATTGACACATTGATGTCTAGCTGTTACCTCTCACTCACATTGACACATTGATGTCTAACTGTTACCTCTTACTCACATTGACACATTTACACATTAGTGTCTAACTGTTACCTCTCACACACATTGACACATTGGTGTCTAGCTGTTACCTCTCACTCACATTGACACATTTACACATTAGTGTCTAACTGTTACCTCTCACACACATTGACACATTGATGTCTAGCTGTTACCTCTCTCTCACATTGACACATTGATGTCTAGCTGTTACCTCTCACTCACATTGACACATTGATGTCTAACTGTTACCTCTTACTCACATTGACACATTTACACATTAGTGTCTAACTGTTACCTCTCACACACATTGACACATTGGTGTCTAGCTGTTACCTCTCACTCACATTGACACATTGATGTCTAGCTGTTACCTCTCACTCACATTGACACATTGATGTCTAACTGTTACCTCTTACTCACATTGACACATTTACACATTAGTGTCTAACTGTTACCTCTCTCTCACATTGACACATTGATGTCTAGCTGTTACCTCTCACACACATTGACACATTGGTGTCTAGCTGTTACCTCTCACACACATTGACACATTGGTGTCTAGCTGTTACCTCTCACACACATTGACACATTGGTGTCTAGCTGTTACCTCTCACACACATTGACACATTGGTGTCTAGCTGTTACCTCTCACACACATTGACACATTGGTGTCTAGCTGTTACCTCTCTCTCACATTGACACATTGATGTCTAGCTGTTACCTCTCACTCACATTGACACATTGGTGTCTAGCTGTTACCTCTCTCTCACATTGACACATTGGTGTCTAGCTGTTACCTCTCACTCACATTGACACATTGATGTCTAGCTGTTACCTCTCACACACATTGACACATTGGTGTCTAGCTGTTACCTCTCACTCACATTGACACATTGATGTCTAGCTGTTACCTCTCTCTCACATTGACACATTGGTGTCTAGCTGTTACCTCTCACTCACATTGACACATTGATGTCTAGCTGTTACCTCTCACACACATTGACACATTGGTGTCTAGCTGTTACCTCTCACTCACATTGACACATTGATGTCTAGCTGTTACCTCTCACACACATTGACACATTGGTGTCTAGCTGTTACCTCTCACACACATTGACACATTGGTGTCTAGCTGTTACCTCTCACTCACATTGACAAATTGACACATTTTATGCAACGATATTGACAACTTGGACACTGGTATTTTCCAAACCATTTAGATTTAGCGCTAGAAGTAACCTGACAAGTTATGATGTCATTAAACTGAACTATCATGGCAGTATAAGTAATGTATCTTTGCAGTGGATTCATGTCCCTGAGTAATGTTGCTGGCATGCTTAAAGTTTGTAATCACTTATTATTCGGACAGTCTGTGGTACACCGACTCTATTCCCCATCTATTTGTGCACATACTCTATTCCCCATATATTTGTGCACAGGCTCTATTCCCCATCTATTTGTGCACCGACTCTATTCCCACATCTATTTGTGCACCCACTCTATTCCCACATATATTTGTGCACCAATCTCTATTCCTCATCTATTTGTGCACC
The DNA here is from genome assembly GCA_944989445.1 of Ampullaceana balthica. Lineage (NCBI taxonomy): Eukaryota > Metazoa > Mollusca > Gastropoda > Lymnaeidae > Ampullaceana > Ampullaceana balthica. Next base: position 337,020 of record CALYLW010000261.1, on the reverse strand, counting down.
AACTCTATTCCTCATCTATTTGTGCACCAACTCTATTCCTCATCTATTTGTGCACCAACTCTATTCCTCATCTATCTGTGCACCAACTCGATTCCCCATCTATTTGTACACCAACTCTATTCTCCATCTATTTTGTTGAATGTGCACTCAAGAACCGCAACAACAATTCTCAGCTGTCTCCAGGGGCGTGACTCAATGACAGTTATTGGACAGTCAGCTCCTTGAATTATTTATTTCAGACACATAATTTGTCCTCCTTTTCAATAAAATACTAACATTATATGTGGCTAGAAATGTGCTGAAGTAGTTAGCAGAGTTAGTAGAGAATAAGATACTTCCATTATATAAGGACTAGAAATGTGCTGAAGTAGTTAGCAGAGTTAGTAGAGAATAAGATACTTACATTATATAAGGACTAGAAATGTGCTGAAGTAGTTAGCAGAGTTAGTAGAGAATAAGATACTTACATTATATAAGGACTAGAAATGTGCTGAAGTAGTTAGCAGAGTTAGTAGAGAATAAGATACTTACATTATATAAGGACTAGAAATGTGCTGAAGTAGTTAGCAGAGTTAGTAGAGAATAAGATACTTACATTATATAAGGACTAGAAATGTGCTGAAGTAGTTAGCAGAGTTAGTAGAGAATAAGATACTTACATTATATAAGGACTAGAAATGTGCTGAAGTAGTTAGCAGAGTTAGTAGAGAATAAGATACTTACATTATATAAGGACTAGAAATGTGCTGAAGTAGTTAGCAGAGTTAGTAGAGAATAAGATACTTACATTATATAAGGACTAGAAATGTGCTGAAGTAGTTAGCAGAGTTAGTAGAGAATAAGATACTTACATTATATAAGGACTAGAAATGTGCTGAAGTAGTTAGCAGAGTTAGTAGAGAATAAGATACTTACATTATATAAGGACTAGAAATGTGCTGAAATAGTTAGTAGTAGTAGAGCATAATATACTAAGTAACATAATATGAGGCTAGAAATGTGGTGTAGTAGTTAGTAGAGAGATAGTTGTGTAACATAATATGAGGCTAGAAATGTGGTGTATTAGTTAGTAGAGAGATAGTTGTGTAACATAATATGAGGCTAGAAATGTGGTGTAGTAGTTAGTAGAGAGATAGTTGTGCAAGGAAGCACTTTAGGCGTTTGGCTAAAATGATTAGGGTTTACAAATGACGAGTAAGAAAACGAGTGAATTGAATTAGTTAAGCCTGAGTAGCGCCCGCCCCACGTTTTTAGTCATATTACATCATAGTACTTGAGCATATAAGTTTGAAATTTTTGTCAATTCAGCAAAAATATTGTAACTTCTGTGAAAAAAAATACGTATTTTCTTCTTTTTAGTCCGCTTATAAAAACGTGGTTTTTTAAAATCTTTTTTTTTACTTCTATTTATTTTTAAATCCTTTATATTGTCTGGTTGTTTGTTTGAAACTTTGATTGCTTGCTTGTCGCCAAAACTTTGGATCCATTTTTAACCCACTTCCTCGTAAGCTAGCGAGCTGATTTTTTGCAGGCAGTTTCGTACCGATGATAAAAACAATGTATCAAAATTTCATCATGTTATTTTTTGAGATAGAGTGTCGCGGTGCGTATTATATTGAACAACCTTTCTGTCGCGCAATAAGGTGCGTATTTTATTGACAACTCTTTTTATAAACATATTCCTGATCGGTGCGCATTATATTAAACATGTTTTACGACACATAACTACAATTTTGTATTTTTGGATGGTCTTGCGTATTATAATGAACATTCTTTTAGTTACTTCTCGTACATAAAGGATTTATAGTAAAAAACTTGGTTTTTTACGTGTTTTTTTTCCTACTATGTTCTCGGAGTGCTCGAACGTACTTTGCAAGCTAATGCATTAGTTGCAGAATATTGCCTTTATTTGCAACAGTATTGCCCTCACTATGACCTCAAAAAGTCACATTCAATTTCGACAGGATTTAATAATGTCAAATATTCTAACAATAATTTCTTTCCACTTTGTTTTCTCTTTTACAACAACTAAATGTCCGTCTTTATTAATAGTCTATTCTTTTTTTATCCAATTTCTGATTCCTTCCATTTGCAAGGAACTTTGATAATGTTGAGTACTTATTTTGGCCTTTATTTTATTAAAATTTACTTTCACGTTTTAACAATTAGCTAATAAACAACGAGGAGTTTGCCGCCCCCCCCCAAAAAAAAATTTTTTTGTTTTTTTTTGGTATTTATTTGTGCCAAGTTTTAATTCCACTAGATAAGCAATTTTTTCCATTATTTTTGTTTATAACACAAAACAAAAGACATTAAAATTAAAATAAGCCATATAAATACGCCAACAATTTTTTTCAATTAGTTCACTTGTAATCAAACTTGAATCAATTATACATACCAGCACATTATTGTCATACTTGTCAGCCCCTATGTTTTACAGCTCAGTAACATTAGTATCAGAAGAATTCAGATTTATAAAGGATTTTGAAGTTTTAGCATTAGAAGCGCTCTCGCATTTTAATATAGTTCTTCATTTCGTTAATTTTTTTGTTATATTGGCTTTTCTTTTATATTATTTAAATTTATTTTCATGCTTGAACAATTACCTCAGTGCTGTCCAACCCGCGGCCCGCGGGCCGCATGCGGCCCACGGACCTGCCTAAAATGGCCCGCCATATCTTGGTAAAAATTCTTCTTATCTTTAACCCTAAAAAACTTAGTGATTCAGTGTTTTTGATAATTTATTAGAGACCACCTGAGAAATGTGGCATTTTTAATAAGACGGGGTGGGGTGCCGCAAAAGAGGTTTTTGGTTTGATAGATTTATATCCTTGGCGTTTCATGTGAACAATGGGGAAACTTGGGCTTAGCTGAAATCCGATACACCGATATGGGGATACAACCATACAGAATGTCTTTCTGTTGCTTCAGTCAGGGCGGGGTCATAGCAGGGTCAGTGGTGGCCCGATGGATTTTATTTGTAGCTACCTGGTCAGTGTGGGAACAAGGATAATCAAAATGACACATAGGGCGTTATATGATATTCCCAGGTCACTGCATAGGAATGTGAACAAGTTGAAATAAACTTGCCAGGGTTTAGGGGGGGGCGGTGGGGTGGGTTGAATAAATGCCCATCCTGTATTTTTAAAAGGAAAAAGACCAGTAACTGGTATTCATTTCGAGAGTGTGAACCATTCTGATAGTAGAAAACAGAATAAAAGCTGCGTTTGTGGTATCAGTGCAATTCACTTATGAAAAAATTCTGAGAGATAACAGAAACGATTTTTGAAACGACATTTGTTTCTAAAAAGAGAAAGCCAATATGGCAAGTGTGAAACGAAAAGTTACAGAAGAGAATCGTACTTTTAACTCTTCGTGGGAACTCGAATTTTTGTTTTCTCTGTTTAATGAAAAGCCAGTGTGTTTGATTTGTCAGGCTACTATTTCTGTTATCAAAAAGTCAAATCTGCAGAGACACCACAAGTCAGTGCATGCCGATTTTGATAAGGAATATCCGAAAGGAACAAAGGTAAGAGAAGACAAAGTTAGTTCTTTAAAGAAGAATTTAAATGGCCAGCAAAATGTTTTCCGCCGGATTTTGAGTTCAAGTGATTGTGCTACTGAAGCGTCTTTTAAAATTAGCTGGCTGTTAGCGAAGAAACAAAAATCGTATCGGGATGGTGAAACGGTTGAACTTTGTTTTCAAGAATGTGCTGATTCATTATTTTCTGAGTTTAAAAACAAGGAAGAAATAAAGAAACAAATATCTTAGAATCTTATCTTCAACTTTCCCACCAGACTGTGGCAAAGCGTGTTGAAAGTATGTACGGGAATATATTGGAGCAGTTGCTTACGGATTTAAAAAACGCTTCTGGTTTCAGTCTGGCATTGGATGAATCATGTGATATCACTGACACGGTCCAACTTATAGTTTGGGTTAGGTTTGACAAGGGGCAGACTTTTAAAGAAGAATTACTGACACTAATTCCATTAAAAAATACAACCCGTGGTGAGGATGTATATAAAGCACTGAAGGATTTTCTATTAAACAACAATATCGATTTGAGGAAGCTGATTTCTGTTACAACGGATGGTGCTCCAGCAGTGATAGGAAGGAAAGTTGGACTCATTGGTTTGCTGGAGGCTGACAATGATTTTCCAGACATTCAATCTTATCATTGCATAATCCACCAGCAATCTCTTTCCTCAAAGTTGAAGGATGACAAATTGCAAAATGTTATGGATGTTGTGGTGAAAAGTGTTAATTTTATTCCAGCTAATCCATTAAATCACAGGCAGTTAAAGACTTTGTTAGAAGAGTATGATAACAATTTTGGGGATTTTATTCTTCATACTGATGTTCGTTGGCTGAGCAAAGGAAAGGTTCTGTCACGATTTTGGAACCTAATTGACGAAGTAAAACTGTTTCTCAGGTCTAAAAAAAGGAAGATTTGTTAAATTATATAGAACTACCAGATTTTTTGGTAAAATTAGCATTTCTAACCGACATCACGGATCACCTGAATAAATTAAATTTAAAATTGCAAGGACGTTTTCAAATCTTACCAACGTAATGAGAGAAATCAGTATTTTTGAATCCAAGCTCGATTTTTTCATCACCCAAATAAATCAGTCAAATTTTACTCACTTCCCAGCTCTTGCCAAGGCTGCTCAACAACTTCCAGAGCTTGTCACAAATGAGCGATTCTATCTTTTATTAGAAAAGTTAAAGCTGGATTTCAAAGATCGATTTAAAGATATTCGAAATCTTACACCTGTTTTGCTTTTTGTAGAAAATCCTTTTACTAGTGATGTCTCTAATATAGCCTCGAAAATGACCATATTAGGAGCAGACGAAGGTGCAGTGCAGCTTGAAATCATCGAGATTCAACATAACACGCCGCTTCGTGATAAACATACGAATTCGTCGCCAAATGAATTCTGGATGACGTATGTTTCTGCAGACGAATTTCCGGAACTATCGAAAAGTTGTAGAAAAATAATGACCATGTTTGGGAGTACCTACGTCTGTGAAGCTGGATTCTCCATCATGAATAATATAAAATCTAAAAAACGAAACGCTTTGACTGATGAGCATTTGGAAAACTTAATAAGAGCAGCAGTTACAGAATACGAACCGCAAATTAAGAAAATTGCAAGTACAGTTCAAAGCCAAATATCACATTAGAGATGTGTTACAGTTTTTATTCATGCTATTTTTCGTATTGATGAGGAGACAAAGTTACATAAGGTAGGAAGTATTTATCCATTTAATATTTTCTTAAGACGTTAATTGATTGCGGCCCCCGGCCTACTAAGGAAAAAAAATGTGGCCCGCGGGGTCAAAAAGGTTGGACAGCACTGAATTAGCTGAATAACAAAGAGGAATTTGCCGCCCCCCCCCCAAAAAAAAATTACATCAGGGGCGGCTGTCAAATTTTTTAAAATCAATGAATTTATCACCACATCAATGTCACGTTCTCATACTAATCTAGTCTCTGTTGTTTTTTTTTAATCCAATAAGGAGTTTGTAGTTTTGGCAGTTAAACCGTTCACATGCTTTCGGATAGTTCCTTTATTTCTTTTATTAATTTCTTATTTGGCTTTTATTTAATTTCGATTTTTTAAAAACTCCTCTTTCTTTTAAAATTTTCATTTGAATAAACTATTTAACGACCAGGAATTTGCAATTTGCCGCCCCTGGCAAAGTGCCACCAGGGGCATTTGCTCCCCCTGCCCTCCCCTCGCACCGCCACTGCATGAAATGGTATGTGTTGGTATATATGAACATACATTGATTGCTACGGTTCAAATGGTGGGTGCGTGGTGGTCGAGTGGCAGCGCGCTCGACTGGCGAACCGATGGTCACGGGTTCGAATCCATAATCCATGCGAAGGCAAGGATTTTTCCCCGGGGCCTAGGGCGTCCCTGAGTCACCCAGCTCCGAATGGGTACCCAACACTAGTTAGGCGGCTGGGTAATGCGTGGAACCCACAAAGCCGTGGACGCTGCATCACATGCCAACAGGTCATCTGTCATGGTCTATGGACGCAATTATCTTCTGCATAGAAGGAGCGTCTGTATAGATAAGATAAGAGGTATGTGGTGGTATATATGAACATACATTGATTGCTACGGTACAAATGGCATGTGGTGGTATATATGAACATACATTCATACATTGATTGATACGGGACGAATGGTATGTGGTGGTATATATGAACATACATTGATTGCTATGGTACAAATGGCATGTGGTGGTATATATGAACATACATTGATTGATACGGGACGAATGGTATGTGGTGGTATATATGAACATATATTGATTGCTACGGTAAAATTGTGACTCAGTCAAAACGTGTCAACGAACATCTCAGACTAACATCAATCTGGATTTATGAACGGCTTTAGAATGTAGTATGTTGAACTTAACTGTAGAATGTAGGTCTGGATCGAAAGGATTAAATCAGGGGTGTCAAACGTATGGTCTCAGTGGGCCATGTGACAAGTCAGACTGCGGACCAAATCACAAGTCAGACTGCGTGCCAAATCACAAGTAAGACTGCGTGCCGAATGACACGTAATACTGCGGGCCAAATGACAATTAAGACTGCGGGCCAAATCACAAGTAAGACTGCGGGCCGAATGACAAGTAAGACTGCGGTAAAATCACAAGTCAGACTGCGGACCAAACGAAAGTTTGCGGCGCGAACATGATAAACTCTAAATAAGTGATAAAATATAATCAATAAAATGCATTAGCGAATAAATTTCCCAAAAGCACCGATTTGTCAGATATGTGTGTTGAGATCCTTTTATTGGCTACAAGTTCGTTCATGTCGGGGGCGATGTTCAATGTCATTGAGACTGTCATGTTGACTACATGTGTTCATCAGTGACACAACTCCTGTGTCATGGTTTATTAATCTCCATCACGAAATGCAGTTGCTCAAAGATATTTGCAAATAAACTTGTTAAAAGCTCCTGTCGCATGTAGGAGAATCTTAGGGATTTCTTCCATTGTGAAACGAGGAACTTTGCAGGTCTCACAGTGTTGTACTTTGTCTTTAGCAGTTTGCAGTCTATGGCAACAGGTTACCAAAAAGCCGGTAATTACTTTCTGTATTTCAAAATGACTCAACAGCCGAGTTATTCAACTCAATTTGCCTTGGGGAGCACGATAGCCTTTGCTTGGCTTCGTGTTGGCGGGGCGTGGTTTGTAGGGGAATCAGATTTTCATTATGTATCGCAGTTTCATTAAAAATTATAAAAATAGCTTTGCATAAAAATATCTCTCTTTGGTAAGAAGAAATCAGAACGCGGTCAAACCATTTGGACATTATAAAATTGTTCGCTGGGTGTAATGTGGCCCGTGAGTTTGACACGTATGACACAAGACATTAAAGATTGACCTACTACTGCATGACACAAGACATTAAAAATCGACCTACTACTGCATGACACAAGACATTAAAGATCGACCTACTACTGCATGACACTGAAATACACTTGAGAGCATCTGCTGCTACATCATCTGAGCATTCCTTGAGAATCAATCACGTCTGTCTGCCTTGGTGTATTTAAGTCTGCATTGGTACATATCATGGCTCCATTGTTATATCTCATGTCTTCACTGGTACATATCATGGCTCCATTGTTATATCTCATGTCTTCACTGGTACATATCATGGCACCATTGTTATATATCATGTCTTCACTGGTACATATAATGGCTCCATTGTTATATATCATGTCTTCATTGGTACATATCATGAATCCATTGTTATATCTCATGTCTTCACTGTTACATATAATGGCACCATTGTTATATCCCATGTCTTCACTGGTACATATCATGAATCCATTGTTATATCTCATGTCTTCATTGGTACATATAATGGCACCATTGTTATATATCATGTCTTCACTGGTACATATCATGGCTCCATTGTTATATCTCATGTCTTCACTGGTACATATCATGGCTCCATTGTTATATCTCATGTCTTCACAGGTACATATCATGGCACCATTGTAATATCTCATGTCTTCACTGGTACATATCATGGCTCCATTGTTATACCTCATGTCTTCACAGGTACATATCATGGCTCCATTGTTATATCTCATGTCTTCGCTGGTACATATCATGGCTCCATTGTTATATATCATGTCTTCACAGGTGCATATCATGGCTCCATTGTTATATCTCATGTCTTCGCTGGTACATATCATGGCTCCATTGTTATATCTCATGTCTTCGCTGGTACATATCATGGCTCCATTGTTATATCTCATGTCTTCACCGGTACATATCATGGCACCATTGTTATATCTCATGTCTTCATTGGTACATATCATGGCTCCATTGTTATATCTCATGTCTTCACAGGTACATATAATGGCACCATTATTATATCTCATGTCTTCACTGGTACATATCATGGCTCCATTGTTATATCCCATGTCTTCACTGGTACATATCATGGCTCCATTGTTATATCCCATGTCTTCACTGGTACATATCATGGCTCCATTGTTATATCCCATGTCTTCACTGGTACATATCATGGCTCCATTGTAATATCTCATGTCTTCACTGGTACATATCATGGCTCCATTGTTATATCTCATGTCTTCACTGGTACATATCATGGCTCCATTGTTATATCTCATGTCTTCACTGGTACATATCATGGCTCCATTGTTATATCTCGTCTTCACTGGTACATATCATGGCTCCATTGTTATATCTAATGTCTTCACTGGTACATATCATGGCTCCATTGTTATATCTAATGTCTTCACTGGTACATATCATGGCTCCATTGTTATATCTCATGTCTTCACTGGTACATATCATGGCACCATTGTTATATATCATGTCTTCACAGGTACATATCATGGCTCCATTGTTATATCTCATGTCTTCACTGGTACATATCATGGCTCCATTGGTATATCTTATACTTACATCTACAGTCATATCCTGTCTGTATTGGTATGCCTAATGGCTGTTAATCAATTTGACACAGAAAATTTATTAACAAGTTTTTTCCAAATTAAATTGTTTATTACTTAAAACTAGGGCTGCGGAAATTAACGATTAATTGTTTGATTAATCGTTAAAATTTTTAATCTATTAAAATTATTTAATCGATAAAAATTCTATTAAAATTAAAGAAAATATTTAAATATTTTAATTTTTTTTATTAATAAATAAGTAATTATTAATGATGATGACCCCCTTTCCAGTCCATGACGGACTATGGGGCAAGGGATGTAGCGTTCACAAGTTTTTAGCCACCACTAACGAGCAGAGGAATGTGTGGCCAGCACAATCCCCCAGAGGCCTTGCCAGTACCTGGGCTCGAACCCGCGACTCCGGATCTGCCTCGGTTCGATAGTCCAGACAAACTTCTCCCGCGTAATATTATAATTTATTTCATTACTTTATGTGGACCGGCAGACGTCAACTAAAAAATGTCTGACAGCATCAGCGCAGTTAAATTTAAACATATAACTAGAAAGTTGAGCAAAAATGTTGTTTTTAAGATAACTGCGGATGGCAAAGTCAAAGATGGTGAAAAAGTTTACTGTGTTCACTGCCATAAACAATTATCTTTTAAAGGATCAAATACATCGCTGACGTACCACCTTCAGCACAAACATCCGATCAAGTATCAACACATTGTCATAAAATTTAGTTCAAAATATTCTTAATTTTCAATGTCCGTGAGAAATGTTCAGTTTAATGACGTCATAAATCTCTAGTTTTGGCTTTAATCGAAATTACCGATTAATTAATCGATAATTTTTCAAAAGTTAACGATTAAATGTAAATTAATCGATAACAGCGCTACTTAAAACGTTTAAAAGAATTAAACAAATGACCTGATACAGTAAATACCCCCTCCCCCGACACACACACCAGTTAAGGCCAGGATACTACAACTACAAGATTAATAAAAACAAAACAGGTCTTGAGTCCTATCTAGTTATCTTCCCATCGGTGTCCTAGCTTGTCCTGCTCTCGTGCAAGTTCCAAAAGGGAAAAGTGATTATAGTTGCGGAAAGTTTTGAATTTCCATAATAGTATAATCATATATATATTTACGCTCAATTATGTATGACTGACTTACTCACTGTGGCCTAACGCTAATTGAAAATATAGACTTAAAATCATAATCATTTTGGATTCCAGATTAACATTAACCAAACAACGCACCAACCTATGACGTCAGCATTTGTGTTGTAATGTGCTGACTGACTCAAAGAGTTATTTTTTGGGCGCAGTAATTTGGTGCGCTGCTTTCTAAAATTACTTTTTAAAATCGTGTGGTGATTAGCACTGTAAAAAAATATTATATACATACTTCGTGCACATTTCAGGAATATTTCGTATTTATCATACAAATATAAGGATAAGTTACTTGGGCTTTTGACCAAAAAAAAACTATTATAAAATACTTTGTGCTCATTTAAGACATTTTAATACTATATATTTATCATACAAGGACAAGTTAGTTGGGCTTTTGAAAAAGGGCTTAAATAAAGGGGGCACCGCAGCACAAACTAGTAATAGATATTTTTTAAAATTGTGATCAAGCCATGTGAGTTATGGCCCTTGCATCATTTAAAATTTTGTTTAGCCCAGTAAAAGTACTCACACGAGGCTGTAACATTGACTATGAGGCCTGATGTAACATTAACTACCATATATACTTGTTCTATAGCCCATTTGTTCATAAGGGGACTCCACTCTTTTGGGAGAGAATAGTATAAAAAGTGTGTAACCCGCTCGTAAGCCGACCCCAAAAAATAATAGGACAGTGTAAACAAAATGGTACACATTTTTTTAAAACTGCAAGCTAATAAATCAGTCATGATTGTTTACTTTTGTTTAGGTTGCAGAACAAAGTGGTTTGAATAACAGAGAAGATGGATTGTATTTCTTACTTCTTTGTACTACCACTACTACCTATCTTTGTCCTCTTTGTTTGGCAAGAGTTACCGGTATTTTTTATATTTTTAAAATAATTTTTTAGTTTCTTGGGTAAACAGTGGCGAAAGCGCGTACATTAAAATTCGTTGTTGAAAACAAAATTTGTAAAACAATTTATTAAAACATTCACAAAAATCAATAAAATGATTAAATAAGGTAAGTTCAGATGTTTACTAATATTCTATAGATTCTGGTAGAGCAGTTGAATCTTGTAGACAATGACCTTAATGATCTACAATAACAACACCGATATTCAATATACATGCAGAAATCACCCATGACCCGCTGGTAAACCGACCCCCCAACTTTTTCCCAAGATTTTGTCCAAAAAATGTTGGCTTTAGACAAGTATATACATTATGTGTCCTGACGTAATTTTAACTATTTGACCTGGCGTAACTTTAACATAACTTTAACTATGTGTCCTGACATAATTTTGACTATTTGACCTGGCGTAACTTTAACTATTTCCTGACATAATTTTAACTATTTGACTTGGCGTATTTATTAATGACATAAAAACAAGAAGTAGTTGATCAACTATATGTGTCAGACACAATGATTTAACATAAGCATCAAATTGCACTCAGAGAATTATTCCTTAGCTGTTGATATAAAATAAAAACAATGATTGCCCCCCCCCCAGGTCATTGACCCCAGGTCATCACTAGAATAATTCAACAATGACATCATGAAGTAAGGTGGGAGTTCACATGTCCTATTCCATCACATGTTAGAATACATTTGTTCTTGTCCAGCGCTTCAACAGTAAACTCCGCCTGCAGATATGTCAACAAAGAGATGTTTCATGAAACGTTCAAATATTTGCAATGCTTTTTGTCTACAATTTGAGATACATCATGTAACTGTTGGTGTATCAATAAATCATGTAACTGTTGGTATATCAATAAATAATGTAACTGTTGGTGTATCAATAAATCATGTAACTGTTGGTATATCAATAAATCATGTAACTGTTGGTGTATCAATAAATCATGTAACTGTTGGTATATCAATAAATCATGTAACTGTTGGTATATCAATAAATCATGTAACTGTTGGTATATCAATAAATCATGTAACTGTTGGTATATCAATAAATCATGTAACTGTTGGTATATCAATAAATCATGTAACTGTTGGTATATCAATAAATCATGTAACTGTTGGTGTATCAATAAATCATGTAACTGTTGGTATATCAATAAATCATGTAACTGTTGGTATATCAATAAATCATGTAACTGTTGGTGTATCAATAAATCATGTAACTGTTGGTATATCAATAAATCATGTAACTGTTGGTATATCAATAAATCATGTAACTGTTGGTATATCAATAAATCATGTAACTGTTGGTATATCAATAAATCATGTAACTGTTGGTATATCAATAAATCATGTAACTGTTGGTATATCAATAAATCATGTAACTGTTGGTGTATCAATAAATCATGTAACTGTTGGTGTATCAATAAATCATGTAACTGTTGGTGTATCAATAAATCATGTAACTGTTGGTATATCAATAAATCATGTAACTGTTGGTGTATCAATAAATCATGTAACTGTTGGTATAATATCAATTAGAACAAAGCCTTTATATGCAAATATGGCATTTACATTTTAATGACAGTTGAAATGATTAACGTAAGGATTCTATCAAAATGTTTCCTTACCTTGGTCATGAGCCTGGCTATATGAATGGCTGTCTGTGAATGTAAGGTAAGAGGACCACACAGAACTTTAGTTTGGCCTTTAGCCAACGCCATCAATAGAATAAGCTGTGGAAAAAAAGTAGCTCTTGTATTGGTTGGGTTTAGGGTAAAGTGAAAAACTTGGATTCAAAAAATAGGGGAGCCTGTACACCAGGTGTGACTACCAAAGGTGACCAGTCTAATGTACACACCAGTGGTGACCAGTCTAATGTACACACCAGTGGTGACCAGTCTAATGTACACACCAGTGGTGACCAGTCTAATGTACACACCAAAGGTGACCAGTCTAATGTACACACCAGTGGTGACCAGTCTAATGTACACACCAAAGGTGACCAGTCTAATGTACACACCAAAGGTGACCAGTCTAATGTACACACCAGTGGTGACCAGTCTAATGTACACACCAGTGGTGACCAGTCTACTGTACACACCAATGGTGACCAGTCTAGTGTACACACCAATGGTGACCAGTCTAGTGTACACAACAGTGGTGACCAGTCTAATGTACACACCAAAGGTGACCAGTCTAATGTACACACCAAAGGTGACCAGTCTAATGTACACACCAAAGGTGACCAGTCTAATGTACACACCAAAGGTGACCAGTCTAATGTACACACCAAAGGTGACCAGTCTATTGTACACACCAAAGGTGACCAGTCTAATGTACACACCAAAGGTGACCAGTCTAATGTACACACTAAAGGTGACCAGTCTAATGTACACACCAAAGGTGACCAGTCTACTGTACACACCAATGGTGACCAGTCTAGTGTACACACCAATGGTGACCAGTCTAGTGTACACACCAGTGGTGACTGTCTAATGTACACACCAAAGGTGACCAGTCTACTGTACACACCAAAGGTGACCAGTCTAATGTACACACCAAAGGTGACCAGTCTAATGTACACACCAAAGGTGACCAGTCTAATGTACACACCAGTGGTGACCAGTCTAATGTACACACCAAAGGTGACCAGTCTAATGTACACACCAGTGGTGACCAGTCTAATGTACACACCGGTGGTGACCAGTCTAATGTACACACCAAAGGTGACCAGTCTACTGTACACACCAATGGTGACCAGTCTAGTGTACACACCAATGGTGACCAGTCTAGTGTACACACCAGTGGTGACTGTCTACTGTACACACCAAAGGTCACCAGTCTAATGTACACACCAAAGGTGACCAGTCTAATGTACACACCAAAGGTGACCAGTCTAATGTACACACCAAAGGTGACCAGTCTACTGTACACACCAAAGGTGACCAGTCTAATGTACACACCAAAGGTGACCAGTCTACTGTACACACCAATAGTGACCAGTCTACTGTACACACCAATGGTGATGACCCATTTGTCTGATATCTTTATAGAGAAAGTAGCCTGACCTGGTCTTGTAAATGCTGATCGACGCAGCCTCCATTATGGACAGCCTCAGCAAGTTCCCTGACAGCAGCAGCACCTGTCTCCTCCGCTGGTGATCCTGAAACAACAACAACAGAATTGTTGAACGGAAACCAAGCAGCGACATATTTACTTTTTTGAAGTCATTTTCTAAAACCTGAAATTTAATGACTTGAAGAAATGTTGAGATAAAATAACTCACTTGGCTTTCCTAGTGCTGAGCCACCCAACAAACAGCCGGTACTTGTCTCAGCGACAACTCTGTATGAGATTTTATTAGAGGGCATCAATAGACGGCATCAATAGAGGGCATCAATAGAAAGCATCAACAGAGGGCACCAACAAAAGACATCAATAGAAGGCATTAATAAAAGGCAACAACATAGGGCATTAACACAAGGCATTAATACAAAGCTAGTCATTAATGCCTTTGATTGAAAAGTAAGACAAAACTAACCATATGCAGGTGGTAATATGAACTGTCTACTAATAAATCAAATTAAGATTTTAAATATTAAAACTTAATTATGAGGCAATCACTAGCTTTATTTTTCTTTATTCTCCTAAATACATGTATGACTTAGATCAGTGCTCCTCAAAGTGCTGGTCCGTGGGCCATCCGCTGACAGTGCACACAAAAGTTATCGAGAACTGATAGAAAAATATAATTATAATCCCTTATTTGCAACCATACAAACCTTATAGAATATGTCAATTTTTCTTTAATAAGCACATAAAATGAAACAATTAAAATAAAATAAATATCATTTTGCTACCACGTCAGTACAGTAAATAGTTGACAGGTCCCTGGGGCAATGGAAACATTCCTGCCAGTCCCCCATACTAACAAGTTTGAGAAGCACCAAAATAGATGCTAACTCTTGATTTAATCCTATAAATACATGAACTAATTATTTCTTACATTGTCCCCAGTCCAGAACCCTTGGAAGCTTCGCTGGGTTCCTTCAAACTGTCCTGCTCCAACACAACTTTGGGGAAATTCTGCTCCACAGCTTTACTGATACTCTGGGACACTTTGTTGGCAAGCTGGGGATGAAAGACATAACTTTTGGTGTCATGTCAACATGACATTGGGATGACAGCATGGCCACATAACTTTTGGTCTCATGTCAACATGAAAATGGGATGACAGCATGGCCACATAACTTTTGGTCTCATGTCAACATGACATTGAGATGACAGCATGGCCACATAACTTTTGGTCTCATGTCAACATGAAAATGGGATGACAGCATGGCCACATAACTTTTGGTCTCATGTCAACATGACATTGAGATGACAGCATGGCCACATAACTTTTGGTCTCATGTCAACATGAAAATGGGATGACAGCATGGCCACATAACTTTTGGTCTCATGTCAACATGACATTGAGATGACAGCATGGCCACATAACTTTTGGTCTCATGTCAACATGACATTGAGATGACAGCATGGCCACATGATAACTTTTGGTCTCATGTCAACATGACATTGAGATGACAGCATGGCCACATGATAACTTTTGGTCTCATGTCAACATCCCATTCTAACATCTCACCAATCAAAAGTTATTTTCCTTTTTGTATTTTTTAGGGCATCGCTATAGTCACAATTTCTTATCTTCTGTCTCTATTACTTTACCAATTCAATATTGCAAAAGAAGATAATGTTCGACATATTCACTTTGAAAAACATGTATTTATATAAATATATACACTATGCTGTATTACAGTGGTGGCAAACCTTTTTTTTGGGCCATGTGCTCAAAATTCAACCAAAACCCACTTATTTATAGCAAAGTGCCAACACTAATGGGGCTTGGGCTTAGCTGCTTTGATTAAGGGAAGTAATATTTTAGTAGCGAACCGGCTTATGAGGCTCTGCGTGCCAACTACGGCGCATGTGCCATAGGTTCGTCATCAATGCTACATTAAATAAATATTGTATGTTTTGACTCTGTTCCTCAACACACAACTGATCGTATCGACATTCAACTCAAGGGATCAAAAATTGTTACTTACGTGTTCCGGAAGGTTTCCAGCTACAAATGACCGGCTGTAAATCTTGACCACATCACCCCGCTGTGAAAGCGCCTCACTGACACCAACAAGGTTGGAGGTGCAATGGATGGTGACCAGAACTTCACCACCACCTTGAGGGTAATAACCTCTGCAAGACAAAAAAGAGGTGCATGACTGTGCCGAAATTTATGGAAGCCCAATTATCCGCTACACCCAACTAAGGCTAATAACTCTGTCGTCTCATCAACATGTGTTGATTGCAACTAATTGTGTATTCAAAACGGGGCTCAGGGAGGCCAGACCTCGTGATCATTGAAAGCAATTAAAGACCAATCAGAAGAGAATTGAATACATCGCCCCCCTAGGGTATAAATGCGCATGTTTAACGGATATCAGTCTCTTTTCCTGCCAAACGCCAGCATAGAAAGGACGGCGTCGTGAATTTATTTCATGGGATATTATCCAAATTCATCCTTGGTTTGGAAGAGCCGGAATTCGTGAACGACCAGATTCTGAGTAAGAGTGAGCTCTAGCTTTATTTGCCTCTTTATATAATACATATTTCCAATAATTACTAAAATGTTAATTATTGAATGATGCCATGTTCAAAATTGTTAGAATGTTTTAACCCCACGGTCGCTGTGCGGGGCTATTCATTAACCATGTGTGGTTACACACGCTCTCCATCAGGTAGATGGATTAGGTTATATTTGTATAAAATAAATAACATCAATATATCAGTATATTAATCAACGTATGAGGTGTTAGCCAGATAGGTCTGCACCCATGGTTGTAGAACTGAAACCTTAATTTTAATCTTATGTTATATTATGTATTAAATAGTAATTTGCTTTTAGTGAGTATATTTTAATCCCCTTTTGGCACCTTGCTCTGAAGGCTCGGTTGTCAAAAAGGTGGACAATTTATGGACTAAATCAGGGAAACTAAAAACCAGTTAGTCACCCACCCGTGCTAACTGAAGCCAGTTTGTCACACACACACACACTGTGTCTGTTGATGCCCGCCCGTCACATACACACTGTACATGCGGAAGCCGGCCTGTCACACACTGTGCTCGCTGATGCCACCTCGACCAGAGGCGAGATACCCAACACCCTGCCCATAGAACAGTAGCTGTTGACCTACTTAGTCACCAACACAGGAGCCGGTGGACAGAACACACCAGCCAGTGGACAGAACAAAACAGACGGTGGACAGAACACACCAGCCGGTGGACAGAACACACCAGCCGGTGAACAGAACACACCAGCCAGTGGACAGAACACACCAGCCAGTGGACAGAACACACCAGCCAGTGGACAGAACAAACCAGCCAGTGGACAGAACACACCAGCCAGTGGACAGAACACACCAGCCAGTGGACAGAACACACCAGCCAGTGGACAGAACACACCAGCCAGTGGAGAGCTTGCAATACCAACTACCCCGCCCCAACAACAGAGGGAACACGGAGTAGGGCAAGACGACCCAGGCGGATGGTGTTATTACATTGAAGTACCCACCTAATAAACATCAAGTTACGATGGCAAAACCTGATGATGATAATGTTTAGCAAAAAGGGGACAATTAAGTTACAGTAACAGCATACCTATTAGGAACTAGTTTCCACATTTGTATAAATTGTATATTAAATTTGATTGAGTTGAATTTTCAACCCTTTAGTTTATTTGTCGTATGCGAGAAGATCACTAAAGTTGTACCTTGTGTGCGTGAAGATCAAAATCACCATATAATACCCCTAGACAACACGTCAAATATAAATATCCATCTTTATCGCCACAATGACAAGGGAAGTGTGACAGAGAAATGTGCCAAGGGAAGTGTGACAAGAGAATTGTGACGAGAGCAGTGTGTGTTTACTTACTTTCATCTGATTCTCACATTGATGTCACTACAATGTTGCAGCTTGATTCAAAGATTTTATGAAAAACAAGCGTTTTAAAGGGCAATGTGAAAACTCTATTTTTAAGGAGTAAAGTTTGTTAGGTTGTTGTACATGTGCTTTAAAATTTTAATTCCCTGGAACTTGTGGATATTTAAAATTGCTTTTTAAGTATTTTATTTATGCAAAATGATATTTTATTTAACATAAGATTTCCTTGTGCTCTGCTTTTAAAACATGAACTCCAAACTAAATGACAATGTCCACATATGACACAACCCCTCCAATAACCTCCCCAGTGGAATAATTTCCCTCTACATAGAGACTGGCCATCTTTAAAAAAATTTAACTGAAGTCCATCACTGGGCCTTAATGTGTTAAACAGTAGTTCTAAACAAACACGGACACTGATATTTTGATATCTGACAAGAGGATATCCAGAATTAATACAAATATTTGAATAAACAAATGAGTCATAATATTTTTGTTATTCAAGGAAACAATTGGTCAACAAATTATTGAGACAAGATTTTTTTTTAGTAATGAAAGCTGATGCAAATATTGAATAAATATTGAATTGACATTCAGGAGGTCTCTAGTTAAGTATGTTTCACACTGTGCACTTATTTTTACCACGTTTTTATTAACTCGCTTTCGTTTTTTTTTCCATTGTTTGTTGGTTTGTCCAAGATTTTTTCAAATCTGCGAACGTAAAATTGAACCACTTCTGATGGTCCTAGAGATCTGAAAATTTTACCACAGATAGATCTTGGATGACAATGCATTGTATTAAAATTTCAGATCGATCGAATGTACCGTTATTAAATTATTGAACTTTTTAGTTTATCTATAGTCTATATATAAGCATCTGTACCGTCGGCTTTTGTTGACATCCGTGAGTTCCCCCGTGACCACATCACAATGTTTTTAAAACGTTGGGCGGGCGCTTGTGAGGTGTTTGGTAAAATAAATAGAGGTAAAAAAGTGTTGTTAAAAACCAAGTTTTTATTAGTGGACTAAAAAGAATAAAATAAATAAAGGTAAAAAAATTATTTTTAAAAACCACGTTTTTACAAGCGGACTAAAAAGAAGAAAATAATTTAAAACTTGTAAGTTCAGGTACTTGTACTTTAATTTAATATGACTAAAAACGTGGGGCGGGTGTTTGGTATAAAAATTAAAGATTTCTAATTTAGAAGGCAAAAGAGAGATCTATAAGTGAGAGTATGAGTGCGCTGCATATGTTAAACCTCATAAGCGCCCGCCCCACGTTTTTAGTCATATTAAATCAAAGTACTTGAACTTACAAGTTTTAAATTATTTTCTTCTTTTTAGTCCGCTTGTAAAAACGTGGTTTTTAAAAATCATTTTTTTTACCTTTATTTATTAACTCTTTCCCTGCCAAAGGGGTTTTACACGTTCGTGCCAGACCATTTTTAGTTTTATAATTTTTTAAGGGTGATATTAACTAAGGTTGTTAACAGTTAACCGGTTAATAGGTTAACCGGTCCTCAGATCAGGACCGGTCCTATTTAATCAGGATCGGTTAAATCACTTTTTGCCTATTCCGGTATCTAAATAATATACACGTAATCACTGTAAGTTTACTTCGCCTACGGCTAAGGAATCCTTTTTTTTTAAATTTTAATTTGCTTAGTTGTCAAAGCACTGTACGAGAGCTTGATGTGAACCACGGTCAAAGGTCACGGCTATTACTATTACTACAGTCGGACCGCTCTAAGTGAACTCAAAGGGGAGGGGGACAAGTTACGGAGTTTTCTAGTTAGGGAAAATGAGGGTGGTGGGGGGGGGGTGGAGGAGGCTAGAAGGCTTGGCAGGTCTTTGATGTTTCACATAAAAGGAAGCCTCTTGCTTTGACATACCAATACAAGACCGGGAGAAGAGACACCTTCCCTCCCCCACTTTTATACGTCTACAGTGGGTTGGGGAAGGAACTTTTTTCTTTTTAAATTGAGTCAGATTTGGTAAATGGCCAGTGTAGCTCAACCCCACCTAAACCCCACCCTATGTGGATCGTCGTGTGCGCGGCGAAATTCAATAATTCTGGCAAGTTGACGAGTGAAACATAATATGGTATATAAATAAATTCCATTTTATTATCACTGTTTACTCCGTTTTATCAGGTCCAGTTAACCGTAACTTCATTTAGTCGGCATATTAGCTTATTATCCGGAGTTAATTTTTTGTTGTGTTACGGCAGAATACCAGAGCCAACACGCGAGCGACCGTGACATCAAAATCAAAGCGTTTTCTTAATAATAATAATATTCTGGTCTATAAATATGAAAATACACGTCATCACTGTTTGTGGAGTTCGCTAGTGACCGATTTTTAATTAAAAAATGTATTCGCTTAGTTACCGAAGAATAGTATCAGAAGTAACAGCACTGAGAGCTTAACGGACGCAAGCGGGCTGTAACGTCAGCAGCAGAACTGGCGAGGCGAATATTTGATGCCTTCAGCCTTCCCATATTGGTTCTAAAAAAAATTAAGGGAATGGACAGTAAAACAGGCTTTTTTTTAAAATGATTAACCGGTCCGCAAAAACAAACTGACAAATCAAATGACGAATGGGAAAATTTGATCCATTCTCTTGTTGGTTCACTAAACATAGTATAAATTATATAAATACGGAGCGGTTAACCGGTCTTTTTCTGAAAGGTTAACCGGTCCTCAAAAACGAGCTGTCTTAACAACCTTAATATTAACTATCGTAGAATTGTTTTTAAAAGTCTAATGCGACATAAATGTATCTTATATCAAAATGAAGGAAATTGAATAGAGTATAAAATTATGTAGAAGCAAATACAATATTCTGAACCAAAAACTTATTTTCATTATAATTTTTGGTGCTTAATTTTTGTGAGTTAAATTTTCTTTGTTAAAAATCTGAATTTACCAGACTAAACAAATGTCTGCATAACTGCAATCCTTTTCTCCTTTAATTATAACAATGTAAATTCAATTTATGAAATAAATGCTTTTTAATTTTTGAAAATACCCCATGTAGTTTTAAAGTTATGACTATTTTCATAATGATGATGCCCATGGCAGAAAACGTTTTTCCTTTATTTCATTATATAGAAACCCAACTGTAACCACTGCTCTTTTTTCCATCTAATGCCGTATCATAAGGATGAAAATCTTAAATAAATACCAAAACTAATGTTTTATTATTGTTTTCAAATGTTTCTGCATCAATAATTCACATTTAAATTTAATAAGATAGCAATAAATACTAAAATAAATCACTATGTTCGTTGAGTGGACGTGGCCATATCTTTCTTTACAAAATAAATCGAAACTACAGTAGAACCTGGTTAAGTCAACCGCCTAGGGGTATGCCAAAAGGCGTCGAGCTAACCGATGATCGAGTTAAACAAAAACCAATATGGCGGCAAAATATTAACATGTGCTTGAAATTTCTTTATGTACATGATAAGGTTGTTAACAGTTAGCTGTATCTTCGGTAGAAGCCTATTACGCGGAGTTAATATTTTGTTGTGTTACGCAGAATACCAGAACCAATACGCAAGCGACCGTGACATCAAAGCGTTTTCATTATTCCGGTCTATAAATAATATTTACACGTCATCACTATTAGTTTAGTTCCCCTACGGCTGAGAAAAGTTGTTTTATTTTTATTTTACTTTGCTTAGTTGTCAAGGCTCTGTACGAGAGCTAACACACAGTGCGCGTATGATATGAACAACGGTCAAAGTCAAGGCCGCGACTGTTATTGTTACTATTTATATTACGAGAGTCATTTGAAAGACGTAGCAAAGATACCGGCCGATTAATTGGTCCTCAAATTTGAGTTTGGTCTTTTAGTGACAGTTTTCCTGCAAGTTAAAGCCATTTGACGTAAGATTACCACATTAATATCAAAACTGATATTTGCTTTAAAAAATGCGTACGGCTAGTGAACGATTTTTAAAATTATTTTTTAAAAACTCTCTTAGTTGATGAGAACTAACACACAGTGCGGCGATGTTAAAATGTGAACAACGTTCAAGGCCGCGAGGAGTAGGGTTGACAACTCTCTAGATTTTTGCAGGGAGTCTCCAGGAATCGGCTTTCTTGTCCCGTCTCCCGGTTAACTATGACCCGGGAGATATAAATTGTAATATGTTAAAATAATTGTTTTGTTTAAATCTTTATGTTTGCAATTCTATAATCTCCCGGATTCGAGGTTGTGGGAGTTGGTAACCCTAGTGAGGAGTGTTACTATTCAGCGCAAGAGAGCTGAAAACAAGCGGGCTGTGACATCACATGTTCTTTGAAGTCACCATCAGACGGCACGAGGCGAAAATTAAATCATTGATACACTCTCTTAGTTGCTTTTTGCCCATGATGTCATACAAAACAAGCCCCCGCTTCCGTCTGCACATCTTCGTTCTCGACACATGCTGCGTGACCCAGTTCTTCTGCACATTCCCAGCACGGCCTAAATGGGGACAAAGCGTGTTTTCGCTCGCGTCATTGGCTGGCTGTTGGTAATAGTGCAGTTGAACCCGCGAAAATACGGTAGTGAGATGGTGAAGTGGCATCGATAACATTTTCAAAAGCTGGTGATTGGTCATGGGGATCGAGATAACCAACGTTTAGTGGCATATTTTGCCCTCTTTTGTGCTTGAGGTATTAGGGTTCGGCGACTTAAAAGAATCAAATTAACCGATGAGAAAATGCTAAGACAAAGAGAGAATTTGGCGGTTCCAATAAAAAACGTAGACTTAATAGGGTTGGCGACTTAACCGGGCTCAAGTTAAGTGGGTTCTACTGTAGTTGCTAATTTTTCCACTACTGAATGTAAACACATGTTATTTCTAAACAGAAAGGAAGTAGAAAAGAGTTACCTCTCATTTGTAAACTTAAAAAGTTTAATGGGACATTCAAAGCAACGAAATAAACTAAAAAACTCAATTCGCCGATGTATCATCGATTGGCACAAATGTGACCAGGTGAGATCGCCGATATATCGGCGATCGTCAGGGAAAGAGTTAAACTGATGTGTGGACGGGTTAAACATGGGATGGCCATACGACACTAGTGTCTGACAGAGCCCAGGGTTAAACATCGGATGACCATACAACACTGGTGTCTGACAGAGCCAAGGGTGAGTTACCTCAATTAACTCAATAGCTCCTGAAGTGCTACTTCAGTATCTACTTCATATTCTGGACAAAAGGGAAGCAACTTCGTTAAGCTTTTGATTCCATTTGAAGAATGCTTTTCTTTTCTAAAGATATTCGGTTATCTTAAAAAATAAAATGATTAATGCATCAGGAAATTAATTAAGTTTAATAATAATACAACAAGCACTGCGAAATAATGACGATTAAAGACCGATAAAGGGATTTTTCGGCACCTCGGGTGAATACTCGATAGAGATGCGTCAAACTAATTCACACATGGATCAAAAGTAAAACAAGATAAAAACATCCGGTAATTTTTATTGAAATCTCGTATAATCACATAATAGCTGGAAGTCTCGAGGAAAGCCAGATTTCGATGCTATTTTTAACTAAAAATGCAAGAGTGCATTGCTAGGCGAACAGACCCCTATAAGGACGCATTTAGTCGCATCAGGAGCCAATGAGTTAAATGTCTTACTTTCAAGAGCAGCTTACCTTCTCTTGATGTCTACTTCAAAATGCATGCCAAATTTTTCAGCAATTGGTTTGAATATCTGAAGATAAAATTCTGTGGTTAGATAATATTGATGAGATTCTTAAGACAATTCTCAATGACAGAAAGTTTCTGAGTGTATCATACTTCCTAGTTAATCTTGTGGGATAGAAAGGGTTAGGGAAAGTCTGTGTGTACCATACTTTCTAGTTAATCTTGTGGGATAGAAAGGGTTAGGGAAAGTGTGTGTGTACAATACTTCCTACTTAATCTTGTGGGATAGAAAGGGTTAGGGAAAGTCTGTATGTGTTTATATTCACCCTGATATTCAACCATCTCATGTTTGAACCTTGTGTTGTTTACACTCATGTCAGTAATACATGAAAGTCTGTGTGTGTTGTTTACACTCTGTCAGTAATACATGAAAGTCTGTGTGTGTTGTTTTCACTCTGTCATTAATACATGAAAGTCTGTGTGTGTTGTTTACACTCTGTCAGTAATACATGAAAGTCTGTGTGTGTTGTTTTCACTCTGTCATTAATACATGAAAGTCTGTGTGTGTTGTTTACACTCTGTCAGTAATACATGAAAGTCTGTGTGTGTTGTTTTCACTCTGTCATTAATACATGAAAGTCTGTGTGTGTTGTTTACACTCTGTCATTAATACATGAAAGTCTGTGTGTGTTGTTTACTCTGTCAGTAATTCATGAAAGTCTGTGTGTGTTGTTTACACTGTCAGTAATACATGAAAGTCTGTCCCATTATTTGATGAAATAAATAACTAAAATAAAAGGAATTAGTGCAATGAAGTGAATGTGGGTCAAAGATAGCTCATTACCATTGTAGTGTAGTCAATCTGCGGAGCCAATTCACAGTTTGTTCCTCCTTTTAGCTGCAATGTACTGTCAGCGGGTGCAAACAACAGGCAGGGGACAGCAGCCTGCATCAACAAACATATGCTCCTGATGTGATGAACGAGATGGACACAAGTTTAATAACAAAAATAAATATATTGGCAGCAAACATTTAGGGTAAATAACTCATGGAACACGGACCTAGGGCTGGTATGTCCATATCATGGTGCCCTAGGGCTGGTATGTCCATATCATGGTGCCCTAGGGCTGGTATGTCCATATCATGGTGCCCTAGGGCTGGTATGTCCATATCATGGTGCCCTAGGGCTGGTATGTCCATATCATGGTGCCCTAGGGCTGGTATGTCCATATCATGGTGCCCTAGGGCTGGTATGTCCATATCATGTCTCGTGCCCTAGGGCTGGTATGTCCATATCATGTTAAAGGTGATGCCCTGATGTGCCTGACCAGATGAGAAACAGGAGGCACACGGTTGAGTGCACTCAACTAAGCCTGTGGAAGTTGTGAACATTAGACAAGTAGGGGAAGGGGACAGAAGGTGTGAGTGTGTATGTAGAACAAGAGAGTGAGATTAGCAAGGAAATCTCCATGTTTGTATTTGTTGAGTCCATGTTTGTATTTGTTGTGGCCATGTTTGTATTTGTTGTGGCCATGTTTGTATTTGTTGTGGCCATGTTTGTATTTGATGTGGCCATGTTTGTATTTGTTGTGGCCATGTTTGTATTTGTTGAGTCCATGTTTGTATTTGATGTGGCCATGTTTGTATTTGTTGTGGCCATGTTTGTATTTGTTGAGTCCATGTTTGTATTTGTTGTGGCCATGTTTGTATTTGATGTGGCCATATTTGTATTTGATGTGGCCATGTTTGTATTTGTTGAGTCCATGTTTGTATTTGATGTGGCCATATTTGTATTTGATGTGGCCATATTTGTATTTGATGTGGCCATGTTTGTATTTGCTGAGGCCATATTTGTATTTTTTTAGGCCATGTTTGTATTTGTTGTGGCTTTTTTTATTTGTTGTGGCCATGTTTGTATTTGTTGAGTCAATGTTTGTATTTATTGTGGCCATGTTTGTTTTTGTTGAGGCCATTTTTGTATTTCTTGAGACTATGTTTGTATCTGTTAGTAAGAGAAATTTAACAGCTTAGTCTTGTGCACTATTATGTACATCCTGCGCCACCATTCAGCCACACTAATGCCACCATTTAGCCACACTAATGCCACCATTCAGCCACACTAATGCTACCATTCAGCCAAACTAATGCCACCATTCAGCCAAACTAATGCCACCTTTCAGCCACACTAATGAGTATTTGAAAAGTAAAACCATTGGTAGCATTAATAAATAAACACAGGAACATCATGTCTAAAAACTTAAGCATGGGCAAAGAAACAAACCCTGCTGTCTTGGTGTCTGCGACATATTTACAAGCTTTGATAGGACCAGGATCCAATGTGATTTCAAAGGAACCTATAGCACACTTGTCGAGTTTGCCACCACAAAGGGAGGCTATCAAGTTCAGTCCCGTCATATGCTGAGGTCTAAAAAAAAAGAAACAAAAAAGAAGCAGTCTTAAAATTGTGCAAAAAATTTATAGGGATATGTATTTTACAATCTACACCAACTTTGCTTAAAATTATTGGGCCATCAATATATTATTGGGCTATCCATGTATTATTGGGCCATCCATATATTATTGGGCCATCCATATATTATTCGGCCATCCATATATTATTGGGTCATCCATATATTATGTATATCTTGAAATAGTAAAAAAGCCACATGAAATAATTGTTTTCATTTAAAGATGTTCATATAAAACAGTGATACAGTAACACATGGTGATGCAGAATAAAAACAGAGACCAACAGCTGTTTACCTTAAACCTGGTTTCCCCCTGCCAGTTGTTTACCTTAAACCTGGTTTCCCCCTGCCAGTTGTTTACCTTAAACCTGGTTTCCCCCTGCCAGTTGTTTACCTTAAACCTGGTTTCCCCCTGCCAGTTGTTTACCTTAAACCTGGTTTCCCCCTGCCAGTTGTTTACCTTAAACCTGGTTTCCCCCTGCCAGTTGTTTACCTTAAACCTGGTTTCCCCCTGCCAGCTGTTTACCTTAAACCTGGTTTCCCCCTGCCAGTTGTTTACCTTAAACCTGGTTTCCCCCTGCCAGTTGTTTACCTTAAACCTGGTTTCCCCCTGCCAGTTGTTTACCTTAAACCTGGTTTCCCCCTGCCAGTTGTTTACCTTAAACCTGGTTTCCCCCTGCCAGTTGTTTACCTTAAACCTGGTTTCCCCCTGCCAGTTGTTTACCTTAAACCTGGTTTCCCCCTGCCAGTTGTTTACCTTAAACCTGGTTTCCCCCTGCCAGTTGTTTACCTTAAACCTGGTTTCCCCCTGCCAGTTGTTTACCTTAAACCTGGTTTCCCCCTGCCAGTTGTTTACCTTAAACCTGGTTTCCCCCTGCCAGTTGTTTACCTTAAACCTGGTTTCCCCCTGCCAGTTGTTTACCTTAAACCTGGTTTCCCCCTGCCAGTTGTTTACCTTAAACCTGGTTTCCCCCTGCCAGTTGTTTACCTTAAACCTGGTTTCCCCCTGCCAGTTGTTTACCTTAAACCTGGTTTCCCCCTGCCAGCTGTTTACCTTAAACCTGGTTTCCCCCTGCCAGCTGTTTACCTTAAACCTGGTTTCCCCCTGCCAGTTGTTTACCTTAAACCTGGTTTCCCCCTGCCAGTTGTTTACCTTAAACCTGGTTTCCCCCTGCCAGTTGTTTACCTTAAACCTGGTTTCCCCCTGCCAGTTGTTTACCTTAAACCTGGTTTCCCCCTGCCAGTTGTTTACCTTAAACCTGGTTTCCCCCTGCCAGTTGTTTACCTTAAACCTGGTTTCCCCCTGCCAGTTGTTTACCTTAAACCTGGTTTCCCCCTGCCAGTTGTTTACCTTAAACCTGGTTTCCCCCTGCCAGTTGTTTACCTTAAACCTGGTTTCCCCCTGCCAGTTGTTTACCTTAAACCTGGTTTCCCCCTGCCAGTTGTTTACCTTAAACCTGGTTTCCCCCTGCCAGTTGTTTACCTTAAACCTGGTTTCCCCCTGCCAGTTGTTTACCTTAAACCTGGTTTCCCCCTGCCAGTTGTTTACCTTAAACCTGGTTTCCCCCTGCCAGTTGTTTACCTTAAACCTGGTTTCCCCCTGCCAGTTGTTTACCTTAAACCTGGTTTCCCCCTGCCAGTTGTTTACCTTAAACCTGGTTTCCCCCTGCCAGTTGTTTACCTTAAACCTGGTTTCCCCCTGCCAGTTGTTTACCTTAAACCTGGTTTCCCCCTGCCAGTTGTTTACCTTAAACCTGGTTTCCCCCTGCCAGCTGTTTACCTTAAACCTGGTTTCCCCCTGCCAGTTGTTTACCTTAAACCTGGTTTCCCCCTGCCAGTTGTTTACCTTAAACCTGGTTTCCCCCTGCCAGTTGTTTACCTTAAACCTGGTTTCCCCCTGCCAGTTGTTTACCTTAAACCTGGTTTCCCCCTGCCAGTTGTTTACCTTAAACCTGGTTTCCCCCTGCCAGTTGTTTACCTTAAACCTGGTTTCCCCCTGCCAGTTGTTTACCTTAAACCTGGTTTCCCCCTGCCAGTTGTTTACCTTAAACCTGGTTTCCCCCTGCCAGTTGTTTACCTTAAACCTGGTTTCCCCCTGCCAGTTGTTTACCTTAAACCTGGTTTCCCCCTGCCAGTTGTTTACCTTAAACCTGGTTTCCCCCTGCCAGTTGTTTACCTTAAACCTGGTTTCCCCCTGCCAGTTGTTTACCTTAAACCTGGTTTCCCCCTGCCAGTTGTTTACCTTAAACCTGGTTTCCCCCTGCCAGTTGTTTACCTTAAACCTGGTTTCCCCCTGCCAGCTGTTTACCTTAAACCTGGTTTCCCCCTGCCAGCT
The DNA here is from genome assembly GCA_944989445.1 of Ampullaceana balthica. Taxonomy (NCBI): domain Eukaryota; kingdom Metazoa; phylum Mollusca; class Gastropoda; family Lymnaeidae; genus Ampullaceana; species Ampullaceana balthica. The sequence continues at coordinate 308,504 of CALYLW010000261.1, read as the reverse complement.
GTTTACCTTAAACCTGGTTTCCCCCTGCCAGTTGTTTACCTTAAACCTGGTTTCCCCCTGCCAGTTGTTTACCTTAAACCTGGTTTCCCCCTGCCAGTTGTTTACCTTAAACCTGGTTTCCCCCTGCCAGTTGTTTACCTTAAACCTGGTTTCCCCCTGCCAGTTGTTTACCTTAAACCTGGTTTCCCCCTGCCAGTTGTTTACCTTAAACCTGGTTTCCCCCTGCCAGTTGTTTACCTTAAACCTGGTTTCCCCCTGCCAGTTGTTTACCTTAAACCTGGTTTCCCCCTGCCAGTTGTTTACCTTAAACCTGGTTTCCCCCTGCCAGTTGTTTACCTTAAACCTGGTTTCCCCCTGCCAGCACGGATGTTTTTCACTCTGATGGGAATGCCCAGGATGCATGATAGAGAAGCAGCATTGCGTAGAATTTGACCACCCTGTACAAAAAGTTTTATAAGGGATTTAATACTTGGACCATCATTTGAATAAAATTATTAAAAGTAGTATACTTTACTGACTGAACTGCTTAAATCATTTACTGTTACATCACTAATTCAGTAAATAAAAAATATATAGGTATTATAAAAAATTTTGTTAACTTCAACGAGGTTTGATTTAAATATATAAAATCATTTTATTATAAAATAAAACATTTGGCTACCCCTTCCAAAACACTTCCATCTATGATGAGGCGTCCATCTGCATCAAATTCTTGTTTTGGGCGGTCTTTTGGAATGGCCGCCATTAGCAATTTAAACTTAACCGTAACAGCTATAACAGATTTCAATTGAGCTGAGGAATATTAAAATTCCATTTAACAATTGTTTTCAATTAATATTACTAAAGTTAATGAAATTTTTAAAGACAAAAAACAAATCTATAATCATAATTTCATAGATATTATATAGTCATAGACAAACAAAAGCAATTAAATAAATAAATTGTAAGCGACCAAATCTTGTCTTATTAAGGACTTGTCTTATCTATACAGACGCTCCTTCTATGCAGAAGATAGTTGCGTCCACAGACCATGACAGATGATCTGTTTGGCAAGTGATGCAGCGTTCACAGGCCACGGCTTTGTGGGTTCCACGCATTACCCAGCCCCCTAACTACATGTAGTGTTAGGTACCCATTCAGAGCGGGGTGACTCAGGGACGCCCTAGGCCCGGGAACAAATCCTTTCCTTCACACGGATTCAAACCCGTGACCATCGGTACGACAGTCCAGTGCTCTGCCACTCGACCATCAATAAAGGTAATCTTGCAGATTTTACACGAATATTATTTCACAGCGAAATTTAATTTTCTTGTGAGAACTTCCGTTTTTAATTTATTATATGCATTATTATATGTTGTTTTTCAGATATTACATCGCTAATGTGTGAATCTTTTTTCGGCTCTCAACAGTAAATAGTCTGATCGTGATGCAACCATTTTGTTTATGTATTACTCTACTTGCCGGATTGTCCCAATAAGATACCAAATGGAAATTTCTCACATACAAACAAACCAAATAAGAATCAAACATATACCAACGAAATAAAAAATGAAATTGTCTTTAAAATATTTATTTATCTTCTGAGAACATTAAAATAGATGAAAAATACTTTTTAAAAAACATTTTCAGTCAGTAAATTTATTTTAGTTTTAGCATGGGTTGAGTCAAGTAAAAAAAATATGGCATGCAGTTTGCTAGATAAATAAAATGGATGCATTGTGACCAAAATATGTATCATAATAATTATATAGAGCCGAAAAAATGCCTAAGAAATTAAAAAGACTCATAAATAAAATAAATTAGCAATAAAATTTAATTTAGAGATTAAATATTAAAAGTTTAAAGAATGAAATGAAAATGAATGTAAATAGAGTAAAAGAGTGGTGAAGGGTAGTAGTAGACCTTGACCTTAGTCTTAGTAGTAGCAAATCACCCTTTCTCCGTAAATTATAAAGAGCCCACAATCAATGCTCTGACTAACTGTATTGACTGTATGGTTCATACGGAATAATAAGGACAATAAGAATGATGAGTTAACGGTTGTTTTTGTTAAATCTCAACAAAAATGAAAGTATTAAGACAATTAAGTATAAGTTTAATAAGTATACTTCTCACTCTCACCCCAACCATCACCGGCCGCAAATGAATACAAAACTATATCACTGAATGAGATCGCTTGCTTTCGTTACTTTTATTTTCAGTTATTGATCATAAAAGATAACAATTTTGTTGACTATTTGCTTAATTTACACTAACCGTAGCTTTAGGTTTATTCCACGCGTTGAAATGCCGCGTTGAATGTATAGTCGCTCGTCGCTCTTTTGGGAAGAGAAAACAGATAAATATTATGATACAACGTCCAAAGACCAATACATCAATATTGGTATTGCAAGGTAACCGAATAATAATGCGAACGTACACTATTTACACTGATTTTTTATAATTTTAAATTGAGTTTTAATTCCCTATTTTCTATTTAGTTATCAATTATATATTTTATTTAAATTTTTAAATGTATGAAAGTAAATTTCATTGATGTATTCAATACAAAAATCATACTAAATCCACTATAAGTATAAGTATGTCCAACGCTTTAACGTTTTTTATCCTTACAAACATATATATTGAGGTAAATAGTAAAACCAGCTTGTTGATATTTCTATTATTTTGAAATCACTGAATCACTGCTCTCAAATTTTAAAAAGTTCTTTTTTTATATTTAGAATCAAATTATTACCACATCTCCAGCAAATTCGCAATGTCGAATTGTTGCCACGGACACAGTCACGGAGGAGGATCAGGAGGACATGAACATAGTCATGGGCCTTCAGATGCAAGTGATGCTGAAAATTTTAGAGGACAAGAATTCAATTTGTATTTGAAAATAGAAATGGACAGTTTAACATGTTTAAATGAATCTGAAGAGGGCTCTGGCAAGAAAGTTTTTCGTGCATATGAAGATAGACTTGATAGGTCAAAGGTATGGAAATTAAGATTATTAATATTATTAAGAAGTGGCTATTCGGACCCAGGTCCCTGTCCCTTGCCTTAATCATTAATCTTAAGTCAAGTATTAGGTGTAAGAAGTCACTTAAGACTCAAATAGCTGTTCAGTCCCGATAGTCAGGGTACACCCCATCTAAAAAATTCATCGGAATTCGGGCGTGGAATGGGTTGCCTGAAGAAACCAGGAAAACCAACACTTTATCAACATTTAAAACTCTAGTAAGAATGCAGGACTAAACGCCAACCATAGATAAACGTAGGACGCAATAATCTTCTGTATAGAAGGGGCCTCTGAAACAGATAAGATAAGATAAAAAATGAGCTGATATGTAGGTCAAAAAGTGCTATTCCAATGCTAAGACTTAACATTAGTCCTCAAATAATCTATCTCCGTCTTCAAAACACATGACACATGATTACTGAATTTTTCAGGCAGCGTTGCCAGAAAATATGAATAATAATCGGTTATAAATTTAAAAAGCATGACTATTTATAAGCAGTTCTGGTCACAACGTAAGGTGTAGGATTGTAGCACTGGAGGTATAGGGTTCGAATCTCAACTTATTATTTTTTTCTTTTGTCTTTTCAAAACCACAGTTCAGTTAGGGTATTGACAAACATTTTGTTTCCTTCTTTTAGGTTTAAGTTTCTTTATGTGTTATACTTTTATATTTTTTACGTGCACTATTTTCAAAATGCTGGCTCTTACTGTTAAGTCTTAATATATAATATAAATTAAATATAGATTTTTGATAATCTGTCCTTTTATTTTTTACTTTTGCTATGTTTCTTATTTTACATTAAATAAACAAATTGATTTGATGTTCATAATCTTCTATACATTTAAATCTATATATATATATTATTTTTTTTAACTTTATCATAACCCCTTGCTAAAAAATCTGCCCTACAATCTACAAATATGAAAATGACCCCCGCTCCCTCAAAAAAAATAATTCTGCGTAACTATATCTAGGTCATTCTCCACATCATCCTGTATTTTGATTAGAGACATTTTTTTTGGACCTCCCATTCCTGTACAGATCCTCTCAGTACTGGTAATAACACAGGGGACATTACTTTTTTTTAAAAATTTAATGAAAACATAATTTTTATATTTGCATAAAAAACGATGTTAAAAATTTATTTAATTTAGGGTTATTCAGTGCAATTTTGTATTACCTTTTGAATGTAAAGTCACGTTACCAGTACTTAAATCTCCCTTTTCACCAATGTCTCAAAAATCCTGGCCCCCTCTATGGATGAAGTCATTTATAGATTGACCATGACTACGGTATTTTAAAACCAACTCATAAAAATTTACTTTTGTTTTCAGTTTGTATCAAGTGATGTTGACGAGGAACTGTTATTTAATATTCCGTATGTACATCTTCAATTTTCACCAGCATTTAAAATTTTCTAGTGATATGCTTATTTTAAAAATAAAAATAGGACATCCTCAGGGAAATTGCTTAAGTCTCAAATACTCTACAATTGTGTAGGACCCAATAATCTTCTGTAAAGAAGGAGCGTCTGTAACAGATAAGATTTCTTGAATGTCAAATAGGATCAATAACTTTTTAATACTATATGAAAATAGCTTTCAAAATCTATTTCACGGTTCAAGAGCATAAGGCAAAAAATGTTTTTTGCTACATGATTTCAGCTCTTTGATTATTTTCCTGTCCTGTGACGCATTAATAATTTTAAAAATTAATAATCAGTTAAAACCTTTGCATAGTTCGATATTTTTTGTTCTGTTAACCTCTTAGTTACAAAGATTATTGAGAGTTACATTTCTTTTATAAACACATTATTAAACCCAGGAATTAAAATTATGAGATCAACTTTCAGATTTCAAGGAACAGTGAAACTGAAAGGGTTGATTATCATTGGAGGAGAGAGAGAAACACATCCAAACAAAATGCGACTGTTTAAAAATAGGCCAAACATGTCTTTTGACGATTCCCGTGCAAAGGCTGATCAAGAAATAGATGTTCATGTTGATCAGGATGGCTTTATTGAATATAAACCAATGTAGGTCACCATCTTAATCAATTTTAATTTGTTTTTTATAGAATGTGTATTGAATATAAAACAATGTAGGTAACAATCCTAATCACTTTCAATATGTATATTTTTTGGTTTAGTTAAATGTCAAAGAAAACAAAGGGAGACTATTTTTAAACAGATATTTTTCTGTAGGTTAGATATAAATTGATTACTAGGTAGCAGTGTATTTCAACTAAAATAATGTAAGTCTGGTTTAGATTGGGTCATGTGATTGATGGCTGATTGGGTCATGTGGTTTATGGCTGATTGGGTCATGTGATTGATGGCTGATTGGGTCATGTGATTGATGGCTGATTGGGTCATGTGATTGATGGCTGATTGGGTCATGTGATTGATGGCTGATTGGGTCATGTGATTGATGGCTGATTGGGTCATGTGATTGATGGCTGATTGGGTCATGTGATTGATGGCTGATTGGGTCATCTGATTGATGGCTGATTGGGTCATCTGATTGATGGCTGATTGGGTCATGTGATTGATGGCTGATTGGGTCATGTGATTGATGGCTGATTGGGTCATGTGATTGATGGCTGATTGTGTCATGTGATTCATGGCTGATTGGGTCATGTGATTCATGGCTGATTGGGTCATGTGATTCATGGCTGATTGGGTCATGTGATTGATGGCTGATTGGGTCATGTGATTGATGGCTGACAGTTAATGTTATTGCCTGAAACTTTCATTTACTTTAGTTTTTTGTTATTGTATGTAACATTGTGTTTAGTTTTTTGTTATTGTATGTAACATTGCCTTTAGTTTTTTGTTATTGTATGTAACATTGCCTTTAGTTTTTTTGTTATTGTATGTAACATTGCGTTTAGTTTTTTGTTATTGTATGTAACATTGCGTTTGGTATTTTGTTATTGTATGTAACATTGCCTTTAGTTTTTTGTTATTGTATGTAACATTGCCTTTAGTTTTTTTGTTATTGTATGTAACATTGCGTTTAGTTTTTTGTTATTGTATGTAACATTGCGTTTAGTTTTTTGTTATTGTATGTAACATTGCGTTTGGTATTTTGTTATTGTATGTAACATTGCCTTTAGTTTTTTGTTATTGTATGTAACATTGCCTTTAGTTTTTTTGTTATTGTATGTAACATTGCGTTTAGTTTTTTGTTATTGTATGTAACATTGCGTTTAGTTTTGATCAGCAAATGTGAGTGATAAAAAGAAAACTCATAAAAATATCAAATTTTCATCTACCTTTGTTTTAACCATTTCTCATAAAGACAAATTTGAGATATATTTACTTCCAGAGAAATGAAATGTCTTCTTCAAATGAACTATTACATGTTTACTCTGCTGCTGTTTCCCTTGTGTTTACTATTGTTTCCCCTGTGTTTACTGTTGTTTCCCTTGTGTTTACTGTTGTTTCCCTTGTGTTTACTGTTGTTTCCCCTGTGTTTACTGTTGTTTCCCCTGTGTTTACTATTGTTTCCCTTGTGTTTACTATTGTTTCCCCTGTGTTTACTGTTGTTTCCCTTGTGTTTACTGTTGTTTCCCTTGTGTTTACTGTTGTTTCCCCTGTGTTTACTGTTGTTTCCCCTGTGTTTACTATTGTTTCCCTTGTGTTTACTATTGTTTCCCCTGTGTTTACTGTTGTTTCCCCTGTGTTTACTGCTGTTTCCCTTGTGTTTACTATTGTTTCCCCTGTGTTTACTGTTGTTTCCCTTGTGTTTACTGTTGTTTCCCTTGTGTTTACTGTTGTTTCCCCTGTGTTTACTGCTGTTTCCCTTGTGTTTACTATTGTTTCCCCTGTGTTTACTATTGTTTCCCCTGTGTTTACTATTGTTTCCCCTGTGTTTACTATTGTTTCCCTTGTGTTTACTGTTGTTTCCCCTGTGTTTACTATTGTTTCCCCTGTGTTTACTATTGTTTCCCCTGTGTTTACTGTTGTTTCCCTTGTGTTTACTGTTGTTTCCCTTGTGTTTACTATTGTTTCCCTTGTGTTTACTGTTGTTTCCCTTGTGTTTACTGTTGTTTCCCTTGTGTTTACTGTTGTTTCCCTTGTGTTTACTGTTGTTTCCCTTGTGTTTACTATTGTTTCCCTTGTGTTTACTGTTGTTTCCCTTGTGTTTACTATTGTTTCCCTTGTGTTTACTGTTGTTTCCCTTGTGTTTATTATTGTTTTCCCTGTGTTTACTGTTGTTTCCCTTGTGTTTACTGTTTCTCAACAGAGTTGCTAGATTCAGTGATGTTCATCACCTTTCCATTCATTTCCCAAGTAACCACGGTAACGCAGACAACACAGAAGTCTTTTACATTGGGCTGAAGGGAGATTACATGGAGGTAATTTAACATCTGGTACCAGTGACAGTTCTATCAAACTTAATTTGAGTGTTTTCAATAAAAGGTTTAAGAACCATTTAAAATTAATGTCACGGGGAGTGGGGAATGTCATGTAAATCAAATGGTGTCATTAAGTTTTGGACAAAGTTTGAATTTAGTCAAATTTAAAGGTGGCTTTATTTAAATAAAGTTATTTGTTTGGATATTTAACATTCTAGCAGCTGGCACACATTTTATTAGACATTTTAATAATTTTAGAATCCTTCCATTTAAAATGCTTTTCTTTTTCTAAGGTAGCTTTTAGTCATTCCTCCAAGCTAAGCTAATAATTAATGGATCCATGTATATCTAAATAATCATGTGTTTAATACAACTTTATTTTAATGATATATGCATATTGTTTAAAGCAATTGTTACATTTTCGTATACTCTCGTAGTCACTCTACTTTATGTTTGTTATACTTATGTACTTCACTATTGTGACACTGCTTCATATTTGTTATACTTTAATACTTGTAATGTTATGTGTTATAGGCCCACCGAAATGAAGTGGTCATTGCAGCTTACGAGGCAAGGGCAAACCCAGCAGATCATAAGACAAGTTCACTCAACCAAGTCAACCACTATGTGTCATAGCAACTGGTTTGTTAGAGTTACGTGTATTATAACAACTTGGATTTGCTTGATTATATTGTTTGGAAAAGATGAAGTTCACTGAATGGTAGATTTAGAAAATTGCAAACAATTTGTTGTCAAATGAATGACACATTTTATTAAAGACTTATGCAAAATAAATTCTAATTTTTGATTCATCTTGGAAAAATGTTCTTTAGATAGAGCATGGACATCAAGACTTTTTAGGTAGTGTACAAAAAGTTCATAGATTATCTCCCTTAAGTCATTAAAAAACCTGGAAAACTTATAACCAAAGGAGTTAAATGTGTTGTTTTTTTTAGGGCTGCGGAAATTAACGATTAATTAATGGATTAATCGTTAAAAATTTTCATAGCTTAAAATTAATTTGATCGCTTAAAATTTAAGAAAATATTTCTTTTTTTTTCCCATTTATTAATAATTATATTTTTTGTTACTTACATATTTTTCCCTCGTATTATTATTATTTATTTAGACGTGCATACGTAAACGAAAAGGTTTTTCTTCCTTATTTCTTGCATAGCAAAACAAATGTGCTGTGTTACATCACAAAATTTGGGAGCCATGGAATCTTTAAGCAAAAACTTTTTTTCATAATTTTTTTTTAATTCATTGATGAAATAGCGTGTTGTGTATATATCTGATTCTGTTCATAAAATGTTGAAATTAAAATTGTTATGAATAATTAAAACTGAGTTTTAGAATTTTAATTTTCTATCAAACATTTGAAAGTTGTATTTAAATTTAGGTATATTAAATTTCTTCTCAAGAGATTAACTGAAGAAATTGATACATCTTGCAACAATTAATATAACATTTTACAACCAAATATACAATAAATACATGCCAACAGATCTAGGCTTACAGTAACAACACAATTGAAATCATAACTGGCAGTGACGTAATAACTAACTGGCAGTGTTATAATAACTAACTGGCAGTGTTATAATAACTAACTGGCAGTGCCATAATGACTGGCAGTGCCATAATAACTGGTGAACAGAATTCTGAAATTCTTTTGGTCTGTTCAAAATCATCTTCTGTCCAAAGTGTGAGGTGGGTAGGCTATCTAAGTTTAGAAACTCAGCATGGATCTGTTGAATCCATTCATGGATAGGACCACAGCATTCATTGAATTACTATTTGGAGGAGTAAACCATGACTGGAAATCAATTTTGTTCATTATTGTTATAACACTAAATATTGGCAATAATTTATATCTTTAAAGAACATTACTTTGTACTTTCTTCTTATAAAAAAATGGCTTAAAGTAGGTGATAAACTTGATAGAGATGGAATAAATGTATTTATTTGATCGATTTCTAATAGAATCCTGTATTAACTGACAAATATCAAGTGACACAGCTATCCAATTTACCGTCTACGTCAAATAATAGGAACTCAAGCTATTTACCTTTACAAAAGACGCTAAGTATAAAGAAAATTGAAAATAAAAAAAAATTATATAAAGATTTGACCTATCAAAATTGAACATTGCCTTCTACTTCTAGCCAAATGTAAAATTCAAGCATAAGATTAGGGAAATTTGTATAGTTGAAAATTAGGCAGCCTAATATAAGGTATGCAGTCAAATCATCAAATCTCTGGTAATTAAATGATGAAAAATATGTAAATGGTGCTTTAAAGAAAGCTCCCTTATTTGTTACCGGGATTTTCTTTCTTCTTTCGTGCCAATTTTTGGGAGACTTCAATACAGTTCATAGGCTCAAGGGATAACACGCGGATATACACATGTACCTTGCACAATCTACTTCCTTATGCATAGGGAAGTTTAACGTAAAAATCTGGTTAAAACAACTTAGTTAGACGCGTCTCTCTTATCTGGTCATATATGTCATGAAATGACTGGCATATATGACGATGTCATGAAATGACATTTACAGGTGAGCATGTTATGAAATGACAGTCACAGCTGCCTCATGACGTCCCACTCACCTCCTAACGCCCCACTCACCTCCTAACGTCCCACTCACCTCCTAACGCCCCACTCACCTCCTAACGTCCCACTCATCTCCTAAAGTCCCACTCACCTCCTAACGTCCCACTCACCTCCTAACGCCCCACTCACCTCCTAACGCCCCACTCACCTCCTAACGTCCCACTCATCTCCTAACGCCCCACTCACCTCCTAACGTCCCACTCACCTCCTAACGTCCCACTCACCCCCTAACGCCCCACTCACCCCCTAACGCCCCACTCATCCCCTAACGTCCCACTCACCTCCTAACGTCCCACTCACCTCCTAACGTCCCACTCACCTCCTAATGCCCCACTCACCTCCTAACGTCCCACTCACCTCCTAACGCCCCACTCACCTCCTAACGTCCCACTCACCTCCTAACGTCCCACTCACCTCCTAACGTCCCACTCACCTCCTAACGTCCCACTCACCTCCTAACGCCCCACTCACCTCCTAACGTCCCACTCACCTCCTAACGTCCCACTCACCTCCTAACGTCCCACTCATCTCCTAATGCCCCACTCACCTCCTAACGTCCCACTCACCTCCTAACGCCCCACTCACCTCCTAACGTCCCACTCACCTCCTAACGTCCCACTCACCCCTTAACGCCCCACTCACCTCCTAACGTCCCACTCACCTCCTAACGCCCCACTCATCTCCTAACGTCCCACTCACCTCCTAACGTCCCACTCACCCCCTAACGCCCCACTCACCTCCTAACGTCCCACTCACCTCCTAACGCCCCACTCATCTCCTAACGTCCCACTCACCTCCTAACGCCCCACTCATCTCCTAACGCCCCACTCACCTCCTAACGTCCCACTCACCTCCTAACGCCCCACTCACCTCCTAACGTCCCACTCACCTCCTAACGTCCCACTCACCCCCTAACGCCCCACTCACCTCCTAACGTCCCACTCACCTCCTAACGTCCCACTCACCCCCTAACGTCCCACTCACCCCCTAACGCCCCACTCACCTCCTAACGTCCCACTCACCTCCTAACGTCCCACTTACCTCCTAACGTCCCACTCACCTCCTAACGTCCCACTCACCTCCTAACGTCCCACTCACCTCCTAACGTCCCACTCACCTCCTAACGTCCCACTCACCTCCTAACGTCCCACTCACCCCCTAACGTCCCACTCACCCCCTAACGTCCCACTCACCCCATAACGCCCCACTCACCTCCTAACGTCCCACTCACCTCCTAACGTCCCACTCACCTCCTAACGTCCCACTCACCTCCTAACGTCCCACTCACCTCCTAACGTCCCACTCACCTCCTGACATTTTCATTTAGCTGGTATCTAACAACTACAGAAAGATCATGGACAAATGCTTGTCTTGTTTTATCATTAGTCATTAGCTCCCCAGGGCAATAGTTGAAGAGGGGAAATAATCTTTCCTCGATAGAGAGGCGGGACTACCTCCCCTAGGATGCATGTCCAGATGGCAAAATGTTCCCAGACGAAATCAATACTTGTTTTTTTCCTTATAAGGAAGACGTAACTATACTCACGACACGAGTGCCAGACTTTTCAACTGGTTCCCCTCTTTTATTGTGTCACATTCTAAAGTCGTGGCAGAATTACGACATCACATCTATTCCTCTCTGGTGTGTGCACGGAGTATCAGCAATATTTGGAGTCTGTACAACTAACTGTAGTGTGACGTCACGTTTTCTATACTTGTGTCTCGTTTATAAGTGAACTCACTGTACAACTAGCTGTAGTGTGACGTCACGTACTATTCATTTCAAGTTGACATTGACTTGTCAATGTATACTTGAGTACCCGGAACTGTGAGATAGAAGACTGCTGCTCTGTCAGCACTGACCACCTACTGAAACACTGACCACCTACTGTCAGCACTGACCACCTACTGTCAACACTGACCACCTACTGTCAGCACTGACCACCTACTGTCAACACTGACCACCTACTGTCAGCACTGACCACCTACTGTCAACACTGACCACCTACTGTCAACACTGACCACCTACTGTCAACACTGACCACCTACTGTCAACACTGACCACCTACTGTCAACACTGACCACCTACTGTCAACACTGACCACCTACTGTCAACACTGACCACCTACTGTCAACACTGACCACCTACTGACAACACTGACCACCTACTGTCAACACTGACCACCTACTGTCAACACTGACCATGTCTGATGATGATATTGCCGCCTTGGTCATAGACAACGGCTCGGGTATGTGCAAGGCGGGTTTCGCAGGAGATGACGCCCCGAGGGCCGTGTTTCCCTCCATCGTGGGACGCCCACGACACCAGGTACGGTAACTCCAGCTAGAAACTCTTGTCTCCCTTTGTGTTGTTCTTTCAACTCACGATTCTGTCAGCTGACTTGCACTTGTGTCAGGGTGGACAAACTGTCACAGAGGTCAGTGTGACAAACTGTCACAGAGGCCAATGCGACGATGTTCGGCTGTCAGTTGATGTCTGTTATCCCCATTTCAAGCAAGGACCTATTGCATTAAGGGGGGCGGCCCGCATCGGGGAGGGGTGCCTTATTATTTCGATTCGAACGGGTGGGACAGTCACCCTGCCCAAGCCGGCCTATATTAGTTACAGGAAAGTCACCCTGCCCAAGCCGGCCTATATTAGTTACAGGAAAGTCACCCTGCCCAAGCCGGCCTATATTAGTTACAGGAAAGTCACCCTGCCCAAGCCGGCCTATATTAGTTACAGGAAAGTCACCCTGCCCAAGCCGGCCTGTATTAGTTACAGGAAAGGTACCCTGCCCAAGCCGGCCTATATTAGTTACAGGAAAGTCACCCTGTCCAAGCCGGCCTATATTAGTTACAGGAAAGTCACCCTGTCCAAGCCGGCCTATATTAGTTACAGGAAAGTCACCCTGCCCAAGCCGGCCTATATTAGTTACAGGAAAGTCACCCTGCCCAAGCCGGCCTGTATTAGTTACAGGAAAGGTACCCTGCCCAAGCCGGCCTATATTAGTTACAGGAAAGTCACCCTGTCCAAGCCGGCCTATATTAGTTACAGGAAAGTCACCCTGTCCAAGCCGGCCTATATTAGTTACAGGAAAGTCACCCTGCCCAAGCCGGCCTGTATTAGTTACGCCATGGCACCCCAAATAAAGATTTTGTTTTTCTTGGTTAATGTGCCACATATCTTGCAATTTGCCGGACATCATTGCGTCTGTGTCCGAATAATTCCTAAAGGGAGTACAATAAAATCTGACAACCTCCTGCAACATCTGAACATCTCAGCGTAATGAACATATAGCCCTAGCCTATGACCTCTGACCTCACGACTTTTTGCCTTTTACTGCTACCATAAAAAATCCTAGAAAATGATATCTGGAGAATTCGTACAAACCAAGAGCTATACCATCTGTACAAAGACCCTCCCATCGTCACACGTTTTAAAGAAGGAAGACTACGCTGGGCAGGACATGTTGAAAGGATGCCAGAGTGTAGAGCACCAAAAATTATTTACAGGCAGAAACCAGGGTAGACGACTACTGGTCGCCCAAGTCTGAGGTGGATCGATGATGTGGAAACGGGCCTTCAACAGCTGGGGGCTTGGGCATGGAGAAGGAAAGCCATCGATCGATCCGAATGGAAGGATGTGGTCGAGCAGGCCAGGGCCCTACATGGGCTGTAGCGCCACTGAGGATGACATCAAAAATTCACATCACAATCATATGTTTTTAAATCCCTTATATTAACTTCACCGGCGTCTCTCTCTGTCTCTCTCTCTGTCTGTCTTGGGCGGGTGGAAAAACAAAAGTCAAAAATGACCCACTTCCCGTGATCCGATCAAGCTGAAATTTGGCACACGGACCCGTCTCACCTAACAATGCATCGTATCAAAATTTTAGATCGATCGAACATACCGTAATTAAATTAATGCATTTTTAGTTTATCCTTATATGAGGTATGTAATTCAAATTCACGGTTTGTTATTGTTTTTTTGCCACGTGAAAGTTTGAGCTGACGCATTGAGGCGACCCAACGAAGCGACGGGGTGCTTTTGTTTACATTTTACGTGTCACGCTGAGCTCGGTCAAGCGAATCGGTGACCAGACTTGTCGTTTGTCGTCGGGCGGAAAAACAAAAGTCAAAAATGACCCACTTCCCTTGATGTCATCGAGCTGAAATTTGGCACATACACTCGTGTCTCCTAACAATGCATCGTATCAATATTTCAGATCAATCGAACGTACCGTAATTAAATTAATGCATTTTTAGTTTATCTCAATATAACATATGTAATTTAAATTCACGGTTTGTTATTGTTTTTCTTTAACGTGCCATTTGATTTCACGCGTTGACGCCACACGTCCATGTCCACATCCCATCCCGTCCCTTCCCCCGGTTTTAAAGCCAGAGGATATCACTCGGTGTCAGTCTGTAAATGTTTGTCGCGTTTAAACATAATCAATACTTTAATTTATGTCTCATATATAAGGGATTTATAGTCAAAAACTTTGTTTTTACGGGTTTGTTTTATATTATCATTGTGAGATCTCGTACGTGCTGGCGAGAGAGTAACTCTTGTATTACTAAGTTTTGAAATAGTGCTGACAGAGAGAACCAGAATGTCATAGCAGGACGCTGAGACATGTCATGTGTCATGGGGCTGACGGCTGATGTCATGGTGTGAGGTTGTCATGAGTTATTACATTCAGACTCCCCCCCCCTTTCAATTGTGAGGTTATTCTGTAACACAAAACGCTGCTTTCGATAGATGACGTCATGAATGTTTTGTTTGGTAGAAATGCAGAAACTAATTTTTAAAAAACTATTTTTAGCGCGGGGATTTCGATTTTCATGGAATTCCATGCACGGTATGACGGTATGCATGTGCATGACACGAACCATTATCAAAGACTCTGCTATTGACACTACTTGGTATATTACTTCCTCGTGTTGCAGTGTCACGTGTATATAGCCATTCAGGATTTACTGTAACACCGGCTCAACAATGGACATGTTTTCAAAAGACCGTGTTTTGATTTACCTCCCCTATTTACTCTTGTATTCATATCAGCACATATTGTATTTATAACTTGTGGAATTTTGTTAGTATCAGTGTTCAAAGGCGCAATAAGAAGGGACATAATTCACTTCCTAGTCAATTGTCATGACTTTCAAAGTCAAAGTATTCACAGGTTGGGAGTGTGTGTGTGTAGATTCATTAGGGGAGGGGTAAAAAAAAATTTCATTGAAGTCTTTGCGCTTTTGCCAGACATAGGGGCTCTTGTAGTCTTGGCGTTAAGAGGATGGCGAAGGACATTCCGCCCTGGTCGGCACTTTTTTTTAATGGCAAATTGGCATTTTATCCTACGGTCACGTGTACCACAGCCATTCAAGAGTTGTACATAACTCCCGACTGTGGAGACATGTTCCTCATATAAACATAGTATGGCCATTCAGTGGCAAAGTTTGTATGTTGTTGTTGTTTGTAACCTTGAGCAGCTCTCAACACATAACATGCCCATATAAGGACATCTCCCATACACAGACCCTCGTTGTGTCCTCGGGTTAGGGATGTAAAACGTTTGAGACGTTCCTCGTGGCCGACAGCCGACAGTCTCATGTTTCTCTCTAATACAACACATTGTGTCACATGTGTGTGTCCTCTTTGTTGCTTACAAATGTTGTACTTTATAATGTACTTACACGTTGTTGTATCCTATGTTGGACTTGAAACATGCTGTGCTGTATTTTGTTTAAAAGCGAGTTTCTGACGTCAAGTTGAAATCACCAAAATACAATCAGAGATAACGTTCGATGACGTAATTCCTTTCATAAACTCTGCCAACCATCTTAGGGACCGTCCATAAATTACGTCACGCACCTAGGGGGGGAGGGGTTCCCAACATTTGTGACGAGGGTGGAGGGGGAGTTTAAGAATTGTGACAGCATGTTGTCAATCCTTAGTGAAAGACGCCTGAGATGGCTAGGAGATGTAAAAAGAATAAGCCCTGGCCGCATCCCCAAGGACCTCCTATATGGAGAACTGGCATCGGGAAAAAGGAAGACAGGTCGCCCACGTCTGCGATTTAAAGATGTCTGCCAGAGAGACATGAAAGCGGCCAGAATAAACACAAGCGACTGGGAATGCAAAGCAGAAGACCCATCTACGTCGCTCACAGTTGTAAAAGAGGGCGTCATAGTAGCCGAGGAGCGAAGGATGGAGGGGGCTACAGAAGAGCTAGAAGAAAGGCCAAAACATTGGGAAGCACAGAACTCTTATCTTATCTTATCTATACAGACGCTCCTTCTATGCAGAAGATAGTTGCGTCCACAGACCATGACAGATGAACTCGTGTGTAAAAGCTGTGGTAAAGACTGTCACTCAAGGATAGGACTGCTCAGCCACACGAGGAAATGCAACCCAACCCAACGGTGATGCACCATCGTCTTTCGAGACCGAAGGTTGCCGATATATATATATTATATATATATATAATTATATATATTTTTTTTAAATATTTTTTTTGAGTGTATTTTTAAATTCCATTAACATCTATTAGTCCAGGGCCGATTTGTCTCGGGCCGTTTTGGCCACGGCCGTTTTAGTTTTGGCCACGGCCGTTTTGACCCGGGCCGTTTTGGCCACGGCCGTTTTGACCAGGGCCGTTTTGACAGGGGAAATTTTGTCGGTGAATCGAGTTACCACTCATCAATGGGACGTATGACGTAATCGTGTACAATGTTACCGTCCATTGATTCACTTGTGTACAAAATAACCTTCCACTGGACCTGGTATAACTATGACGGGATTGCCTCCCATGCTCCTATGTTTTTATTTTGCAAGACACATTCATAACAACTAGTCACGGGGTGGGGAGGGGGAGGGGGAGGATGAGCTGTGACAAATCAAAGGTGCGACTCTCCCACGAAGGTATGGCTATAACACGTGACTACACACCTGTCAGGTAAGAGGACAGGTACGCAGGTATGTTTGCTGGATTAATAGATTATCAACCCCCCCCCCATGAGATGTGCAGGGGGCGGGTGTATAGTGGTGTCCACGTGAACTCAATGGATGAAATGAAGTTAAAGATTCAAATTATTTCTTATATTATCTTACTATAAATTGCAGACGATCCTTCTACTTATATACAGAAGATTATTGCGTAAACGCTTACCCATGTTTTAGTCCAGTCTTGCATTCTTATTAGAGTTTTTAATGTCGAATGTAATTAATAGCTAACAATCCTATTTAAGTTGACTTCTACTTTGTGTAGTCACTTTTACATTTCCGTTGACTCTTTCCAGTTGATAAACTGAGATACTGAGAACCATTGTGTGGCCAGTTGACGGTCTGAGAACCATTGTGTTGCAGCGTTGGTGTCTAAACGCAATAGATCCCTCACCCGGGGTGTGTCAGCGTGTGCAGAATGTTCGCGTCACTGAAGCTATCGACTGGACGCACCTGTGTGTTTCTGTCATGTTCATGAATGGTAGTGTCAGGAGTTGAACCTTGAACTCTCCCCTATTGGGTGTGGGAAGGGCTTAATGCTGTGCAGTGTAGGACTTGGGTTACATCAATAAAAATCAAACACAAACGTATTGGTGGTTCGGATCTTTTGGTTACAGTCAACTCTGGTTGGCCTTGAACTTCAGTGAGGGGAGTGTTTTTACTGACATCCAAAAAATGGTGAATACTGGAGTCTGCGAAGGGTGTTTTTAATTTTAAATTGTTCCGCCATTCCTTCTAGACACTAATAAACAATTTCTGTTCGATTTCAAGCGAATGCTTAATTTGACCAGTGGTCACTCGGCGTGCAGGGGACCTTTTCCCTGGATCAGGCCCGTACCATGGGACAGTACTCGGATCGTCATTCATTCATCTTAGGCTACGTTTATAGAGGCGGCGGGTTTCGGGAAATCCCACGCGCGAGTCGACTCGCGCGAGGAATGTTTCTATTTTTGCTTTGCAGGTGTTCATAGAGGACGCGGGTGTCTCGAGGGGACAAATTTTCCGACCGGCGCGGGTAATTACCAGAACTAGTTGCTAGTTCTTGTTCCGCGTTGCCGCGCGGGACTGTGAATTCAAACAGATGGGCTTTGAATGTTTCTTCAGACTGTTAAATGTTCAATAATTCACCAACCATGAATTCGATTATGTCCATTCACAATATTAATTCCAGCATCTTGAATAAGTCATTTAGCTTTTGAGATATCATTTTTGCTTCCAGATAATTCAATAGAATTTCGACCAGATGAGTCACTGTCAGTAGAAAGCTTTATCTGAAAATGATTGTTTTTATCTATGTCTTTCATTCTGCTTAATACACAACCAATTGTTGTTCCTACTTCAGATGATTCCACACGAATGGTTTCAGACTCACTAGTACCATCTTTGTCTCTGCTATTATGGTCTTCATTCCTTTTATCATATATGTGATTGTCAATAGTGGCTACAGTGTTTCTATATATAGTTATAAATAGTTTCTATTTGTGCTCCATTCAACTTTATTATTTTTCTATCATTCATGTCTTGGTTTTCATTCTTTCTCCATGGCTGATCAAAATTTCTTATTCTGGAATCAAAACTATATCTGCCTCTCCATGATCTTCTGCTTTGATTATAATCTCTATATATGGAATTGTGATTATATCTGTCTCTCCATGATTGTCTACTTTCATCATAATCTCTATGTCTGGAATTATGATTATATTTTTCTCTCCATGCTTGTCTACCTTTGTTTTCAAAGTGATCTTGTCTTGATCTTTCTTCTGTTTTCTTTCTTAAAGTTAAAGGGCTGCCATTAGGTGACACCCTATTTGGTTGTCCTTTATTGTGGTAACACTGCTTTACCATATGTACTGGATTGTTACAGTACCAGCAAATAGTTTGTCTGTTGCCTTGGTTTGGCAAACTCTGGTTTCTCATACCTTGCCTTTTTTCTTGACTTTTAATTTGTATTGCGGCAAAAATATCTTGTCTTTTGTCCATTTCCAAAAATTGCAATTATCAAACTCTTCCCACCATGAATGGATACGACTTAAGTTAAACTCTTCACACCATGAATGGATACGACTTAAGTTAAACTCTTCACACCATGAATGGATACGACTTAAGTTAAACTCTTCCCACCATGAATGGATACGACTTAAGTTAAACTCTTCACACCATGAATGGATACGACTTAAGTTAAACTCTTCACACCATGAATGGATACGACTTAAGTTAAACTCTTCACACCATGAATGGATACGACTTAAGTTCCTTTATTTATAATTCACACTGACAAAGTTGTTAATAGTCCATAGCTTTTTTTAGTTCAAGGTTATGTTTACAAATATTTCCTGGAATCAACCACACCTGTGAGCTTGGTGACGTAGTTCACTGCGTGTCGTCTGGCTTTTCCCCGCTTTTACTATAAACACCAACCGCGCGAGTGATTAGGCGCGGTTTTCTGGTTACTCGCGACAACCCGCCTACCCGCCGCCTCTATAAACGTAGCCTTAGCCTTAGGGCCGAGGACAATGCGTGGAGCTGATCTCCGTGATGCTGGAATCAGTGTGTCAATGTGCTTCTAAACTCAATGGCCCCTGGCTAAGGTCAGCTTGTTCAATATGAAATGCAAAAGTTATACAAGCTTCAGAGATATGTCAGTCTCTGGGAGATTTAATGTTTAACTCACGAGTTCCACAAGGAACTGTGCTAGGGAACTGTGCTAGGTCCCTTACTCTTTTTAATTTATTTAAATGATTTACCCAACAACATCTCAACAGGAACAAAAGTTAGGTTATTTGCTGATGATTGTATAATCTATAGAACAATTAAATAGAACAAGATAGCAAAATCTTACAAATAGACTTAGATGACTTAATAATATGGGAAACTAACTGGAGTATGTCTTTCCACCCAGAAAAGTGTCAACTGTTAACAGTTACAATGAAAAAGAAATAAATTCAAAATATTTTATTCATGGAAAACAAATAATCCAAAATAAAGATGCAAAATATTTAGGAGTACTAATGAATGAGATACTATCATGGAATCCCCATGTCAATGAAGTTTTAAAAAATCAAACAAAACTTTAGGCTTATAATATTTTTTTTACAGTTGTAATAAGAAGATAAAATTATAATGCTACCTCACTTTGGTGAGACCTGTACTAGAAATGCATCTTCTGTATGGGACCCATCGACCAAACAAAACATTGATAAACTTGAACAAATTCAAAAAAGAGCTGCCAGATTCATTACTGGAGAATATTCAAAACTGACAAGAAAAAGACCATTAGTTAAATCATTAAACCTTGAAACACTAGAGCAGTGGTTCCCAAAGTGGTCCGTACGGATCACCAGGGGTCCCCGGTACCAGTCAGGTTCAAGGGGTCCGTGGAAAATTAAAATTGATTTGGTGGTCCCTGAACAACGGCAAGAGGTCCGCGAAAGGTTTAATATAAAATAAAAAATGGGGATCAATTTTTATTATTATTATTATGGAAATTAAAATAAATAATAAATAAAATACATGTAGTATCTGAATGCCTTTTCTACTAATCAATGACCATCTTAGGTGCTATCATTCATGGATACAATGTTGTTTTACCCAGAAAAGGTTGTAGAACTACGGTAATTTCCACAGCAATAACCAATCAACATACATTACTTGGTTTGTTGAAAAGTCTAGATTGATGTGTTGAATTCCTACAAGCAGGTCAGAAAAATACAAGTTTTTAATGTGGATCAACAAAGTTTGCAAGGTTGGGTTATCTTCGATGTGAGTGAGTTATATTTACCTAAATTGTATCCAATCATCAAATATTTTTTTCAATAGTGCTTTACTGTAGCATTCCATTGAAAAAGTTAATAATTAATAACAGTGGTTTGTTACAACACATAAGAGATTGAGTGAACCGAAGAAACAATACAGTGTTGTTGAATATTTGAAGTATGGCTAAATTTTTGAAACCAGATACGAAAGGTGAAAAGTTATTTGCTGAAAAAAATGATTTTTTGAAGTTAAAGCAATATCCCTTGACTTTTTGGCAAACTTAAATCAAACTGTACCAAATTTATTTTCAGTACATTGTGTCTTTCATGAACATCATTTATTCGCAAAAGATCTTAATGAAAGTTTCCATGGATCACTAGATTATGTCTATAGCAGTTATTAAAATCATAAGGAATGCCTTCAATCAGATATTATTTACTCAACATTGTTTGCAAAATGAATAAGGCTACAGTCGTATACTTATTTACATGGAAGTACGTTGGTTATCAACAAGTAAATATTGTAATCGATTTAATCCTCTCTTTGATTCAGTGTCGAATTCCTGGAAAACAAAGACAATGACGTGCAACACAATTAACTTTAAAAAACGACATCTCCTTTATGAATGAATTATTTACCCAACTTTAACAAAACTAATTTGAAACTACAACTACTACAAGGTAACAAATTAAATTTTAATCAAAACTAAAAGCGTCATGTCTGAGTTTGATGCAAACCTTTTTCTGTACAAACGAAACCTTGGGAAGATGAGAATGTTTTCACTTTCCAAATCTTTCAAAATAGAGATAAAGATTTGATGGCTTACTGTTAACACTTAACGGCTCTTCATGCAGACCTGAACCAAAGATTTGAAGACATTCTTCACTTGGATGTTCACGACTTATTGAAACAAGGAACCAAAGTTTGAACTAGGATAACACGAATTTTGGTTACAACAGATCCCAATTTTATATCCTAGGGGCCGTCCATAAAGTACGTCACGCTATTTTTGACCATTTTTAACTCCCCCCTCCCCCTGTCACAAATTGTCACACATCTCGGACCCCCCCCCCAAAGTACGTCACACTTTCGACCAAAAATGTTGTTTTTTATTAACAAAATAATCAAAATTTAATATAAAACAGCGTGACGTCACACATGGCCGGACCCCCCTCCCCCTTGTCACAAACTGTCACACCCTCTTACACCCCCTCCCCCCATCTGGAGCGTGACGTACTTTATGGACGGCCCCCTACATTCTGGGTTATTGTACAGAAATTGTTGATTGCTTGACCGGACCTGTTGATTGCTTTCCAGTCTTCCTATCTGATAGAACAAAGATTCAGTGCCGTTATGAACCTCATCATAAAAATAGAAACCGACTAGAAGTTGGTGCTCGTCGGGATTTGCGGTTGCTACTCACAAACATTGAGTCGGACATAAATACGCTCATAAAATCTCATCACGTTCATCCAAGTTATTAATTGTTTACAATTTTATTTTAAACAAAAGTTATAATTTCTATAAAAACTTCATTAAAATATTGCTTTTTTTTGGATTTGTAATTTATGTAATATGCATTTATGTAGTTTTTTTTTCAATTGGGGGTCCGTGGGCAAGTTTTGACTATAAAAGGGGTCCGTGGGTCGAAAAAGTTTGGGAACCATTGCACTAGAGGATAGAAGAACAAAGAGTAAAGTAGTAATAATGAATAAGGCAATTAATTCTAATTTAGAAATACAACACAAAGACAACTAAATACAACCGTCAGATTCAGACATAAGGATAAAAACACTTTTCTTATTCCGTATGCAAGAACAAACACATACAAATTCTCGTTCTTCCCGTCCGGAATTTGAGCGTGCAAAGGGTTGCCTGAAGAAACCAGGAAAATCCATACTTTATCAACATTTACAACTTTAATAAGAATGCCGGATTGGACACAAACCATGAATAAGCGTAGGACGTAATAATCTTTTGTATAAAAGGAGCGTCTGTAACAGATAAGATTTAGACCAAGTGGGTCAAGAGAATACTGTCTACGTGAGACACAGTAATCAGTAAACACAAGTAGTTTTGGACACGGTAAATAAAAGTAAACTGTACGTATCGTGGACATCTCCAACTATTTAGATTTGAGTTAAGTTGACCTTGACCTACTTGTTACATAATTTGATTACAACAGGATCTACACACACCAAATAGGGTGGGACTGAACTTTGAACTCACCTCAAAGTTTGACAGTAGAAAACAATAAACTCGTCCTGTCTGTCTACTAACACGTCATGACGTCATAGTCATGTATTGCTCAACAATGTCTAGATCAGTGCTTCTCAAACTTTTTAGTATGGCGGACAGGGAGCAATTTTGCCATTACACAGGACTAGTGAACTATTTTCCCTGTACTGACTTGGTAGCGAAGTGTAATTTATTTTATTTGTTTAATTGTAAGTGCTAATTGCCGAAAAAATTGACATATCCTATAGGGTTAGTATTAACGGTTGAAAATGAAGGATTATAATTATACTAGATGCGCCCCGCGGCGTAACATACGCCGCAGACTTGCTCATGGATAGTGCAAAGAAAGTGAGGAAAGAACGGTGACATGCTACAGCACGAAGAAATCAAAACAACGCGAGTAAACGTCGGTCGGTGGTCCACGACCGACGCATTGTTGGTCTCGAGACATTCGCATAGCGGTTTTCTACCTGCCGACCACCCTTCACCGCCCTAGCTTGTCAACCATAAACTGTGATTGGCCGACCCAACCATAAACTGTGATTGGCCGACCCAACCATAAACTGTGATTGGCCGACCCAACCATAAACTGTGATTGGCCGACCCAACCATAAACTGTGATTGGCCGACCCAACCATAAACTGTGATTGGCCGACTCAACCATAAACTGTGATTGGCCGACCCAACCATAAACAGTGATTGGCCGACCCAACCATAAACTGTGATTGGCCGACCCTAGCAAGGTCAGCCATGTTCGCAATAAAGGGGGAAAAGAACGGGCACAAACACACATTTTTAAAAAAAATGTTTTCGCTGGGGCTTGAACCCAGAACCTTCCCTGTGTAAGGCGGGCGTGATAACCACTACACCACGAATCTCATGTTATTCTGTGAAAGACCAACGCAAGTGAACACCCTTGTGCAAAGTACAAAAAATCGTGTGCAAAGTTGCACAGCATCCATTTTTGTGCAATATTTTACAAAATTTTCTGCGCGGTAATTCTAAACTGCTGCGCGGCGTCGGTCAGATATCTGCGCAGCCGCGCAACTTAAAGGGAACATTGGTGTAAACCCATCTACCATAAACCATGTTCACGCCACTACATGTGTGGCTCACTGGCAGTGTTAACATGTTGACGCCACTACATGTGTGGCTCACTGGCAGTGTTAACATGTTGACGCCACTACATGTGTGGCTCACTGGCAGTGTTAACATGTTGACGCCACTACATGTGTGGCTCACTGGCAGTGTTAACATGTTGACGCCACTACATGTGTGGCTCACTGGCAATGTTAACATGTTGACGCCACTACATGTGTGGCTCACTGGCAGTGTTAACATGTTGACGCCACTACATGTGTGGCTCACTGGCAGTGTTAACATGTTCACGCCACTACATGTGTGGCTCACTGGCAATGTTAACATGTTGACAAAGTCATAGACCAACATCCTCATAGACTCATAGGCAAAACTCAGTTTTTGAGTCAAGTGAATGTCACGGACAGGATCTGTCTTTGATATTTGACTACCAATTGCTTGACCGGACCTGAAATATTCGCAACGACATCATTTCAAAGTGAATCTACAGTGGTCTAACAATATGGCTCTACAGTGGTCTAACAATATGGCTCTACGGTGGTCTAACAATATGGCTCTACAGTGGTCTCACAATCTGGCTCTACAGTGGTCCAACAATATGGCTCTACAGTGGTCTAACAATCTGGCTCTACAGTGGTCTAACAATCTGGCTCTACAGGTGTCTAACAATCTGGCTCTACAGTGGTCCAACAATATGGCTCTACAGTGGTCTAACAATCTGGCTCTACAGGTGTCTAACAATCTGGCTCTACAGTGACGCAGGGTTGCCAGATTGTAATTTGGGTAAAAGGCCAAACTGACAGCCAAAAAAAGGTCAAAAAAGGCCAAACTTATGTTACATGAAAAATGTCAACAAAAATGACGTCACGCACCTAGGGGGCGGGAGGGGGTCACAGATTTGTGGCGATGTATGACGAGGGGGAGAGTGCTTTTAAGAACTGTGACGTCATATTGGAAAGGGTCTAGCTCTTGATTACGTGTGACGAGGGGTGGGGGGGGGGTGAAAATATATTGAAAAATCTGTAAAAATCGCGTGACGTCATTTATGGACGGCTCATAACGGCTGAAAATTAGTTAACTATTTAAAATGAAGGTAGAACCAGGAGAAAAAGGATAATAAATGTGTAAATGCCAATGTTCGTATCGTATGTATGATTGTACTCACAAAATAAATAGACTATGATTATAACATAAAAATTTGAAAGAAAAGCTTCAGGTCATCCGTTTCCTCTAGACTGCTATTTGCAGTATTATTATAAACCTTATCAGATGTCAAGTCATCAACTATTCTTGGTGACATGACAAAGTCCTTACTGCATTTATTTGTAAACAAAAGCTCAGCCTTGTCTCTAAAAATAGCGTCTAAAAGTGTGAGCTGCATTCTATATCTGGCTTTGTCTTAATAGGCCTCTTCATTAAACTTTTTAAAATACACGTAAGCTATTCAAAAAAAAGAAAAAAATTAATAAGGTTATTGACTTATTGGCGATTTTTTTTTCTTTCTTTTGTTTGTTTGTTTTTTTTGTTGTGATAAGGATTATTTTTATATATATTTTATATATTTTTATTTTTTTTAAAGAAAAAGGCCAAAAAAAAGGTCAAAAGGCCAAACAAAAATCTTAAGGCCAAACCCTCTTTAAAAAGGCCAAATTTTGAGAATTTGGCCTTAAAAAGGCCAATATGGCAACCCTGAAGTGACGTACACATAATTATATACAAGTTTTGCACACACGCGAGAAGGCAATGTTATCGCCCCCCCCCCGCCCATTAAAACAACAACTCGGCCCCCCTCTCCGTTAATGCCACCCCTGGCCGCCTCTCCATTTAAAGAAACTAATGTTCCCGGGGGGGTGGGGGGAGGGGGGCAACCTTTTCTAAGCCTGCGCCACTGCCTTCACTACTGGGCGATTGAAGATTAAACGTTTGGATATGTGACGTCATGAAAGTTCCTTATATGCTGCCGACTACAAACCAACAACTTTGGTCTACAAAGATGAATATTTGCCCCGCCCATCACTTACACCCTAATTACAACCATACAGGATTTTAAGTTGTGCTTGTTTTTAAAAAATTATTTTTGAGTTCTCTATTTGAAACAAAATACACAAACAAATTGTGCAATGAAAACAATACATGTGAGCTTTATCTTTAAACTAACACGACAGTAGGCGTTTCGGCTAATGCCTTCATCAGTACAATAACATCAAATATTTGAAACAGCATGAGACCCCCCGAGTTGGAGGGTGACTGTTATCAAAGCCTTATTTGGTCGTGTTGCCTGCAGGCTCAAGTTTCACTGCGGTATCTCTCCACCCCTTCACACAATTCTCTTTCCCACTTGGCTGACTTGGGGAGACAATTAAGGCGATCTTCACCTAGTTGGCTCCTTGCAGCTGTCAGCTATAAATAGACCAAGTCGTCCAGTGACTCCAGCTTTCTGCCTCTGTGGCCGTCTGTGGCTAATAAGGAAAGCAGACGTGGCATCAATCAATGGCTGAATTCTAAACGTTGTATCACGAGAAGGTTTATCTCAACCTGGCCTTAAAAGGTCAACGACCGCTCATGGCATAACGCTACGTCGTGGTTGAGGTATGCCTAATGCCATTAGGCCTATGACATCACACTGCCAGTGTCACTGGAGTTTGTCTGAACAAAACAGAAATACAATCTTGACCCCAAAATAAATAATATTATTATTATTTAATAATACAAAATATTACATTCATGGAAAAGAACTGACCCAAACTAAAGATGCAAAATACTTAGGAGTCTTAATAAATGAGAAACTATCATGGAATCCCCATGTCAATGAAGTTATTAAAAAATCAAACAAAACCTTAGGCTTTATAAAAAGGAACTTTAACAAATGTAATAGAGATATAAAACTAAAATGCTACCTCACTTTGGTGAGACCTGCACTAGAATATGCATCTTCTGTATGGGACCCATCCACCAAAGAAAACATTGATAAACTAGAACAAATTCAAAAAAGAGCTGCCAGATTCATTACTGGAGAATATTCGAAACTGACAAGAGTAACACCATTAGTTAAATCATTAAACCTTGAAACACTAGAGGATAGAAGAACCAAGAGCAAAGTAGTAATCATACATAAAGCAATTAATTCTAATTTAGAAATACAACACAAAGATAACTTAATACAACCCTCAGATAGACATAAGGATAAAAACACCTTTCTTATTCCGTATGCAAGAACAAACACATACAAGTTTTCCTTCTTCCCGTCCGGAATTCGGGCGTGGAATGGGTTGCCTGAAGAATCCAGGAAAACCAACACTTTATCAACATTTAAATCTCTAATAAAAATGCAGGACTAAACACAAACCATAGATAAGCGTAGGACGCAATAATCTTCTGTATAGAAGGAGCGTCTGTAAACAGATAAGATAAGATAAGATAATAAAAAAAATAATAAACGACATTGAAGAGATATACACCACACAAGGTGGAGGTGGCTAAAGCAACTGCTTTCAGTATAAGTTTCACTTGTGTGGTGAGGGGGTGGGTGGTGATACTGATGCCTTTCCAAGTTCTTCAGATAGCACAATACAATTTCAACCTACCTCCCCCACCCCCAACATTGTTTATGCTTGGATATGAACTCCAACCCACCAGTCACTAGTGCGTATTTTAAGTGAATTGTTTATGGTCGATCATTTGATCACTTTTGTTAAGTCTGGTGTGTGTTCAGTCCATCACCTTTGTTTAATCTGGTTGGCAATCAAATTCAAGGAAGCATGTTTGCTAAGGGGAAGTAATGTAAAATTCGAGTTGTTTGTTTTACTTGTTATTATCAACCGGATGTAAATTATTTTGTCCTTTCAGACACTCCGTTTCTAAAAATAGAACGGGGAAAACCTTCTACAAACAGCTTCTTGTGGTCTACCGTCTCTTATTCTTATCAAATCGCTTGTTAATTTTTTTGTCAATCCTTTTGTTATGAAACCTCTTGTTATCAAACCTTTCAGCTATTATCACAAACATATATAAATACATCAGAAATATAGGCAGTCTAAATACAAACATGAACTCCAATACAAAGGAGTTGACGTTTTGTATATAGGCAGAGCTAAAGAGACAAACTTACCTAGTTGATTGACGTGGACATGGGAATGGTGTTAACTTTGTCTGATATATTACTACGTGAAGTTGATTGACGTGGACATCTGAATGGTGTTAACTTTATCTGATATATTACTACGTGAAGTTGATTGACGTGGACATGGGAATGGTGTGGACTGAAGGCAATCTTCTGCTATATTTGAGTGGACATAATGATGTAACTTTTATAAAGCGTAAATGACCAGATGCAGCAGTCGACAGTGACCCACTCCCCCACCCCCAAAACTGTAGGTCATGTTGAAAACATGAGAAATGTGGTGAGCTAAAACTTCCTGAGACTCGGCACATGTCCTAATCGTAGATGATAATTTGTGTGTGTGTGTGTGTCCCATAACCTCGTGGTCGTAGAGGGTTCTTATGTTTCCATGGCAACTGTCTCGGGGCTTGGTAGATGCCAACGCTCTATTGACTGCGCTATCCAGCCGGCAATATGATGATATTTTTTATATCATTTTTATATATTAAAAAAATGTGTGTGTGTATCAGAGGTTATTTAATTTTAGAGTATTATTGATCTATAGAGTATTGATCTATAGAGTATTGATCTATAGAGTATTGATCTATAGAGTATTGATCTATAGAGTATTGATCTATAGAGTATTGATCTATAGAGTATTGATCTATAGAGTATTGATCTATAGAGTATTGATCTATAGAGTATTGATCTATAGAGTATTGATCTATAGAGTATTGATCTATAGCAGGGGTGCGCAACCTGCGGCCGTGAACACGAAAATGTGCGGCCGTGGAAATCTGTTTAAATTATATTAACATGCGGCCGTCAAATATTTGCAATTTGTCAATATATTATGTAAAGTTGTAAACGAAATATCGAATATTTATTTACACTCCTTTAAGCACTTGTTATTGTGAAACAAATTACGACTCTGGCAGCTGTAGCGTTAGCTGCAGTGTTTAGCGCTCATAGACATTGACATAGCTCTTGCCGCGCTGGTGTTCCGAAAACCGTGTGATGCGCACATTCGCTGTATCGTGCTAGCTCTGTGTAACCGTGTAACACGTCGGTCAACTTCAGTTGCTGTTACAATACACAAAACTACCCAGAGGCCTGTGCACAAGTATCACTCTTAGCTGGCAGCTGCACCAGAAATCGAGACATATTCTCGACATTGCAGTGAATAAATATAACAGTGAAAAAGCGTTTTCATATCCAACAGCTCAATCTCTATCATTTCCTGCAACTCACCGCTCTAATCGAGAGCCATGAAATAAGAAAAGATGAAGTTCCGGCTACGTCCTTTTCAGGCGTCCACGAAGCGTTGTTGTTAGAATTCGCAGAACGTTTTCAGGATTACGACAAGATCTAAGAAAATATGAGACTCTTTGCTTCTCCACATTTGGTTGAAACAGAGAGTGCGCTGTTGGATGTCCAAATGGAACTCATCGAACTAAAAAATAACGCGCAGCTTGTGAAGAAATACGAGGACAAAAAACGATCTACTGGAGACATGGAAAGTAGCTAGGGTGTATCCCAAGCTTCGCGAAATAGCAAGAAACACTCTAGTGCTGTTTGGAAGCACTTACATGTGCGATGCGTCATTTTAACGAATGAAATGTCTCAAGAACAATATCGAACCCGACTGGTGGACACCAATCTGGCGTCAGGAATACGACTGATTATCTCAAGCGAGGGCCCGGACTTTGCGCGACTCTCGGCAAACATCCAATAGCAAGGCAGCCACTAATTTCTGGACTCTGGACTGCTAAGTTACATGGACAGTGTTAGTGAAGCAGGTTATTTATTATTCAATTATTGTGTTCTCAGTGTACTAATGCCACTTAAAAATATACTCATGCTGTACGTGTGTGACATGATGTTAGGTTTACATGATAATGTTCAATAAAGTAAAAATATAAGAGAATATCAATGAAAATGTTTTGGTTTGTAATTAAGCACTGTGTTTGCCTACAATACATTATGATTATGTATTTATTATCTCGCGTTGCCTATTACGAGAGGTACATTTTTTATCGTGACCGTTTCGTTTTTCAGTGAAAATTTTTTGGCGGCCGTTGCAAAAGTAATTTTTTTTGTGCGGCCGTCAATAGCCCAAAGGTTGCGCACCCCTGATCTATAGAGTATCTATACTTGAGGTCTAAAGATGATCAACCAAAGCATGTTTCTCTTAGTTTCTATGGCGGTCACGTCTGGTGCCTAATTGACCATAACTGGTCACTGTGACTGAACCGGACATGTATGGTACCCAACCATATCTGTCCGTCTCTCAATTAGGATCAGTCATGTCATGTGACCACCAAGATGTCATGTGACCACCAAGATATCATGTGACCACCAAGATGTCATGTGACCACCAAGATGTCATGTGACCACCAAGATATCATGTGACCACCAAGATATCATGTGACCACCAAGATGTCATCTGACCACCAAGATATCATGTGACCACCAAGATGTCATGTGACCACCAAGATGTCATGTGACCACCAAGATGTCATGTGACCACCAAGATGTCAGTATCCCACCGACTGTCCGTAACAGCGTCTGATTTTCTCTAAAATCTCCACTTAGATTACTGCCCCTGTCTATTCTATAAATAGCTTCTACTGCAGCAGGTCCATCGATTGGTCGCTTTGTCTCCTCCTCCCCGAACTGTCTCGCGCCATCACTTCGCTTGTTTGAATGTCTCTCCTCACTTACTTACACACACACACACACACACACACACACACACACGTACTCACCTGAAACACACACACATACAGTTGTTGGACAGACGTCAATAAAATAGATGAGTCAGTACTTTCTGTGGACAACTTTAAAAATGGATGAGCTTGTTCTCTCTAGCAGGGACATTTATATTTAATAATTATTTATATGTGTAAAAGTCAACGATTCCTGAGGGGGCAGGCTTAGAAATGGAAGGGACATAACTTTCTGCTGTTAATGGAAGGGACATAACTTTCTGCTGGTAATGTCTTAGCTCCTTAGTCGCCGTGTCAGCAATATCGATCTAAGACAGACAGCACAGTTTAGCCAGCAATATCGATCTAAGACAGACAGCACAGTTTAGCCAGCAATATCGATCTAAGACAGACAGCACAGTTTAGCCAGCAATATCGATCTAAGACAGACAGCACAGTTTAGCCAGCAATATCGATCTAAGACAGACAGCACAGTTTAGCCAGCAATATCGATCTAAACAGACAGACAGTTTAGCCAGCAATATCGATCTAAGACAGACAGCACAGTTTAGCCAGCAATATCGATCTACACCAACATCATTCGTTTAGCGGCAACCGGGATATGTATTAACGCTGCGTTGCAGCATAAACAGAGGAAATATTTCAACCTGGCTTCATTCGTCCAATTTCTTCCCTCCGTGCTCACATTCTCAACACACGGGCACATCTACCTCTTACACTCGTCATGGCTTTAACTTTAAGACATCCATCCCAAGACACAGAGACACTCACGCTTACTACCTCCCAAAGACACAGAGACACTCACGCTTACTACCTCCCAAAGACACAGAGACACTCACGCTTACTACCTCCCAAAGACACAGAGACACTCACGCTTACTACCTCCCAAAGACACAGAGACACTCACGCTTACTACCTCCCAAAGACACAGAGACACTCACGCTTACTACCTCCCAAAGACACAGAGACACTCACGCTTACTACCTCCCAAAGACACAGAGACACTCACGCTTACTACCTCCCAAAGACACAGAGACACTCACGCTTACTACCTCCCAAAGACACAGAGACACTCACGCTTACTACCTCCCAAAGACACAGAGACACTCACGCTTACTACCTCCCAAAGACACAGAGACACTCACGCTTACTACCTCCAAAAGACACAGAGACACACATGTCTACTAACTCCCGAAGACACAGAGACACACATGTCTACTAACTCCCGAAGACACAGAGACACTCACGCTTACTACCTCCCAAAGACACAGAGACACTCACGCTTACTACCTCCCAAAGACACAGAGACACTCACGCTTACTACCTCCCAAAGACACAGAGACACTCACGCTTACTACCTCCCAAAGACACAGAGACACTCACGCTTACTACCTCCCAAAGACACAGAGACACTCACGCTTACTACCTCCCAAAGACACAGAGACACTCACGCTTACTACCTCCCAAAGACACAGAGACACTCACGCTTACTACCTCCAAAAGACACAGAGACACACATGTCTACTAACTCCCGAAGACACAGAGACACACATGTCTACTAACTCCCGAAGACACAGAGACACTCACGCTTACTACCTCCAAAAGACACAGAGACACTCACGCTTAATACATCCCATGGACACAGAGACACACATGTCTACTATCCATTGCATGTTCAAACTCAACACGCTCCATTGCACTGACATCCTGTGTGTCGACTTCCATTATACTAAAGCTGTCATCACACTCGGACTAGAATTGTTTTGACTTTGGCTGAGCAGGGCGGGCGGATGAAGTCATCACTAAATGGTGAGAAACTTGTGCCATAAACTTGCAACAAACGATTTGTTGAACATGTCATGAACATTCTAATATGAAAAACCCCATCTATATAAACACCAAACTACTGTACATAGAACCACGCCCACTGTGCATAGAACCACGCCCACTGTACATAGAACCACGCCCACTGTACGTAGAACCACGCCCACTGTACATAGAACCACGCCCACTGTACATAGAACCACGCCCACTGTACATAGAACCACGCCCACTGTACATAGAACCACGCCCAGATTGATTAAGGCCTAAGTCAGCTCGTTATACACTGGATCAATCCGACGTAGTAAACACACGTCTAGCAATCTGACCTTTGACCTTACAGATCAAACCAGCCAAAGAAAATAACCGAAAAGTTGCTTTAACTTTTATAAAGGGGCCGTCCATAAATGACGTTACGCACCTACCCCCGGGAGGCGGGGGGGGGTGGGAGTCACACATTTGTGACGGAGGGGAGGGGGTGTTTAATATGCGCAACTTTAAATAAAAGTTTCACTAAAATATTTGATGGCTTACAATTTATTTAATGACGTTTTACATGGCTTCACGAGTGTTACGATATTAGAGTGCAGCCGTGCACTATAAACATACTTAAATGACAAAAAGGATTTCAAACACACTCATTTTCAAATAGAAAATAAGGCTTTTATGGGGTGGGGGGCGCAAAGCTTTGTGATGTCATATTGGAGAGGGGTCTAAGTTTTTGTGACGACGTGTGACGAGGGGGACAAATCGGCAAAAATCGCGTGACGTCATTTAAGGACGGCCCCAAAGTTCACGTTAAGTTCTGACAATCGGAGTCTGTGTCCCATTTTCAGATTTGTGCCCCCCCCCCACTTAACTTAAAGGAAGATCTTGTTTGAGATATCATGTGCCATGTTAATAGGACATGTCTTTGTCTCTCGTCTGGGTGTGATCGTTGGGAGTCATAATATAGTTACTTATTTGTATATTCCTTTTTTTTTACAGGGTGTGATGGTTGGGATGGGACAAAAGGACAGCTATGTTGGAGATGAAGCCCAGTCAAAGAGAGGCATCCTGACATTGAAATATCCCATTGAGCATGGCATTGTTACCAACTGGGATGACATGGAGAAAATCTGGCATCATACCTTCTACAATGAGCTGAGAGTCGCCCCCTGAAGAACACCCCGTTCTCCTCACTGAGGCACCATTAAATCCTAAAGCCAACAGAGAGAAAATGACCCAAATCATGTTTGAAACCTTCAATTCTCCGGCCATGTATGTAGCCATCCAGGCTGTTCTGTCACTGTATGCTTCTGGCCGAACAACCGGAATCGTGTTGGACTCTGGAGATGGTGTGACACACACGGTCCCTATCTATGAAGGTTATGCCCTACCGCATGCTATCATGAGATTAGACCTGGCAGGACGAGACCTTACCGACTACTTGATGAAGATACTTACTGAAAGAGGCTACAGCTTTACAACTACCGCTGAAAGAGAAATTGTTCGTGACATCAAGGAAAAACTTTGCTACGTGGCTCTGGACTTCGAGCAGGAGATGACGACAGCTGCAACGTCGTCGTCCTTAGAAAAAAGTTACGAGCTGCCCGACGGTCAGGTCATCACCATTGGCAACGAGCGCTTCCGCAGCCCGGAAGCCATGTTCCAACCATCTTTCCTCGGTATGGAGTCTGCTGGTATCCACGAGACCACCTACAACTCCATCATGAAGTGTGATGTTGATATCCGTAAAGACTTGTACGCTAACACCGTTTTGTCTGGTGGCTCTACCATGTTCCCGGGTATTGCTGACCGTATGCAGAAGGAAATCACAGCTCTAGCTCCACCCACCATGAAGATCAAGATCATTGCTCCACCAGAGAGGAAATACTCCGTCTGGATTGGTGGCTCCATCCTTGCTTCTCTTTCCACCTTCCAACAGATGTGGATCTCCAAACAGGAATACGATGAGTCTGGTCCTGCTATTGTCCACAGAAAGTGCTTCTAGTGATTAATTTACCGGTGACTTGGACAAATTGATATTTAAATTTAAATATTATATAGCTGTTGACATATTTTAAGTTTAGCTTTTATATGGCAATGAAAACCAGAAATTACTAAAACGACACATTACTGATTGTCAGATAACAATATGTAAACTCGCATTTGAAATAATACTTCTACTTCTACTTCTACTTCTTCAGATTTTCATATTTCTAGTCTTTAAAAAAATGTTCCCTCTTTACCAATAAAACATCAGATTATTCATCTTCTATGTTGTTATTTTTTAATAGATATACCGGTACTTAAAATTTCTAGAAATGTATCTTGTTGTTTATGTTTTTGTCACAATAACACTAGAATATTTGTGTGTTGTTTTCTTTATGTTTTGAACACAATTACCCTAGAATAGTTTGATGTTGCTATATATTCAATGAACTTGATCAGAAATGAAGGTCCATACATGTCTGTCCCGTCATGCAATGAGCAGCATCAAATATATGACGTCATACCACATGGTTTGTTTTCAAAAGTCATTAAATGTCCACTAGTTTCTTTTCTTTTAAAAAAAAACATCAATTTCTTTGAATAGCACGTCCTCTGGGTGTGTTTTTTTGACTGAGGTCCTATGGATGAGATTGGTCGGCGTAGGTCAAGTTGAATGGCATGATAATGTAAGTCGTGTTGATATGAAATCAGCAAGTTTTGTCTGGGTATGTCTGTCAGGACAAGATCCAAGTCTATCAAGTCAAGAACCAAGTCTGTCACGCCAAGAACAAAGTCTGTCACGCCAAGAACCAAGTCTGTCAGGCCAAGAACCAAGTCTGTCACGCCAAGAACCAGGTCTGTCACGCCAAGAACAAAGTCTGGCACGCCCAAGAACCAAGTCTGTCACGCCAAGAACAAAGTCTGTCACGCCAAGAACCAAGTCTGTAAGGCCAAGAACCAAGTCTGTCACGCCAAGAACCAAGTCTGTCACGCCAAGAACAAAGTCTGTCACGCAAATAACCAAGTCTGTCCCACCAAGAACAAAGTCTGTCACGCCAAGAACAAAGTCTGTCACGAGTCACGACAAGAACAAAGTCTCGTCCGCCAAGAAACCAAGTCTGGCAAGCCAAGAACAAAGTCTGTCACGCCAAGAACCAAGTCTGTCACGCGAAGAAACAAAGTCTGGCACGCCAAGAACCAAGTCTGTCACGCCAAGAACAAAGTCTGTCACGCCAAGAACAAAGTCTGTCACGCCAAGAACAAAGTCTGTCACGCCAAGAACCAAGTCTGTCACGCCAAGAACAAAGTCTGTCACGCCAAGAACCAAGTCTGTCACTGCAAGAACCAAGTCTGGCACGCCAAGAACCAAGTCTGTCACGCCAAGAACCAAGTCTGGCACGCCAAGAACCAAAAGTCTGTCACGCCAAGAACCAGGTCTGTCACGCCAAGAACCAAGTCTGTCACGCCAAGAACAAAGTCTGTCACGCCAATAACCAAGTCTGTCACGCCAATAACCAAGTCTGTCACGCCAAGAACAAAGTCTGTCACGCCAATAACCAAGTCTGTCACGCCAAGAACAAAGTCTGTTGCACGCACCAAAAAGTTTGAATGTTCCTCTCATCAAATACTGATTACATCAGATCACGTGACAACACATTTCTCTATGTCTGAAGTCTAGTTTCAAATCGTTACATAACATCACATATTGCAAGATTTCTGTGTATTGTCAGGGAAGTGACGTCAGAAAGATGGACAAGGCACCGGGGCTTCAAAATCACACCAAGGCCGCCAAGTGCAGTTCATGACTTAAGGGCAACTACATGACTTTTAGTGCCACTCCACTACACGACTTTTTGGACTCTAAATGACTTTTAGTGCCACTGACTTTTAGTTGCTGCTACTCTGCTACACGACTTTAGGGCAGGGGCGCCCAAAGTTTTTTGCATGGCGGCCATATGCTTTGAAGTAAAAATATTCGGGGGCCCGATAAAAATAATAAACAAAAATGACATACGTTGAAAAGTTTTTATTGCAAAATTATCATGTGAAGGGTGAAACTGAGATCTTGACTGCAGTAAATAGTTGAGGTCAGAGGTCAGGCTCAATGCCACTGGTTTTGATACAAGGTGAGAGTCCCTTATTCTCAGCCACACACGGTTCTTGTTCAAATTCATAACTGAAAATGTCGGCTCACAATGGTATGTCGAGCCAAACAAGATGAGCATTTTCTCTTGGAGTCTCTCTTTATCCAGCTAAGAGAAAGATGTTGTTGTCTGTTGTAACATTCAGCATTATCCAGCTAAGAGAAAGATGTTGTTGTCTGTTGTAACATTCAGCATTATCCAGCTAAGAGAAAGATGTTGTTGTCTGTTGCAACATTCAGCATTATCCAGCTAAGAGAAAGATGTTGTTGTCTGTTGCCACATTCAGCATTATCCAGCTAAGAGAAAGATGTTGTTGTCTGTTGCAACATTCAGCATTATCCAGCTAAGAGAAAGATGTTGTTGTCTGTTGCAACATTCAGCATTATCCAGCTAAGAGAAAGATGTTGTTGTCTGTTGCGACATTCAGCATCACTTTGAAACTTAATGAGTTCCAGCTGCAAATTGCCTGGAGCATTATTAGGGTCAAAGGTGTAGGAAAAAATGATTTCTTATTCGATAGTTGCAAAGTCCTGAAAGCGTCGTTGAAATTTATCAGCCAGGGATGTGATATCTGCAACATATCACTGCATTTGCACATTGAAGCTTCTTTCTGGAAAACTTGTCATAATTTCCTGTAGTGAGGGGAATTTGTGGAATTAGGCTGCATTTGAGACAGTTGCCTTTGAAAAAGTTGCAGCTTGTTCACAGAGGCCTTGATATGTGAATATAATTTGCTTACTACAACATTGTGCCCTCGAAGATTTGTGTTAAGAACGTTTAGTTGTCTTGTCATGTCAAATAAAATGCAAAATCTGCCAGCCAAGCAGTATCAGATAGTTCTGGCATTGGTTGTTCCTTATCTTCCAAGAATTGCCCGCTTTCTTTTTTAGTGCGTAGAAGCGCTGAAGTCCTGTCCCCCAATTGAGCCATCTTACTTCATTGTGATACACAACATCTCCGTTTTTCCCTGGATGTCAAGACGAAACTGCTGACACTGGCAGTGAAAGAGGGCTTTAGAGCGAATAGAGTTTATATCTTTTATCACTGGCTTAATGACATGATCACATCTAAGATGTTTGACACAAAGAACTTGTTGGTGAATGATACAGTGAAGTGTAAAAGCTTTGCCACCCTCTCCGATGATTTTGTGTTGGTAGTACACTATGCTCACCAGTCATGGCAGGAGCACCATTAATAATAATTCCAGAGATTTTTCCCCAGCTCCATGGTAGTTTAATGTAATTGACAGCAGAACAAACAAAAGCAAATAAATCTTTTCTCATTGTTTGTTATTTAAGACTCTAAATGTCAAGTAATTCTTAACTCACACACATGTCATTAACTCCTCTAAAAAAAAGAAAGAAGAAATTGACAAGGTCAGATGCAACAGTGCTTTCATCACAGGCTATCGAAAACAAGTAATAAAACTCGAATGAGTATTTAAACGCAATTTCCAACAAAGAATTTCCGATTCAAATAAGTAATTCTGAAACTAAACACAATATGACGTCATTTCCCCTAACGCTACATCACACCAAGAATGTGTCAATATAATGCGCACCACGCAACAATCTAACATTAGCATTCAAAAAGCGGGAAAACCCCATTAACTATCATTCTAGATCAGTGCTTCTCAAAGTGGTGTTCCGTGAACCGGTGCCTGTCCGTGGGTAATCCGCTGCCGATCCATAGAAGTTATCAAGAAAGGACAGAAAATATTATTATAATCCTCCATTTGCAACCATTACTACTAAACATATAGATCTAGATATAATATGTCAATTTTTCGTTAATAAGCATATAAAATGAAATAATAAAATGAAATAATTTAAATTTCGCTACCACGTCAATAAATATAAAATAAAGCACCGGTCCCTGGAGCAAAGGAAAAAAATTCCCGCAGGTCCGCAATATTAAAAAGTTTGAGAAGCACTGTTCTAGATGACATTAAAAGTAATTTCAAATCAATAATTCTTAAACTAAAAACAATTGCTTTCTACAAATTGTTGCTAAAATTACGGGAGTCGAACGGAAAGGGATATTTCAAAAAATCCTTCTCCAACATTGTTCTAAATATTATTAGCTATTGTTTGGCGTTTGTTTCAACCCGATAGATGTTATGGTTGACGAGAAATTAACAAAATACTGATATTGTTTCGTTTATTCCAGGAAATAAAGTAAACCTTTTCGGTATTTTTTTGTTTTTTTGTTTTTTTTTGTTTTTTTTTGGCCGTTGCACATCCTTGGGACCTCCTTAGCATATTTGCAAAAGACCCGAACCCTCTATCTGGTATGGTTCAGGAGGAGTTTCGTGTGCAAGCTCGAACAGTGCTCAGACATTTCAAATGTATAAACACAATTCCCAAGTGAAATTGCGTTTAAAAAGTCAATTTTTTCTGCTTTTGCCTCTAATAATCTCTTACTGTCAGATTAGATTTATTTTATTTTACGAGCCAAAGTGTTGCGTGACAGGTAAACATAGAAATGATATAAATCGGATAAATAATGGAAAAGTTATGGAATAAAGATATTTCCTTTTACAATAAACAAAATGTGTTGAATATAACTAAAGCCGAAAATAATTTATCAAAAAATTGTGTTACAAAAACTATTTAAACTTTTTTAGTTCACGGACGCCATGTTCGTTTCCGCTTCCAAGTTGGCAAGAAAAAAATAATAATGCCGACAGGAATTAACGAATTTCGTTCACTTAGCACATATATATTCATCGCTTTTTTAAAAATCCATTTCAACTTTGTTAAAAAATAAAACATCATCGATTTTAGCCATCATTTGACGTACTCAAAACACAAATTTCGCCTTTTCGTATTAATATAATGTCGTTACAGAAATAATTCATCAGTCAATTTCAGATGAGGCCGTGGGCCAGATAAAATTGTATCGTGGACCATATTTGGCCCGCGGACCGTACTTTGGACACCCCTGCTTTAGGGCCACTATATGACTTTAGGGACATACGTTAACGTTGGGTCGTGTCATGTTTAAAATCAATATCCCACACCACGTAGATTTGTAGATCAACCATGACCTCATGCACTCTGACCTTTCACCTTGTCACAAGGTAAACAAAGGAACAGTACTTTGTCTATGACTGAAACACATTTCTAATTCATGACCACTCACAACTCACAGCGACTTAGTTTTTGTCTGTTGTTGTGGTTTATTTTAACCCAAAATCTGGGTTATTTTAAGTGACACAACCTTATTGGCTCTTGCTTTTAGAGCCATTTAAGGGATTTCTTGCTCAAAAATAGACTAGCGATCTACATCTATCGCATTATATGAGTTAGTCACCTAGGCATTGATCTCCAGCTTCTTTTGAGAAGCTATCGTAATTTAACAATCACATTGGCCTCAGATCGTTGTCATGAGAATGTTGACATGAGAATGTTGACATGAGAATGTTGACATGAGAATGAGGTCATGAGAATGTTGACATGAGAATGTTGACGTGAGAATATTGACGTGAGAATGTTGACATGAGAATGTTGACATGAGAATGAGGTCATGAGAATGTTGACATGAGAATGTTGACATGAGAATGAGGTCATGAAAATGTTGACATGAGAATGTTGACGTGAGAATATTGACGTGAGAATGTTGACATGAGAATGTTGACATGAGAATGAGGTCATGAAAATGTTGACATGAGAATGTTGACATGAGAATGAGGTCATGAGAAATGTTGACATGAGAATGTTGACGTGAGAATGTTGACGAGAGAATGTTGACATGAGAATGTTGACGTGAAAATGTTGACGTGAGAATGTTGACGAGGGAATGTTGACGTGAGAATGTTGACGTGAGAATGTTGACATGAGAATGTTGACGTGAGAATGTTGACGTGAGAATGTTGACGAGAGAATGAGGTCATGAAAATGTTGACATGAAAATGTTGACGTGAGAATGTTGACGTGAGAATGTTGACGAGAGAATGTTGACATGAGAATGTTGACGTGAGAATGTTGACATGAGAATGTTGACATGAGAATGTTGAGGTGAGAATGTTGACATGAGAATATTGACGTGAGAATGTTGACATGAGAATGTTGACATGAGAATGAGGTCATGAAAATGTTGACATGAGAATGTTGACATGAGAATGAGGTCATGAAAATGTTGACATGAGAATGTTGACGTGAGAATATTGACGTGAGAATGTTGACATGAGAATGTTGACATGAGAATGAGGTCATGAAAATGTTGACATGAGAATGTTGACATGAGAATGAGGTCATGAAAATGTTGACATGAGAATGTTGACGTGAGAATGTTGACGTGAGAATGTTGACGTGAGAATGTTGACATGAGAATGAGGTCATGAGAATGTTTACGTGATAATGAGGTCGTGAGAATGTTGACATGAGAATGTTGAGATGAGAATGTTGACATCAGAATGTAGTCGTGTGGCTCCAGCCAAGGTGCTTCTCCCTCTGACACGAAGATGTCATGGCGACTAGATGTCAAACAGGCTGTCAATGAGACTAGATGTCATACAGGCCGTCGCAGAGACTAGTTGTCATACAGTCTGTCAATGAGACTAGATGTCCTACAGGCTGTCACAGAAACTAGATGTCATACAGGTTGTCACAGAGACTAGATGTAATACAGGTTGTCACATAGACTAGATGTCATACAGGCTTCACATAGACTAGATGTCATACAAGTTGTCGCAGAAACTAGATGTCATACAGGATGTCGCAGAGACTAGATGTCATATAGGCTGTCACAGAGACTAGATGTCATACAGGTTGTCACAGAAACTAGATGTCATACAGGTTGTCACGGAGACTAGATGTCATACATGCTGTCACAGAGACTAGATGTCTTAAAGCTGTCACGGAGACTAGATGTCATACAGGCTGTCACAGAGACTAGATGTCATACAGGTTGTCACGGAGACTAGATTTCATACATGCTGTCACAGAGACTAGATGTCTTAAAGCTGTCACGGAGACTAGATGTCATACAGGCTGTCACAGAGACTAGATGTCATACAGGCTGTCACAGATACTAGATGTCATACAGGCTGTCATAGAGACTAGATGTCCTAAAGGCTGTCACGGAGACTAGATGTCATACAGGCTGTCACATAGACTAGATGTCATACAGGCTGTCACAGAAACTAGAT
Source organism: Ampullaceana balthica (assembly GCA_944989445.1). Lineage (NCBI taxonomy): Eukaryota > Metazoa > Mollusca > Gastropoda > Lymnaeidae > Ampullaceana > Ampullaceana balthica. Next base: position 266,500 of record CALYLW010000261.1, on the reverse strand, counting down.
GTCATACAGGCTGTCACAGAGACTAGATGTCATACAGGCTGTCGCATGGACTAGATGTCATACAGGCTGTCACGGAGACTAGATGTTATGCAGGCTCTCACGGAGACTAGATGTCATACAGGCTGACGAGTAGACTAGATGTCATACACACTTGCTGTAATAAAGCTATCACTAAAACCAGCTGTCTCAAGGACACAGTTATGTCATATTAACACACACACATGTGGATATAGTCCTAGTCCTAGTTCTAGTCCTAGCAGGTTCAACGTGAACAAAGATTAGTTTATATTACTGAACTCCTTCAAAGCTCATCAAGACAGTCTGTGACAACATCAAGACAGTCTGTGACAACATCAAGACAGTCTGTGACAACATCAAGACAGTCTGTGACAACATCAAGACAGTCTGTGACAACATCAAGACAGTCTGTGACAACATCATGACAGTCTGTGACAACATCAATACAGTATGTGACAACATCAAGACAGTCTGTGACAACATCAAGACAATCTGTGACAATATCAAGACAGTCTGTGACAGCATCGAGGCAGTCAGTGACAACATCAAGAGAGTATGTGACAACATCAAGACAGTCTGTGACAACATCAAGAGAGTATGTGACAACATCAAGACAGTCTGTGACAACATCAAGACAGTTTGTGACAACATCAAGACAGTTTGTGACAACATCAAGACAGTAGTGACAACATCAAGACAGTCTGTGACAACAACTAGACAGTCTGTGACAGCATCAAGGCGGTCTGTGAAAACATCAAGGCGGTCTGTGACAACATCGAGGCAGTCAGTGACAACATCAAGACAGTATGTGACAACATCAATACAATCTATGACAACATTCATTAAGAGTTAAGACAGTCTCTGACAACATGCTTACTGTCACCAATATATCTTTATAATACTTTCTTGAGCACTGAGCAATGGTCTTCAAACTGGGGTACCCATCCTCCAAAGATCAGGCGCACCGTGAATGGCAAACAACTATTATAGTCTATAGAATATGGGACTGTTAATTTAATGCCACTGGTCGATTGGTTCCTTAGAGCAGTGGTTCCAAACCTTTTGGGGTCCATGCACCCCTTCAGATGCCCAAAAAAGTTCATGCACCCCCTCATGAAACTTGCAGAAAATGCATAATAAACTATGTTTATTTTAGGAACACAACAGTTTTGACAATCGGCAACAGGGAATTTACTGAGAGATCTGTTGCTACTTATTATCAATCAGCGATTTAAATCTGGGGACTATTTTGGACAAAGCAACTCTCATGTCATCCTCTGCATTCAACTTATTCCTTGCCTTGGTTTTAATTGTCAAAAGAGTGGAGAATCCTGCTTCACAGAGATAGGTTGTGGCAAATGGAAGGAGAGTCAGTACTGCCCTCTTGGCTAGCTGTGGGAAGGAATATAGCTGGGAGCACCAAAATTCAATCAAAGTATTGCAACTGAAAGCACTCCTCGGTATTTCTCTGGTTCTCAAATCAATCAGGTCATCTTTAGCAAGGTCACTGTCATCAATGTTGTCCAAGTCACAGAGAAAAGGATTGCGAAACCAAAGGTCTTTCCTAGCAATTTCTTGACAGAAATACCCATCCAAGGACCGTTGCAATGTTGAAAGGTGCTCTGAAATTTCCCCTTTGGTGTTGTCAGGCAGTGATCCCTCAGTGCTTCCTTCTGCACCAGGTATTACAACTTCATCCAAGAGTGGAAAGTTGGCCAAGTTGGACTTTTCTAGTCGTCGTCGGAATAGTGGCAGTTTGTTAAGCAAGGCTTGCAATCTCTCAGTAGCATCCATTACTGTCACAGCAGGTCCTTTGAGAGATTTGTTCACCTCATTCAAGATGGAGAAGATGTCAGCAGAAAGATGTGCGAAAGAGTATCTAAGTACCTATCAAAAAGGTTGTGTATGGGCGCCCTTTGATGCGCCATGCCTTGCTTATGGTTTAAATTTTCAGATTATTAGTTTTTCCTTCTTTTTTTTCTTCCTCTTTTTTTTTAATTTTTTTTTATCTGAATCGTTCATGCACCCCCTGGAACATGCACCACTGGTTAGGAACCCCTGCCTCAGAGCATTGTTGGCGAACCTTTTGGGGGCCACGTGCCCAAAATTCAACCAAAACACTCCAATGAAACCCGAAAATGGGGGTTTGGATTAGCTGGTATGATTAATGAAGTAATATTTTAGTCGCGTGTCGGCTGATGAGGCTCTGCGTACCGACTGTGGCACGCGTGGCACGCGGCGTGCCATAGGTTCGCCATCACTTCCCTAGAGGAATCCAATATACTGAGTTATGTACCAGTGAGTGTGAGATCTGATATTAAAGTGGTATGGCCACCACTGTTTGATTTGAGAAACACTGTAGTGTTTTCGTACAACTTCTTCTTCGTTCTCAAAATCTTTTGATAGAGGATTTAGACAGCAAGTCCTATATTTGTGATGAACTGCGCTGTGGCTGTCAGTTGGTCCAGTCCACCATAGAGTTTGTCATCGAGGGTAGCTTCCTGGGGCCATATGTCTGTCCGGGTATGATGGTACAGAGGGCAGTTTTGGAGAACATGTTCCGCATTTTCCGCAGCTGTCCCGCAGGGGCACATTTTTCGTACAACTGTTTTCTCCGAATTTTGTCGAAAGTTGAGGCCAACTGTGTTCTAAGAAATCTTGACGTCATGTGATGGCTGAGTGATCACTGGGGCACCCATTACCATCTGTCTCTCAGATCTCAACAGTTGGTTTATCAGTTCCTATAAACCAGTGCTTCTCAAAGTGGTGGTGCCGGTCCGCGGGCCATCCGCCGCCGGTCCGCAGATGTTCTCAAAAAAAGGACAGAAAAAAATTGTCAGTGCAGGGAAAATAGTGCACCGGTCCCTGGTGCAATGGAAAAAATTCCTGCTGGTCCGCAATACTAAAAAGTTTGAGAAGCACTGCTATAAACTACGAGCTGAGAGCTAAATGAAGAGATAAACTAAATTTTGGATTAAGATCTAAGCTAATTGCCAAAGTAAGTTCTAAACTACTCCTTTGTGAGGTCAACTTTCGTGGAAGGCATTTTCGACCTTGTTCTTGGGTGCCCAGGCGCCCCCTCAGAGGGGACCGACAGGGGTGGGGGAGGGTCCCCTACCTCTTAGTTCCCTTGGGGGTGGGGTATCTTATCTTATCTGTTTACAGACGCTCCTTCTATACAGAAGATTATTGCGTCCTATGGTTGCTGGGAGAGTTTCCCACGAGGACTTATTAAGATCCTTATGCTCAGGGCTGCTGGCGTCATTGAGTGCTAAACAGAGAGCTAATCTAAGTACTAGACTACGAGATAAACTTGATAAACATAAAGATACTTTTGGGGCCAAACTTATAAATCTATGTTTAGAAATAAGGATAAAGCTAACCAGAGATTCAGAGAATGAAACAAGTTTTTCCGGTGTGCAGACAATTTTCAATTTTTGTTATTACTGCATTAAAAAAAATTAATATCTCAACTTGCATCTCCTTTTACTTTTATGAAATTCCTGAAATATTTTCACTTAACCGCTGTACCAGTGATGTGTCTAAAATTAACAAGCGCTGTACCGGTGACGTGTCTAACATTAACAACCGCTGTACCAGTGATGTGTCTAAAATTAACAAGCGCTGTACCGGTGACGTGTCTAAAATTAACAAGCGCTGTACCGGTGACGTGTCTAACATTAACAACCGCTGTACCAGTGATGTGTCTAAAATTAACAAGCGCTGTACCGGTGACGTGTCTAACATTAACAACCGCTGTACCAGTGACGTGTCTAACATTAACAACCGTTGTACCAGTGACGTGTCTAACATTAACAACCGTTGTACCAGTGACGTGTCTAACATTAACAACCGTTGTACCAGTGACGTGTCTAACATCTCTTTTCTGGCTGTCCTCAAAGTTTGGCGTCTGATGAACATCACCTCTAACCAATAACTATAACAAACTTAAAAGAACAAAAGTTCATCAAGCTATTTTATTTCTAAGACGAAGCAGAAAATTCGTGTTATTTCTTTCAATTAAATTATCTTCAAGGTCAGGGTCAATTTTTTTCTGGATGTCAGCCGATTATTTTCGCGTAGTAATTTTATTTATTTCAAATAACTACATTGAAATAATTGAGAACCGCTGAACAAATTCATTTCCGTCTTGTTGACGAGCCCGACGACTGGCACAGCAGGGCCGTGTTTAGCCAGCCTTGTCTGTGTACCGTGTACCTGTTGGATGGCACCTGTCGATAGCTGGCAGGACGCCGTCTAGTGTGTTGAGATCGTCCGGTTGGGGGGAGGGGTGGGGAGTGTATTCAAGGTCAACGCCACTCAGACAAGTTCACTGGTCAACCAAGATTCTCACTGACATCTGGTCTCACAAATTAAGTCGTTGTAGCCACAAATGTCTGGACAATGATCTATCTTACTTCAATGATCTTTGTAGCCACAAATGTCTGGACAATGATCTATCTTACTTCAATGATCTATCTCACTTCAATGATCTATCTTACTTCAATGATCTATCTCACTTCAATTATCTATCTCACTTCAATTATCTATCTTACTTCAATGACATTGATCTATCTTACTTCAATGATCTATCTTACTTCAATGATCTATCTCACTTCAATGATCTATCTTACTTCAATGATCTATCTCACTTCAATGATCTATCTTACTTCAATGATCTATCTTACTTCAATGATATATGTTGCTAACTAATATAACCCATTACATGTCTGACGAGCTCAAGGGAAGAAACGGCTATGCCAGATTTTTGTAGTTTTGAGATATTCAAGTTTTAAAGTTCAAAATTATAAAGATTTCTTATAAATTAACTAAATAGATTTTAATTTGTAATAGGGTCATAGACATGATTTTTTCATAAAACCTCCTTCAGAGCATTCTATTTTTTATTCTCTCAGGGGTGTCAAAAGTCCGGCCCGCGAAGTAATTTTAACAGGCCCGCGGCTTCATCTGAAATAATTAATAGGCTGACGTATTATTTCTTTAACGACTTTATATTTATATGAAATTTCGAAATATGGTACTGTTTGAGTACGTCAAATGATGGCAAAATTCGATAACATTGTATTGTTTACCAATTACAAGACTTTCAGTCTTAAAGACCAAATAAGGGGAAAATAAAGGCAACTTATTAAATTGTACAGTCAGCTGGATAAAGACAGATTCCAAGAGATTCGAACGTTTGCTGAGAAAATGCTCAGCTTGTTTGGCTCGACAGACTTGTGTCAGCAGACATTTTTAGTTATGAATTTTACCAAGAACCGTTTGAGGACGAGAACAAGTGACTCTCATCTACGTAATATCATACGTATCAAAACCAGTGGCATTGAACCTGACCTCTCCTCTTTACCGCAGTCAAGATCTCAGTTTCATCATTCACATTAAAATTTTGCAATAAAAACTTCTCAACCCAGTAGGAATTTGTAGGGATTTGGGGGTCCGGGGGGCTTGGCCTCCTTGGGGGCCCTGCATACATGTTGGTGGCGTAATATTTAATGTAAAATATATTTTGAACACTCCTTTGGGTCTTTCGAATTTAGACCCCCCCTCCCCCTCCCCTAGCTATGTCACTGTCTCAACCTATATCACTGTTTATGATATTATTTTAATCCGGCCCGCGAATATCTTTAATTCATGAAATATGGCCCGCCATGCAAAAAGTTTGGACACCCCTGCACTCTATAAGATACATGGGATAGCTAAAAAAATTCAAAGATGTCACATACCCGTTTCTTCCCTTGAGGTCTTCAAATGTATTTTAAATTTTTTTTTAAAAAATGATTGAGTATCCATAATTTTTTACTCAACTTAATGTTTAAAATGGAAAAAAATATGTATTCTATTTCTAAATGAATTCTTTTTGTGTCTTATTGTCTTTAAACTTGGCCATGGGAGGCACTGGGTGTCACATTTGTCACATGGGAGGCACTGGTTGTCACATGGGAGGCACTGGTTGTCACATGGGAGGCACTGGTTGTCACATGGGAGGCACTGGTTGTCACGTGGGAGGCACTGGTTGTCACATGGGAATGCACTGGTTGTCACATATTAAATGTGTCTTGTTCTATCTTTATTCTATGAATAGCCTATAAGTTGAAGTGTGTTCCCCAAGACTTCTCATCAGTGTCCGAGTGTTCCTTGGTCACTTAGTCCTTTATAAATGTGTGCGTTCCTTAGTCCTTTATAAGTGAGTGTGTTCCTTGGTCCTTTATAAGTGTGTGTTCCTTAGTCCTTTATAAGTGAGTGTGTTGTGTCAGATTGCCCTGTCTGTTGCCACTGTCGATGTACTCCCTGACTCCCTTGTGCTAGTTACCAATACTGTGTGAGAGCCCTTGTCCGGAATACACTACTTAACACACTACCAGAAGCTTAAGTGATAAAAACGATTCATTTAAATAAATAGTAAATGCAGCGAATGTCATTGTTACATTACATGGAAATCTAAATATTTTTTTTAAAACTTGTTCATACACATTCGTTACATATTATTACTGCGGACATAATGCGAACCAAATAACCAAATATATTAAATTAATTCAGTGTATGCTATAGTTTTGTTGTTTTTGTTTTTAAAATCCATATAAGGATAAAGCTGCAATATAAGAAGGTTAATTCAGATAAATCTACAGTCTTTCGTGGGCGGAAATAAGCCAGATATACATAGTTTTTTTTAATATACTGTAATATACATGTTCATAATTTTTTAATTTCTTAAAAATTACATTGAATTGTGAAACCTGTTAAGAGCTATCATTCATTATAACTTATAACGTTGGATTCTTTACTAGTACTGATTCATTATAACGTTGGGTTCACTACTAGTACTTGTACTGATTATAACGTTGGGTTCTCTACTAGTACTTGTTCTGACTTGTTATAACGTTGGGTTCTCTACTAGTATTTATTCATTATAACGTCCGGTTCTCTCTACTAGTACTGATTCATTATATCGTTGGGTTCTTTACTGGTACAGTTAAATGGTTTTAATTATTGCTGACTCGGCTTTCTACATTCTGCCCACAACGCCATTTCTGTGCTGACGTTACGGATCTAGGGTTTGGCAAAGCTGCACTCTCTATATCTCTCCTTCCCCTCTTATCTTCCACTAGAAACATTGCTGGTTAATTCAGATCCTGTTTTGAATGCAATTGTATCTGTTAAGTTATTGAAGTGCCAGGAGTTCCGGTAAAGGGGGAGGGTCGGTTTGTAAAGTGTGTAACTTGGAGGCGGGGTAGAAAGTGGTTGGGCCGGGGGTGTTGGAAGCAAGTCCTCGCCGTGTCGTCGCGTCGTGTAGTGAGCGATGGGATGACCATATATGGTAATATCTGTAACCGTAAAGTGTGCTCTCAGTATATGTTAACCGGCAAACTTTCGTCTCGGTCATTCCACAACTATCATTCCTCGGGACAAGTCATCTGTCCGAAATTTGTTTAAATTATTTTTGTGCTTTACTTGTGAGATTCTAATAAACTAAAATCATGTGTGACGAGGACGTAGCTGCTCTTGTAGTCGACAATGGATCTGGTATGTGCAAAGCTGGATTTGCCGGGGACGACGCTCCCAGGGCCGTGTTTCCATCCATTGTTGGCAGACCCCGCCATCAGGTAAATTTAATTACCCAAACTTTAAAAAGTTAATAATAATAAAATGTATTAGTATTACAAGATTTCCCATTCATCTATCTTACATTACAATTAGTCACGACATTGTGAAGATTCACTACTCATGAAGTAGTGTGTAGGCTATAATGCCATTTGACTTTGACCTACGACCAGTTTTCCTGCTGACTACTGGTGATGTATTTGTAGACTGAATTCTAGTGTCGAGTTTTGTATGTCGGGCTTGAAACAGTTCAGTCATTTAATTAAAGATGAGAGGGTCTTGTATGGAAATAGATATGTGATGTGTAGGCTACAACAGATTCATTCATGCTTTGTTCTGTAATCGAATTCTGAGTCATATTTCATCTCATCAGTATATTAATATTCATCATTTGCATATTTATATTTTATGTGCATTTCTTAACTCGTTGATGGTAAATTTAAAAGCTGATCATAAACTTTAACGTTACTATATTTCCAGGGTGTGATGGTGGGCATGGGTCAGAAAGACAGCTATGTCGGTGACGAGGCTCAGTCCAAGAGAGGTATTCTCACATTGAAATACCCTATTGAGCACGGTATCGTCACCAACTGGGATGACATGGAGAAAATCTGGCATCACACTTTCTACAATGAGCTGAGGGTTGCCCCAGAAGAACACCCCGTTCTCCTCACAGAGGCTCCCCTCAACCCCAAGGCCAACAGGGAAAAGATGACACAGATCATGTTTGAAACCTTCAACACACCAGCCATGTACGTAGCCATTCAGGCAGTGCTCTCTCTGTACGCATCTGGTCGTACCACCGGTATTGTCATGGACTCTGGTGATGGTGTCACTCACACCGTTCCCATCTACGAGGGTTATGCCCTTCCCCATGCCATCATGAGGTTGGATTTGGCCGGCCGAGATCTCACAGATTACCTGATGAAGATCCTCACAGAGAGAGGCTACAGCTTCACAACAACTGCTGAGAGGGAAATTGTCCGTGATATCAAAGAAAAGCTCTGCTACGTCGCCCTTGACTTTGAGCAGGAGATGACAACTGCCTCCACATCGTCCTCCCTAGAAAAGAGTTACGAGCTGCCCGACGGTCAGGTCATCACCATCGGTAATGAGAGATTCAGGTGCCCAGAAGCCATGTTCCAACCATCTTTCCTCGGTATGGAGTCTGCTGGTATCCACGAGACCACCTACAACTCCATCATGAAGTGTGATGTTGATATCCGTAAAGACTTGTACGCTAACACCGTTTTGTCTGGTGGATCCACCATGTACCCAGGTATTGCTGACCGTATGCAGAAGGAAATCACAGCTCTAGCTCCACCCACCATGAAGATCAAGATCATTGCTCCACCAGAGAGGAAATACTCCGTCTGGATTGGTGGCTCCATCCTTGCTTCTCTTTCCACCTTCCAACAGATGTGGATCTCCAAACAAGAATATGATGAATCTGGTCCATCCATTGTCCACAGAAAGTGCTTCTAAACATCAAAATACTTCTTTAACATTAACATAGCTTTTCGTTTCAAAATTTGTATCTTTAAAATATGTTCATTGCTATGATACCTGATTCTTCATGAAAGAAATGCTCAATAGTTTAACCAATTTATGAGTGATAAAAATCTGTTGCAAGGACTACAAGCATGATTCCAGAAAAGAACAACTGTATTAGGTTTATTTTCATATTTATTTTTTTTCTGATAAATCTGTTACTATTAATGTATTGTTATACTTAAATGTACATATTCTTTAAAAACATATTTTTTTAAAAATGCAATAAAGCAATTTAAAATTTGATTGGTTATTTTTTTCCCTAACTTTAATGTGATGTATAATGATTCCTGATTGAGTTGTAAACATTTTGGTTTGTCTTAACAATTTAATCAATGGCATTATGGTGTTACAATAAATTTAATAGGCAAAATTGCCATTATTTCCAAAATACATTTTTAAAAAATTAACTGCTTTTTTCCTTGTATTAGGTATTACATCACCTGCAGTGTATGAAATGTAAAGGACTTGTTGTCCTGAAATCAGTTTACCATAAGTTAGCTGACACTGTTTGTAACACTGCAAGCAATGACATAATACTTAACATTTACTTATGGGTAGTGATCTGGTTACTTCTACTTGATTGCTCCTGTCCCTTCCACTTCAAACAAGTCAATGGCCTCTCACACCCCCCCCAAAAAAAAAGTAGATGGACTCACCCCATCCCTTTTTCCAACTCCAACCAACCTTGCCATGTACTCCTGGTATGCAAAATTTTAATAAATAAACCTGTTATCACTTTGACATTTCCCCTTAACAGCTCAAAGAATCAATGAACATCACCAAAAACTGGTGGATTCTGTAGTGGTTATTGGTACGGAAAAATAAAACACCAAAATCTCTGAATGAAGGTACATCCACCCGGAAGTTATTGATAGCGAGTGTTAGGTCGAGACTGTTCATATGATACTTGACCGGTCTTGACGTTATACTTACACTTGTTAAGTTACTTAAGTATCTCACAGATTACTTAGCACGTTGAACTAAACGTTTACTTATTTTATTTTAGTTTTGTTTGCTGTGAAATAACTGATCTGTTGTGGGGTATTGGCGTCATGTTAAAAGTAAAAGGGGCGGAACAATCTAAACAAAATAGCTTGAAATAACACATACACAGTGCGTGCAATAAGGGGTTCAAATTGAAACAACTATCATATTCATATCGTAATTTATGATAGTATCTACTGGACTTGTTAATGTTGATTAATCAATTAATCTTCTCTCAACAACGAAGGGAGGCATGACAAAAGCAAAAAGATCAATTAGGTTTTCAGTTTTCATAGTCTTAGATAACTTTTTAACCACATTCACATATACATACCTACATATATTAAAATCAGATCTCGGTACCATGGTCGTTAAAGACTAGGCCACATATACATACTACATATATTAAAATCAGATCTCGGTACCATGGTCGTTAAAACTTATTTAACTTCAAGCACAATTTCATTTGTTTCGTCTGCAAACCCATTAAATAAAAGATTTCCATTCCAAATATTCCTATTTAAATTAATCGTAATTTTAATATCAAACGATTATTTTTCTCTGACCCAACGTAAATAACAAACTAAACTACCAGAGACCTAACGTAGAGATATTACTTTGCCAACTCCAGATCTAGTATTAGTATATAAACATTTAACATAAGCGTGTTAAGTCAAAACAGGTTGTTTTCAGCGTGCCTGTCATTTTAAATTCTAACATTTAATTATTTTAATATAAGAGGTAAGTGTAGGTACCGGTGAACCTGTGTTATAATCAATATAATTGGCAATTGTCACGCAAGCAGTGTCTGTCAGACCTGACGCTACTAATTTTAGAAAGCAGGGTAAAACAATTTACTGCACCAATGCATCAAAAGGTGTGCAAATTAAATATGCGCTGTAAAAAATATATGACGTCATTGTTTTCGCTCATGTTTTAATTTTGGAAAAGGGATCAATGTAATTTTTTTTTAAAAACGTAAAAAACCAAGTTTTTCACTATAAATCCTTTAATAATTTATGTACTAGACGTAACTAAAAGAATGTTCATTATAATACGCAGCGCAAGACCATCCAAAGTACAAAATTGCATTTGTGTCGTAAAACAACATGTTTAACATAATGCGCACCGATCAGGAATATGTTTATAAAAAATGTTGCCAATAAAATACGCACCTTATTGCGCGACAGAAAGGTTGTTCAATATAATACGCACCGCGACACTCATCTCAAAGAATAACATACTACATAGGATAGGAATAAATAAAATAATCTAAAAATTCAATAATTTAATTACCGTACATGCGATCGATCTGAAATTTTGATACATAGGTTTTATCATCGCCACGAAACTGCCTGCTGAATTTCAGCTCGCTAGCTTACGAGGAAGTGGGATAAAAATCGATCCAAAGTTTTGGAGACCGACAAGCAATCAAGGGTTCAACCAGACACCACGAGTTAATATAGAGGATTTGATGATGGTTAATTATAAAATCAAAGGGGGCGACGTAGGCAACCCCTATTATAAAATACTCTGTGTACATTTCAGAAAGTTTAATATTTCGTATTTATCAAACAAGGACAAGTTAGTTGGGCTTTTGAAAAAGGCCGCGCCGTAGGCGCCCTAAAAAAGTGCATTTTTATTAAATAAATAGATTTCAGCTGAAAACTTCCGTCATTTTTGACGGGTGTACGCTAGTATATACATAATATCAATTCGTGAAAAATCGGGCATGTGTCAGTCTTGAGTAGCCTACTGAGTACAATATTATAATTATACGACTATATGTTATGAAATGTATCAGTATCATGGTAACTGGTAGCCTAACATAGTACTACCATACGTAATTAATTAAATAACTTAGTATGTATATTTTCAGAGGTGCTTTAGGCCTGTTCTGTAAAGTTTACACTAACTGGAGTATACACTCTTAACAATATATATATAATAACTAAAATATCCACCATTTCCCGAGCACCCTAAATACCCAACAGTGCATCCCTGACGTCATTTCATTGCTACTAAGTATTTTCTGTCATGCACCATAGGAAGAACGAAAAAATTTCGCGTCCCGCGCGCGACGGTAAATAGTATCATTTGTCTGTAGAATTGTTATAAGTACACCTCTGTATAACGGTCTAACGAGCACCTCTGTATAGCGGTCTAACGAGCACCTCTGTATAGCGGTCAAACGAGGGCACTGATAGGCGCGCCCCACTATTTGAGAAACACTGCTTTAGAGTTACATAGACATTAGAGTTACATAGACATTAGAGTTACATAGACATGATTGGGAAGACAATTAAATATCAACTGTAAGCAAGTTTATGCACGGTTATTTGAAAGTTCATTTGAAACAAGGAAATGGTCAGTGTTGGTAACAGTGTAACCTGGTGTAACCCATTAATAGTCAGTGTTGGTAACAGTGTAACCCATTAATGGTCAGTGTTGGTAACAGTGTAACCTGGTGTAACCCATTAATGGTCAGTGTTGGTAACAGTGTAACCTGGTGTAACCCATTAATGGCCAGTTGGAATATGGCTATGATTCTATGATAAGAACTGGGAATGTAAATTGGATGCCCATACCAGATTCTCACATTTTAATGACTTGTAAATTTTCAATTATACAATAATTTTTTTTTAAAAATCTATATTATAATATAATTGTATAACCTAGAGACGATGTTTGAGACATCTATTTTTTGAGACATCTATTTTCTGAGACATCTATTTTCTGAGACATCTATTTTCTGAGACATCTATTTTCTGACATCTATTTTCTGACATCTATTTTCTGAGACATCTATTTTCTGACATCTATTTTCACCAGCCATTTTAAACAAAATTGCAAATGTTTTCAGTTTCAGGGATTCAGTTTACGGACGTGGTGGTCGAGTGGCAGCGCACTGGACTGTCGTACCGATGGTCGCGGGTTCGAATCCGTGTGAAGGCAAGGGTTTGTTCCCGGGGCCTAGGGCGTCCCTGAGTCACCCCGCTCCGAATGGGTACCTAACTACGCGGCTGGGTAATGCGTGGAACCCACAAAGCCGTGGCCTGTGAACGCTGCATCACTTGCCAACAGATCATCTGTCATGGTCTGTGGACGCAACTATCTTCTGCATAGAAGGAGCGTCTGTATAGATAAGATAAGATAAGTCCATGAGTGTTCAATGTGGGCGCACTCTTGATTCGGATTAATATTGTTGTCAAAGCACGTAGTGATAATTAATGAATTAAATTTAATTTTAAAAAAAGGATTTTAATTTTACATTTAGGAAAAGAAAATCTAATACATTTAATCAGTCAATAAACGGATGGATCAAACGCTAGTAGTTAATTAGTTGCCAAACCGCTTGAAATTCATAATAATGATAATAGTAATACTAAACATGGAACTAAACATGATACTAAACATGGAACTAAACATGATACTAAACATGATACTATAAACTACTACTAAAAAAAATTGATAAACTAAAAATTGAAATCATCAATAATAAATTCACGGTCCTAAAATTTATTTTCCAACTCTACCAAGGGGCCGTCCATAAAGTATGTCACGCTCCCAGGAGGGGGTGTAAGAAAGTGTCACGGTGTTTTCTATGAAATTTTAATTATTTTGTTAATTAAAAATAAATCAAATGTTTGTTCGAAAATGTGACGTACATTAAAGGGTGGGGGGGGGGTTTCCAAGATTTGTGACAGGGGGAGGGAGGGGGTTAAAATGAACAGAAAACAGCATGACATACCTTATGGACGGCCCCCAATTCAATTTTTAAAATAATTGGTTTTTAAAAATATTATTATTATTTTGAATGTTTTGAGTTATGGTCAGTAAATAAAATTTAGAACTGAAATTAAATATGATCCCATGTATTATATTGGAGATAAAAGCGTCAAATTTGTGGAATCGACATAATGTGTATTGATTGTCTCTTGAAAGATGCCTGAAGAAACACGGAAAACCAACACTTTATCAACATTTAAAACTCTAATAAGAATGCAGGACTAGTACTAGTAGACCAGTGGCGTAGCTAGAACTTTTGCCGCCCGGGGCGGTCTCCAATGGGTCGCCCTTTTTAGGGACCGTCCATAAATGACGTCACGCACCGGGGGGGGGGTGGGAGTTATACATTTGTTACAATGTGTGACGAGAGGGGTGTGTTTGAGAAATGTGACGTCACGTCAAAACGCACAACTTTAAATAAAAGTTCCACTTAAATATTGATTACTGACACTGTATTTAATGACGTTTACATAAAACGCGTGTTACGATATTACTGTGCAGCCTTGCACTAAAAACATACTTAAATGGGGAAACAAATGATTTGAAACATTCTCATTTTCAAATAGAAAATACGGCTTCTATGGTGGAAAAAGGGGGGGGGGAGGGGGTCAAAACTTTATGACATTATTATTGAAGAAGTTGTCTAAGTTTTTGTGACGACGTGTGACGAGGTCGGAGGGGGTGAAAAATCAGCCAAAATTGCGTGTCGTCATTTCTGGACGGCAAATTAGTCGATTATATGATTGTTTTTATAAATTAATAAGCATAAATAAATAATTGTAATTGAAACGATGTAAAGGTGGGGAACATGTTTACCATTGCATGCCATATTTATGTAGGCAGTAATTAAAGAGGCCGCATAAGAGATATATATACCTATAAATACACATTTATAGAAATACGCTGTTTATTTTTAAAGGCCACAAGAAAGTTACTGAGGTTGCAGCCCCCCCCCTCTCCCCAAATGAGATAAATCATATTCCAAATTTACACCCAAAAAACATTATCAATTACTATTCTTTTATTTTATATTTAAAAATAAATGATTTTTTACAAACAAAGAAATTGTATACATTAGTATGTAACATATTTTTACATTTAATTGCCTACCTTTGATAATAGAAAAATCGTGTATTATGCTATCAAAATTTAAATTATTTGTAATATCTTGTTCTTTGGACAATATTGCAAGATTTTGTTGTCTTAAACCGCGCATTGTGAAAGAAAGATAATTTTTATCAACTTCACTTTGGAGAAGCTCCTTTCACAATTAGCGATATTGATAGTAATTTTTGAAAAAATTCATAACAAAATTATAATGTTGGGTAGATAATTTTCCAAGCTTACTGTTGAATAAATTTTAATAGATCAAAGGGGCCTTTACCCCCGTTTTTCTCACATAATGCCTCTTCTTGTGGTGTCGGTACAGCCATAAAAACCTGGATCCTTTTTCTTTCAATATTGAACTGTTCTTTATCAATGTCAAAAAAGTAATTTATTTGATGTTCAAATGCTTCATTTAGTAGGTTACATGGTATTATATGCGAATATTTCCTTGCAAGGACTTGCAACGCATCAAAGCGTTATTTTATTTTCTGTTATAATTCCATCCATGGATAAAAACATTTCCTGTTGTAATTCTTGTTCCAAAGATAGAACTACGTCGTCTTAATTTTCCCCGCTCATATTTTTTCTCCTTCAGTTGATATCTTTAACTGTCCACAAATTGTTTGACTGATATAACAGCGTTTTGTTCCATCTCTTGTTCCATGCAATTGGTTTGCATTAATTTAAAAAATGACGGATTCCCATAAATTGAGATAACATAGAAAATAAAAAGATTGCATTGAATTGAGTAAAATTCCAGCATCTTATCTCGTTTTACTAGTTACTTCTGCAGATGTCAATTAAAAAGTATGTCTTTTTCGAAAATATTTATGCCTGTTGTGGTGTTTATTAACGGAGAAATTTGAATATTTTCATGTTCTTGCCATAAATCTTACTAATTTTCCAAAAAAAATAGACGAATTCATATTATTTACACATTACTTTAATTAGAATATAATTGGAAATTAGCTAATGTAAGTCCACTCTTTAAGAAAGGGGATAAATCAGACCCTGGTAATTACAGGCCTGTATCACTTACTAGTATCACCTGTAAATTACTAGAACACATAATATATAGTAGAATAGTTAACCACCTTGACAAATATAATGCCCTATGCCCACATCAGCACGGCTTTAGAAAAAACAGATCATGTGAAACACAATTAATAGGTTTAATAGATGAACTATCAAAAGGCTTGGACAAAAATGATCAAATAGATACAATATTACTAGACTTCTCAAAAGCATTTGACAAAGTTCACCACCTTAGTTTACTTAAAAAACTTAACTACTTTGGAATCTCAGGTTCCTTACATCACTGGATCCAAGACTTCCTTTTGGGCAGGGAGCAAACTGTAATAATTAATGGATCTAAATCTGCACCAATAAAGGTTAACTCAGGAGTTCCACAAGGAACTGTGCTAGGTCCCATTACTCTTTTTAATTTATATAAATGATTTACCCAACAACATCTCAACAGGTACAAAAGTTAGGCTATTTGCTGATGATTGTATAATCTATAGAACAATTAAATCAGAACAAGATAGCAAAATTTTACAAAAAGACTTAGATGAATTGATAAAATGGGAAACTAACTGGAGTATGTCTTTCCATCCAGAAAAGTGTCAACTGTTAAGAGTAACAAAGAAAAAGAAACAAATAAATTCAAAATATTACATTCATGGAAAAGAACTGACCCAAACTAAAGATGCAAAATACTTAGGAGTCTTAATAAATGAGAAACTATCATGGAATCCCCATGTCAATGAAGTTATTAAAAAATCAAACAAAACCTTAGGCTTTATAAAAAGGAACTTTAACAAATGTAATAGAGATATAAAACTAAAATGCTACCTCACTTTGGTGAGACCTGCACTAGAATATGCATCTTCTGTATGGGACCCATCCACCAAAGAAAACATTGATAAACTAGAACAAATTCAAAAAAGAGCTGCCAGATTCATTACTGGAGAATATTCGAAACTGACAAGAGTAACACCATTAGTTAAATCATTAAACCTTGAAACACTAGAGGATAGAAGAACCAAGAGCAAAGTAGTAATCATACATAAAGCAATTAATTCTAATTTAGAAATACAACACAAAGATAACTTAATACAACCCTCAGATAGACATAAGGATAAAAACACCTTTCTTATTCCGTATGCAAGAACAAACACATACAAGTTTTCCTTCTTCCCGTCCGGAATTCGGGCGTGGAATGGGTTGCCTGAAGAATCCAGGAAAACCAACACTTTATCAACATTTAAATCTCTAATAAAAATGCAGGACTAAACACAAACCATAGATAAGCGTAGGACGCAATAATCTTCTGTATAGAAGGAGCGTCTGTAAACAGATAAGATAAGATAAGATAATTGGATAGGCGTAACATTTTTAATGAATAACCGTATTTTAATGAAAAACACAAATTATTTGTGCTACTTTAATGCAATAAGCACAAAATAAATTTAATTTTTAAAAGCGTACCTTACAATAGTTTTCTGAAAACTCAAACAGTAATATAATCTACTACTTGCAAGTTAAACACAATATTTGAACCACCATGAATTGTAGGTACTTGTTCGCGCATAATTCCGTGAATATCGAAATTCCACGCAAAAACCATCGTGGCGATATCAATAGCACATTAATGGGCCCACCGGTGATGTTTTTTTTTGTGTGTGTAGTTTTCATCTAAAAGCGTCATCTGGTCGTATGTATATCGCTTAAATTTCCAAACAAATCGATACCTTTTTTGAGTGATTTAAAATTTTTGAACGGTTTTGCGTTACTTATAACATGCACACATCCACTATGTAATCAAACAAATGTTGTGGGAATCCATTAATTAGGACTAGAAATTAAGAATATTTTTGTTTCACCTTGGTTTTCCCCCTTGAAAAGAAAAAGGGTAGTTGTCGGAATAGGTTGCACTTTTCAAATGCCCAAAAATGCCGCCCCTAAATGTGTGCCGCCCGGGGTGGACCGCCCCCACCACCCCCCTCTAACTACGCCACTGTAGTAGACACACACGCTCTAGATTCTGGAAAAGCGTAGGACGCAATAATCTTCTGTATAAAGGGAGCGTCTGTAACCGATAAGATAAGAAAGTAAGGACCTTTGTGTGTTGTTTTAAAAAAAAACACACACATTTTACTTACTGAGGCCCGCATCTTTAACTTAAGGTACATAATTTGACATGCCCTACACACTCGTTCTATAGCCCGTTAGTTCATAAACCGACAACCTCACTTTTGGAAGAGAATAGTATAAAAAGTGTGTAACCCGCTCGAAAGCCGACCCCAAAGAATATTAGGACAGCGTAAACAAAATGGTACACATTAAAAAAAAACAGTCGGACTTCTCTAAGTCGAACTCAAAGGGACCCGAAAAAAATTCGACTTACGGAGTTTGCCAGTTAGTGAAAATGGCGTAAATAGGCGCATATTAATCAAGGACAATGTTGATATTGAGAGGGGGGAGGCAGCAATACCGGCTAGAGGGCTTGACAGAAAAGAGAGGCGGTTCGTTTCATATGAAGGGAAACCAACTTGCTTTGATTCAAACTTTGACATACCGACACAAGCCCGTGATAGTAGACACCTTCCCACCCCCACTTTACTCCTTCACAACACCGATAATGCCGATATTCAATGATTATATATGCAGAAATCAACTATGACCCCCCCCCCATTTTACTCTAAATTTTGTCCCAAAAAGGTCGGTTTAGAACGAGTATCAACGGTAATTAATAAAAGTATTACGGAACACTCGGAACAGCAACCAGTCATCTATTTTTAGTCTGTCTATTCGCACCGAGGGTGTGCAGCATCTTCTCCCAACTTAGGGGCGTACGCCGCCTATTATATCCTATTTGAAAATTAAAATTATAAATTTTAAAGTCGGGAGAATTGACACTTCGTAGTATCTTATATCTCTGTCATTGTATTTACATGTAAATAAGGGGTGAGTTGGGTGGAGGACATAGTGTGTAGAAAAGTTGGGTCGACATTTCAGGAGCTTAGATTACATGGGGCTCCAAAGGTAGGCAGGTAGGGAACAAATGAGATTTTCAGAAAATAAAGCCCTTAGCATACAATAAATGTTAGCATACAATAAATGTTAGCATACAATAAATGTTAGCATACAATAAATGTTAGCATACAATAAATGTTAGCATACAATAAATGTTAGCATACAATAAATGTTAGCATACAATAAATGTATTATTTCACGCTTGAAATTAAATGTTTCAACATCAACAATACTTGTGTAATCATGACGTCATGGTACATAAATATTTCAACGTTAAAATAACAAAATATTTAATTTAATGAGGTAGGAAGAATAAAGAAGAAAAGAACATGCAGACGTGAATGAAACAACGTGTTTCTTGTAAAGAGCCTGAAATCAGTTCCATCTCAAATTAATAAATTATCCGAAAAGGATTTTTTCAGTGGTGTTAGTGTTATAATATATTATTCAAAGAAGATATTATCCAGGGGGGTTATGACCATCTATCTCCATGTCCTGGATGCAATAGCTTTCTTCTAATTTTAATTTACTAATGACACATTCTTCGTATTTTACAGATTCGCCCCTGGGCCAGCACTGACCTGTCGGTTTGACCACCCCTCCCACCACCTGTTAAAGATAAGCCATCAAAAATAGGGTTGGACTAGTTGGAGATTAACGACGTAAATGATTTCTAACCAGGAAGGTGGTAGTAGCTAGCTGTGCAGTCAACCATGTCAACCGCTGTGTTGAAGATTGCCTTATATGGACAGAACGTTGGGTTTCTCGACTATAAAATGGGGCAGGTTCGTGTTTCAGAGGTCATTCTTGTTCCAAGCGTTCGTTCGTGAGGCTAACTCTTCGCTTGATATTCATTTGTGCCTGTGAGATTCTAATAATCTAAAAATCATGTGTGACGAGGACGTAGCTGCTCTTGTAGTCGACAATGGATCTGGTATGTGCAAAGCTGGATTCGCCGGGGATGACGCTCCCAGGGCCGTATTTCCATCTATTGTTGGCAGACCCCGCCATCAGGTAAATTATTTTATTTTTTAGTTTATACAGTTTAGTCTAATTTTTTTAAAAATCGCCATACCATAATTTGACTACAACAAACTCAAATGATACGTGCAATCGTAGTGCATCTTAAGTTTGGTAGACTAAACGTTTCATTGTCGATACAGCGATACAGTGATTGATGGACCTTGGCCTAGATATTGGCTCTGAATCCTGAAATGAATACAGTTAAAGAAAACGTGATCTGCTTCTTTGATTTAACAGCTTTATTTTATATGTCATATTAAATTTATATAACGATTTAAGTATCCAAGGGCATAATTTCTATATTTATATAACGATTTAAGTATCCAAGGGCATAATTTCTATATTTATATAAATAACGATTTAAGTATCCAAGTTATTCCAAGGGCATAATTTCTATATATATATAATATAATGATTTAAGTTAAAGTATCCAAGGGCATAATTTCTATATTTATATTATATAACGATTTAAGTATCCAAGGGCATAATTTCTATCGGTCATCAGCAAACCAGTATTTAATGTATCCAAACTGTCAAATAATTTTTATGAAGTTCAATAGGAGAAAAAAAGAAGAATAAGAATATTGACATTAAAATTACAAAAACATTGTCACTTGTGTATTTAATGTATGAGTATGACATCAGAATATTTCAGGCAAAATTTGATTGTAATTTATCCATCTCCATCATGACCATAGACCATGGACCATAGTCATGTCATAGTGAAATTATACAGATTACTATACTAGGCTATAATTCAACATTCCCACAAGAATTTTACAGTTCTCAAAACCTAAGACTAAGGGCCTAACCTCATTGACATTTCATTTGCCAATGTTTCTTTCAAGTTACATTTCAAAATTATTATTTTAGTTGCCTTTGAATTTTAAAAAGATTTGTAAATTTTCCAAACATTATGATTAATTGTATTTTAAATTTTTACAGGGTGTGATGGTGGGCATGGGTCAGAAAGACAGCTATGTCGGTGACGAGGCTCAGTCCAAGAGAGGTATTCTCACATTGAAATACCCAATTGAGCACGGTATCGTCACCAACTGGGATGACATGGAGAAAATCTGGCATCACACTTTCTACAATGAGCTGAGGGTTGCCCCAGAAGAACACCCCGTTCTCCTCACCGAGGCTCCCCTCAACCCCAAGGCCAACAGGGAAAAGATGACACAGATCATGTTTGAAACCTTCAACACACCAGCCATGTACGTAGCCATTCAGGCCGTGCTCTCTCTGTACGCATCTGGTCGTACTACCGGTATTGTCATGGACTCTGGTGATGGTGTCACTCACACCGTTCCCATCTACGAGGGTTATGCCCTTCCCCATGCCATCATGAGGTTGGATTTGGCCGGCCGAGATCTCACAGATTATCTGATGAAGATCCTCACAGAGAGAGGCTACAGCTTCACAACAACTGCTGAGAGGGAAATTGTCCGTGATATCAAAGAAAAGCTCTGCTACGTCGCACTTGACTTTGAGCAGGAGATGACAACTGCCTCCACATCGTCCTCCCTAGAAAAGAGTTACGAGCTTCCCGATGGTCAAGTTATCACCATCGGTAATGAAAGATTCAGGTGTCCAGAAGCCACTTTCCAACCATCCTTCCTCGGTATGGAGTCTGCTGGTATCCACGAGACCACCTACAACTCCATTATGAAGTGTGATGTTGATATCCGTAAAGACTTGTACGCTAACACCGTTTTGTCTGGTGGATCCACCATGTACCCAGGTATTGCTGACCGTATGCAGAAGGAAATCACAGCTCTAGCTCCACCCACCATGAAGATCAAGATCATTGCTCCACCAGAGAGGAAATACTCCGTCTGGATTGGTGGCTCCATCCTTGCTTCTCTTTCCACCTTCCAACAGATGTGGATCTCCAAACAAGAATATGATGAGTCTGGTCCATCCATTGTCCACAGAAAGTGCTTCTAAACTTTATTCATAATACTAGTCTCTTTAAAAAAAACCTGTAAAGTTCCTTTCATTTTGCATTTGATACCATTTCTTATTCATTTCCAAAAGGCTCAAACAATTAGCACAATGAATCAAACAAACAATCTCTGAATGATGCGAGTGAATGTCCTGTGTGATGTATGATTGAGTTGCACTGGTTCTGTTCCTGCAAATATTTACCTGATGTTATATTTATTGTACATAGTATTTAAAATGTTCCGATACTATAAATAAAATGAAAATAATTTTTTAAAATTTGTTGTCTTTTATTTGTAAATGTTGAGGTAGATCTGTCAAAGTGCTTTGTGTCTGGCTACCTGTGGCTCTTGTATGACAAACAAAATACTCAAGCCCTTTAGTTTTTGTTCATGGTTGAAATAACACATGGGACAAGAAATGCAACTTTAAGAAAATACAATTGGCTAAAACTAAATCATTTCTTAGACAATTTGCATTCTATTTATTCATTTATTTGAAGTTTAACTGTTTCAGATTAAATAGATGTTGGATGGGTTTAATTTTTATTGGAGGCGTTTTGAGTTTGCTGTCCTGCAACACTGATTTATATTGTAAAATGGTTAGTAGATAGTAGTATTGTGTTGCCATGAGATTGTTCATTTGTCTGTCACTATAGTTCAAAATTCAACGTCCATCCATGTAATGTGTGAGGGGATCAGGAAACGTGTAAAGGGGGGGGGGAGGTGGCTAAGGCCTGTTAAGGAATGGGTTCAAACCAATCTATGAATAAGCTACTAAAACTATTACTATCACCATTTACAAAGTTTAAATTGTGGGTGAGACTGCAATCAAACTTATAATTATAAATTTAAAAGTAAATGTTATTTAAACAGGGGATGTCCATTTACAAACTTGACTACAAGTTAGAACAGAGGTCGCGAAACTTTTTTTATGAGAGACCCATAAACACCACATATTTTGAAAAGTAATTCTGAGAGATCCATACATTTTTTAAAATAAAAAATTCAAGTAAATGTGAGCATTTTGAGTAATTTCACTAAAAGTACAATAACTTTGTCTCTGAATATTGTTATGCTGTTGCTAATCAATAATGAGTATTCTTAAACCATTGAGGCGACTTATGGTGCTGCATGGATTTGCTGATTATTTTTTTTTCTGTTTGTTTTTTTGTATATGCCATCTATATCTAGATCAAAGGAGTTTGAAGAGACTTTTTTTTTGACAATGGAATGTTTGTCTGCGATCCAGATTCAACCATCAAGAGAGCCACATCTGGCTCGCGAGTCATGGTTTCCCGACCCCTGAGTTAAAACGAACTAATTGGCCATGAAACAAATTGGGCAATTATACTGGACATGATAATATGAAAATCCCGAGTGACCACATGGAAGCAGCGGCGGTTCTAATCTTCTCCACAGCTCAACATACGTCTTTTTTTGGTCAATAAATTAAAACATTTCATTTGAATAGGGAGGTAATAAACATGTGAGGTTTCAATAAACCAAATATATAATATAGCTACAGGAAGGCAGGAAGGTGCTACAGATCAAATCCACATTTGGCAAATCACAACTTGCAGACTTCAAGTAACTTAAACTTAACGTAACTTTTAATCAAATGTTGATTTATTCACATAATTTAAAAGATAATCACAACTTTCCTCGATCCATAACAAATATCGGCATTTTTATAAACTCAATTTTACAGTTTAAAAATATATTCTTATAAAAAAGATGTGAAATATTATTAAGATTTATAACAAAAAACATTTTGATACTTATATTTTCAATATAACTGTTAGTAGCAGAACATATTTGTTATTATAACTCATACTGCTAACTAAAATGCTACCTCACTTTGGTGAGACCTGCACTAGAATATGCATCTTCTGTATGGGACCCATCCAGCAAAGAAAACATTGATAAACTAGAACAAATCCAAAAAAGAGCTGCCAGATTCATTACTGAAGAATATTCAAAACTGACTAGAATAACACCATTAGTTAAATCATTAAACCTTGAAACACTAGAGGATAGAAGAACCAAGAGCAAAGTAGTAATCATACATAATAAAGCAATTAACTCTAATTTAGAAATACAACACAAAGATAACTTAATACAACCCTCAGATAGACATAAGGATAAAAACACCTTTCTTATTCCGTATGCAAGAACAAACTCATACAAGTTTTCCTTCTTCCCGCTCGGAATTCGGGCGTGGAATGGGTTGCCTGAAGAAACCAAGAAAGCCAACACTTTATCAACATTTAAAACTCTAAAAAGAATGCAGGACTAAACACAAACCATAGATAAGCGTAGGACACAATAATCTTCTGTATAGAAGGAGCGTCTGAAACAGATAAGTTAAGATGATACTGAAACTTAAAAAAAATTAAAAACTTAAATTTAAATAGACAATTTTGTGTAGAAATAGAAATCAAAAGTTCTCTTCACTTTCTGCTTTAGCCGGAAACCACGCATTCAGTATTCATAAATTCGACTCGAAACTCCAGTGCTAAGTTAATGATACACGTAGATTGAAGGGGTGTGTGTGTGTGTGTGTTAAAGTTTATGTGAGCTTGAGAAAAAAGGGGGGGAGGAGGGCTTTACGTCAAAGGCCGATAAAGGGTGCGTTAAGAAAATATTTGTATGACGGTACCCATAGCCATTTACAAACTAGAGGTATGGTTTTAGAAAGAATAATATTTCAACATTAATAGCTGGTAGATAAGGTAGCAACTTTGATGAAAGAAGACTGGGGGGAAATTGATAAGAGCAGAATAGGGTAATATATCTGGCAGAAGAGTGACGTGACGGCGTAGGTATATCTGGCAGAAGAGTGACGTGACGGCGTAGGTATATCTGGCAGAAGAGTGACGTGACGGCGTAGGTATATCTGGCAGAAGAGTGACGTGACGGTGTAGGTATGAGGCGACATAACTGTTTAGTATATTGTGGCAACACTGATATAATACTGGGCAGCCTGGGTTAACCAACAAATCGGCCCCGACATATGGGCCCCGACAAACAGCCCCGTCAAAACGGCCCTGGACTAATAGTAAATAAGACACCTTGTAAAAAGAAAGTATAAATCCCTGATATATGAGACCAGGGGCGGATTAAGACTGCACGGGGCCCCTGGCTGCAATTCAAACTGGGGCCATATCCAGCCAGTGTACCTTTAGATAAAATGATTGCTAGCAGCTAATATAAGACTGTAACTTGTAAATATTCATCCAAAATGATTATTCATGAAAAAACCGAATTCGAAGAAATAACTTTTTGCCGGTATCCTAAAATTGAGTGTAAAAGACAATTTATAAGATTAAAAAACACATGAAAAAAAAATTCCTACCTCACCCGGGGATCGAACCCGCCACCGCTTGAACCACAAGCCTTAGTACTTCACATTCGGCCACGAGATTTAGGGTTGTCAATTTAAATATATATATAATATTCTTTAATAATTTCAGGTTTTTTGACTGCTAAGACTATCGTGTGGGAAAAGAGATCATTTTAATAGATGAGATTTTATTAATTTATCATATTTTCAGCAATTCATGTATACATTTGTCCACATTTATTATAAAATATGCTAAGTTTGGGGGCCCTAAATCATCGGGGGCCCCTGGCTTTAGCCCGTTCAGCCCCCCCCCCTTAATCCGCCATAGTATGAGACATAACTAAAAGTATTGATTATGTTCCATATAATACGCTCCGCACGACAAACATTTACAGACTGAACTCGCCTTGCTGTAAAACACGGGGATGTGGTCATCGATGGCTGGAGTGAACTCCTGTGACATGTGGATGTCAACAATAGCAGACGGCTACATAGTGATGTATAGAGATAAACTAAAAATGCGTTAATTTAATTACGGTAATTATGATACAATGCATTGTTAGGTGACACGAGTCTATGTGCAAAATTTCAGCTCGATAGCATCACAGGAAGTGGGTCATTTTTGACTTTTGTTTTTTCCGACCAACCACGAGCACAAGAAAGACAAGCACAAAGTCACGGTTGTTTGTTGACAAGAAATGATATAATAACATCACTAGAAATAATTTTACAATTTTACGGATGAAAAAGTTAACGCAAACTAAAATGCAAAAAATGTAAATTTTTCGTTAAAAAATATAAACAATTTGTCTGGGGCCGTTTTAACCGGGGACGTTATGTCGGGGCCGTTTTGACCGGGGACGTTATGTCCGAGTTCCTGCATCTCTGATACAAATCTTGCTTCATCATGCTTTTTTCCTTGCTTTGGAGTTCAGGTCTGGATTTTAAAAAAAAATTCATTTTTACTCACTGAGCCACAAAAGATTACTGGATCTTGTCCCATTGGAGCCTACATCCTTGAGATTGAGACCTACAACCTTGAGATTGAGACCCACATCCTTGAGATTGAGACGTACATCCTTGAGATTGAAACCTACATCCTTGAGAGTGAGACCTACATCCTTGAGGTGCGGGAGAGGTGCGGGAGAGGTGCGGGAGAGGTGTGGGACTGGTGTGGGAGAGGTGTGGGAGAGGTGTGGGAGAGGTGTGGGAGAGGTGTGAGAGAGTCGTGGGAGAGTCGTTGGAGAGTCGTGGGAGAGGTGTGGGAGAGGTGTGGGAGAGGTGTAAGAGAGGTGTGGGAGAGGTGTGGGAGAGCTGTGGGAGAGCTGTGGGAGAGTTGTGGGAGAATCGTGGGAGAGGTGTGGGAGAGTGTGGGAGAGGTGTGGGAGAGTCGTGGGAGAGTCGTGGGAGAGGTGCGGGAGAGATGCGGGAGAAGTGCGGGAGAGGTGCGGGAGAGGTGTGGGAGAGGTGTGGGAGAGGTGTGGGAGAGGTGTGGGAGATGTGTCGGAGAGTCGTGGGAGAGCTGTGGGAGAGGTGTGGGAGAGGTGTGGGAGAGATGTGGGAGAGGTGTGGGAGAGTGTGGGAGAGAAGTGGGAGAGGTGCGGGAGAGGTACGGGAGAGGTGCGGGAGAGGTGCGGGAGAGGTGTGGGAGAGGTGCGGGAGAGGTGCGGGAGAGGTGCGGGAGAGGTGCGGGAGAGGTGCGGTAGAGGTGCGGGAGTGGTGCGGGAGAGGTGCGGGAGAGGTGCGGGAGAGGTGCGGGAGTGGTGCGGGAGAGGTGCGGGAGAGGTGCGGGAGAGGTGCGGAAGAGGTGCGGGAGAGGTGTGGGAGAGGTGCGGGAGTGGTGCGGGAGAGGTGCGGGAGAGGTGCGGGAGAGATGCGGAAGAGGTGCGGGAGAGGTGTGGGAGAGGTGTGGGAGAGGTGTAGGAGAGGTGTGGGAGAGGTGTGGGAGAGGCGTGGGAGAGGCGTGGGAGAGGTGTGGGAGAGATGTGGGAGAGGTGTGGGAGAGGTGTGGGAGAGGTGTGGGAGAGTCGTGGGAGACGTGTGGGAGACGCGTGGGAGAGGTGTGGGAACGGTGTGGGAGAGGTGTGGGAGAGTCGTGGGAGAGTCGTGGGAGAGGTGTGGGAGAGGTTGTGGGAGAGGTGTGGGAGAGTTGTGGGAGAATCGTGGGAGAGGTGTGGGAGAGTGTGGGAGAGGTGTGGGAGAGTCGTGGGAGAGTCGTGGGAGAGGTGCGGGAGAGATGCGGGAGAAGTGCGGGAGAGGTGCGGGAGAGGTGTGGGAGAGGTGTGGGAGAGGTGTGGGAGAGGTGTGGGAGAGGTGTGGGAGAGGTGTCGGAGAGTCGTGGGAGAGGTGTGGGAGGTGTGGGAGAGGTGTGGAAGAGGTGTGGAAGAGTCGTGGGAGAGGTGTGGGAGAGGTGGGAAGGTGTGGGAGAGTCGTGGGAGAGGTGTGGGAGAGTCGTGAGAGAGGTGTGGGAGAGGTGTGGGAGAGGTGTGGGAGAATCGTGGGAGAGTCGTGGGAGAGGTGTGGGAGAGTCGTTGGAGAGGTGTGGGAGAGGTGTGGGGAGAGGTGTGAGAGAGGTGTAAGAGAGGTGCGGGAGAGGTGCGGGAGAGGTGTGGGAGATGTGAGAGAGGTGTGGGAGAGTGTGGGAGAGTCGTAGGAGAGGTGCGGGAGAAGTGCGGGAGTGGTGCGGGAGAGGTGCGGGAGAGGTGCGGGAGTGGTGCGGGAGAGGTGTGGGAGAGGTGTGGGAGAGGTGTGGGAGGGGTGTGGGAGAGTCGTGGGAGAGTCGTGGGAGAGGTGTGGGAGAGGTGTGGGAGAGGTGTGGGAGAGGTGTGGACAAAGAACAGTAGAACAACAAATCATGGAAAGAAAGTGGAGATGGGTTGGAAACACCCTTAGGAAAGATAACAGAAGGGCTAGGCAACGAGGAAGACCCAAGCGTACATGGAGACGGAGCATGTTAGACAAGGCTGGAAGAACTGGGAAGAGCTGGGAAGAACTGAAGCGACCTGCAAAGGACCGTGTAGAGTGACGAGCTTAGACAGAGGCCCTATGTTCCACAAGTGTATCAAATGACAAATGATGATGATGATGAAATTTATAATTTACGTTATTTGTAAAATTAAATTTGTGTTAATCCGACTTTAACGCATTACGTCAGATTTATCAATATGTCTAGAATGTCCAGGGCAGTAAGACCTTTAACTGTTAAAACAATAATATAATATAATATAATATATTTGATTGTTAACTTTTAGAATTGCATCATACTCAAAATCCTTGTCAGGATTCTCAAACTCAACAGATGGAGAAGAAGCTTATAGAAGGAGCGTCTGTAAACAGATAAGATGCGATTTTGGCTTGGGTTTACCCCTTGACCAACTCCCGAAAAGCCCTAGTGGTGTGGGCAGGACCTCGCGCCTTCGGGGATAACGGCAACATAACATTTTATATTTTTGGGTAACGGCCAAAAATGTTCGCCTTACAGAATGATATGGGAATTCCGGTACTGATATATTTTTTTAACGGAAAGTCAAAGACTAATAATCAATGAAATCTCTGACACGGGAGAAGCGCTTTCATTATGTTAAAACAATTTTGTCAATGATTGGTTTTATTTCCAACCCTGGCATTTGGCACTTGTTGAGTTCATGGAATGACCAGGTTGTAAGTTGATTGAACTGAATATAGCGCACATATATTATCTGGCCGCTTGAATTTGTTTGTGTTTGTGATTAAACCTTGATGACAGCACCATGTCCGAGTATCAGGCCGTGGTGATAGACAATGGTTCTGGCATGTTGAAAGCTGGCTTGGCAATTTTAACGAAGTGTATCGATTTTTGTCTCAGCAAGAAGAGTTTTGACGTCTTTTAAAAATACAAATTTGTTATTTAGATTTTTTAGACGTATAAACCGTATTGATATCTCCTGTTGGAGTCTATCAATTACGCTGTTCATATCACGTGCAATTCTTCTTCTGCAGAAAGTCCTGCATCTATTGTTAATTCTTCAGGCATCCTCTGATGTCGTCTAATCCTTCTGGCAACCTCGATTCCCCAAGTTGTGCTTCTTCCTTTCCATTATCTACCGCAACCTGGCTCAAATTATCACGAATGTTGACAATTTCTTGCTCAAGCGATTCAAGATCAAATGCTGCTTCCTTGAAATTCTCAGTAATATTCTGCAACCGTTTCTGGACACGATCAATTTCCCCAAGTATGATGTTCCAGAAATTAAACAAAACCAGGAATTTAAAGTTTAATATACCTGCCAGCAAAATTTCTGCATCACTTCTGGTGTCATGCGTCAGATTTGTATGTTTTGATAATTTTTCAAACAGCTCTACCAGTTCATCTAGTGAAATCTAGTCCTTCATAAATTGCTTTAACAGCTTCTGATCGTGTACTCCAACGTATTTCAGACTTCCTCTTCATTGTGTTTGTCACAACTCTTTTTAATTCTTCCAAACGAGTTGTTGAACGAGAGAAAACAAAAATTTATACTTTCAACTGTTCCAAAAACGTGATAACAACTGGATCCTGTTTGGCTTAGTGTACTCTTTGTAAGTTTAAGCTGTGGTTATCACAGTTGATGAACAATGCTCTGTGATTTCTGGCACATATTCGGTTTTGAAGGCCGGATATATGCCCAGTCATTACAGCAGCATTGTCATAACATTGTGACCGATAGTCGGCTAGAGGTATGTTATTAGATTCTAGTTTCTCCACGATAACTCTTTCAATGCTTGCTGCGTCTTTGGAATGTATCTGGATTAAACCTAAAAATGATTCTTTGATGGTTTCTTTTTTAGTTTGAAAATCCACATCCACAAATCTGATGACTTGAGAAAGCTATTCCCGGTGTCTTAGATCGGATGTTGAGTCAAGTAAGATACCGTAGTACTTGTTTTTTCTGATTTCACTCAACAGCTGATTCCTTACAGTCGATGAAAGTAGGTGGATAAATTCATTTTGGATTTCCTGTATAAATAAGATACTGAACCTGGATTTTCTCGGGAATCTTGTAAGTGCTTTTCTAACAGTGGATCATACTGATCAAGTTTGATCACAGTGAGACAGGAAAGAGAGGCGGTGTCTGATGTTTCATATAAAAGGAATCCAACTTGCTTTGACATACCCACACAATCCCTTGAGAGGAGAGACCTTCTGTAAGCCAGTGGTTCTCAACCTTTTGAGATTCAAGGACCACTTGAAAAATGTGTGTCTTAGCTACGGACCAGTACTAAACATTGTGCTACTGCCGAGCTGGAAAGTTAAATATAATTATACTGTGTATATCTTATCTGTTGCAGACGCTCTTTCTATAAGAAGATTATTGTTAGCTATAAGTAGTATACATGTTAGTTAATAAAGTTATACTAATATGCTACGTTTTGCGTGCTCCAAAAACAGTATTGTAATGGCTTTCTTTTGTAAAGAACAAATGTCATTTATATTAGTCTCATAGTCTTCTTATTTAATTCTACTTGCTAACTATAAAAAAAACTTAAAGTCATAAACAGTAGTTTTGTATTAAAAAGACTGCTATATTAGTTTATTTAGTACGAACGATGTTATGTTTTTATTTTAACCAATGCAGAAAATCCACTTTCACAAAGTTGCAAAGGGTAAAAGTATTTTAAAAGCTATCTGAGACAGTTCGGAGTACTCCAAAATTTCATTAAGCCCACTTTCTGATGCAACATATTCAAAGTGGTATCGCTAGTCAGTTCAATGAATTGGTTTAATTACGATGTTGGTAATTTTATTTGATGAGACAATGTGTGCGAGATTATGACTGGAAACCCACGAAAAACCACTGAACGTTAAAAATCACCAAAGTAGAATTAAAATTGGCCCTGCATTGATCGAATATGACCAGAAATCAAATTTGTCAACAGTTCTTTATTTATTTCAACATTTTCTGGTTTCTCGGTGATTTCGTATAATTGATCAAACATCTCAAAGTTACCTTGAAATAATCTTCTTTTCCAAAGATCAAGCTTTTTCGTAAAAGCAGACACTTTTTTCACTGAGAGTAATATAATGTGTCTGCTTTCCTTGCCGAGTTGAATTAAGTTTATTGAGTTCTTTAAAAGTTTCAGCCAAGTAAGCCAGAACAGCAACCCATAAGCTATGGTTCAAATGATCAACAAGCTTTGAGTTTTTTCTACAAGAAACTCTCTTACGTCATCACGTAATTCAAACAGTCTTATAACCAGCGAATTTCAGTATACATCAGTATCTGTTAATGTTCAAGATTCATATTCAAACATAAGAAAGCAAAGAAATGAGAATTTAATAGACGAGCCTTGATAAAATTTAAAAACTATTTAGGCCAGATCAAAAATATATTTTAAGTCAGCGTTAATTCTTTTACTTGTTAGTCTTTCTCGATGAATCATACAGTGCGTAAATTTCATGCTTTGCTCGCGGACCACCTGGCACATCTTCGCGGACAACTAGTGGTCCACGGACCACAGGTTGAGAACTACTGCTTTAAGCCACTCCTTTTTCTTGTCTTGGTCATTTTGGTTGCTTTTAGTGTCGTCTCTGTCTGTTCTATTAATAGAATCGCCTTTGTCTCTTACTGCTCCCCTACTCTCACTCCCAGTCTCTCCCAGTTTTTTTTTAAATCGCCATCAGCAATCCTACATTGTGGATGTGTCATTTATTTATGAGTAGAATGGCGCCCCTTAACGCTCAATGGGGGCGCCAAAATCATGCTTGCCAACTGATTTGTAATGAATATATTTTCGGAGCTCCAAAATTCAAACTTGCAAACGTATTTGGGATACATTAGTTTACATCAAAACACAATTAAATAATGAGTTTTAATACTCATTTTTGGCGCCCCCTAACGTGGCGCCCGGGGACATATGTCCCCCCCTGCCCCCCCCTCGCTACGCCACTGTTAATAGTCATATCCTTGTATCCATGTTGCTCAATATAATATTGGATTCGGTGGTTCGTGGTATACCTCCTGGTCCAAAGTCCATATTATTTTATTTATTATAATCTCTCCTTGTTCCTCATGGCTGTCATTTATTATGGCACGGTATTTATTATTATTGTTTTGTTATTTCATATTATTCCTATTGACAAATATTTGATTCCTTATAAAATCATATCGGAAGCTTTGACAATATTCATTGTAGCTTATTATACATCAGTGGTCTTCATTTATGTTTGATACGAATATTTTATTCAAAATTGTTATAGCTCACACTATCTTTTTGATTTAAATTCCTTATTGCGCCATGTTTTTGATTGCCAGATGTTTCTGATTGACAGACGTTTATGATTGTCCCATTGGGCCGCGGTGGTCTAGCAGTAGCGCGCTGGACAGCAGAAACGGGGCATTGTGCTAGCCACACAATCCCTTGCTCGTTAGTGGTGGCTAAATAAAACTTGTGAACGCTACTTCACTTGCCCCATAGTCCGTCATGGACTGGAAAGGGGTTATTATTATGATTGCCCCATGTTTCTAAGTGACAGATGTTTCTGATTGCTTCATGGTTCTGATTGCCCATTGGTTCTGATTGATCGATATCAGTTTTGTTCCAAGATTAAAAAATAAACCTGATTCTAGTAAAATTTCCTCATAATTCCCAAGAGACGTGTTGGTTAAATTTGACACAATTTGATGCGATGCTACAAAGATTCAGTCAGAATAAATTAATAAAGAAACCTTTAAAAAAGAAGAAGAAAAAACCTACAACTACAATAATTGAATAAATAAATGCATGGTGTATCCCCCAGAGCTATATTATTTAATTCTCTTGTCTTTGTTTCAAGATTAAACAGATTGTAAATGTTCCACGATTTATGTCTTGTCTTATCTTCCAGGAGGGATTTGTTGGGGTCGAGACCAGAGACTTCTACGTCGGCAGTGAAGCACGGGCAATGAGAGGGGTCCTCACGTTGAGATATCCCATGGCCCATGGTATCGTCACCAACTGGGATGACATGGAGAAAATCTGGCATCACACTTTCTACAATGAGCTGAGAGTCGCCCCAGAAGAACACCCCGTTCTCCTCACCGAGGCTCCCCTCAACCCCAAGGCCAACAGGGAAAAGATGACACAGATCATGTTTGAAACCTTCAACACACCAGCCATGTATGTAGCCATTCAGGCCGTGCTCTCCCTGTACGCATCAGGCCGCCTTACTGGTATTGTCATGGACTCTGGTGATGGTGTCACTCACACCGTCCCCATCTACGAGGGTTATGCCCTTCCCCATGCCATCATGAGGTTGGATTTGGCTGGCCGAGATCTCACAGATTACCTGATGAAGATCCTCACAGAGAGACAATGCAGATTCTCAACATCATCTGAGAGAGAAATCATCCGTGACATCAAAGAAAGACTCTGCTACGTTGCTCTGGACTATGAACAGGAAATGGAGAAAGCTTTAAAGTCCTCCTCCTTGGAAGAATCTTACGAGCTTCCCGATGGAGAGGTCATCCTCATTGCAGACGAGAGATTCAGATGTCCAGAAGCTTTGTTTCAGCCATCTTTTTTGGGGATGGAGTCGGATGGTATTCACGAGACCACCAACAATTCCATCCTGAAGTGTGATGTTGATATCCGCAGAGACTTGTATGCTAACATACTTCTGTCCGGTGGAACAACTTTGTTTCCAGGTATGGTGGAGCGCATGCGAAAAGAAATGACCAGTCTGACGCCACCAGCGGTCAAGATTGAGATCATTGCTCCACCGGAGAGGAAATCTTCTGTCTGGAAGGGAGGCTCCATACTGGCGTCACGTGATATGTTCCAAGAGATGTGGATCTCCAAACAGGATTACGATGAATGCGGTCCGGCTGTTGTTCACAGGAAATGTTTCTAAATGAAAATGTCCCTTTTCGGGAAATGTAAACAATTAGTACTAAGTTAACAATCAGTATAAGTAAACAATATGTACAATTAAACAATCAGTACAAGTAAAAATATGTACAGGTATGCAATCAGTACAAGTAAACAATAGTCGTATACTGGCATCCGTCTTACTATACACATATAAATATATATAAATGCTACATGCTGATAAGGCAGCCGAATAACATACTATGACAATCAGCCCACAACATACTATGACAATCAGCCCATAACATACTATGACAATCAGCCCATAACATACTATGACAATCAGCCCATAACATACTATGACAATCAGCCCATAACATACTATGACAATCAGCCCATAACATACTATGACAATCAGCCCATAACATACTATGACAATCAGCCCATAACATACTATGACAATTAGCCCATAACATACTATGACAATCAGCCCATAACATACTATGACAATCAGCCCATAACATACTATGACAATCAGCCCATAACATACTATGACAATCAGCCCATAACATACTATGACAATCAGCCCATAACATACTATGACAATCAGCCCATAACATACTATGACAATCAGCCCATAACATACTATGACAATCAGCCCATAACATACTATGACAATCAGCCCATAACATACTATGAGAATCAGCCCATAACATACTATGACAATCAGCCCATAACATACTATGACAATCAGCCCATAACATACTATGACAATCAGCCCATAACATACTATGACAATCAGCCCATAACATACTATGACAATCAGCCCATAACATACTATGACAATCAGCCCATAACATACTATGACAATCAGCCCATAACATACTATGACAATCAGCCCATAACATACTATGACAATCAGCCCATAACATACTATGACAATCAGCCCATAACATACTATGACAATCAGCCCATAACATACTATGACAATCAGCCCATAACATACTATGACAATCAGCCCATAACATACTATGACAATCAGCCCATAACATACTATGACAATCAGCCCATAACATACTATGACAATCAGCCCATAACATACTATGACAATCAGCCCATAACATACTATGACAATCAGCCCATAACATACTATGACAATCAGCCCATAACATACTATGACAATCAGCCCATAACATACTATGACAATCAGCCCATAACATACTATGACAATCAGCCCATAACATACTATGACAATCAGCCCATAACATACTATGACAATCAGCCCATAACATACTATGACAATCAGCCCATAACATACTATGACAATCAGCCCATAACATACTATGACAATTAGCCCATAACATACTATGACAATCAGCCCATAACATACTATGACAATCAGCCCATAACATACTATGACAATTAGCCCATAACATACTATGACAATCAGCCCATAACATACTCTGACAATCAGCCCATAATATACTATGACAATCAGCCCATAACATACTATGACAATCAGCCCATAACATACTATGACAATCAGCCCATAACATACTATGACAATCAGCCCATAACATACTATGACAATCAGCCCATAACATACTATGACAATCAGCCCATAACATACTATGACAATCAGCCCATAACATACTATGACAATCAGCCCATAACATACTATGACAATCAGCCCATAACATACTATGACAATCAGCCCATAACATACTATGACAATCAGCCCATAACATACTCTGACAATCAGCCCATAATATACTATGACAATCAGCCCATAACATACTATGACAATCAGCCCATAACATACTATGACAATCAGCCCATAACATACTATGACAATCAGCCCATAACATACTATTAGAATCAGCCCATAACATACTATGACAATCAGCCCATAACATACTATGACAATCAGCCCATAACATACTATGACAATCAGCCCATAACATACTATGACAATCAGCCCATAACATACTCTGACAATCAGCCCATAACATACTATGACAATCAGCCCATAACATACTATGACAATCAGCCCATAACATATTATGACAATCAGCCCATAACATACTATGACAATCAGCCCATAACATACTATGACAATCAGCCCATAACATACTATGACAATCAGCCGATAAACCACGTATAACTAGAAGTCCACGCATCTCATCCAACAATTTCACAAAATAGTTTCATATGAAAAAATATTTCTTAAACGAAAATTCTGTTTTTCCAATATGCGTAATAATAATTCCTCGCAAAGCTAGAGAAAACAACAAAGGCGTACGGCATGGAAATCAATGCAGAAAAGACCAAGGTCATGGCAAATAGTAAATTCACAAGTGAGATTCGGATAAACGGGCAAAAACTCGAAGAAGTCTCCACCTTCAAATATCTAGGGGCCATAATGTCCGACGAAGGCTCAAAGCCAGAAATTCTTGCCAGATTGGCCCAAACAATGGCAGCATAGTGTAAATTAAAACACATCTGGCAAAGTAAGAAGCTCTCCCTGAGATCAAAGATCCGACTAATGCGCTCTCTGGCGATGTCGGTATTTTTGTATGGTTGTGAGGGACGCTCACTGCAGACCATCCAAAGAAGAATCAATGCGCTGGAGATGAGATGTTTCAGAAAGATATTGAACAACTCCTACACAGCGCACATCACAAACGAAGCGGTCCGCAACACAATAAGTACTGTCATTGGCCCCTACGAGGACCTACTCACATCAATTAAAAAGAGGAAATTAGGATGGTACGGACACGTGACAAGAAATGGAGGTCTCACAAAAACTATATTGCAAGGCACAGTCCAGGGAGGAAGGAAAAGAGGCAGACAAAAGAAGAGATGGGAGGACGATATCAAAGAGTGGACCGGCCTGTCATTCAGCGACTCTCAAAGGGCAGCACAGGACCGGGACAAATGGCGTGTGTTAGTGAGCAGTTCACGATGGTGCCCCAACGACCCAACAACGGGTTAAGGGATAGTTCAAGTTCAAGTAATAAAAAAACCAGTACATCACGCAGTTTTAGTTCACAGCTATTTTGTTAATATTATAAATTATAACCATAAATTTTTATCGATTGAATAACCCTTAACATTCAAACGATTGTTTAAAAAGAAGTTTTGTTTGTAATTTATTTGTGACTCTCGGCTGATTTTTTTTCTGACTCCGTGACAATTAGCGAATTTCCTTGACTCGATAAAGAATAATGTGCACAAAGACATTTGTCCTTCGTTTGGTCGTCATAGTTACTGAGTCATTAACACATTAACAAAGGGCCGTGACTCAGTGCTGTGGTTACCCCCCTCAATAGAATGGCTAACATGCTATACTGGTAGTGTGGAGAATGGAGGCGGTGTTGTGGTACATTACATGGACGTAAGTTAGACTGCAACTCCTGGTTGTGGTTGATTACGTGGATTACGTCTACGGCGTATTTAAATTTAAACTTAGATTAGAATCAAGTTTTTTAATCACATTATTTTTGACAAATTACATCACTTTTATCCTAATCGCCAAAATCATTATCAGTATCAGCATTATTTTATCGTAGGTAACGGTACAATGCTACATATTAATAGTAGTAGCAGTAGTAGTAGTATTATTATATTTATATTGTTATTGTGCGAGTCCTTCAATTTAAATTATTGGACTAAAGGTTTCTTTAAAAAGGAAAAAGGCTTTGAAAATGTTAGAATGGACCGATATAATAATATAAAGAAAAATCTGAACGCTGTCTGTTGACTAAGTCGTCACTAAGGTATCAAGTTTACCGGAAGTTGTTATTAATCACCAGTTTCCACCCATTATTTTCCCAGTCTCTTACTTGAACTATGTGACGCTGAAAGTATTATTGCCCATTATAGGGTCCATCCATATATTACGTACGCACACAAATCGTATTTTCGTACCCCTCCCCCTGTTGCATCCCGTAAATTTTCGGGACCCCTCCTCTATGTGTAGGTACGAATTCGCGCCGTTTTAAAAACAATTTTTAGCCAGAAGCAAAGGATATTGGTTTTACTCTTTGAAGCCGTCCGTAAATGATGTCACGCGCCTTATTTTTTAAAAAAATTGTGGATGTGTCACGCATTTTTGACGATGTGTGACGAGGGGGGGGGGTGTTTTTAAATAAAAGTTCCACCAAAATATTTGATTGCTTGCAATTTATTTAATGTCGTTTTCAATGTGTTACCATATTAGAGTGCAGCTTTACACTAAATACATACTTAAATGACCAAAATAAAAATGATTTGCAACATGCTAATTTTCAATTAGAAAATACGGCTTTTTTTTTGGGGGGGGGGTGGGGCTGGAGGTCAAAGCTTTGGGGCTGTTCTTAAGTGACGTCACACGATTTTGGCCGATTTCACCACCCCCCCTTTTTTTTCGTCACGCGTCGTCACAAAAGTTAGACCCCCTCCAATATGACGACACAAAAATGCGCGGCGCCCCCCCCCTCCATAAAAGCCATTTTTTAATTTGAAAATTAGCATGTTTCAAATCACTTTTTTGTTATTTAAGTTTAATTATGTATTTAGTGTAAGGCTGCACTCTAATTTCGTAACATGCCTGAAGGCCATGTAAAACGTTATTAAATAAATTGTAAACAATCAAATATTTAAGTTGCAACTTTTATTTAAAGTTACGCGTTTTGAAGTGACTTTATATTTATTAAACACCCCCTCCCCTTCGTCATAAATGGTCGACCACCCTCCCCTCTAGGTGCATTACGTCATTCATGGACGGCCCCTTTGTGACGTCATACTGGAGGGGGGTCTAAGTTTTTTTGTAACGAAGTGTGACTGGGGGGGGGGTAAATCGGCCACACCTTGGACGCACCTTTTATAGTTTTTGTAATAGAGTTTTTCATGTTGAAATTATTGAAGAAATGCAATAGAGCATTCAAAGTTTATTGTCTTGAACACTGCACAACAAAACTGATAAAATAGAACAAAACAAGCAGTGAAATCGCCGTCCCGTTATGTATATATAACGGCTGAGGCACCGGTGGGTGAAAGAGAAACTTCTACTAATTTCAAGAAATGGAAATATAAATCAGACGGATATATTTGAGTAATGTGTGAACGTATGGTCTGAATCAAATGTTAATTACTTCCAAGTAATTAAAAGTTCAGAATTTCGTTTGCATTAAATTATTTATAAAACATTATTGCATATCAGTCTTGACTCAGTCGGTCTCGAATGTCGTTTGCAGCCTGAGGGGTTTACGTTGCTAGGCTTAGTATTATGCAAATTAAATTTGTTGTGCGTACGTACGCATTCAGTCAATACCCCCCCGTACGCATCCATACACAAAATGCCATTACTTTAAGACCCCCTCCCCCTCCTTGCGTACGTAATATATGGATGGCCCCATAGGTGAGCATATTTAAATGTTGACGTCATGGTCGTACGTAATATATGGATGGCCCCATAGGTGAGCATATTTAAATGTTGACGTCATGGTCGTACGTAATATATGGATGGCCCCATAGGTGAGCATATTTAAATGTTGACGTCATGGTCGTACGTAATATATGGATGGCCCCATAGGTGAGCATATTTAAATGTTGACGTCATGGTCGTACGTAATATATGGATGGCCCCATAGGTGAGCATATTTAAATGTTGACGTCATGGTCGTACGTAATATATGGATGGCCCCATAGGTGAGCATATTTAAATGTTGACGTCATGGTCGTATGTAAGTCTTTGGGAACATTTTATCAAACCCTGGAGCTATTATTTATGAAACTGTCAGCGTTTTTATTGAGTATTTAGAAAATATTGGAACCACTGGCCGATTGAATCTTTAGTCTTTAGTTAACATTATAGTACAGCACTCTCAGAGTGAGTCTTTAGTTAACATTATAGTACAGCACTCTCAGAGTGAGTCTTTAGTTAACATTATAGTACAGCACTCTCAGAGTGAGTCTTTAGTAACATTAGTACAGCACTCTCAGACGTGGGTCCACAGATGATGAATTGCGCAGGCCCTCAAAGCGATATTCAATGTTTGATGAAAGAAATCACATATCTCTTTTGTTGTGGTATTGACAAGATGACTCCCTTTCGTTCTCAGTCGCCAGAACTGAGTGTGTCTTTGATAAGCTGATATTTCAAGAAGAGACACTCGGAGCATTCTTGCAGACGATATACACTAGTGGCAGGCTTGTACTTGTAGATTATACAAAACGTTTCCTCACATTTTAACATTTCTTTTATTGGTCGAGTCCAAGTTATGGTTCTTAATTAAAAGTGCAAAACCAACACTGAGTGAGATCTGATCACAAAACCAACACTGAGCGAGATCTGATCACAAAACCAACACTGAGCGAGATCTGATCACAAAACCAACACTGAGCGAGATCTGATCACAAAACCAACACTGAGTGAGATCTGATCACAAAACCACACTGAGCGAGATCTGATCACAAAACCAACACTGAGCGAGATCTGATCACAAAACCAACACTGAGCGAGATCTGATCACAAAACCAACACTGAGTGAGATCTGATCACAAAACCAACACTGAGCGAGATCTGATCACAAAACCAACACTGAGCGAGATCTGATCACAAAACCAACACTGAGCGAGATCTGATCACAAAACCAACACTGAGCGAGATCTGATCACAAAACCAACACTGAGCGAGATCTGATCACAAAACCAACACTGAGCGAGATCTGATCACAAAACCAACACTGAGCGAGATCTGATCACAAAACCAACACTGAGCGAGATCTGATCACACAAAACCAACCACACTGAGCGAGATCTGATCACAAAACCAACACTGAGCGAGATCTGATCACAAAACCAAAAGAGGAGATCTGATCATAATAAAAATGCTGTTGTTACTCCAAAGAGAAGTTGATGAGTCCGGACAGTAGATTCTTACAGTTAGCAATCGTGGGATCAGTGGCGTCACTAGGGGGGTGGGGGGGGCGGGACGCCCCGGGTGACACCCATCAGGGGGTGACACCCGAGCCTAAAATTTTTACTGTGTACGATTTTATGTAAGAAAACAAAAGATGACAAATTTTTTAATCAAGAAAGAAATTAAGAAATACAATGAAATACGTTAAACAACAAAATTCTTATTTTAAAAAAATATCAGTTAACTTGCAATTATAAAACAGTCCCAACACACGAACAACATTAAAACAAATTAGGAAAAAAAGAAAAGAAATAGTCGCAGCAAAGAGATCTTTAAAAAACGCTGGAATGAAAGAGGCAGTGTCTTCTGTTTTAAAAGATATAAAGCCATTTGGGCTTGGACACACCGACAGCATGAACGAATCCCACCTCACGACTCCCTCCACCACAGTGGGGTGGGGGGATACGATTTTTATCACCCCCCCCCCAAAGAAAAAAATCAAAAGATGGGTTTTCTTTGTTGATGTTTTCCTTGATGGGAAATTATGATTTCAATGTCTTTGAGTTAATATTATATATATATATATCTATATATTTATTAAAGGCGTGAAAGCATAGATATGCATGTTTATATACAGGTAGTCCTCCGGTTATGACTGTCCCATCCCGACTTACGCTGTTTAGTGCTTACGAAACGCGCCCCCGTAAATAATAGTATAACGCGTTATTCCGTATTTTAAAAAAAAATATTCATGAGGTAACGAATTCATTTCTCTATTTGAAATAACAAAAATTATTGAAAAATATGTATGATTATTATTTCAACCTACAACTTTCGTTTGCGAATTTTTCAAATGGCGAAGTTTTCAATCAAGTCAATAAAGCTGAGTGAGCTTACAAGGGGTGAAGGGGTGACACCATGAGCTACCGCCCCGGGTGACACCAACCCTAGTGACGCCTCTGCGTGGGATTAAACGTCATTCTTGTAATTTGGTCTAAGTTTATCATCAGTGGTGCAGTTAAAAAATTAAATGTCCCTTTAGTTTGTGGTTGTGTTCAGGAAGGGGCGTGGAATGTCCGAGGGGGCGTGGAGTGTCGGAGGGGGCGTGGAGTGTCGGAGGAGGCGTGGAGTGTCGGAGGGGGCGTGGAGTGTCGGAGGGGGCGTGGAGTGTCGGAGGGGGCGTGGAGTGTCGGAGGGGGCGTGGAGTGTCGGAGGGGGCGTGACGTGTCGGGTTGCACCTTTTTTAGCACTGAGGTGTCGCTTTCTTGGAAGGAGGTCTGCTAAAGTCTTAGTCTGCCGGGGGAAGGGGGGGAGCGGGGGGTTAACCGGAGTTATGCCTCTGGATCCATACAGGATTTTTCGTTTTGTCACTGGTCGTTTTGTCACTTCTAATTTTGTCTCTTTGCCGTTTTGTCAGCTTGTCGTTTTGTCTGTTGTCGTTTTGTCTTGGAACCCATTGTCGTTGTGTTAAGTCGTGTGACGTCACACTTTGGTGAAAGGGACCTAAGTCAAAGCCAAAAATGTTTGGTGGACGGTAAGGGAAGATCACCAACAGGGGGCAGTGGATTATCTGAACGTGCTGAGGGCATGGTGTGTAGAAACAAAGGGGAGGGGCGGAGGGAGGCCACGGGGAGTCTGACTGGGGCAGTCTCACTACTAACTGATCCTGTTACAATGGTCTCACTAAATGCACATACTGTTACAATGGTCTCACTAAATGCACATCCTGTTACAATGGTCTCACTAAATGCACATCACTGTTACAATGGTCTCTCACTACTGAAATGCACAATGCACACTGTGGCAATTTTACTCTCACAGTTATATTTTAACAAAATGTTTTAGTGAAACACGATGGGCCGTGGGACATTTTGTCGTGGTTTGATATTTGGGACAATGGTTCGTGATGGGATATGTGGGACAATGGGTCGTGATGGGATATGTGGGACAATGGGTCGTGATGGGATATGTGGGACCATGGGTCGTGATGGGATATGTGGGACAATGGGTCGTGATGGGATATGTGGGACCATGGGTCGTGATGGAAATGTTGGACATTGGATGTTGTTTGTAAAGTAGGTCAAAGAGGCGTTGTGGGATGATGGGCAGATGTGTGCCACGAAACTGTTTACATGTTGAACTTTTAGTTAAAATCACGTGACGTGAAGAGGATGATTGACAAGCAGGGCCGTCCTTTAGAAGTGTGTGTGTGTGTGTGCTTTCAACCCCGTACCAACATCAGCTGAGCACCAACATCGTCTTTACATAGACTATAGAACTTGATAGTTGAATAAACGTTAACTCAATCAAAGGTACTTGACAGAGACAACAGACGCTAAAGTCCTATTTTAACTGTTGATCCTGTGTATACATGACATTGCCAGCTATACTATCAGCAACAACGTGTGATTTATGGTCAAGTTATGTACATGGAATGCGTGGAAATGGAATGCATGGAGACCATTCCAGGCATGGCGCGCGGAGATTGCTGGGATAGGCAAGTAGTTGTAAACGTGGCATGAGGAATGTCAGAAATCTGGCCAACTTGACTTTTCGACATGCTGGTTGTCATTTGTGGTGCTACTTTCTCTGGTAGAAATGTTTGTAGGCTACTATAATTGTACTATAATTGTACTATAATTGTACTCTATATATTCATCCTATGCCTTCATTGACGCTATTCCAAATGCCAAACATTATATGATGTATAACAAGCGGAGTGATCAGTTAACATTGTATGATGTATAACAAGCGGAGTGATCAGTTAACATTATATGATGTATAACAAGCGGAGTGATCAGTTAACATTATATGATGTATAACAAGCGGAGTGATCAGTTAACATTATATGATGTATAACAAGCGGAGTGATCAGTTAACATTATATGATGTATAACAAGCGGAGTGATCAGTTAACATTATATGATGTATAACAAGCGGAGTGATCAGTTAACATTATATGATGTATAACAAGCGGAGTGATCAGTTAACATTATATGATGTATAACAAGCGGAGTGATCAGTTAACATTATATGATGTATAACAAGCGGAGTGATCAGTTAACATTATATGATGTATAACAAGCGGAGTGATCAGTTAACATTATATGATGTATAACAAGCGGAGTGATCAGTTAACATTGTATGATGTATAACAAGCGGAGTGAGTGATCAGTTAACATTGTATGATGTATAACAAGCGGAGTGATCAGTTAACATTATATGATGTATAACAAGCGGAGTGATCAGTTAACATTATATGATGTATAACAAGCGGAGTGATCAGTTAACATTATATGATGTATAACAAGCGGAGTGATCAGTTAACATTATATGATGTATAACAAGCGGAGTGATCAGTTAACATTGTATGATGTATAACAAGCGGAGTGATCAGTTAACATTATATGATGTATAACAAGCGGAGTGATCAGTTAACATTATATGATGTATAACAAGCGGAGTGATCAGTTAACATTATATGATGTATAACAAGCGGAGTGATCAGTTAACATTATATGATGTATAACAAGCGGAGTGATCAGTTAACATTATATGATGTATAACAAGCGGAGTGATCAGTTAACATTATATGATGTATAACAAGCGGAGTGATCAGTTAACATTATATGAT
This sequence comes from Ampullaceana balthica, assembly GCA_944989445.1. Taxonomy (NCBI): domain Eukaryota; kingdom Metazoa; phylum Mollusca; class Gastropoda; family Lymnaeidae; genus Ampullaceana; species Ampullaceana balthica. The sequence goes on along the minus strand of CALYLW010000261.1, from coordinate 221,732 downwards.
GTATAACAAGCGGAGTGATCAGTTAACATTATATGATGTATAACAAGCGGAGTGATCAGTTAACATTATATGATGTATAACAAGCGGAGTGATCAGTTAACATTATATGATGTATAACAAGCGGAGTGATCAGTTAACATTGTACAAATGATGACATCTCAATGTGTCTTCAAATGAAACTTTAAACAAAATTAATAATATTCCAACAGAAACCCGAAGTCTGGTCCCAAACTTCATAGGAAATCACTGAAAATTCGCCAAAAACAAAGAAGTACCACTCTATTACTTACAGAAGTACCACTCTATTACTTACAGAAGTACCACTCTATTACTTACAGAAGTACCACTCTGTTACTTACAGAAGTACCACTCTATTACTTACAGAAGTACCACTCTGTTACTTAGTAAAAGACAGCTGTTAATTGCTAAATTTTTATTCAGAGACACGCACGTCTACTTAAGACAACCATGCTTAATGCTTATCTTTTCAGTCAAAATCATGGGCCTTGTTTTTTTCGTTGTCCCATTTTGGAGTATTTTTGTCACCATGTCGTTTTGTCACTTTGTCGTGTTCTCACTTGTCGTTTTGTCACCTTGTTGTTTCGTCACTTGTCGTTTTGTCTGGTTACCGTATACCGTAGCAATTTCAGAAGATGAGGTCTATGTCGTCATGTGTAGTGTGTAGATGTGCTTAGGCCAATGGTATAGTATAGTGTGTCGATGTTTTCCAGTCGCCTTCCATTCACCATGTCTGTAACTGTAAGCAGAACGACACGCCCACAATAAATAAGAACACATTTAATTGAATAAATTCAAGTAACCGATATCTCACTTAAAATCGATTCTTCCTTTTAAATTTAAAGAGATCCGACCAGATTATAGTTATAGTCTTGACTAGTGCCACACATATTCTCCTGACCTCAGAGATCACGTGTCTTTGAACAGTCATTGTGTGCACAACACGACTGTTACTCACAGGGAAAGTACTTCCAAGTGTTCACACAAACAACAAACCCCAATATGTAGGACTGAAGAATACCTAGTTTCTTATTTACAAGTCCAACTCTTTAAACAATCATACATCTCCTTACTCATAAAATGCCGCCTCACAGAAAGCCCCTACACACACACTTTCCCCCAGTTGTGTAAACAAATGTAACCTCCAGCCAAAAACCTAAATTTTCTTCGTTTACACTCTACACTGGTGAACTCTACTGCTCTAGACTTAATTGCTTCAGGCTTCAATATTTTGAGAATCACCGATGAGTTAATTTAGCACGCCCTCTCTTTTGTCACGTTGTCTCGCTGAGTAAGGTATTTTGACCAGCGCGTTGGCCTGGGCTTGCTGTGAACACTTACTTTAATCTTAAAGTTTAAACCAATCCCGGCCTGCCAAATAGCACCCTAACGTAATGTTCCGATAAGTGTTTGGGAAGTAATGGGTTAATCATGAATAGTGACACACGAAAACATAGTTTAGAGAAGAATGCGAAAGTAAAACGGAGGAGTAAGGGGGGTGAAGGGAGGGATCAGAAGATGAGGTCAGGGGTCACGGATGACACAGGTCCACTTGGCTTTGTCCCAGTCTAACACGACACGCCGGCTTTATCGATCGCACCGCCGCTAGTCTTGTTTCTATATATGGGCATAGCAAGGCCAGCGGTGACGCGTTTTTCTTGGAACTGAACGAACGCCGGCTCCAAATAAGGCCATACCGGGCTGAGTCACACGGTGGCATTTTATTTTCCTCCCCTCACAAACCCCTCCTCCTTATAATAACCGGGAAAAGCGGAATTCAAACTCATTCGTATCTGGACAACCCGAGGAGTAACATTTCTTGTACTTGGTGCATCTTGTCTCAACGCTAATCATGTGTGACGAGGACGTAGCTGCTCTTGTAGTGGACAATGGATCTGGTATGTGCAAAGCTGGATTCGCCGGGGATGACGCCCCCAGGGCCGTGTTCCCTTCAATCGTAGGGAGGCCTCGTCATCAGGTAAGGAAATGAACTACTTAAATTGTGCTATTTATAAGTCATCACGGGGTCTCCGGGATCGCCCCCACCCCCCCCCCTTAAAATTAGTCTTCTCTGCTTGAGTGGTTTTCAAGCCGAGTTCCGTCTTTGGTCGAGTGGTTATTTGGGATCTGTTTCCGTTTCATTAAGCGAAACCCCGGCCCCATTGGTGCAAGTTCTCCAACTCTTATTTGATAATTTTTTAAACAATGACGTAGGCCTATTCATGTTTTGTGTTTATGCCACTTAAACTCTTAAACAGATGGAAAACATCCTGTTTAATTATCATATAAAATCAAAACTGTTGACTCTAAGAGTGGTCTCAAACTAACCATGGAATCCCCAAAACTGTCCCAATGACCAATGCTCCTAACTATAAATGAAAAAAAATAAGTGCCAAAATATTATGAAACTGAGCTTTCTTCTACTGTCTGTTAATTAACTAGACTTAAAACTTAACAAAACATTTAAAATAAATTTTATAAAAGAAAAAAAAACTGGCTCTCTTCACTTACAGTCCAAGTAAAATTTACTGTATTTATTTCCAGGGTGTGATGGTGGGCATGGGTCAGAAAGACAGCTATGTCGGTGACGAGGCTCAGTCCAAGAGAGGTATTCTCACATTGAAATACCCAATTGAGCACGGTATCGTCACCAACTGGGATGACATGGAGAAAATCTGGCATCACACTTTTTACAATGAGCTGAGAGTCGCCCCAGAAGAACACCCCGTTCTCCTCACCGAGGCTCCCCTCAACCCCAAGGCCAACAGAGAAAAGATGACACAGATCATGTTTGAAACCTTCAACACACCAGCCATGTACGTAGCCATTCAGGCCGTGCTCTCCCTGTACGCATCTGGTCGTACCACCGGTATTGTTCTAGACTCTGGTGATGGTGTCACTCACACCGTCCCCATCTACGAGGGTTATGCCCTTCCCCATGCCATCATGAGGTTGGATTTGGCTGGCCGAGATCTCACAGATTACCTGATGAAGATCCTCACAGAGAGAGGCTACAGCTTCACAACAACTGCTGAGAGGGAAATTGTCCGTGATATCAAAGAAAAGCTCTGCTACGTTGCACTTGACTTTGAGCAGGAGATGCAAACTGCCTCCACATCGTCCTCCCTAGAAAAGAGTTACGAGCTTCCCGATGGTCAAGTTATCACTATCGGTAATGAAAGATTCAGATGTCCAGAAGCTGAGTTCCAACCATCTTTCCTCGGTATGGAGTCCGCTGGTATCCACGAGACCACCTACAACTCCATCATGAAGTGTGATGTTGATATCCGTAAAGACTTGTACGCTAACACAGTTTTGTCTGGTGGCTCTACCATGTTCCCAGGTATTGCTGACCGTATGCAGAAGGAAATCACAGCTCTAGCTCCACCCACCATGAAGATCAAGATCATTGCTCCACCAGAGAGGAAATACTCCGTCTGGATTGGTGGCTCCATCCTTGCTTCTCTTTCCACCTTCCAACAGATGTGGATCTCCAAACAAGAATATGATGAATCTGGTCCATCCATTGTCCACAGAAAGTGCTTCTAAACTCTTTTGAAAAACTGATAATTTATTGCTAGATCTGATAAAGCATTTATATTTAAACCCTGCTCTAGTCTTTTGAAATACCTGAATAGAGAGACTCAAGACCTTGAGCCAATGCCACAGGAGAGAACTTAAGTCTTTTTCTTTTTTATCGCCATTTATACAAGCTCCTGTTGCTTAAGAGAGAATAAAGGTGCTACAACGTCATGACAGGTTCCTCATCTTGGGCAGACGATACCTTATTTTTGAAATATTGTATTGCCTGTTTTAGTACACTTACATATGTACATTTATTTGATTGTATTTTTTTATACAATGAATAAATCATTTCATGATTATGGTAATGTTTATCTTTAATATTTAATTTAGTCTTTAATAGAAATAATGTTGACTGTGTCAATGTTTGTTATGTTGTCATCATCATCGCCTGTCCTCCCATCTGGGGCATAGGCCACAAACAAAGGCTCCCCAGGCGTCCTGGGCCAAGGGCCAATCTCCAACTGTTCCAAGCTGTGCCCACTCTGTTTGGAGTCTACTCCAGTTCCCTACTCTTTGTTATGTTGTCATTGCTTGTTTAAAAAAAAATGTTAAATGTTGTGTGTGTGTAATTAATTAGTAGGGAAGATAACTGAAAGTTTCTAGGCTGTATAGTATTACTATATTTTTAAAGTAATAGTCCCTTTAATGATGTACTAAATGATGAAGCTAAGGACAGTAATATAATATAGTATTGTCTTTAAAAAATCCCTAATAATACTAATAAATATTACAAGTTATTACTTTTCCTTAATGTGTCTTCAGGGTGCACTGCAAATGAAGTAATATTAATAATAATATGCCTGTAAAATAAGATGTGTGAAGCAACATCAAGCTAGACTAAACTCTTTGTGGAGTTATATACCAGTTAGGCTGTTTATTTACGGCACTATCAGTACCGCATTAAAAAATACTTACTTTAACCCGTTGTTCTTGATTTACAGGATTACGTACCTTAATAATGAAATAAGTGACGAAGAAATATTGCTATATTAATTTTTTTTTAAAATGGACATTTGCACTGTGATAGATGGATCTAAAGGTCAAATGCATGAACATTTGAAAGAGGAGATTACTGGGCATCTCAAACCCCTGAAAACCAACTTACACTTAACTTAACTCCGCTGAGCTGAGAGAATGAATAAGTTACATCTGCATTAAATAGATTCTCTGCTTCGCATGATGTAGCCATTCCAAAAAAAAGTACAAATTCATTCTTGGATTTGTGGAATAATTCCTCAGCAATGTAATAACTTGTTTAATTGAAGAAAATTTATTGAACAAACCTGGCTGTTGTGGACAGTGTGGTATGTATCATTCATACTAAAATTTCACGTTGTTGGCCTTCCGACCAATTCCATTAAAATTTGCATCAAGAGAAATTAATAAATTAATTAAATGTTGAGAAGGCATTAACTAAAAACTCACCGCTGATATGAGGCTGGTTAGTTACATGAACTTTAAAATATTGCAAGAATTTAGTTATCAAACATATTTAAAGTCTTATTTTGTTTCTTTTTTTAAAAATTGCTTAATTATAATTTTTAAATTGTATTATGCGGTCGCTGATTACTTGCTTTTATAAATAGGGGTGGGGTCACCACCCGAAAAATGTTGGGAACATGAACATGTGATTTCCTAATTATAAAATAATAATAATTTAATATTTTTTTTAAAAAGATAAAATAACATATTTTTTTTTAAATTAAATAAATAAATTTATTAAAATCATGACATGAATGTGCATCATCATATATATATTTACGCTCAATTATGTAGCCTAACGCTAAGGGACATCACTCTGCGTTTTGTTTTAATTTATCTTATCTTATCTGTTTACAGACGCTCCTTCTATACAGAAGATTATTGCGTCCTACGCTTATCTATGGTTTGTGTTTTAAGCAGTGCAGATTGACTCAAATGGTTATTTTTTTGGTGCAGTAATTTGGTGCGCTGCTTTCTAAAATTAGTTTAAAAATCGTGTGGTGATTAGCACTGTAAAAATTATTATATAAATACTTTGTTTAATTTTCAGGAATATATTTTTATTTATCATACAAGTAACAAGGATAAGTTACTTGGGCTTTTGACAAACAAAAAAAGTGGGCACCGTAGGCGCCCTACAACCTCTATTTTAAATTACTTTGTGTACATTTAAGGAAGTTTAATATTACGTATCTATCATACAAGGACAAGTTTGTTGGGCTTTTGAAAAAAGTGGTCGCCGTAGCCGTAGGCTTCCTAAATAAAAGTGTACATTTCAGGAATATTTCGTATTTATCATACAAGGATAAGTTACTTGGGCTTTTGACATAAAAAATATTTTTAAAAAAAATATTATAAAATACTTTGTGTACATTTAAGAAAGTTTAATATTACGTATTTATCATACAAGGACAAGTTAGTTGGGCTTTTGAAAAAGGGGGCGCCGCAGGCGCCACTGCGCCGCAGCACAAACTAGTATTATATATGTACTAGCGTATACCAGCGCCGTCATTGATCAATACTTAATATTAAACTTTCTGAAATGTACACAAGTATTTTATAATAGGGGTTGCAGGTTTTATTTTTTGATTTTATAATTAACCATCATCAAATCCTCTTTTTACATTGATCCCTTTTCCAAAATTAAAATATGAGCGAAAACAATGACGTCATATATTTTTTTACAGCGCATCTTTATTTTGCACACCTTTTGATGCATTTGTGCAGTAAATTGGTTTTCCCTGCTTTCTAAAATTAGTAGCGTCAGGACTGACAGACACTACTTGCGTGACAATTGCAAATTATATTGTTTACTATATTATAGCGTCCTACGCTAGACGAGAAGAAAGAGAATTTGTATTGTTCTTGCTTACGGAATTCAATAAGTTGTATGGATATCCAAGGGACAAAACCGTTATAATCCTTATTTCAACGTAATTGGATTTGTTATCGGTTATGATTTTGTTTAGTGATTGCTGCATCACTTGCCAACAGATCATCTGTCATGGTCTGTGGACGCAACTATCTTCTGCATAGAAGGAGCGTCTGTATAGATAAGATAAGATAAGATATACTTATAGTAGCAGCTCTATGGCCTTAGCATGACGCATCTCTAAATAGAATTATATTAGTTACAGGATAAAAAAAATGTGGAATTTAGAAAACGAAATGATCCTTTGTTTCAGTGAATCACAGTTTCAGGATGATTGAGAGTGGGGTGATAGTACAAGTTCAGCTAAAGACAAATCTGCCTACCTTAACAGCACGTGACATTTTCAACTTTTATCTAAGGATTTAACCCGTGAATCACGGTACGCCAGCCGAGCACGCATGCCGCCCAACCATCATGCGAAAATCAGGATTTTTATTACCACGTTTTTATTAAATCGCTTTCGTTGGGCATTGTTTGTTGGTTTGTCCAAGTTTTTTTCAAATCTGCCTAAAATTGAACCACTTCTGATGGTCCTAGAGATCTGAAAATTTTATGATAGATAGATCTTGGATGACAATGCATTGTATCAAAATTTCAGATCGATCAAATGTACAACTTTTAAGTTTATCTATAGTCTGATATAGTCTATATAAAAGCATCTGTACCGTCGGCTTTTTGTTGACATCTGTGAGTTCGCCCCGTGACCACATCACAATGTTTTTAAAACGTTGGGCGGGCGCTTGTGAGGTGTTTGGTAAAATAAATAGAGGTAAATAAATATTTTTAAAAACCTTGTTGTTATAAGTAATATAAGTGGACTAAAAAGAATAAAATAAATAGAAGTAAAAAAAAAGATTTTTAAAAACCACGTTTTTATAAGCGGACTAAAAAGATGAAAATAATTTAAAACTTATTAGTTCAAGTATTTCGAAGTACTTCGATTTAATATGACTAAAAACGTGGGGTGGGTGTTTGGTATAAAAATTAAAGATTTCTAATTTAGAAGGCAAAAGAGAGATCTATAAGTGAGAGAATGAGTGAACCGCATATGTTAAACCTCATAAGCGCCCGCCCCACGTTTTTAGTCATATTAAATGGAAGTACTTGAACTAAAAAAGTTTTTAATTATTTTCTTCTTTTTAGTCCGCTTATAAAAACGTGGTTTTTAAAAATCTTTTTTTTTACTTCTATTTATTTGAAATCTAGATCATTTAGCTAGTCATTTTGAAAATGTTTTACCAATGAGTCGATTCTCTGAGATCTTGTGCTACATCCAGAATAAGAGTAGAGGTTATGAGTGAGATCCTTTTTATATCAGCTGATGTTTATTTATGATTTGTACCAGTTTCTTTCATTCTTTTGATAAACTAAGTGACAAATCTTAGACTGAGAACAAGTTGAACAAGCTTTTAAATCATTTAATTATTATTATATTTTTTTGTAATTTTTAATTTTTTTTCTTCTTTTTAAAAGCTTATAAAAACGTGGTTTTTTAAAAATCTTTTTTTTTACTTCTATTTATTTGAAATCTAGATCATTTAGCTAGTCATTTTGAAAATGTTTTATCAATGAAAAATATGTTTTAAAATTTTAAGTACCCAGCGCTCCATTCATTTTCTTTTCATAGCTAGCATAATTTTTTAAAAAAAATTTACATTGATTTTTTCTATCGAACGTTATCTAATTTCGTAAACCGTACACCTAACAGCATACAACTGCATCGGATTTTTGTAATGAATACTCACCTTGGTAAACAATACTTTAAAAACAAAAAAAAACAGCGATTTTTACCTTCATAAACTTCATTTGAACTGATCGATTTTAGCACACAAAACATTTTCCTGATATAATGTCGTCGTTACAGAAAACATTCAAGTCAGTTAATATTTAAGATGAGGTTGCCAGTTAAAAATTAAGCGCGGGCCGTAATTGGCCTGCGGGCCGGACTTTGGACTACCATGATTTAGAAAGTTAGTAACAAAATCGTTTCACTTTTTAGTTTTAGCATTCCGATTGAAAATGTTAAAAACACTAATTCAAAACCACCAAAATAATTTTCACCAAGGCTTACTGTAATTAGTCAAACGCATAAAAAAATCTAAGCTTCGTTTAAAAATAAAATAAATGTTTATCAGTCCAAGTGACATTCACCCTATATTTTAAGTTTTAATCTATTATTGCTATTATTAAACTCTTAATTAAAAAATAATAATATTCTAGGCAATATTACGTTTTAAGTGATTATCCATGGTTTTCCTTATTTGGTTGCTTTATTTTGTCATTTCTAAGAAACCGTTACATCACATGAGAAGATTAATCCAATCAAATCCCAATTAACGCATGTGGGATCTTATTACTTATTGCCTGCTTGTCTTGCATTTACGAGAAAGAAAAATAAATAATTCGAGGCAAAATGAAATTTATTTTGACTTATGAATGCTATAAAAAATCAAGATTAATATATTTGTTCAATACATTTATTTAGGAAGGACGATAAAACTGTACATTTTGTTAAAGACATTCCTGTGTTTTTCAGTGAAGACAAAATCTGCTTGCGAAAAATCAGGCCGGATGTAAAATAAGATTTGCGCGGCCCACTTACAATCAAGCCGTTTTTTTAAAATAATTACTTCAATAGTATATCTGAGAGCCAATTAAATACTTCAGAGCACCAGTTTCGTATCAGGATTCCTTTACAGTTGTGCTAGCCAAGCCTCTGGATTAAAATGGGCGATGAAGATGTTGCTGCGTTAGTTATTGACAATGGATCTGGAATGTGTAAGGCAGGATTCGCAGGAGACGACGCACCAAGAGCGGTGTTTCCATCCATTGTTGGGAGACCTCGCCATCAGGTAAAAAAAAACTTTGAACGGAAGATCTCTTATTACCGATTGATACATTAGTAGCACAATTAAGCCGGTAATCCTGCAGATTTTACACGTATATTATAATTTATTATTTCACAGCGAAATTTAATTTTCTCTTGAGAACTTTCGTTTTTAATTTATTAAATGCATAATTATATGTTGTATTTCAGCTATTACAGCGCTAATTTGTGAGTCTTTTTAATTTCAAATGCATTTTTTCGGCTCTATATAATACATAATGTGGTCACGATACGTCCATTTTGTTTACCTAGCGAACTGCTGCCAGATGTTTTTTACCTGGCTCGACCCATGCTAAAATAAATTTACTGACTGAAGATATTTTTTAAAAAGTATTATTCATCTATTTTAATGTTCTTAGAACATAAATAAATATTTTAAAGACAATTTATTTTTTTTATTTCGTTACTAGATGTTTGATTATTATTTTCTTTGTTTGTAAGTGAGAAATTTCCATTTGGCATCTTATCGGACAATCCGGCATGTAGTTTAATAATTTAAAAAATGGTTGCATCATCATCAGACTATTTACAGTTGAGAGCCGTAAAAATGGCTTAGAAATTAGAAAGACTTACAAATTAGCGCTGTAATAGCTGAAATACAACATATAATTATGCATTTAATAAATTAAAAACGAAAGTTCTCAAGAGAAAATTAAATTTCGCTGTGAAATAATAAATTATAATATACGTGTAAAATCTGCAGGATTACCATTAAGCCTTTGGCTTTTAAGAAATAAACCTTTTTCCTTTTAAAAAAAATGATAGCTAGGTTAAAAATTAATTTCAATATATAGAATATTATAATTATAGTTTATAGACTAATAGTAATAATATAGACGGTACCGGTACCCAATAATATTTTTAATAGTATAGACCAGGTCCGCAAGGGGTCGGCGAATTTTAGAAATAAACCTTTTTCTTTTTAAAAAAATGATAGCTAGGTTAAAAATTAATTTCAATATATAGAATATTATAATTATAGACTCATATTTACTACTACTAATATTATTAATATAGACGGTACCGGTACCCAATAATAGTCTAGGCCAGGGGTCGGCGAATTTTTTTGCCCGTTTCCCAAAATTATACATTATTATGTTGCCGTTACACCAACGAGTCTAGGCCTAGGGCTAAGCCCCAGCCGAAAACGCATTTGTCTCTGTTAAGTTTTATAAGCCTGACAAGTCAGTGTCTAAAAATTACCAGAAAAGGTTTCTTTTTATGATGCATTTATAAAAGTTATAAAATATATATTCTATCGAATATATATTATTATTGTTTTAACGCTTATACACATAGGTCTAACGGCCCTGGCCATTCTAGATGAGGGGCGCGGTGGTCGAGTGGCAGCGCACTGGACTGTCGTACAGATGGCCACGGGTTCGAATCCGTGTGAAGGCAAGGGTTTGTTCCCGGGGCCTAGGGCGTCCCTGAGTCACCCAGCTCCGAATGGGTACCTAACACTACATGTAGTTAGGCGGCTGGGTAATGCGTGGAACCCACAAAGCCGTGGCCTGTGAGCGCTGCATCACTTGCCAACAGATCATCTGTCATGGTCTGTGGACGCAACTATCTTCTGCATAGAAGGAGCGTCTGTATAGATAAGATAAGATACTCACTTACTGGCCTTACTTACACTTACATGCGATAAAGTGGGATGAGCACAAATTTACTTTTAAAAAAACGTAAATTATTAGTTTGCTATAAATTATAAATTAATGTCATCAATTTTTATTATTAAAAACACAAGAGTTTTTTCTTTAAAGTCTCGTTAAAGTTCAGTGTTTTTTTAAAAAAATGATATTGTTTCATTTTTGACACAATAAATATAAAATCGAAATTGGGGCTTTTTGATGTCAGGGCAAGTTGGATGCTTTCTTCATGGTCCACTGAATTTCGCAGCTTTGTTTAATGTTCACCAGTGTGGAAAATCCGTGTTCACAACATTTGTTGCAAAAGCCAACAATTTTTAACCTCCTCATCATGTGCAATGTTGAAAGAGTTTGCAGCATTTGACATCCCAAAATGTGTCAGATCTGCTTTGTTTGGCAATTCAATATGTGCCTCATTATTAGAGGGAATTTCAAGAAGTGCCTCTGCCAACCCTTGAGTCTCATCTGGTACATCCTCAATGTCACAATCGAAATGGATCCAACTGATTTTATGCGAATCAATAACTGGAAAATAAACAGTGAACCGCACTTTGAGCTTGGTAAGATGTCTGATAACTTTATCCTTGATGTCATCAAAAGTTGTATTACCACAATCTTCCAAATACAAGGCCAAGTTTGAAAAGGCCGCTAACTTGTTTCCTTCTGCTTTTTCTTTCCAATATGAATATGCCATTTTTCATACCCCAAGGCTGTCAACTTAACCGGGTTCGACTCTATACGTAAAACTGAAGGATTAAAATCTGGCGTATTTTATATTCCCAAATGAGACTGTTTTACCCCCATGAATTCCCTTTTTACCCCAAATGGGGTAATTTACCCCTGTTCGCCGACCCCTGCAATAGACCAATAAACTCAATGGTTTATAATTTATAGTATTAGTGTCAGTAGTTAATTTTTAAAAAGATGGTTTTAGTGATTTGCAGACTTACACTTACTCACAATTTACTTGATTGAGTCACTGTGCGTCAATTTAGCTCTCATTCTCATAAATTTTCAACCTAAGTTCAGTGATCAGTCAAACAATTGGCATTAGCGGGGTAAAATAAAATTTAATTAATCAGCTGAACGTCAAACATCTGATTGAAACGATTGATTTAGTTTATATTAATAATTGAATATATTGACTAGCTATGGCTATAGTATAGAATAAGCAAGGCAAGTGGCTGTGATAGGTTCTAGTTGAATAATTTAATACATTCTTTTACTTTTATATTTAAATAATTTTTTTGGTATACTTAAAAACTGAAACTTTATAAATTTTACAATAAAAAAAACCTGAAAGAAATATTCTGACTAGATGTTGATGAGGCTATCAGTACTATGACTGAACTATTATTTTCTTAAGTATAAAAGTATACAATTTTAATAAACGACTATCTTCATTTTGACTTATCTAAACTAAGTCAGTCTAATTGAACTGCCTACTTGTAGTAATTACCATAGTAATAGTATCAGTATTATTTATTATTATGTAGATTTGCTAACCTTATCCTTTACTTTACTAAAATATTAGTAATTTTTGAAACACCACACTGCAACCAATGTCACATGGGATGATAATTGATGACCTTCAATAAAGACTGAAGAATATAAATATTTTTATTTACCTGTGAAGATTCTTAGCAGGTTTCTGGCATCATTTAATTTCTTTTCCCAAAGTAATGTATTGTCTTAGTCATAATAATTAGTAGCTACTATGTTTTACTTATTTGTATATTCCTTTTTTTTTACAGGGTGTGATGGTTGGGATGGGACAAAAGGACAGCTATGTTGGAGATGAAGCCCAGTCAAAGAGAGGCATCCTGACATTGAAATATCCCATTGAGCATGGCATTGTTACCAACTGGGATGACATGGAGAAAATCTGGCATCATACCTTCTACAATGAGCTGAGAGTCGCCCCCGAAGAACACCCCGTTCTCCTCACTGAGGCACCATTAAATCCTAAAGCCAACAGAGAGAAAATGACCCAAATCATGTTTGAAACCTTCAATTCTCCGGCCATGTATGTAGCCATCCAGGCTGTTCTGTCACTGTATGCTTCTGGCCGAACAACCGGAATCGTGTTGGACTCTGGAGATGGTGTGACACACACGGTCCCTATCTATGAAGGTTATGCCCTACCGCATGCTATCATGAGATTAGACCTGGCAGGACGAGACCTTACCGACTACTTGATGAAGATACTTACTGAAAGAGGCTACAGCTTTACAACTACCGCTGAAAGAGAAATTGTTCGTGACATCAAGGAAAAACTTTGCTATGTGGCTCTGGACTTTGAACAAGAAATGGGTACAGCAGCATCATCATCAACACTAGAAAAAAGCTATGAACTTCCAGATGGGCAAGTTATTACTATAGGCAATGAAAGATTTCGAACACCCGAAGCCATGTTCCAACCATCTTTTTTGGGAATGGAGTCTGCGGGTGTGCATGAAACAACCTACAATTCTATCATGAAGTGTGATGTGGATATCCGCAAAGATTTATATGCAAATACAGTGTTATCTGGTGGCTCCACCATGTATCCAGGTATTGCTGATCGTATGCAGAAAGAAATTACAGCTTTGGCTCCAAGTACCATGAAGATCAAGATTATAGCACCCCCTGAAAGGAAATACTCTGTTTGGATTGGAGGCTCTATCTTGGCCTCTCTGTCCACCTTTCAGCAAATGTGGATCTCTAAACAAGAATATGATGAATCCGGTCCAGCTATTGTTCACAGAAAGTGTTTCTGAATCAGTCTATTGAATTCAGCTTTACAAGTGTAAGAACTTTAATGTATTGATATTAATACAGTTTCATAAAGAGTAAATTTGAATAAATCCAATTCCACATATCTGTTCAGTTCGAGGTTTGTGTTTACTTTCAAATAAATTGTTATCACTGTTAATACCACATTTTTTATTCTCTTTTTATTATTTATATTTATTAAAGTTTTAACAAACTTAATGGAAATATAAATATTTTTTAAAATTTCAAACTCTCTAATACAATAACGACAGTTAAAAATCATCTATCAAAATGCTGAATTTCCTAGAAATAATGTTTGTTTCATGGAGAGAACTAAAATGAAGTCTTTATTGGCATAAATTCATAAATGAAAGTAGCAGTGTTTTGAATATAAACATGTGTGGGAATGGGTGTAACATGTAACTAACCAGTGGGCAGCTGCTGAAAAACAATAATTTATTCATCCTAAATTAATAAAAAAAGCTCAGTGAGGTCACTCAAATTTTCATGAATCATTAAGACAGTAATTGTAATGTAAAAAGTATATCTCAAACTCCAATAAAACAATTTTCAATGAAGACATAAAATGAGGCCTATGCCCATAGACTAGTTGGAGAAAATTTACTTTTTCATGCTTGGGGCACAAAGATGCATTTACACCAGCATTTCTTTTATGATTTTGATCTAGCTTGTAAAGTAAGAGATGGTTAGGCAATGGTTTGAGAACATTTCATTGTTCACCTCTCTAAATTCATTCAGGGAACTATTGACACTATTCTGTAAATTTATTGATGAAAAAACTAGAGGGGTGTAAAATAAATTGATATAATTTACTAAAACGTCTTACTTACAAAATAAGTAGATAGATGTCCTACAAACAGGGTATGTAGGAGCCTGATAAGACTCACAAAACAATGAACGTTTTGGCAAAGTGCCCCCTTCAACGACCAAATAGACAAAAACTAATGAAATTAAAACTTAGCTGAAATGATATCAAGAGCCAAAAACAGCAATATGAGTGAGTACATGTAGTTCAGAGATTAAATAGCAATGGATAGAGTGGGCGTGGTCAGCAAGTTGGTGAAAATTATGCATTCATCCCATGTAGTGCAAGGGTCCCATATTCTTGTCTAAGTGTCTAAGCCTATTCGCTAGACTGACCCTGCTGGGTGTGTTTGACATCTATCTACTTATTAGCCTGATGGTAGTCTCACCCATGTTTTGTTTGCTTTCCTTACAATATATTTGATTTCTAATGAATATTTCCAGAAGAGATACAATGATGCATTATTATATTAATAAGATACATTTTTCTTTTTTGTAGTTATAGTTATGAGAAATACTTCAAATTTGCATATACTTATTCCACTATTGGTTGTGTACAAAACAAAATGATGTTATTTGCTGGTTCCATAAGGATACAAATATGGCAATATATATTCTCTGAGATAATTGATTAAGTTACTATGGTACTGTTGCGAAAGTGAAAGAGGAACATTTTGCTTTCTAGTACAAATATGAAAATAATACCCTTCCTAAAAACAAACGTGACTCTACTAATTCTAATGAATAAAGTCTCAACAATTTTTTATTTTAAAATGGCTCTCAGTTACTACATGTCTTGCCACCCCTACTTTAGAGTAACATATTGACTAATCAAAGTTACAACCAATGTATTGGTTTTGTAGACTGTCAGTAGCATCCTCTTCCAAAAGATAGCGAAGAAATATATTTAATAAAATTAAACAAAAGAAATTGGTCAAAAATATGTATTTTTGGCATCTAGCAGCCAAAATTATCCAATAGTATTACTTGCATGTTTATAGCCAGAAATTCAACATTAATTACCTGTACATAGATTCTTGCTTACTAGCTCAAAATTAATTAAATTTTGTGTATATTAATAATAGTAACATAATACTAGTCAGTACTAGAATATAAATTACAAATAAAAAACACACAACATTGGCCAATATGGATGCTTTAAAAAAATCAACAAAAAACTAGTTCCTACTTTATTGATTAGTTAGGGTGTGTTATTTATTATTCCTTCCATTCATCTGTATTTACATCATAATTCTGCATTTTTTTAGATAATTTTACAAATTTACCAAGAATTCCAACATCAACCACTCGCTTGTGAAACTCATACCAAGGAAGATGGGTATATTTACATTGGGCGTCATATAGGTCTAACTCATCTCTATTATCACTGAGCCAGACAAGTGATATTAGTCCAAGGCTTGTGTGATGCAAACATCCATCCCGCTGAGCACTTCTTAAACTGTCAACAAAAGAGTCAGAGTCCTTATTGCGTATGGCTGATCCAACTATAGAGAGTTCATGTGCACTTTCAATGAGTGCATTATTAAGATCTGCAGCTTTTGGGTTGGATTTAATAAGAATTCCAGCAGCCACAAATCCTGTAAGGTACACAGATGCTTTCACTGAGCTGTCCTTGATGTCTTGGACTGTTTCTAAAGCCACTGCTTTGTAGTCATTTAATATGTTCCCAAAGTATTTGCCTGAGAAAAAAGATTCAGTTTGTGACATTTGAATTATGATCTTGAATACCAAAATTACAGAAATAAAATATATCTATAGGGATTTGGTATAAATGATACAGCTTGTTCATTGTTACTTTAATAAAAGATGAGAGAAGGTGAGAAATTGTATTTAAGGAAATTGGCAACCATTAGTCTTTTATTAAATGTATTTTAAATTCCCTACTTTACTTTAATACATAATTCTATTTATCTAATCATAGTTCTTTTTTCCCCTCAAAATAATGCAGCAGGGTTGTAAAAAATGTGCGATTTTTCAACACAAGTATTCCTAAAAGACTTTTTATTATATTTTTTTAAATTAAAGACTCTCCTTCTATTCAGAAGATTATTGAGTCCTCTGCTAATCCATGATTTATGTGGTATAGTCTTTCATTTTTATTAGAATTTTGAATGTTGATAGTATTATTAGTATTAATTAATAGTATGTTGGTTTGTTCAGGCAACCCATTCTCTGCCACACGTCTCAAGAGGGTTAAATTTAAATTATAAAGCTGCTTGGTCATTTACTGCTATACTATGAATTAGTTTAGTTTTGTCAATTTTAACTATTATTAAAATGTTTTATATATTAACTTGTCAAAACCAAAATTTGTTTTAAAAGACTTGAAGCAAGAAAACACTATTTTTATCACAGTGTGATTCACACCTATGAATTTTTTGTAATGAAGTGTTATATGCAATCATTTTCATTTAGGCCTACACTAGTGTATAGAGTTTTTATGCGTGATGTAAATTATGAATCCAGGCTCACATTTTGTACATTACAGTACGTGGTTTTGCAAATAAAAGCCAAGTTATTCATTGATCTACAAACACTCAATTGTGGTCCATCAAAATTTTATCAAACCTTCCTATGCCTATACTATTATATTATAATTATATGATTAAGACCTGGTGTCTACAGACAGATTATTGTAAAAAATATGTGGATGTGACGTAATCTGCATACTTAAGATACATTTTTATATATTTATGTTATTTTTTAAGAAGTGTCTACATCTACATGTCCTGCGACCGGCCAGATAGCCTGAGGCGGGGGCTATCACGTTGCGGTGCTGGTTGCCGCAATAAAAGCCCGGTATAAACTTCTGTCATTTGGTACCTATCACTATCACTTGCTACTTGCTCGCTCAATTGGTTAGTTAGAGTCAGAGCTTCTTTTGTGGGTGATCACTGACACTAGTGTATAGCCACTGATTTAGTGAAAGTCTAAACTCGAAATTCTAATATCATAACAAGCATAAAGCCATTTAAAGTCATTAAATAAATTGTAAGCAATCAAATATTTAAGTGGAACTTTTATTTAAAGTTGAGAGTTTTTGATGTGATGACACATTTTTTAAACTCCCCCCTCGCCCTACATCATCTAATGCACGACTCCCCCTCCCCTAGGCGCATGATGTCATTTATGGACGGCCCCAAATGCACACATAAATAAATGTAAGCCCAATCTGTTAATATTAATTAATATTGTATTAATAGTATTTTTAGATATAAATTTATATATACAAGAAATATACCCGCACTTCGTAACGGCAGTGTGCTGACCCTTTTTCCCGGTATTAGTTGCTGGTTATTACAACAGAGATATGCCATTTTATGGTGAAAAAAAATGTTTGGTACCACGAACAAATCGATTATTGTCATGGTTTCACATGCGTTTTAAACATAAAATTGATTTTTAAATTTTTTTTTAAAATTAGGAATATAGCCTAATTTCTTTATTTATCTTTATCTCATAGACGCTGTTGCAAATATTGTATTAATTAAAATTGTGTTACGATGCAGTGTCGTAAATATATAAGAGCTTTTTTAGTGACAACAGTGGCAGAGATCTTTTGGAAAAATGTCAACAAAGTAGTGGCCTTTTTTTAATGGATACAAACAAACAAACATAAAAATATCAACTGAGCTTTATATATTACATATGCGTTTAAATTATTTTATTTCAATTATTTTCACGATGCATTGTATTAATATTTTACATGCAATGAATAAAATTGGGATTTTTAAAAATTTAATTCATAACTCGACATTTAATTAAAAACCATAGATGTAGCAAGTTTATTTTATGTTGAAAGTGATGGCCTATGTCAAATAAACTTACACTTTAAAACTGTTTACTTAAGCTTTATATACACTATACATTATAAACTTTCGCTACCGAACGTATTAACAAAAGTTGACTAAATTTAATGAAGTGATCCTGAAAACGCTTAATTTATATGAATTGCGAATTGAATATGTTTTTATGTTCATTCCTTTGTATTCAGAATAGCATAGGCCATTTCTAAAATTGCCTTTTAATCATTTTTAAGATGCACCTATTAACAGACGGTTGAATCTTTTTTTTTAAATTTATTTTATTTTTCAGATATAAAATCTGGTGTGTGTGTGTGTGCATTGAATATCATTTACAAAATATGATGCCTTATCCGAAATAGGGAACAAAAAAAAAGATTCCTTTTTGAAATTATACACATTGCTTATAAACCGTACATATAAATCGTAAAATATAGAGACATAAAAAATGTTAAATATTATTTCCCTGTTTCGACAATTATGAATACGTCAAAATGAGGAGTCATTTTGGTCCAGTACATTTACTTTATAACAAGACTTTATTTTATGCGGCCAGCTTTCTATATGTCTAAATATGGTGTGCACATTTTTTTATATCATTTTAATACGACAGTTTTTAAAAAAAAATTAGTATTTTAGAAAGTACATTTATAATTTTGTTTATTTGCACTATGAGTCACTTAGCTTTTGCCTTTTAAAGGGATAGTGCCACATGTTCTTTATCTCATAAACGTGGTTAAAATTTTATATAACTTACAATTGTGATACAATGCAGTTTCGTAATTATATATTAAACTTTTGAGTGACGAGGGTGGTAGAGCTCTTTCGGAAAACCTATAAGTTATGTTAATTTTGTACAAGTGGGAATGAAATTGTAAATTTAGTTATTATGGTCGGCAAGAATCATTATTTAATAAATCATATCTTTTAAATAGTAAGGTTATGTTAAAAGGCACTGCATTGAGTGAAAACAACTGACGCGGTAAAATGGCATATCTCTGTTTCTCATAAGATTTTAACTAAATAGATGAATCTGAAATTTAACTTGGCAAATAAAAAGTGTAATAACCATCACCTAATACTTGGATAAAGGGTACACTCCCGCTACGAAGTGCGGGTATTTTTCTAGTAATTTATAAAGTGTAGAATTAAGGACTAGTCGTAACACTAGTCTGCTACTGCTATTTTAATGTAATGACTAGTTTGAGTGCGGCCAGTCAGTCAGGTCAGTGCCCTACGTCAGCTACGTGAGTTCATCTGATGGATAAATAAGTGAAATTGTCGTAAAATTAATATTCCTATTCCTATCTTGTGTTACGACTAGTTGGAGCAATAGCTTACCGACTAATATTACGACTATTATTAACATTGTTAATTTGTTATAGAATTGATCATTTCTAAGACCGGAAAACGTCATAAACCATTTGGTCATTGGGCTATTTTTAGATTCAGGTCAAACCTTTTCAGAAATGTCCATTACAACAGTGTATTTTGCTATTTTGATCTCACTAAAAACAATCTTCTAGGTGCAATTTTTTGTGCAAAAAATATTTCTTTACACTTATTTTTGCAGCCGAAAAAATTATTAAAATGTCGAAGACTTAAAACTTTAATAAATAAGCCGTAACATATTTTAAATTATTTAAAGATGAGTGTAATCAAAGCGTTCGTTCGATAGTCGTAACTAGGGTAAACACTAGTCCTAGCGTAGTCAATTATTAACATATATGTATTTAATATTGTTTTCCTTGGTCCTTGCCTTATAAAAATATATGCCTTGGTATTTATTAGTAATAAACTTACACTAAGATTATGACTTTAATTATAATTACATCATATCTTATCTTATCTGTTTACAGACGCTCCTTCTATACAGAAGATTATTGCATCCTACGCTTATCTATGGTTTGTGTTTAGTCCTGCATTTTTATTAGAGATTTAAATGTTGATAAAGTGTTGGTTTCCTGGATTCTTCAGGCAACCCATTCCACGCCCGAATTCCGGACGGGAAGAAGGAAAACTTGTATGTGTTTGCTCTTGCATACGGAATAAGAAAGGTGTTTTTATCCTTGTGTCTATCTGAGGGTTGTATTAAGTTATCTTTGTGTTGTATTTCTAAATTAGAATTAATTGCTTTATGTATGATTACTACTTTGCTCTTGGTTCTTCTATCCTCTAGTGTTTCAAGGTTTAATGATTTAACTAATGGTGTTATTCTTGTCAGTTTTGAATATTCTCCAGTAATGAATCTGGCAGCTCTTTTTTGAATTTGTTCTAGTTTATCAATGTTTTCTTTGGTGGATGGGTCCCATACAGAAGATGCATATTCTAGTACAGGGGGAGGCCTCTACGGGGCTCGACGGATGAGTAGGGTCGCGGGGCACAGACTTGACCGCGACTCGGCGACCTGAAATCAACATCTCCCAGCAGGCAATGCCAAAGTTCGATATGTTAGGGTTAGGTGCTAGTCACATATGATTACAGTCGCTGTACGGATCTTAGACAAAGCATCTTAAATGCATTGTCGATGATGAAAACCAAAGTACCCGTTGAGGGTCGGGTAAATCCGAAGCGACCGTTTCGTCCCCCTCAATTTTACTAGCAACGCCATTGAGCGGTGCCGGTTTAGGGCCAGGAGCGCCAGCACGGATTAGCAAAAGGTACCGCAAAGAACGCAGCGGACGCCAGCTCTGAGGAAACCTTCCAGTGGGGGTTGCACCCTAGGTAGGTCATTGATGATCCCCCCCATTGCGGCGATCCTAACCATTGAGACTCGTATGCTTTGCTGGGGTGGCGCCGAAGTGGTAGCGGGTCGTAGTAAGGCAATTCCACCCCTCCTTGTGAGGTCAACTTAGTGGGAGGCATCCTCGACTTTCTGTCTTAGATGCCCAGGTGGCCGCTTCAGAAGCTACCGCTCCGGGGGGGGTTTTCCCAGCTGTCAACGTCCTTTTCTGGGGGAGGGGGCCAGATAGCTGGGAGGGTCTTCCAGGAAGACCCATGAAGAGCACTAGGCTCGGGGCTTCTGATTTTCTTCCACATGTAGGATCAACAGTACAGGTCTCACCAAAGTGAGGTAGCATTTTAGTTTTATATCTCTATTACATTTGTTAAGGTTTCTTTTTATAAAGCCTAAGGTTTTGTTTGATTTTTTAATAACTTCATTGACATGGGGATTCCATGATAGTTTCTCATTTATTAAGACTCCTAAGTATTTTGCATCTTTAGTTTGGGTCAGTTCTTTTCCATGAATGTAATATTTTGAATGTATTTGTTTCTTTTTCTTTGTTGCTCTTAACAGTTGACACTTTTCTGGGTGGAAAGACATACTCCAGTTAGTTTCCCATTTTATCAATTCATCTAAGTCTTTTTGTAAAATTTGTAAAATCATAGTATGAAAGAATAAACTTCATGGACGAGCAACTAGAACTAGTTACTACTAACTTATTACTAGAGCCTCAGCCAGAGCAGATGCAGAGTCACTAATTCATTTACATCTAATTCATTTACATAATTCATTCTCGCAAGGACGTTCCATTTCGCATAATATAATATTACATAATATAACCATCTATTGATATTTTAATTTAAATAAATAAGCCTAAGCACTAAGCATTTATTTAAGATGAGTGAAAGTGTAAGCGGTCGTTCCGGCAGTCGCCACTAGTACTAGTGACTAGTGCTAACAAACTTATATTTAATATAAATTGTTTTCGTTGGTTCATATAAATTATATATGCCTTGGTATTTATTAGCAATAAACTTACACTAAGATTATGACTTTAATTATAATTACATCATTAGTTTTAGAAGTAAATAGTATGAATGAATAAAATTCTCGGATGAATGAGCGAATGAACTAAAAATAAAAAAGTATAGTCTGTATATTTACATATTAATATTAAATTCACTCTCCCAAGGAAGCTCTATTTCGCATTATATAATATATCAAATAATATGACCTTATATTTTTCTTTAAAATTCTATAAAATCAAGCTTTTGAACAAGTTTTAGATAATTTCAAGAGCGCATTCCCTCTAATAGTTATGAATAAATATTAACTACTTGACCTTACGGCACCTCAGGCGGTGACCTAGTTATAGATCTAGTCTATTATTAGACTTCCGGTAAATAATGACCAACCCTATTGAACTAAAATGAACAGGACCTATCTATGCTATGCAGCCTCATGCCCATACTATGTAAATTAAATAAATAGTAACTTTAAAATGGTAATTTCTTATTTCAGCGCAATTTATTTTTCGAGTAGTTTAATACCAAAAAATCAACTAAACTTACTATGAAATATATTTTAACATTAAAATATTATATTTTTGTTCAAATTAAACTACTGTTTTATAATTTATACGAAATAAAAAAATTTATATTTCATGCATCTTCTGTGATTTACGGCGCCATTGTTGCATGCCAATGGAGAAATCTTCTTTCTTAAAAGTTATTATTTTTTGTGTTGCCCAATTGGATAATTTGGCTCAACCAGCTGAGCTGCGAAGGCGGCACTCGCCTGGGTAAATAATTTAAATTAAAAAATATTTGTCATAAAATTAAAAGAAAAAGGAAAATCATATATTTATTAAAATTAAAAAAAAACTGTGGGGGTGTATTTTTGTGATATGTGTTACATTGACCTATCCTGGAACAGGGTAATATGTCAATGCTAAGTTTCTGCGAAGACGGCACTCCACTTAAAAACTACCAAGCACTAATATTTAAAAAAAAATATAATAAAACAATAATTTGTTAAAAATTAAATATCTTTTAAAACTAAAAATCATGGGATTTTTTTGTACTTGTTGGTTAATAATATTTGATGATAATGCATGACATGATTTTTTACACACAAAGTTTTATTCATCGAATATTAGTATTAGATAACATCAGTGGCCGTCCACAAATGACATCACGCATCTAGGGTGAGGGGAGAGGAGTCACATATTTGTTTCGATGTGTGACGAGGGGGGGATGGTTTATAAAGAACTTTGACATCACATCTAAATGCTCAACAATTAAACTAAATGTTTCAGCTTTCCTGTGCCTCCTTTTTTATTTTTGTTTTCACGTATGATATTAGAGTGAATCCATACACTAAAATGACGAGAAATTGTTTTGAAACATGCTCATTCACTAAATGCATACTTAAATGACCCGCAATTTTTTAAAAATTTGAAACAGGCTCATTTTCAAATAGGAAATACGGCTTTTATGGGGGGGGGGCGGCGGAGAGGCTTACTTCTACTGACGTAACAAGTGTAGGAAAGGGGGGGGGGTGTCCAAAACCGCGTGACTTCATGTGTCTCTTTTTTAATACACGTTATCTCCTACTAGTGGTTCCCAAACTTTTTAGGTAAACCCACCCCCGTTCCATAAAAAAATATCAAATAGCGCCCCTGGAATTTTTTACATCAATTTTTTCTAAATCTTCTCTTCTTTATTTTATGCTCTCTTTACCTCCTTACAGTTTTTGCAAAGCGTTTTCAAGTTAAACGGATATAAAACAGCATATATTTCAAACCAAACGTTTTCTTTTGATAAATTGTTCGTGAGCTGCAATGTGAACACCTAAGAGCCGCATGCCACCGTTGGTATAAACATTTCAGCCACATTTTAACGGGTAGGCTACACGGGCGCAAACGCTAAAGAAAAAGATTCCTGTCAAGGCAGTTGCGTAGCTAGAACTTTTGCCGCCCGGGGCGGTTATTAGTCCATCTATTAGTCCAGGGCCGTTGTGTCGGAGCCGTTTTGACCAGGGCCGTTTTGTCGGTGAGCCGGGTTGCAATGTTAAATTACTTTATATTCTTTTTTTTCTTCTTTTTTTTGCATAACTGTATTTTAATATTGGTTTATATTTTAGACGTTTTTTTTCATTTAGTCATTTTGTATTTACAATTGAAACATGCGATTGTCAAAAAGGGGTCCGTGGCGATAAAAAGATTGGGGGCCACTGCACTGGTTCATGGCAAATATTTTGCTCGTGAGTGTCAGCGATGAACGTTTTCGCTTCCCTCTCTCTCCCCAACCCCAGTCTAGTCTTCAAGCAACCATCGTTTATTATTGGGAAGAAAGCAGGGGAGAAAATCAAATTCCAACGACCATAAAGGGGCCGTCCCTAAAGACGTCACGCAATTTAAGCTGTTTTCCCACCGTCCCCTCCTCATCACACATCGTAATAAAAAGTTACCCCCACCCCCCGTCAAATTTGACGTTATAAAGCTTTGCCCCGCAAAAGTCGAATTTCCTGAGCAAGTTTCAACTCACGTTATTGCCATTAAAGTAAGGCTGCACTCTTATGTCGTAACACGCGTAAGGCCACCTCGTCGACTTTGATAAAGTGCGAAACCGATACTCCTGTCCCCGCGAACGTCCGAGGCAAAACGCGTGAGGCCATATAAAAAGTCATCAGATGAATTGTAGGCAATCAAATATTCAAGTGCAACTTTTATTTAAAGTTGAGCGTTAATATGTGACGTCACCAGGGCCGGTCTTAGTCCACTGCAAACCTATGCGGCCGCAATGGGCCCCACACTTTCATAGGCCCCACCTATCTTAATTTTCTCTAATTATCCTTATTAATTCCTTAACCCTACCCAGACTGGGCACCGCGCAATCCGTTTCGCATACTAAGCCGCCAGAGCCCAGCAATTGTTAAGGCCGGCCCTGGACGTCACTGTTCTTAAACACCTCCCCCATCGTCACAAATGTGTGAACCCCCTCCCCCTAGGTACTTGACGTCATTTATGTTCGGCCCCTAAGTTTCATTATTTAACAACCATTAAAATTGTCAAACACTTAGAAGAAATACATCACAAAAGATATACGTTTGTCATCATCAAACATTTTTAAAAACTTACCCTGAACAGGCTTAAACACATTTTCGTCACAAATGTGTGAACCCCGTCCCCCAGGTACTTGACGTCATCTATGTACGGACCCCCCCCCCTTAGGTGTCATTATTTTACAACCATTAACATTGTCAATAAACATTTACAAGAAATACATTTCAAAAGATATATTATATCTATTATTATCAAATATTTTTTTAAATCTTACCTTGAACAGGCTTATTTCCCAAGTACTAATTTTAACTAATTAATGGGGAGGGGGACTCGGGAATACTTTATCGTAAATGACGTTCCCGTTAGGTGACGCCTCTGAATCTGATTAGTAATTAGCTTACTGCTAACATGAAAATTTAGTTTGATCTGAGGCCGTGAAAATTATCTGGCCAAATGTGGTTAAAAATATCAACAAAAAACGATTTTCGTAGAAGTCTGACTTTAAAACCAGTTTTTATAGTTAAAACCCCCTTTAAAGTAATTTAAACTCATCAAAACACGTGGAAAACTAATATTTAACCATTAAATACTTATTTTATTACTTAATGAATGTGTTTAAATTAGTAAAAGTAAGTTACTTATTTTTTTTTGCTATACAAAAATAAATTGTGCTGAAATAAGAAATTACCCTTTAAAATAAATAGGCCTAGCACAATTAAAAAAAAATTTAAATGTATAAAAACTTTAAAATCATAAGATAATATTTAATATTAATAACTAAGATTCGTCTAAGTCTAAGTAATAATAAAATGTTTTAGTTTTCTGACAGTGACAGTTCAGTTTTCAAATGTTAAATAAAATTATGAATGTTTAAATTTAAAATCGAACAACAAAAAGTGAAATTGACAAGCCGTCAAGTGTTAGAACTTTGATTACCACTGAAGGTCATAAAAAATATCAAATACCTAATTTTGTCACCCCACTTACCGATTCGACGCAACAAACTAATCTTAACTTTCGTTGCTGCATTCGCCATTTTACAAAGAACAGTTCAAGGAGTTGACACCGATATTGGTAGGGAAACTGACTTGATCATCTAAACAAAATACTATCATCAAGGCTTGTCACAAGGTTTTATTTATATACAAATAATATATTAGTATAACAAGTGTATCACATTGTTTGTAAATGTCACGATGGGTAAATAGCGCTACCAATACTCTGCTGCTACTGCTAGATTTAAAAAAAACAAAAAAAAACAAGCAAACTTTACATAAAACTATCCATCTGAAACAAAGTTTTAAAAATTTAATTAAGTAGATGTATATTTTGTTTACTTATTTCTGAATTATACTTTTTTAAAAAACTCTTGTGTAAACATAATCATGGCTTCGTCAACAAAAATTGACGTGGATAATTTTGACGATGTAAGGCTATTATATTTATATTTAAAACATCTGTAGCATTTAACATAAAATTTCATATTCATATAGTATTATTTAGTTAATAGGTAATCCCTTATTTCAGCGCATTTAAAATTTTTAGAACAAAATAAATAGAATAACTTAATTATTAATTTTACTAATTTAAACACTTAAAATCAGACTGAATCAGAATAATCAGATATAATATCCTAATAATTAATATATAACATATATTAATATTATATAACAAAAGTAAAAGTATTTAATGCTTTACAATTAGTTTTTTGTCGTTTTTGTTGAGTTTAAAGGGTTTTTTAACTTAGAAAAAGGTTTTTAAAAGCAGACTTCCAACAACAATGGCGCCGTTAGTCACAGAAGATAGTGAAATATACAAATTTTTATTTCGTACAAATCGTAAAATAGTAGGCCTAATTTTATTTCAACAAAAAAATAATGTTTTAATTTTAAAATAGATTTCATAATAATATATATTATATAGGCATAGGCTACTCTGCAATCTTCTGTATGGAGCATCTGTAACTGATAATATAAGATTTTAAGACTTCAGATTAAATTTAAAACACTATCAACTATCACTATCTGAAATCTGAGCTGTTTATTAAGGTGCCGTTAGCTTGCACAGTATGATACCGTGTAAGTTAGTAAAAAAATAACTTGCACGGTACGGTAATGTTTAATTTTTAATGTAAAAAATAGACGACTAAACGACTAAACCTAACCCTGACCCTAAAACTAATAATTATATTATATAAATAATATAATTACAATATAATTGTAATTATAAGAATGTTAAATTGATTTAATTAGTTTTAGTCTCTGTATTACTGACTGTATTTGTTTTTCTATTTTAATGTAAAAAATAGACAACTAACCCTAACCTTGACCCTAAAACTAAAAGGGGATAAATCAGACCCTGGTAATTACAGGCCTGTATCACTTACTAGTATCACCTGTAAATTACTAGAACACATAATATATAGTAGAATAGTTAACCACCTTGACAAATATAATGCCCTATGCCCACATCAACACGGCTTTAGAAAAAACAGATCATGTGAAACACAATTAATAGGTTTAATAGATGAACTATCAAAAGGCTTAGACAAAAATGATCAAATAGATACAATATTACTAGACTTCTCAAAAGCATTTGACAAAGTTCACCACCTTAGTTTACTTAAAAAACTTAACTACTTTGGAATCTCAGGTTCCTTACATCACTGGATCCAAGACTTCCTTTTGGGCAGGGAGCAAACTGTAATAATTAATGGATCTAAATCTGCACCAATAAAGGTTAACTCAGGAGTTCCACAAGGAACTGTGCTAGGTCCCTTACTCTTTTTAATTTATATAAATGATTTACCCAACAACATCTCAACAGGTACAAAAGTTAGGTTATTTGCTGATGATTGTATAATCTATAGAACAATTAAATCAGAACAAGATAGCAAAATTTTACAAAAAGACTTAGATGAATTGATAAAATGGGAAACTAACTGGAGTATGTCTTTCCACCCAGAAAAGTGTCAACTGTTAAGAGTAACAAAGAAAAAGAAACAAATAAATTCAAAATATTACATTCATGGAAAAGAACTGACCCAAACTAAAGATGCAAAATACTTAGGAGTCTTAATAAATGAGAAACTATCATGGAATCCCCATGTCAATGAAGTTATTAAAAAATCAAACAAAACCTTAGGCTTTATAAAAAGAAACTTTAACAAATGTAATAGAGATATAAAACTAAAATGCTACCTCACTTTGGTGAGACCTGTACTAGAATATGCATCTTCTGTATGGGACCCATCCACCAAAGAAAACATTGATAAACTAGAACAAATTCAAAAAAGAGCTGCCAGATTCATTACTGGAGAATATTCAAAACTGACAAGAATAACACCATTAGTTAAATCATTAAACCTTGAAACACTAGAGGATAGAAGAACCAAGAGCAAAGTAGTAATCATACATAAAGCAATTAATTCTAATTTAGAAATACAACACAAAGATAACTTAATACAACCCTCAGATAGACATAAGGATAAAAACACCTTTCTTATTCCGTATGCAAGAACAAACACATACAAGTTTTCCTTCTTCCCGTCCGGAATTCGGGCGTGGAATGGGTTGCCTGAAGAATCCAGGAAAACCAACACTTTATCAACATTTAAATCTCTAATAAAAATGCAGGACTAAACACAAACCATAGATAAGCGTAGGACGCAATAATCTTCTGTATAGAAGGAGCGTCTGTAAACAGATAAGATAAGATATAATTTAATCGTAATTATAATTTATAATAAGAATTTTTAATTGATTTCAATATATTTGTTTTTCTATTTTAATGTACAAAATAGACAACTAACTCTAACTCTGACCCTAAAAGTAAAAGATCTAATTTAATCGTAATTATAAGAATTTAAGAATTGTAAAAAAGAAAAAATATTAGTCTCAACCGAAAATCGAAACCATGCCTGCTATTCTACATTCCGTTCACCAGTCCAACTCTCAATGATCATGAGACCACGGAAGTTCAGTACTTTTGGTGAATTTTAAAAAGTTATAAATAACTGACTACAAAAGCGTCTCTTCGCATGTGCAAAAACCGTGTAACTTATAAAAAAAAACTTACACGGTATGATACCGTGCAAGTTAACACTACGTTAGACTACGGTTTATTAACTTTACTTATACTTTGCCTAAACTTTACTCTTTACTTTCAAGTTTAAGAAATGATTAGAAATGTAGCTTACTGATACTTATATTATTATTTTTTATAGTATAGGCTACCTGTTTATATTATTGATTATTATTGTTAAATTTCACATTAATAATTATTAATATAATTAGAGTATTTCTGTGCTTCTTAAGTCTAAGTAAATTAAATTTTGGGCTCCCTAGTGACCCTAGGCCCTAGGCCTAGGTTTTAAACTTAATTTAAGTATTTTCTATAGTTTGCTCATAAATTTTTAAAAATTAGTAATTAGAAATCCAATTTTTAAAATTTAGATTTATACACAAGATGAGGGTGGTGACTTACTGAAATTTCAAGGTAAGATTTACTATCTTTCACGCGGTGCCAAAATTTTCCTTGCTAGACATTATAAACTGATAAAAATAACAATGAAATGAATTAGCACCTAAAAGTCTACTCTTCTCATCAGGCCTTGAGATAGTTTAAAAGAGATGGAAATTTCATTATCTTAATAAGTCTAAATAAATCCCTGACTCTCAATCTTAACTCCCTATTCATTAAGAAAAATATCTTTAATAGTTTAACATTGTTTGTGATAACAAAAGCAGTTTATATGGTGTTAAAAATATTATATTACAGTGGGACCCGGTTAAGTCGACGGCCTCGGGGTATGAACAATGGCGCCGAGATAACCGATCATCGAGTTAAATGATCAATATGGCGGCTAAATATTAACATGCGCTTGAAATTTCTTTATATACATGATGTGCGTTAATTAGAGATGGGACGATTAATCAGAATCGTATCGGAATATCGGGACGCTAATATTTCTTCACTCTTTCCTAAGGTTAAGACCGTTCGTTTTTAAGGACCGTTTAAATATAACCCAGGGTTCCCACTCAGTCGGGAAAAAGTCGTGAATTCTTAAAATAATTTTCCCGGTCTTGATAGTCGGGAAATAGTCGGGAAAAGTTATGACTAGTCGAGAATTTTTATATATATATTTTTATTTGCTGAAGTAAATGACTTTGATTACGTCTCTGTGGTCATGTTTCGATTCCATTTAATTAAAAAAAAATTTACCAGTTTATAATTGTCTGCGCATGCGTTAAAACTACGGTCAAATTTTTCATCTCGCCTCGTCCAATGGTGCGTGTGGCGTGGCATGTCATCGCCGCTCGTGTTTGCAATGCCCGTCGAATTGGCGAATTTAAAATAAAAAAAACATATCAATATGGTAATTTTAAGTTTAATGCTTTTGACGTGCAGGATATCTGTCACTCAGGACCGCACTCGAATTTCCCCCGTCAATCAAATGATACGTGTAACTTGTAATATAAATAGTAACAAATGCGACCTTGACCGATGATCACATCAAAGGCGCACTGTGTGTTAGAACTAAGCGAATTTTTAAAAAATCATTCCTTATCAGAATTCGACCTACAACAGTGATGACATGTATATTATATATATACTGGAATATTAAGAAAATGATTTGATTTCACCATCACGCACGTGTTAGTCATAGTCACGTATCTTACTGGTAACAAAGCAACAAAAAACTTTTAAAAAATAATAATTTTTAATTTAATTATATAAAAACCACCGTCGATTCTCAATACAAACCTTTATTTTCTTTTCTAAAGATATTCGTTTATCTTAAAAAATAAAATGATTAATGCATCAGAAAATAAATTAAGTTTAAAAATACATGTAATATAACATGCACTGCGAAATAACGACGATTAAAGACCGCTAACGCGATTTTCGAGTACCTCTGGTGAATAAATACTCGATAGAGACGTGTTATTACCGTGTCAAACTAATTCACATACCGATCAAAAGTGAAACAAGATTTAAAAAAACATCCGGTAATCCTTATTGAAATCTCGTAAAATCACACAATAGCCGGAAGTCTTGAGGAAAGCGAGATTTCGATGCTTTTTAAACTAAAAATGCGAGTGCGTCGCTAGGCGAACAGACGGGTATCGAGCTAACCGACGTTAAGTTGCAAATTTGGCACTTTTTTGTGCTCAAAATATTAGGGCTCGGTGACTTAAAAAATCGAATTAACTGATGAAAAAATGCAAAGACAAAGAGAGAATTTGGCGGTTCCAATAAAAAACGTCGACTTAATAGAGCTGACGAGTTAACCGGGCTCGAGTTAAGTGGGTCCCACTGTCTATCAATTCAAACCCTGGTTTCTTATCAGTGAAATTCTGAACTTCATAAATCTGCTGTTTCACGTGTAATAGATAATATAATTAAAAAGTGTAAATAAAATTAAATTTTTACTCACTATTATAGATAATTAATATAATTAAATACCGTAATAGAAATTATATTTGCACTCACTATGTTTTGTTGTTGATACTTAATAATTTTATTTAAATCCATAGACATTCCTCATGGTAAAGATGATGGTCAGACCCACCAGTTTACAGATTTTCCTCACACTGCTGCTGATTCTGATGAGGATGAGGATGATCGTACAAAGGTAATTGAAAATATGTGTGCGTCCTTAAGTATGAGTTTATGTCAGAGTGCTCGTCAACTACAACCGACGAACATGTCAGAATCAGGCCATCATCTTTTTATAAATATGTGTAAATAATAACACAATTTTTTTAGATTCACTTAAATAGTGAAGTCTATACACAATTCCATAGAAATTAGGTCTCAATAGAGCAGTGATAAAAATTTATTAACTTTTAATTATGAAATTTTAGGTATGATTTGTATTATTTTTTCACTAAAATTACATAATAAGGCATTGTTGGGCACTTCAACTTCAGTTATCTGTAAATACTGATTGTATTCACTTAATTTCTGTGTCAAAAATAAAAGCAGAAAAGTGTTATAGCAATGATAACTTATGTTTATTAAAGTGATATAGCAATGATAACTTATGTTTATTAAAGTGATATAGCAATGATAACTTATGTTTATTAAAGTGATATAGCAATGATAACTTATGTTTATTAAAGTGATATAGCAATGATAACTTATGTTTATTAAAGTGATATAGCAATGATAACTTACGTTTATTAAAGTGATATAGCAATGATAACTTATGTTTATATAGCAATGATAACTTATGTTTATCCACAGCTTCTCAAGGAAAAAAGCATCCGTTCTTTCTGGACGTTTGCCTATTATCAGCAATTTTTTGATGTTGACACAAAACAAGTTGGACAGAGAATTTTGGGCTCCATGGTTCCAAGACCAGGGCAAAATTATCTTCTCAAGAATATACGTCCCAATCCAGACTTATATGGTAACAATATTTACTGCATACTGCTTATTCATGATTAATTATTTAAAATATTTTTTAATACTCAATGAACAAGGCAATTCATTGTCTCAGTATCAAACGACAAACTAAAGAAAAAGCTTTATTGTTGAAATGTATTGCAGAAATTCTTTGTTTATATTTAATCCATTCTAAAATGTCTTACTCTAAAATTAATTTTTAAAAATGAATGCAAAGAAACATCAGCAAAAAAGTCTTCTTTATGAGAAAGCAATGATTAATTAAAATAAAAAATTCCACAATGATACAAACTTGTATCTATGTCTTGATTTAGATATAAGAATAAAAGCGTTAAAAAGATATTATTGCAGTGTCTAATGTGTCCAATAAAAAAAATACGTTCATACGTCTATGTCAACTTTTTATTAGATTTTTTTTGTTTTTTTAAAGTAATGGAATATTATTAAAATATTTATAATTCAACCTTCAAAGTGTAAATTCTTTCCCCACTATTTTCAATTCTTACTCAAAAGGGCCCTTTTGGATTTGCACGACTTTAGTTTTTACTACTGCCATTGCTGGAAATTTAGCCAACTATTTTAGTGCAGCAGGAAAATTTTACAAATGGAAATATGATTTTCACAAAGGTAAGCTACTTTAAAAAAAATTTTTTTTAAAATCGTTAGCAACCCAAACTAAAGATAAAAATGTGCTGATAAGTGAATTTTATTTAAATACAAAAATAAAGTTTTTTAATATTCACTAAGTTGTATTTTAATTAAAAAATTGAATGGTTGTGTTTATGATTTGACACACACACAAATGAACTCCGGGTAATATGCTAATACTAATGAGCTGAAATTATTGTTAACTGGTCCACATAAAACAGGACTGGTTCTGCTTTCGAATCGTTAAAAGTTACAAAACTTTGTATCCTATCAACATATTCAAAAAAATTGAAAAGTTGAACACTTTCAGTTAATCATTTTCTCAGTATTATTCTCAGTATT
This sequence comes from Ampullaceana balthica, assembly GCA_944989445.1. NCBI lineage: Eukaryota > Metazoa > Mollusca > Gastropoda > Lymnaeidae > Ampullaceana > Ampullaceana balthica. The sequence continues at coordinate 188,079 of CALYLW010000261.1, read as the reverse complement.
ATTCTCAGTATTATTCTCAGTATTATTCTCAGTATTATTCTCAGTATTATTCTCAGTATTATTCTCAGTATTATTCTCAGTATTATTCTCAGTATTATTCTCAGTATTATTCTCAGTATTATTCTCAGTATTATTCTCAGTATTATTCTCAGTATTATTCTCAGTATTAGCCTATCTGAAAATGATATGCCTTTTGATTCTTAATTTTTTTATTTTAATGAGAAGTGTATGATGTTATTCAATATAATATCCTTTCAGTAACAAGATCATTCATCACTAAATATCTTACAGATTTCACAGAATATTTCACTTGACTTGACATGTTTAATTTGAATGATCAGCTCACAATACATGTATTGTCATTCCCCTTGATGGAGCTAACCAAAGTTATTGGGACTTGTCCATTAACAATTGATCACATGTGTTCAATCTTTGGGACTTGTCCATTACAATTGATCACATGCGTTCAATCTTTGGGACTTGTCCATTAACAATTGATCACATGCGTTCAATCTTTGGGACTTGTCCATTAACAATTGATCACATGCTTTCAATCTTTGGGACTTGTCCATTACAATTGATCACATGCGTTCAATCTTTGGGACTTGTCCATTAACAATTGATCACATGCGTTCAATCTTTGGGACTTGTCCATTAACAATTGATCACATGCTTTCAATCTTTGGGACTTGTCCATTAACAATTGATCACATGCGTTCAATCTTTGGGACTTGTCCATTAACAATTGATCACATGCGTTCAAATTTTGGGACTTGTCCATTAACAATTGATCACATGCATTCAATCTTTGGGACTTGTCCATTAACAACTGATCACATGCGTTCAATCTTTGGGACTTGTCCATTAACAACTGATCACATGCGTTCAATCTTTGGGACTTGTCCATTAACAACTGATCACATGCGTTCAATCTTTGGGACTTGTCCATTAACAACTGATCACATGCGTTCAATCTTTGGGACTTGTCCATTAACAATTGATCAGATGCGTTCAATCTTTCACATGGCTTTCAACTTTCTTGACAAATTTACAATTGGGCTAGCAAAAGTGGGTCAAACAATTATTTCACCGCTACAACCATGTCAAAGAATTTTGCCTTAAGTCTAGGATCCTTTTTTTTTAACGAAAAAAAAATAATGCTAAAAAATTGTGTGTCTCTTCTGCAGTGACCTTTGCAGCTACAGCCATATTTAGTTACTGGTGGCTGATTCCTCTTGTTCTCTTTGGAATCTTGTGGTGGAGAGGAAGCCAGGCCAAATTCTCTTTTTTGGAGATGTTATGTGTTTATGGCTATTCTTTAGCCATTTACATTCCCATATCAGTGAGTCTCAGTTTGTTGTCATGTTATGTGTTTATGGCTATTCTTTAGACATTTACATTCCCATATCAGTGAGTCTCAGTTTGTTTTCATGGGGTATTATGATTTTTTACTTGAAATAAAATGATGTCAATAGTCTGAGCTGTTATGAGATTTAGCTTTCTTTAAAGTATAGTTACATGTTACAAAAACAATGTCAATATTTTATAGTGGCTCAGGTGTTATTTCAGTTGTGATCAATAAAAGGTTTCATGAGTTTATAAAAAAAATTTTTGTTGATAAATGAGTTTAGCAAACTGAGAAGAAACAGCCAATTCTAACCTTGAAATTAATCTTAAGTTTCAGTTACATAAATTTCTCAGAAGAAACATTGATGTGGCCACCAACACAAAGTTAATTTTTCAAATATTCCAATTCCATTATGATGCATGATTGTATAATTCAAGATCTGATGAGAAAGTTAAAAAGTGTACTTGGATCAATTGTGTTGGGAAAGCTTATTTTGTTAAATGATCTACCTCTAGGTGTTGTGGGCCACCCAGGTGTCCCTGATACTGTACATAGATCAGTTGGAAACTTGAGTTGTGAAATCTAATTTGTTCAAATGATCTACCTCTAGGTGTTGTGGGCTATCCAGGTGTCTTGGTTACAATGGACACTTGTTGTGCTTGGTGCCCTTCTATCTGGCAGTGTCCTGCTTCTCACCTTCTGGCCTGCTGTCAGTGAGGACAATAAGAAGGTATTTATCAAGTGTTTGTTTATTTCTAGTTTTTAGATTACACATATTGATTAACTTTTTAAATCTTCTGTTATTGTGGCTGCTATCTGCCAACTCCTTGGGTGATGAGTTAAATCCACTGAGATATTAGCCCAGAACTGTTGAAATCACTTGTCTAAATGAAGAAGTCATTAATGTGCAAGAGAAACTTGATTCAGTAATTTTGTGGTCATGGAAATTAAATTAACTATTAGACTATAACTCATCTCAGTCCACGGGTTCTCCTGACTTGAGATTAAACAAGTTTGTGTTGACTTTTTATTTGACAGTTCATATCAGACTTTTTTATTTGACAGTTCATATCAGACTTTTTTATTTGACAGTTCATATCAGACTTTTTTATTTGGCAGATGATATCATACTTTTTATTTGACAGTTCATATCAGACTTTTTATTTGACAGTTCATAGCAGACTTTTTATTTGACAGTACATACCAGATGTTCATATTTCAGACCTAAATTATTTAAAGTTTCAATATTTCCTGATCATTCAATTAAATTTGCTAAACATCTATAAGTACCACAAATTACCATTGTTTGCCATTCGTCAGATCAGCTCATTCCGTCATTACTTAACAGTTAGTGCAACAAAAACTATAGTCTGTGCTCTTGTTCTAGCTCATATTGATTATTGCAATTCTCTTCTGTCAGGTGCGCCAAAACAATGCATTGAAAAACTACAGAAAGTTCAAAATTCAGCTGCCAGACTAGTTCTTAAGGCAAAAAAACATGACTATGTTACTCCGCTACTTTACTCACATCATTGGCTACCTATACAAGCTCAAATTGATTACAAACTGGCTGTTTTCTGACTCATCTCCTTCCTATCTTACTGAACTTCTGTCGGTCTACTCACCCAGTCGTGAGCTACGTTCTTCTGCAGACACACGTATTCTCTGTGTTCCTAAGATGAAAGGTCATTCTCTTTTTGTGCAGCCAAACAATGGAATTCTCTATCATTACACATCCGTAGTATTCCAACTACCAAGTCCTTCAAGACTGCACTTAAGATGCATCTTTTCAAAATGTATTTACAAAATTAATGAAACAACATTTGTTTTATGATTAACGTAGCTTATGTGTAATGTACTGTCCTTTATGTTGTTATTATGGTATGAATGGTTATTTAATTATTATTAGGGCTGTTATCGATTAATTTAAAATTAATCGTTAACTTTTGAAAAATTAACGATTAATTAATCGATAATTTTGATTAACGCCAAAAATAGAAAGTTATGACGTCATTAAACTGAACATTTCAAGGGAAGTAACAAAAACAAAACATTTTCACCATCTTTGACTTTGCCATCCGAAGTTAGCTTAAAAACAGAATTTTTGCTCAACTTTCCAGTTATATGTTTAAACTAGGTTGTGCTGCGGCGCCGTGGCCCATGCGACGCCCACTTTTTTTAGGGAGCCTACGGCGCCCACCTTTTTCAAAAGCCCAACTAACTTGTCCTTGTTTGATAAATACGAAATATTAAAATTTCTGAAATGTACACAAAGTATTTTATAATAGGGGTTGTAGGGCGCCTATGGCGCCCACTTTGTTTTTTATCAAAAGCCCAAGTAACGTATCCTTGTTTGATAAATACAAAATATTATTAAACTTCCTGGAATGTACACAAAGTATTTTATAATTAACCATCATAAAATCATCTTTTTACATTGTTCCCTTTTCCAAAATTAAAATATGAGCTAAAAAATGACGTCATATAATATTTTTTACAGCGCATCTTTAATTTATAATCATTTTGCGCACCGATGCACACCTTGTATTTTAAAATATAAGATCAAACAATTACATCATATAAAATTGTTTACAGTGCTAATCACCACACGATTTTTTAACTGCTATAGACTGCTGTACATCGTTCCTCAGCATTTCATTTCCAATGAATGAGTGAGTGAGTGAGTGACTTGGACTATTATATTATTTATTTAACTGCGCTGATACCGTCAGCCATTTTTTAGTCGACGTCTGCCGGTCGACATAAATTAATTAAATAAATTATAATATTACGCGGGAGAAGTTTGTATGTAAAAAAATATAAATAATTATTAATAATCAATTATTTATTATCAAATTTTTTTAAAAATATAATTATTTTCTTTAACTTTAATCGAATTTTTATCGATTAAAATAATTTTAATCTATAAAAAATTTTAACGATTAATCGAGAAATTAATCGTAATTTCCGCAGCCCTAATTATTATATATATGTTATGATCTCCATGTAAAGCGCTGTGAGCCCGGTTCCTTGCTGGGATACAGCGCTATATAAATTATCAATTATTATTATTATTGTTACATCCTAAATCCCAGAGTAAGATAAACTGACTGCTTGGACTACCAAACACTTTACTTATCCAATGATGGAAAGTTTACTACATTTAGTTCATCACTGAAGAACCACCAAGTTTTTATAGTTACCGAAAGGGAGCAAAAACCGGCAAACACAAAAAAGAGCACCACTTAACACAAGAATATTTAACTAAACTGTTGACATGTAATGGTGTGTTAGCTTGTAACTTCCTATAAAAACTAAATGGGAAACAAAAAAAAAGAATAAAGCTGCAAAAATTAATACAATGTGCTATTTTTAATGATTTGCAAAGAAGAAAAAAAGAAATTTCTTCCTAGTGATGATACTGTTAAAATATTTCTATGTTTAGCTGGCGGTTGATACGTTCTTCTCTATTCACAGATTGCCATTGGCTTGATGGTCTTCATCTTGGTCATGCATGCAGCATTAGCAGCAGGTTTTGTGGTGGGTACTTTTATTGTTGGTCTCTAGCGTTATTGGTCATTATTTTATTTTCATCCACTCTCAAGGAAATGGAATCAGGTTTCAGAGATTCTCGTGAGATTGCATGGGTTATGTCCCCTTCATTTCCTTTTCTCCTTGTGACAAAGATTTGGTTTGAAATGTATAATAGATGGATGAGAAATTGGTGATGGTTATTTGCATAGTGCTATTTGTCTGAACTAGTACAACAAGGTCACTCCCCTCTGTTTTCAGAACTTTTGAATTTTAAAAAAAGGTCTTTAGATTATTCTTAAATGTTTCTTTGTCGTTGTATTCTCTTAATGACTTGGGAAGACTATTTCATTACTTGGGCGCAGTTCCTGAAAGGAACGAGTGCACTCTGAGGGACTTTTTTCTGTCCATCCACACTGGGATCTTTGAAAAGGGACTGTGAAGAGGAACACATCCCCTGTGAAGACACATGTTTTGAAATCTGTTCTTTCAAATAAACCAGTGCCGATGTATTGGCCATAGATAACTAAACATGAGTTCTTTCAAATAAACCAGTGCTGATGTATTGCTCATAGATAACTAAACATAAAATTTGTTCAATGTTATGAAACCATTTGTGATGTTAACCTTGTTGACAACTGAACCCATCATTATCTTTAATCTTTGACAAGTTTGATTTGCTTCATTTCAGTACATTGAACACTGCTATTGCTATTGCTATCCACATCAGCCACCCTCTTTAAAAAAATTTTTTTTGAAAGTATGCATCTAGATAAGTTAAGATTTGAGTAATTAAAATTCAAAAATAATCAGTCATGGTAGAAAAACCTACACATTATTTTTGCTTGAAGTGTTGTGCCATAAGAACGTGAACTGGAAATCCAGGACTTAGATATTGTACCATAAACCTGAAATCTGGAACTTAGAGATTGTACCATGATCTTGAAATCTAGGACTTACAGATTGTACCATGTACCTGAAATCTAGGACTTAAAGATTGTACCATGTACCTGAAATCTAGGACTTAAAGATTGTACCATGTACCTGAAATCTAGGACTTAAAGATTGTACCATGTACCTGAAATCTAGGACTAAGAGATTGTATCAGGAACCTGCAGCTGTTTATTGTCCCAGCTCAAAATATTTGGGTCATTTTTATTATTACAAAATATAAATTGCTGTATGCTCAATTGTTGTCTAGGTGTCTACACTTTATTAAAAAATAAAATCTTGTTTTTCAATGACTAATCTCAAAGTTTCAAAGGACAAGGTCATATTTTACATAAGTGTTCAGATTTCATTTGGTATAGATAGTGAATAAAGAAGTCACTTAAGCAACATAGTTTTTAATCAGAAGAATTAACAAACGCTGAAATATTGTCTTATCTTTGTTTCATGGTTAGTTTAAAATTATTGTGACCATAAGTGAGATGTAGCCAGGGTCATCACCAATGTTGCCAGGGTCATCACCAATGTTCCCAGGGTCATCACCAATGTTGCCAGGGTCATCACCAATGTTCCCAGGGTCATCACCAATGTTCCCAGGGTCATCACCAATGTTCCCAGGGTCATCACCAATGTTCCCAGGGTCATCACCAATGTTCCCAGGGTCATCACCAATGTTCCCTTTAAGTTTAAGATGTCTTAGATATCTGGCAGATGTGGTGCAGCATCAAAGAACGAAGGCGCAGCTAATTTTGATAAGGATAACCCCAGTGTTATTGGGGTGTAAAATGTTGCACAAAAGAATGGATGGTGTGGAACTTTGCACACAGGCCAACAAACCTTAGACTTAGAAAAATTATCAATTATAAAAATTGTTGTAACCTGAATGGCTGTTGTTCAAATGAAAACATGTTACAATCCTCAGCAGTGTTACAAATGTTACTTTCAGCTCTACTTCTTCTATGTGCCATCTGCCCAGTCATTAGCAATACTACACCCATTCCTACAACAGTTACAATGTTACTAATGTTACTTTGGTTTCCTCAGCTTTACTTCTTCTATGTGCCATCGGCCCAGTCAGACAGCCCAGCCACCAGCAACACCACCATCATCCTTACACCAGTTACCATCAACTCATCCAGGGTAGTCCCATCTCATGTAAAGATTCACAATGTTCAACCTGACAAAGAACCTACACAACAAGATGTCAATAAAACTGTCAATAAAACTGTCAATAAAGGCACTGACGTAACCCAAAAGAGTAAAAATGGAGAAAATATTTCAAGTGATGTCAAGCGAGAAAGTCAGCCAGTGGGGAGGGAAGAATCTCCCAAAATTAACAACACAGTATCTTCACCGGTAAGGGGGATTAATCTGACGACTGATGCATCATAGGGTAGGGAAAAATTGAGAAAACAGTAAAACAAATGACCTGAGTATGACAGACTGTATGTGTGTATTTTCTGTGTAAGACTTGTGACCATATTTATTTAGTTTTTTAAGTGATGTATCTTAAAGCAGTGCTTGTTTATGTAGTGGCAGTATTGAATGATATGTCATTGTTGTGCAAGGATTGATTGATATGTTAATGTTGTGCCAGAATTGATTGATAAGTCATTAATTTGGCATGATTGAAAGATACAAAATTTTGTCAGTATTGAATGATACATCATTTGTGTGGGTCATAATAAAATGGTATGTTATAGGTGGGTCATATGAAATGATATTTTATAGATGGATCATATGAAACGGTATTTTATAGGTGGGTCATTATGAAATGGTATGTTAAAGGTGGGTCATAATGATACTGTATACTGTAATTGGGTCATATGAAATGGTATTTTATAGGTGGGTCATATGAAATGGTATTTTATAGGTGGGTCATATGAAATGGTATTTTATAGGTGGGTCATGATGAACTTGGATGATCTTCAGTGTGTCAGTCTTATGTACAATGTGATAATTTATTATTTTGGGGAAACCCAGAACAAAATAATAAATGTAATCTCCTCTAAAAAAATAAAAACTTGAATGCCATAAATTGTATTTTCATTATGTTTTTGGCCTTTTTATTTGATCTGGTTTGTTTATAACTCACCAATGACAAGTGTGTGTGTAGATATAATGCCAGTGTCTCCTTTAGGCTATTTCTTTAGTCAGTTTTTATCTTTGGGTAGAAGGAATGCTCACATGCTGATAATGTTGGCACCAGGGAAATTCAATCCCCAGTGGCAGTGGCAAGAAATAAAATTGAATTTTAATATTAGAACCAGGAACCTGCAGACCTGAAGTTAGCCCAAAAACATTGATGTCTATTCACATTGTCAATGTCTGCTGGCAAGTCTTGAAGTTAGCCCAATAACATTGATGTCTATTCACATTGTCAATGTCTGCTGGCAAGTCTTGAAGTTAGCCCAATAACATTGATGTCTATTCACATTGTCAATGTCTGCTGGCAAGTCTTGAAGTTAGCCCAATAACATTGATGTCTATTCACATTGTCAATGTCTGCTGGCAAGTCTTGAAGTTAGCCCAATAACATTGATGTCTATTCACATTGTCAATGTCTGCTGGCAAGTCTTGAAGTTAGCCCAATAACATTGATGTCTATTCACATTGTCAATGTCTGCTGGCAAGTCTTGAAGTTAGCCCAATAACATTGATGTCTATTCACATTGTCAATGTCTGCTGGCAAGTCTTCAATAATAAATTTACAAACAATCTTGCCAACAATTAGAAACTTATTTACATTTCAGTTAAAATTTGTTATGCTGACTAATTCTAAATTTATTGCAAGATAAAGTGAACCATTTAATAGCTTCCTGCTCGACGACAGACTTGAACAACTTATATTTTGGATGTATAATCCTCACAGGTTTAAACCTTCCCAATGTAATGTATATCACATTGATCAAATATTTTGTAGTTAGGGAAACAAGTGAACACTAAGAAAAGTCTACTCTGAACAGCATTATTAATTATAGAGCATTTGTTATTTTATAATAATTTCTTGTTTAGATTTACCCCGTATTTATGATAGTATGTGTTCATTCCTTTAGATTTTATTTTGTCATAATTTTATTTCACCTGAGGGTTTGCAATAAACTGGTCATTCCCATGAGATAGGGATTTGTTCTCATCTCACAATAAAAGGTGTTGAAAATTGATACTGTAATATTGTGCTATTTGTAATGCTACCATGCAGAATAGACTGGCCATTGACCTCGTTCATATGTTCAATAGACCTTGTTCATATGTTCAATAGACCTTGTTCATATGCACAATAGACCTTGTTCATATGTTCAATAGACCTTGTTCATATGTACAATAGACCTTGTTCATATGTACAATAGACCTTGTTCATATGTACAATAGACCTTGTTCATATGTACAATAGACCTTGTTCATATGTACAATAGACCTTGTTCATATGTACAATAGACCTTGTTCATATGTACAATAGACCTTGTTCATATGTACAATAGACCTTGTTCATATGTACAATAGACCTTGTTCATATGTACAATAGACCTTGTTCATATGTACAATAGACCTTGTTCATATGTACAATAGACCTTGTTCATATGTTCAATAGACCTTGTTCATATGTACAAAAGAACTGGTTCATATCATCATCACATTTAAGGGTAGGTATTCATTGATGTACTGGTTCATATCATCATCACATTTAAGGGTAGGTATTCATTGATGTACTGGTTCATATCATCATCACATTTAAGGGTAGGTATTCATTGATGTACTGGTTCATATCATCATCACATTTAAGGGTAGGTATTCATTGATGTACTTGTTCATATCATCATCACATTTAAGGGTAGGTATTCATTGATGTACTGGTTCATATCATCATCACATTTAAGGGTAGGTATTCATTGATGTACTGGTTCATATCATCATCACATTTAAGGGTAGGTATTCATTGATGTACTGGTTCATATCATCATCACATTTAAGGGTAGGTATTTATTGATGTACTGGTTCATATCATCATCACATTTAAGGGTAGGTATTCATTGATGTACTGGTTCATATCATCATCACATTTAAGGGTAGGTATTCATTGATGTACTGGTTCATATCATCATCACATTTAAGGGTAGGTATTCATTGATGTACTGGTTCATATCATCATCACATTTAAGGGTAGGTATTCATTGATGTACTGGTTCATATCATCATCACATTTAAGGGTAGGTATTTATTGATGTACTGGTTCATATCATCATCACATTTAAGGGTAGGTATTCATTGATGTACTGGTTCATATCATCATCACATTTAAGGGTAGGTATTCATTGATGTACTGGTTCATATCATCATCACATTTAAGGGTAGGTATTCATTGATGTACTGGTTCATATCATCATCACATTTAAGGGTAGGTATTCATTGATGTACTGGTTCATATCATCATCACATTTAAGGGTAGGTATTCATTGATGTACTGGTTCATATCATCATCACATTTAAGGGTAGGTATTCATTGATGTACTGGTTCATATCATCATCACATTTAAGGGTAGGTATTCATTGATGTACTGGTTCATATCATCATCACATTTAAGGGTAGGTATTCATTGATGTACTGGTTCATATCATCATCACATTTAAGGGTAGGTATTCATTGATGTACTGGTTCATATCATCATCACATTTAAGGGTAGGTATTCATTGATGTACTTGTTCATATCATCATCACATTTAAGGGTAGGTATTCATTGATGTACTGGTTCATATCATCATCACATTTAAGGGTAGGTATTCATTGATGTACTGGTTCATATCATCATCACATTTAAGGGTAGGTATTCATTGATGTACTGGTTCATATCATCATCACATTTAAGGGTAGGTATTCATTGATGTACTGGTTCATATCATCATCACATTTAAGGGTAGGTATTCATTGATGTACTGGTTCATATCATCATCACATTTAAGGGTAGGTATTCATTGATGTACTGGTTCATATCATCATCACATTTAAGGGTAGGTATTCATTGATGTACTGGTTCATATCATCATCACATTTAAGGGTAGGTATTCATTGATGTACTGGTTCATATCATCATCACATTTAAGGGTAGGTATTCATTGATGTACTGGTTCATATCATCATCACATTTAAGGGTAGGTATTCATTGATGTACTGGTTCATATCATCATCACATTTAAGGGTAGGTATTCATTGATGTACTGGTTCATATCATCATCACATTTAAGGGTAGGTATTCATTGATGTACTGGTTCATATCATCATCACATTTAAGGGTAGGTATTCATTGATGTACTGGTTCATATCATCATCACATTTAAGGGTAGGTATTCATTGATGTACTGGTTCATATCATCATCACATTTAAGGGTAGGTATTCATTGATGTACTGGTTCATATCATCATCACATTTAAGGGTAGGTATTCATTGATGTACTGGTTCATATCATCATCACATTTAAGGGTAGGTATTCATTGATGTACTGGTTCATATCATCATCACATTTAAGGGTAGGTATTCATTGATGTACTGGTTCATATCATCATCACATTTAAGGGTAGGTATTCATTGATGTACTGGTTCATATCATCATCACATTTAAGGGTAGGTATTCATTGATGTACTGGTTCATATCATCATCACATTTAAGGGTAGGTATTCATTGATGTACTGGTTCATATCATCATCACATTTAAGGGTAGGTATTCATTGATGTACTGGTTCATATCATCATCACATTTAAGGGTAGGTATTCATTGATGTACTGGTTCATATCATCATCACATTTAAGGGTAGGTATTCATTGATGTACTGGTTCATATCATCATCACATTTAAGGGTAGGTATTCATTGATGTACTGGTTCATATCATCATCACATTTAAGGGTAGGTATTCATTGATGTACTGGTTCATATCATCATCACATTTAAGGGTAGGTATTCATTGATGTACTGGTTCATATCATCATCACATTTAAGGGTAGGTATTCATTGATGTACTGGTTCATATCATCATCACATTTAAGGGTAGGTATTCATTGATGTACTGGTTCATATCATCATCACATTTAAGGGTAGGTATTCATTGATGTACTGGTTCATATCATCATCACATTTAAGGGTAGGTATTCATTGATGTACTGGTTCATATCATCATCACATTTAAGGGTAGGTATTCATTGATGTACTGGTTCATATCATCATCACATTTAAGGGTAGGTATTCATTGATGTACTGGTTCATATCATCATCACATTTAAGGGTAGGTATTCATTGATGTACTGGTTCATATCATCATCACATTTAAGGGTAGGTATTCATTGATGTACTGGTTCATATCATCATCACATTTAAGGGTAGGTATTCATTGATGTACTACTGGTTCATATCTATCATCATCACATTTAAGGGTAGGTATTCATTGATGTACTGGTTCATATCATCATCACATTTAAGGGTAGGTATTCATTGATGTACTGGTTCATATCATCATCACATTTAAGGGTAGGTATTCATTGATGTACTGGTTCATATCATCATCACATTTAAGGGTAGGTATTCATTGATGTACTGGTTCATATCATCATCACATTTAAGGGTAGGTATTCATTGATGTACTGGTTCATATCATCATCACATTTAAGGGTAGGTATTCATTGATGTACTGGTTCATATCATCATCACATTTAAGGGTAGGTATTCATTGATGTACTGGTTCATATCATCATCACATTTAAGGGTAGGTATTCATTGATGTACTGGTTCATATCATCATCACATTTAAGGGTAGGTATCATTGATGTACTGGTTCATATCATCATCACATTTAAGGGTAGGTATTCATTGATGTACTGGTTCATATCATCATCACATTTAAGGGTAGGTATTCATTGATGTACTGGTTCATATCATCATCACATTTAAGGGTAGGTAATCATTGATGTACTGGTTCATATCATCATCACATTTAAGGGTAGGTATTCATTGATGTACTGGTTCATATCATCATCACATTTAAGGGTAGGTAATCATTGATGTACTGGTTCATATCATCATCACATTTAAGGGTAGGTATTCATTGATGTACTGGTTCATATCATCATCACATTTAAGGGTAGGTAATCATTGATGTACTGGTTCATATCATCATCACATTTAAGGGTAGGTAATCATTGATGTACTGGTTCATATCATCATCACATTTAAGGGTAGGTAATCATTGATGTACTGGTTCATATCATCATCACATTTAAGGGTAGGTATTCATTGATGTACTGGTTCATATCATCATCACATTTAAGGGTAGGTATTCATTGATGTACTGGTTCATATCATCATCACATTTAAGGGTAGGTAATCATTGATGTACTGGTTCATATCATCATCACATTTAAGGGTAGGTATCATTGATGTACTGGTTCATATCATCATCACATTTAAGGGTAGGTATCATTGATTTACTGGTTCATATCATCATCACATTTAAGGGTAGGTATTCATTGATGTACTGGTTCATATCATCATCACATTTAAGGGTAGGTATTCATTGATGTACTGGTTCATATCATCATCACATTTAAGGGTAGGTATTCATTGATGTACTGGTTCATATCATCATCACATTTAAGGGTAGGTATTCATTGATGTACTGGTTCATATCATCATCACATTTAAGGGTAGGTATTCATTGATGTACTGGTTCATATCATCATCACATTTAAGGGTAGGTATTCATTGATGTACTGGTTCATATCATCATCACATTTAAGGGTAGGTATTCATTGATGTACTGGTCATCATCATAGGGAGTATCATGATGTCATATCATCACATTTAAGGGTAGGTAATCATTGATGTACTGGTTCATATCATCATCACATTTAAGGGTAGGTAATCATTGATGCACTAACTTTTGAATGAGTTCATCCTGATGATCATTTTTATCAAGTCTGGGACTTGGAAGCAGAAACATATTTCAAATTTCCAATGATAAGCCAAGGCATTTCTCAAACATCACAAACAAGAGAGAATTATCATCTGTTCATCTTTCTTTTAAAAAACATTACCTTTTAATTAACAAATGTAAAGTAGTGTTAGATGGAGTACATTAAAAAAAAGTACTGATACCATAGGTCTATCTTTTTTTTCATTCTGGACATGAGAATTTTTATATACTGTAATGACATATGGATAAAGATATCATAGGTCTTATGTTTTTTATTACCTGCATGACTAATTTGATAAAACTGCACATACTGAGATTGACTCATTGATTCATTTATTTTCTTGTATATTTGTGTAGGCTTTTCGTTGAATAAATAATGGGAATGACAAAACTTATTGAAATGTCTGTTTTTACGGGTTTATGTCTTTGATATAAATATTTATGTGCTCACCATGAAACATGCCTTTAATTTGTGTAATTTCAATAAATAAATTCATGGGTACACCTTTGAACAATGACCGTACATATTGTCCTTGGTTTGATTGGCTCCATAGAACTTCACTGACCCACAAAAAATAAAAATAGGTTATCTGAAAAAATGACTAAACTATAACTTCCAAAATAAGTTTAAGAAAAAAGTTAGAGATGAATTAAATTTCTAAGCTCCACCACCACACCTCCCCTGTCCACCACAGCCCCCCCCCGTCCACCACACCACCCCCAACTCAACTGTCCTTATAAATGAACACATCACTGGATGACACCCACTTTTTATCCCTTGCTTGTCCAAAATATATCAGCAATTATGTACAAATGACCAATGACAGGTTCTTCCTACACGCCAGACTTTAGTCTGAGTTTCCTCTGACAGGTTCCATTTACACTTTAGACATAGGTTCCTCTTACACTCTAGTCTAGACATAGGTTCCTCTTACACTCTAGTCTAGACATAGGTTCCTCTTACACTCTAGTCTAGACATAGGTTCCTCTTACACTCTAGTCTAGACATAGGTTCCTCTTACACTCTAGTCTAGACATAGGTTCCTCTTACACTCTAGTCTAGACATAGGTTTCTCTTACACTCTAGTCTAGACATAGGTTCCTCTTACACTCTAGTCTAGACATAGGTTCCTCTTACACTCTAAGAGGCCGTCCATAAATGACGTCACGCGCCTAGGGGGGAGGGGAGTCTCGCACGTGTGACGAGGGGAGGGGTTGTTTATGAAATGTGACGTCACACAAAACGCTCTTTAATTTAAATAAAAGTTCCACTTACATATTTGATTGCTTTCAATTTATTTAGTGACGTTTTCAATGGCTTAACGTGTGTTACGATTTTTTCAACTAGAAAATACTCCTTGGGGGGGGGGTGTCAAAGCTTTTTGACGTCATATTGGAGGGGGTCTAAGTTTTTGTGACCGGGGGGGGGTGAAAATCGTCCAAAAGCGTGTGACGTGATTTATGGACGGCCCCTTTAGCCTACATAGGTTCCTCTTACACCTAGACCAGTGGTGGCGAATCTTTTTAGGGCCGCGTGCCCAAAATTCAACCACAACCCACTTATTTATAGCAAAGATCCAACACTCCAATGAAACCCGAAATGGTTTGGCTTAGGGGGTTTGGGGGACGCGGTGGTCGAGTGGCAGCGCACTGGACTGTCGTACCGATGGTCACGGGTTCGAATCCGTGTGAAGGCAATGGTTTGTTCCCGGGGCCTAGGGCGTCCCTGAGTCACCCCGCTCCGAATGGGTACCTAACACTACATGTAGTTAGGCGGCTGGGTAATGCGTGGAACCCACAAAGCCGTGGTCTGTGAATGCTGCATCACTTGCCAACAGATCATCTGTCATGGTCTGTGGACGCAACTATCTTCTGCATAGAAGGAGCGTCTGTATAGATAAGATAAGATTAAGGAAGTAATATTTTAGTCGCGTGCCGGCTGGTGAGGCTCTGTGTGCCGACTGTGGCACGCGTGCCATAGGTTCGCCATCACTGCTTAAGACTTAGACGTAACCTCTCCTCTCCAACATTTAATGACTTGAGTTGACTGACTTTGACTTAAAAACCATTTGTTCCTCATCCAACCAACTACAGTTACGTCTCAGTTACGACTTAAAACAAATAACTTTTTTATGGCTGTTTTGTAATAGAAATTAGACTAAGACCAACCTCCCACTTTTCCCAAAATATTCTGAGAAGTGTTTTCATGAATATGAATCATTTTGAATCAGCTGCTGGATATGCCTATCATCCGAGTATAAAAATCTTTTTTCGAAACACTGAACGAAATGTTAAATGTAGCGATGCCGTGTCTTTTTGGCAGTACATAAACTATAAACGAATTGAATAGTTACGTTAACGGCCGAAGATTTGATTTGTAATTCCCTACTTCTGTCTTGTTATAAAGTAAAGAAAGAAAAAATCTGGATCTTGAAGTTCATATTTTACAAAATATAACATCAACATCGGGTAACTCGACGAGTGGTACCGTCCAATTTAAGAGCCCCGCCTACCTTCCACTTACCCTCTACTATGGAGTGGTACCGCCCATTTTGAGAGACATTTATTTCCACCAATCGCCCAATTATCTTAAAAACTTTTCTGCACGTGACAACCTTTCTGATTTAATGACGCAAGAGAACTCCTCCAACCGCAAATTTCATCATGTTTAGAAATGACACAGCGAAAACTGAACCTTTGACGCAGTGCTAAAAATAGAAGGTAAAAGGTCAGATTATCCAACACTGGGTAAAACAGGATTTTGTACTGGAGGATTCTAAAAAATATATTTATTTAATTTTTGTTGGATCAAAATCTCCATCATCGAGGAAAATAAAGGTGGGAGTATGAAGGATGTTTACAATATCCACCGAGGTGCTAAATCAACGTTTGACTTACAAAACTAATCTTCACTCAAAACTTCACCTACTAATACTAATAACTAATACTAATCCGCTAACTCAAAGTCAAAGGTGGTGTCATTTATTGACAAATCAAACACAAAATAAAGTGAATTCATATAATAATTGTACCACAAATTTAAGATAATTCATCATGGCATTCATGGGAAGCCCTGTCCTGATCGATATTTTTGGCATTAGTCATTAGCAAAACCAAACCAGGTCCGCAATAACTAATCGTCAAATTGTTTGAGAATAGTTGCCCCATGTCCCGATCAATTTTCAGGACACCTTCAAACCAAACAAGGCTAACTCCTTCTTCCCCCCTTACTTATCGTAACCTTTATTTTTCTACGTCATATTATAACATGTGTTGCAGTTGCACTGAAATATTTTGGTTTTAGAAAACCTTTCAATGGCGAGTTTGTGACGTGAGCGCTGAGCTTTACTTACAGTGCTACACCTTGTGATGGGGGTGGGGCGGCGAAGGAGGACTGGTGACAAAGGATTAGGTTGGCAGTTAGCATGGGTTTGGGGGTACTTTAGTCACATGGTTACTGGATGTCAACATATGGGTCAGAGCCGTCTTTACACCAGTTTGGGCCCCCGGGCAAAGAAATAGTGTTGGGCCCCTCCCCCGCAGGAATATAAAATAAATATACATAATATATATAAATAAACATATTCCCATGGGGCCCCTATGCTCGTGGGCCCCCGGGCAAATGCCCAACGGGCCTATGCGCTAAGAAGGCCCTGATATGGGTACTATAGTCACATGGTTACTGGATGTTAACATATGTGTACTATAGTCACATGGTTACTGGATGTTAACATATGGGTACTAGAGTCACATGGTTACTGGATGTTAACATATGGGTACTATAGTCACATGGTTACTGGATGTTAACATATGGGTACTATAGTCACATGGTTACTGGATGTTAACATATGGGTACTATAGTCACATGTTTACTGGATGTTAACATATTAGTACTATATTATCATGGTTACTGCATGTTAACATATGGGTACTATAGTCACATGGTTACTGGATGTTAACATATGGGTACTATAGTCACATGGTTACTGGATGTTAACATATGGGTACTATAGTCACATGGTTACTGGATGTTAACTTGGAGGTACTATATGCTCAAGGTTACTCGGTGCAAACAGTAATTAGAAAACGATAAGGGCAGATAGAATGAAGCAAATGTTCCCTTGAATCTGTATCTGCCGGACACCGTGCAGTAATTTATAGTTACCGCGCATCAAATTTTGATAGGTATAATAAATGTGGTTTTTTTTAAGGGTTTTACATTTTTTACACAAAAAGTGGATGCTGTACAACTTTACACACGAGTTTATTATTTGCACGGGAACCAAGGAAACTTACAGGGAACAGTGATGACTATAGAGGGGAGGGGCCGTCAATAAAGTACGTCACGCTATTTTGACAATTTTTAACTCCCCCTCTCCCCCCTGTCACAAATCTCGGACCCCCACCCCCCTAAAGTACGTCACACTTTAGAAACAAAAATGTTGTGTTTTATTAACAAAATAATTTAAAATTTCATATAAAGCACCGTGACGTCACGCATGGCCGGACCCCCCTCCCCCTGTCACACTTTCTTACACCCCCTCCCCCCCTCTGGAGCGTGACGCACTTTATGGACGGCCCCGAAGACGGGAGTGGATTGATGGAGGGATGAGTAGAAAGGGGACAAGATGGAGGGATGAGTAGAAAGGGGAGAAGATGGAGGGATGAGTAGAAAGGGGAGAAGATGGAGTGATGAGTAGAAAGGGGAGAAGATGGAGGGATGAGTAGAAAGGGGAGAAGATGGAGGGATGAGTAGAAAGGGGAGAAGATGGAGGGATGAGTAGAAAGGGGAGAAGACAATTTGAGGATTTGTGACCAGAGGCGTAACTAGGTTTTTGGCGCCCTTGGCTAATTTGTTTTTGGCGCCCTTGATAAATTGACAAGTTTGAGCTTTGCGATGTTTTTCATTTGTAAAAAAAATTATTGAATTTCTCTTATTTTATTTATGACAAACAATAATTACGTAGTCTGACAGTGACAGTCATACAACGCGAATATAAAAATGCATAAGACAGGAACAATACTAATTTGCTGTTTATTATTTACTAAATAATACCAAATAAATTGGTGGATAAAACGGGATATTTTTGTGTTAAGAAAGAATACAGCAAACCTTGAAGTAACATGTATTATAAATAAAAACAATAGTGTCAATGTGTCATACTCATTATCTCTTACATAATGATAGAAACTGACAACTAAAGGTAAATTTAAGTAACACTTCACCGACTGCAGCTCAGCACTTCTGTTAGCTGGCGTATTGGCGTGTTGCTAATACAGTCGGACCTTTCTAAGTCGAGCTCAACGGGGGCGTGGAATTCATCTTACGGAGTTTTCGAGTTAGGGAAACTGCCGTAATAGGCGCAGATTAATCGAGGACAATGTTGATATTGAGAGGGGAGGACAGCCATAGCGGCTAGAAGGCTTGACAGGAAAGAGGGGCGGCGATGTTTCATATGAAAGGAGCCAACTTGCGTTGGCATACTGACACAAGCCCGTGAGAGGAGACACCTTCCCTCCCCTTCCCCACTTTACTCCCTCGACAGTGGGATAGGGATAGTAAGATTTTTCTTTTTAAAAGAATGACTGTAAAATCTTATTGACATTTGTATGATAAGAAGCCCCGCAAAGGCCACAAACATAATAAACATATTATAATGGTTTAAATGAAATATATTTATAAATATAATTAATTATTCACTTTTTTGTTATCGAGGATAAAAGTGAAATACAGTCTGACCTCAATAAGTCGAACCTCCCTACAGTGGCGTCAATAGGGGGGCGGGGGGGGGGCGGGCCGCCCCGGGTGACACCCATCAGGGGGTGACACCCGAGCCTAAAATTTTACTGTGTACGATTTTATGTCAGAAAACAAAAGATGACAAATTTTTTAATCTAGAAAGAATTAAGAAATACAATGAAATACGTTAAACGCGAAAACTCTTATTAAAAAAAATATCAGTTAACTTGCAATAATAAAACAGTCCCAACACACGAACAACATTAAAACAAATTAGGAAGAAAAGAAAAGAAATAGTCGCAACAGAGAGATCTTTAAAAAAGGCTGGAATGAAAGAGGCAGTGTCTTCTGTTTTAAAAGATATAAAGCCATTTGGGCTTGGACACACCGACAGCATGAACGAATCCCACCTCACGACTCCCTCCACCACAGTGGGGTGGGGGGGGAATACGATTTTTATCACCACCCCCCCCCCTAACGAAAAAATCAAAAGATGGGTTTTCTTTGTTGATGTTTTTCTTGAGGAAAATTATGATTTCAATGTCTTTGAGTTAATATTTTATATATATATATTTATTAAAGGCGTGAAAGCATAGATATGCAAGTTTATATACAGGTAGTCCTCCGGTTACGACGGTCCCATCCCGACTTACGCTGTTTAGTGCTTACGAACGCGCCCCCGTAAAGAATAGTATTACGCGTTATTCCGTTTTTTTTAAATTTAAATTTCATGAGATAAAGAATTCTTTTCTCTATTTGAAATAACAAAAATTATTGAAAATATTATGATTATTTTTTCAACCTACAACTTTCGTTTGCGAATTTTTCAAATGGCGAAGTTTTCAATCAAGTCAATAAAGCTAAGTAAGCTTACAAGTTCCTTTTCAATGCTCATTAGAGAGAGCATATTCAGCCTTTTTCGTCCCATGCAAATTCTAACTCATTATATATTATTTTCAACTTTGAAAAGGATCGCTCTCAGCTGCAGTTTGATGTCATCATTGAAAGATAGATGCGAAGTGCGATGTGTGCATTTGTAAAGGACTGTGTGAAATATAGCTCTTTCAAAATCAGCAAAATATTTAGCTCTGTGCAAGTTTTTTGAGTTTCGCTTTGTGCTAATTCCTTTTCCTTACCCTGAGCCTGGGGCTGGACAATAACTTTTTTAAGAGTTCTGAAAATTGGACTAATTCTGAAGGTAAGCAGTCTTCGAAATCACTCATGAACCTACATGTGGAAGAAAATCAGAAGCCCCGAGCCTAGTGCTCTTTATGGGTCTTCCCGGAAGACCCCCTTAGCCATCTGGCCACCAAAGGGACGTAACAGCTGACGAACCCACAAAAGCGGTCGCTTCTGAAGCGGCCAAGGGCATCCAGGACATACAGTCGAAGATGCCTCCTACTAAGTTGCCCTCATAAGGAGGTGGTGGAATTTCCTACTACGACCCGCTACCACTTTGGCGCCATCCCGGCAAAGCAAACGGGTCTCCATAGTTAGGACCGCCGCAGACCGGGGGATCATCAAAGACCTACCTAGGGTGCAACCCTCACTGGAAGGTTTCCTAGAGCTGGCGTCCAATGCGTTCTTCGCGGCACTTTTTGCTAATCCGTACTGGTGCTCCTGGCCCTAAACCGGCACCGCTCGATGGCGTTGCTAGTAAATTGAGGGGACGAAACGGTTGCTTCGGATTTACCCGACCCCTTCTTCGAAATCACTTGAATGTTCTTCCATTAACTTGGCTGCTGCCCATCGGGTGGCGAAATTGCTGAGCTCAGTTAAGTCTGTAAGAAAGCCAAATTTCTCATGGATGTCTTTATATGCGCCTAACCGATGTTATAGGGCTTAAGAAAGTTTGTCAATGATGACAAGAAATACCTCAATCTTGAATTTTTGTCTCGAGGAGAGTACTGTTTTGTTGATGTCCCCTTATCAAACTGACGCTTTCTTTTTTGTTTGATAGTATTGAAGATTGTTTACACTGTTTTTACCACGTACTTTTCCTTTCCTTTGTCTTCATAGGAATCAAATTAAGAATGCTATCTTTTAACAAACTTAATGAGAGACTTCCTTTCTAAAATTTTTTCCCAAATTTCAAGTAAAATAGCGACTTCCAGTTGTTCAATTTCCTTTAGAAATCCTTCTTCTTCAAGTCGACAGTCACGTGGCTGATTTTCATTTGTTGCTAATTCTTACAGTGCTGCGATAATCTCATGGTATGAGATATTAATAGCCCTTACAGCATCATGTCAGGCTGACCATCTTGTGTCAGACAAGGCTTTGTTAGCATGTATCAATTTCATATGTTTTTGAAGTACCTGTCAACGATGAGTAGATGCAACAAGCCGGGTATAAAGATTTTGCAGAAGACAAAAAAATCTGACCGCAGCATGACAACATGCTGCTCTTTTCCCAACCAAATTAAAGGAATGAGCTGTGCACGGCATATAATGAGCTACAATGAACTTCTCACGAAGAATAGCCTGGTTTCCGTTATACTTCCTACTCATTTGCAGCATTGCCGTATGACTGTCCAAGGCATTTTCAGGGATTCGTACAAACATAATGGCCTGCATCTTTATTATACACTATAATTCATAATAAGTTTGGGGGACCTAAAATTATTGGGGGCTATAGCCCGTTCAGCAAACCCCCCCCCTTTTTAATCCGCCATAGAGTGTCACGCATCTGGGACGATGTGGTACGAGGAGGGGGGTGTTTGAGAAATGTGACGTCACATAAAAAACGCACAACTTTAAATAAAAGTTCCACTTAAATATTTGATTGTTTACCATTTATTTAATTACGTTTTCAATGACTTCACGCGTGTTTCGATATTAGTGTGCACACTTACCCTAAATACATGTTTAAATGAAAAAAAAATTTGCAACATGCTAATTTTTATTAAGAAATTACGGCTTGGGGGGGGGGTGTCAAAACTTTGTGACGTCATATCGTAAAAAAGGGGTGGGGTCTAAGTTTTTGTAACAAAGTATGACGCTGGGGGAGGGTGGGGTAAAATCGTCAACCTCGCGTGACGTCATTTATGGACGGCCCCTTCAGTCATGAAGGGGTGACACCATGAGCTACCGCCCCGGGTGACACCAACCCTAGTGACGCCTCTGCCTCCCTATATCGAATTAATTGTTAGGTCCCGGCAAAATTCCATAAGACTAATGTATTTTAGATCTCCTTAACTCCAAGATTTTTGGCTTTCAACCTCTCTTAGTCAAATTTTTCAATGCGTTTGGGTTATTATTCTGGAGTAACATTTCAGAACACGTGTTCCGTAAAGCCACCGAAATGGACGTAAAATCTTATCTTAGTGCATATGTATACAAATTTAAAAATTAGAGATTTAGTGGCGCCCTTTTGAGCTGGCGCCCTTGGCAACTGCCCCGATGCCAACCCGTTGTTACGCCACTGTTTGTGACCAAAGGAAAGAAGAGAGAGAACAAGGTGTGGAGACATCGTAAAAAAATAATGATGCGACTTTGAGCGTGATACTGAACGTTTGGTCCTCCAATTGAAACACTCTTGATGATAATTACCTTTCTTTGAATGGGAGAGAACCCCAAGTCACGTGTACACAAGTCACGTGTTGAGACTCGTGTTTTGGTCCACATACGATAACCTATTTTGGCTGTCATCCCAGGTAGTCACAATACTACTAAAGTACACTTTTTGACACGGGTTTTCTGGTAACTTGAAAGCGTATTTCATTCAGGGGCGTAGCTATAAGGGTGTGAGACGCTCAGGCGCACGCTCCCTTTTTACGAAATGACACCAATGTAAGAAGATAACAAATTAAAATAGTTAAAACTGTTACACCTACTAATAACTTGAGATCAAAGTTTAGCTTTTTTTTCTAATGGGCCAACAAACAATTTTGAAATATACTTGCCTGTTGTTTTTTAAACAAGGGTCAAGGGCGTTACTTTAAGTACACTGAGGGCACCTGGTAACCTTTGCATCTAGTGATATTAACCTTTCTATTAATTAAAATCAATTAGAATAAAACGTAGGAATGCTATTTGTATTAGATGACTGGGATTTTGGGGATCTTATCTGTCTTATCTATACAGACGCTCCTTCTATACAGAAGATAATTGCGTCCACAGACCATGCCGGTCTATTGGCAAGTGATGCAGCGTTCACAGGCTATGTGGGTTCCACGCATTACCCAGTCGCCTTTATTTCCCTAACTAGTGTTAGGTACCCATTCGGAGCTGGGTGGACTCAGAGACGCCCTAGGCACCGGGAACAAATCCTAGACTTCACATAAATTCGAGCACGTGACCATCGGTACGCCAGCTGAGCGCGCATGGCACTCGACCACCGTGCCCCTACACAAGGGATTATTAATGGCTGGGATGGCTGAGATTGTTGGTGTAGCTGGGATGGCTGAGATTGTTTGTATAGCTGAGATTGTTGGTATAGCTGGGATGGCTGAGATTGTTGGTATAGCTGAGATTGTTGGTATAGCTGGGATGGCTGAGATTGTTGGTATAGCTGAGATTGTTGGTATAGCTGGGATGGCTGAGATTGTTTGTATAGCTGAGATTGTTGGTATAGCTGGGATGGCTGAGATTGTTGGTATAGCTGAGATTGTTGGTATAGCTGGGATGGCTGAGATTGTTGGTATAGCTGGGATGGCTGAAATTGTTGGTATAGCTGGGATGGCTGAGATTGTTGGTATAGCTGGGATGGCTGAGATTGGTGGTATAGCTGAGATTGTTGGTATAGCTGGGATTGTTGGTATAGCTGGGATGGCTGACATTGTTGGTATAGCTGGGATGGCCGACATTGTTGGTATAGCTTGGATGGCTGACATTGTTGGTATAGCTGGGATGGCTGACATTGTTGGTATAGCTGGGATGGCTGACATCGTTGGTATTGCTGGGATGGCTGACATTGTTGGTATAGCTGGGATTGTTGGTATAGCTGGGATGGCTGACATTGTTGGAATAGCTGGGATTGGTGGAATAGCTGGGATGGCTGACATTGTTTGTATAGCTGAGATGGGTGGTATAGCTGGGATGGCTGAGATTGTTGGTATAGCCGAGATGGCTGACATTGTTGGTATAGCTGAGATTGTTGGTATAGCTGGGATGGCTGAGATTGTTTGTATAGCTGGGATGGCTGAGATTGTTGGTATAGCTGGGATGGCTGACATTGTTGGTATAGCTGGGATGGCTGAGATTGTTGGTATAGCTGGGATGGCTGAGATTGTTGGTATAGCTGGGATTGTTGGTATAGCTGGTATGGCTGACATTGTTGGTATAGCTGGGATGGCTGAGATTGTTGGTATAGCTGGGATTGTTGGTATAGCTGGGATGGCTGACATTGTTTGTATAGCTGGGATGGCTGAGATTGTTGGTATAGCTAGGATTTTTGGTATAGCTGGGATGGCTGAGATTGTTGGTATAGCTGGGATTGTTGGTATAGCTGGGCTGGCTGAGATTGTTGGTATAGCTGAGATTGTTGGTATAGCTGGGATGGCTGAGATTGTTTGTATAGCTGAGATTGTTGGTATAGCTGGGATGGCTGAGATTGTTGGTATAGCTGGGATTGTTGGTATAGCTGGGATGGGTGACATTGTTGGTATAGCTGGGATGGCTGACATTTTTTGTATAGCTGGGATGGCTGAGATTGTTGGTATAGCTGGGATTGTTGGTATAGCTGGGATGGCTAAGATGTTCAGAATATTATGATGACATGGATGCAGAGAAATGAACCAAGACATTGGGCTGAGAGTCTCAGATTTGTTCAATTCATGAAAAAACGTTATTTTCACCAAGGCATTCGCCATGCGAGGCCATGTTTAGCTGCAAAGCAAAAGTTGTGCTGAGTACCTCAAATCTGCCCAGAGAGGTGATTGATAATGTAGCTACGGAGGAAGACCTTATCAACGTCCAACAAGAAATGGAGGATAGTATAAATGTAGGCACTGCCTCTATAAATGGAGATGCTGCCGTGCTGGTGGAAGAACAATCGGAAAGTTCAGAGCGGTTGACTGACAATATAAATGCGAAAAAGGTGTGTATAGTATGTGAAAAAGAGTGCAGTACGGCAATTTTTTGTGATTCCTGCAGCCAAGATCTGCATGGTATTTGTGGAATATGCAGTGAATCAGATGAAGGATGCAGGGGTAAGTAACTTGCAGGCTATGTCACAATAAGGTAGAAATCAGGAAGAGGAGGTCAGCAGCTCGCAGCAGTTTGTAAGGTTAAGCTGTGAAGATGCTTAAAAATTCAAATGCAAAATTCCCACCACTGAAAGTTGGAGATAACGTCCACGTTCGTATACCAGATGTTTACAGAGGTCAAGGTGATCCAAGAAGCGGTCTTGCATTTGTCATGAACGTTGAAGATGGCTTCTACAAGCTAGGAACAGAGCATGGTGTTCTCAAACAACTGTATTCCAGAAGCGAATTTTTCGTTGTACATGAGAACCTGCTCACACTAGAATCCGCGGGCACAGAAGAAAAATCATTACGAACCGTTGTGTCTTCCCACTCACTAACTGATGGCCAAGACTACACTCGATGCAATTGCAGTACTAAGTGTGCAACAAATCGCTGCAAATCAATGAAGAACAAACGATTATGTTATTGAAAATGTCACAAAAGTTCATCCTGTTGTAATAAGTGATAACAAAGAGAAAGAAATAGTTTATTATACTTATTAAGTTTCACTTTTGTAACTGATTTTTATCATTTGTAACTAACAATCAATCATTTTAAGTATTAAATCTTACTAGTCAACCTTCAATCTGCTCATGACTGCGTTTTTCGGGCTTTGGCCAATTGACCCTAGCCATTTTGCGAACTGGCCGGCCAAACTCAAATTTCGGGCTTTGGTCGGCTAATTTACAGCAACATTGGCCACTTCACGAATTGGCCGGCTATTTCGCGAAGTGGCCGATTTCGGGCTTTTGGCCGTAACATATTGTATATTAAAGCCCATGCTAGCCGAAGTGGCTGCAACAATGTTTGTTTTCTCCTGCATCTGTCGTTGTTTATGTGAGATCATCAGCAAAGTCAAGGTCGTCAAGTTGACCCCACTAGATCCATTGGATGCCATTCTTTTTTTCTTCTTTTTTTCTTTCTGTGTGGATGTTTTCTTCACCCATTCAATGGCCAACAAGAACAGGAAGGGTGATAGCAAGCATCCTTGTCTCTACATCACTATACAAATAATTGACGAAGCCAGTTTTTAAAAAAAGTTTTTCTTTTGATTTTAGTTCGGTCGTTGGATGTGATTGCCCCCTCAATGTTCCACGCCCATTCCATAGTTGTGAGCCTAATGAAGGTGTAAGTTGAAAGGAATCCACAGAAAATAATCTTTAATCAAACAATCCGTCAAAACAAAGTTTTTGATTATAAATCCATTATATATGAGACATAACTAAAAGTATTGATTATGTTCAATGCAATACGCACCGCGCGATAGTCTAGCACAAACATTTACATGCTACATGGAGATACATAGAGATAATCTAAAAATTCATTAATTTAATTACGGTACATTCCATCGATCTGGAATTTTGATAGAATGCATTGTTAGGTGACAAAAGTCTATGTGCAAAATTTCAGTTCGATAGGATCACGGGAAGTGGGTCATTTTTGACGTATGTTTTTTCCGCGGGCGGGACCACGACAGACAGAGAGACAAGATGGTGAAGTTAATATAAGGGCATGGGCGTCGGTAGGAATTTTTCCAGGGGGAGGGGAGCACAAAAAAATGTTTACAGGCTAAAATAAACGAAAAATAGAGCAATCGCGGGATTCCAAAATGCCATTATTAGAAGATTTTGGGGCGTCTGCAGCATCTGACTTATCATTGGCATTGAGGAAAACAGTACAAGTTCAACAGCAAGACACAACTGAAGTAACTGTTTCTAATTTGATTGTCACTGTCACTTCTTCATTTCCTAAATTGGATATTGGAAAGTATGTCTTGACACACGACCTTTCAAATGAGTTGAAATTCCAGCTGATTCGTGATTGTTGGACCCCTGATAAAAAGTATGATTTTAGAGCTGACAGTGATGGAAACATGGTTTTTAGATATGCATGGTTATCAGACAATTCACCGCGGCTTGTATACGCGAAAATGTTAAAAGGTGTCTTTTGCAAATATTGCGTGTTGTTCCGCAAAAAGTAATTCGAGGCGTTCAGGGGACATTTGTCATCAAACCATGCATGCACAAAATATAAAGATTTAAACGAAGATGCATGTAGCCACATGCAAAGCACATGACACTAAGGCTCTCATGAAGATGCAAGCAATTTTGTTGCATTATTTGAAGCCAAAGCAGTTTCCATAGATGAGCAGTTGCACTCACCATTTAGAAGACAAATTCAAGAAAATCGCAACAAACTGCGCCCCATCATTTCTACAATCCTATTTTGCGGCATGCATGATTTAGCACTTCGTGGAAAAGAATCAAATTTGGGTAATTTTTATGACCTGTTAGAGTTTCGTGTTGAATCTGGAGATGAAGTTCTTGGTAATCATTTGTCAATTGGTTCTTGTAGTGCTACGTATATCTCGGCAACTACGCAAAACACTATAATCGAAATTTGTGGGTCTCTCTAGCGTGAAGACATTGTTCGTGAATCAAATAATTCAGTTGCATTTTCTATACTTAATTGCCGACGAGACAACTGACATTTCAGGCATTGAGCAGATGTCACTTGGTGTTAGATTTGTCAAAGAACAAAATGGGAAAATGATGGTCACAGAAGAATTCCTGGGATCTATTCCAATTGTCGATAGAACAGCTGAAGGTTTAGCCAACACCATCATAAAAAATTCATTAGAATTTGGATTAGATATGACAAAACTTGTTGGTCAAGGATACGACGGATGTTCTACAATGGCAAGTAAAGAAGGAGGAGTCCAAGCAATAATTCGAAAAAATACCCAAAAGCAGCATTTGTACATTGCAGTTCACATATACTGAATCTGGCCGTGAACGATTTAAATAATGTGAATGCTGTACGAAACGCCATAGGAACAAAGTAAGTCAATTATATAGTGTTTTTTCCGAGAAAGTAATCAGCGAAGAAAACTAATTCCAAATGTTCATATGCTATGTGAAACTAGATAGACACATAAATATACAAGCTTTCGGATTTTTGCTGAAAATGTGACAGTTTTGTTTAACAACTGGAATATTTAGAACAATCTGGAAAGAGCAAGCAAGTTACACATCAGTTACTTTGTGCTGTAAGAACTCCTACATTTGTTGTTTGTTTAGTTATTATACAAAAATATTCATCAAAGATAGAAGCTATGACTAAAAAATTGCAGTCAGTGCATTTAGATTTACTGGCAGTACAAAATTACATTGAAGAACTGTTGACTACATTAGCTGTTTATCGACAGAATTGTGATGAGAGGTATAAGGAAATTTTTAGTTACAAAAGGTGTTGCAGATTAGGCTACATTGGTGTCGACATTCAACCTCCACGACAAGCTGGAAGACAAATGAACAGGGAAAATCCAAAGTTGATTTGCCTGAGGATTATTTTACAATAACTGTTTTTTATACCCTACCTTGATTCTATTATATCATCGCTGGAATCTCGTTGTTGTGTGGAAAATAAACCAGCATTTTCCCTTTTAGTTTTGCATCCCTTTTTGATGACAAGACTAGAAAGACTCGCATTTAAGGATCAAGCCAGGGCTATTGCTGAATATTACACATGTGACAATTTAATCGAGGAGAGTGAAACCTGGTATGATATATGGAAATGTAAAACTAGTAAAGGGGCAAAACAGAAACAATGACTCTATGTGAGGTTTTAGATGAAACCAATATTTTCCCATGATTAAGATGGCTTTTTTGACAGCATTGTCTCTTCCAGTAACAACATGCACAATCGAGAGATCATTTAGTCTCTAAGTCTAAGACCAGTAAAAACGTGGCTACGCTCAACAAATGGTGATGATCGTTTATCTGGTCTTTGTATGATGAGCCACAGAAAAAGAATACCCGAAAACAAGGAAAAATTTAAAGACAATGTTATCAATCGATTTGGATAAATACCAAGACGTTTACACTTTTTGTTCCAGGATAAATAGTTTAAAATTACAATGTTATCGCTGT
Organism: Ampullaceana balthica; assembly: GCA_944989445.1. Lineage (NCBI taxonomy): Eukaryota > Metazoa > Mollusca > Gastropoda > Lymnaeidae > Ampullaceana > Ampullaceana balthica. The sequence goes on along the minus strand of CALYLW010000261.1, from coordinate 158,437 downwards.
ATCATATCAGTGTAATTTATAATTTTATACTCTATTTTATTAGTATAGTAACTGTAATGTAACTGTTCGACACTGCAACAATTATTTTAAAAATTACACCAATGTAATCAGTTATACTTGCAGATATAATCCTCTTTTATGTTTGATATATGTACACTGTCTTCAATGATTCAATGTAATAAACTTGCAGGAAATTTAGTTCAGTTTTATTGTAACAACTTTATGGCCTCTCCCCCCCCCCTTGCCTACGCCCATGTATAAGGGATTTAAAAAATGATCAGAGTCGAGGCTTTTCATATGCATTCAATTTTCTTAAACAAATAATAATTACAAATTCGTTTCGTGTATATACCGGATAACTTTAGACCACGGGTTCCCAACCTATGGCCATGGGTCGCGACCTCGCGAAGGGTTTTCTGTTTTCTAAATACCTTTTTTTCAAAATTTGTATCGGGGTCGCGTGTCACTTGGCTTTTAATAAAAGGGGTCACCACCCAGAAAAGGTTTGGGAATCTGTGACGTAGACCGCACCATAACACAGAATCATTCATTAATTCATTGTTTACGCCTATGTTATTAGTTTTAAAAATTATTCGCAGTACGCAGATGCTCGTACTCATTGTCACAGTGACCTGAATGATACTGCTTCTCATTGGCTGCTGCTACGTCACTGAACATTTAGTTTCTGACTTTTAACCTACGACCTATGTAAATTATTATGAACCATGACGCTGCAATAACAACAATACGTTCTTTATTGACTTTACTTTTAGGGAAAATGCTATTTTTTAATAGAAAACAAGAAACCATTGACACTCCCGGGAGCACCCTAATATGTATGCTATACAACAAAGTCCGTTTTTTTCGGACACACCCATCATAGGCGGAACTAAGGAAAGTTCGTTTCATCTAACCAATGAAAATAAGTGTTCATATTTTCGAGAAAAGAAAATTATTTCATAGAAATTGCTATCTTTTCTAAGACTTGGTTTGTTTGTGATGAAATAAAATAAATCAGATTTCTGTAATAAAACGTGTCAGTAAGTATTGGACTGCAAAGTTGAATTGGATACTTTCAATCCTCTTACTTTTTCACACAGCCTGTGTGACACAGGGTAAGCTTCTCTCACGTTCTTTCTTTCTTAATTTCTTTTTATTTATTTGTATTTGTTGCCATGGCATAACATGAAAATTAAAATGTAATTTAATTTAAGTCCTAGATAAGGATTTCTATGTTTTGTCTGTGAATGGGTGGTAAATTAGATACTTCACCATATTCCCAGCGTCACTCTTTCAACAATGACAGCTAATTATTAAAAAAATTGATATTTTATATCAGGCCAGGCCTTCGACTACGTAATTTCTTTGGTGAATCATCCAGCCTGGGTCCCATCAGAACTCACTACGTGTACATTCGTAATTATTGTAATTTATTGAAGTAAATGTATTAATATAATGGTAAGGGGCCGTCCATAAATGACGTCACGCGATTTTGGCCGATTTTTTACCTCCTCCCCCCCCCCTCGTCACGCGTCGTCACAAAAAGTTAGACCCCCCATCTAAAAATACGTCACAAAGCTTTGACCCCCCCCTCCAAAAAAATAAATATATTTTCTATTTGAAAATATGTATGTTTCAAATCACTTTTATTGTCATTTAAGCATTTATTTAGTGAAGGTCTACATTGTAATAAATTATTGTAAACCGCCTTTTTAAAAACGTTTAACCGGCCTTAAGAAAACGAACTGTGTTAACATCCTTAGATTATATTTTATTTTAATGCATACAAATTAAACATTGACTATTACTATTAATCATCACGGTTAACGTCTTTGCTTAGAAAAAAATTATTTAAAAATAACATTTTTAAAATGTATTTTTTGACAAAATCCCGTAAGAAAGAGGTCGGCGAACAGGGGTAAATAACCTAATCTGGGGTCAAAAGAGAATTCTTGGGGGTAATGCAGACTCATTTGGGACATATAACATCCACTACAATCCACAAGATATATTAAAATACGTCATGTGTACGTGTACGCTTGGAACATATGCCCATTATTGAACCGGTTCCTTCCAGAAAATGCATTTTAAAATTTGACAACTATGTAGATTTCTTACCTACGTACTATACGAAGACACCTAAATCCACCCTACTTAAATTTATATTGACACGAGTGACAATAGGCCTCATCTTAATCCACATGACTTGACTGTATCAAGTATCCTTTCTGTGATATTTAAAATTAATCCCCTAAAAACTGAGCTAAGAAAAGTTGTTTTGTGCTCCTCTCGAATTGGAATGTCAAGAATTTGATGCATTCAATAAAGTTAATGAATACTTAACTAATTTTAAATTGGCTATTTATCATTATATCTGGAATGGTCAGGGGCGTTTAACCACAAACCAATCGAACAATTATATCAAACTTAAAACGTTTATAATTCTATCAAATAGACCCCCCCCCTTTTTAAAGAAAAATGATATTCCGTGTCGTTTTGACATAAAATATCTACACATAATCCTATTCAGATCATTTTTAGACACTTGTCATGCTTGTAAAACTCACCAGTTGCATTTTCGGGGCTGGGGGGGGAAAGGGCTGGGGGGGGGCTAACGACGCTCCCCCAAATCCCCGAGTCATGTGAGCAGGACCTAGAGTCTGGGGGTTGGGGGGGGGCGTAACGCACACATAAACTGGTATATTTTGGGGTAACGGGCAAAAAAGTCGCCCACCGTTATAGAACCAAGCGGAGCTGCGGTTACATCACAAATGCTTTGATGTCAACATCAAACGAAGCAGGGTAACAATTTCATACGTTATCTTGGGGGTTCTCAAACTTAAGGATTATAATTAGATTTAATTTCCGTGCCTTGATAGCTTAAGCCAACCAGCGTCTGATGGCCTACCGACCGGCACATTGAGAAACACTGATTTTAAAATTAAAAAAAAAGTCATTAAATAAATTGTAAGCGAGCAAATATTTCAGTAGAAGTTTTATTTAAAGTTACCCTTTTGATGTGACGTCACATTTCTTCAACCCCCTCCCTTCCCATCGTCACGCATCGTCACAAAAGTGTGACCCCCTCCCCCCCCCTAGGTGCGTGACGTCATTTATGGACGGCCCCTAAGCATATACTATAAACATTTTAAAATGTTGAAAAGTTTTAGAAGAAACTTTAAAAGTATTAATTCTCTTTGATTTCAGAACTCATTTTATTGTGTTAATATTTTAAATGAAAGAGAAATTCCCCCTCCCCCTTTTCACTGTTTTTTAAAATCCGCCTTCGCATATTATTAAAATCATTTATATAAGAGTTTATATAATTTCCAGTTTTGCGGTCTGTTGAACAGGAACATGTAGATGTTCTCAAGAAGTATTGGCTTCCTTCAATTAAAAAACAACAGCAATCAAAATCAGATTACGCTGCAAACGTTTTAAACATACAGATTAAATAAAGGCTTATATAATATTTTACTTTATATATTATCAATTAATATGTATTATATTTAATTTTTAAAAAACATTTGATACAACTGCAATTATGAATATTAAAAAAAATAGCAGCAGAAGCATTTGAGATGCGCTGATCTAGCCTCAATCTCAGTCAGTGGCCTTGACCTATTATAAAGTAATGGAAAGGGGTGGGACGGAGGTGTGACCAATGGTCGCAGAGGTTAACCAGAGTTGCGGGAGGGGAGAAAGAGGAAAATGGCCTCCAAAATTGGAATCAGGTCACGTGACATTGATTTTGTTTATATAAACAGCTGAGCCAGCGCCGGTACTTGAATGTGTTTTTAAAGGTGTTGAGGAGAACATATAGGAATTGAAGTTATCATTGCTAAATTTAATTTTCACAGCCACACTTAATTTCTGTAAGTTTTGTCTTGTATATTTTAAAGTTTGACAACAATTGTACTTTTCCCAAGTTTGTTTATAAGTTATAATATAGTTAAATATACTAATAGTAATTTTTGCGGTCTCCTACTCCTGGCTTGTCCTATGCCTATGATACTATCTATGCCTATGCCTATACTATGCGCCTATGGCTTTATTACTTTATTAACTTTATATTAAAATTAAATTATTTTAAATATTGTAGTCTGTCTAGTCAAATTAAAACATCTCGTCCCTTAGCCTGCTTTACAAATTAAGGCTAAGGTCTTGGCTAATTTAGACGACTATCTTAGGCTTAAACCATATTAATTTAATTTAGTAATATTAATTTAATTAATAATTGTATTATTAACTTTTAACAAATAATTAATAATAATTTTGATTACCACACTTAATATTTGTTACGGACCATACCTCATTCTCTGGTATAGGTCTATAGACACTATCGTCTATAGTATAGTCTATACTTAACGACTAATATGATAAAAAACAAAATCAAAATGATTTTTTTGTCTAAGTTTAAGGGTAGAGAATAGAATAGCCTATGTTATGATATTGATATAGTTAGAAATAGTAGACAGACAGTAACACCAATTAAATACTAGTAAAATTTATATTATATCTTATCTTGTCTTATTTGTTACAGACGCTCCTTCTAAACAGAAGATTATTGCGTCCTACCATTATCTATTGTTTGTGTCTAGTCCTGCATTCTTATTAGTATTATTAGAGTTTTAAATGTTGATAAAGTTGGTTTTCACATTTTCTTCAGGCAACCCATTCCACGCCCGAATTCCGGACGGGAAAAGCGAGAATTTGTATTTATGTGTTTGTTCTTGCATATATGGAATAAGGAAGGTGTTTTTATCCTTATGTCTGAGGGTTGTATTAATTTATCTTTGTGTTGTATTGCTAAATTAGACTTGATTGCTTTATGATTTATGTATTATTACTACTTTTGGTTCTTCCATCCTCTAGTGTTTCAACTAATGGTGTTACTCTTGTAAGTTTTGAATATTCTCCACATTGAATCTGGAAGCTCTTTTTTTAATTTGTTCTAGTTTATCAATGTTTTCTTTGGTTGATGGGTCCCATACTTAAGATGCATATTCTAGTGCAGGTCTCACCAAAGTGAGGTAGCATTTTAATTTTATCTTTTTATTACTTATTACATCTGTAAAAGTTTCTTTTCATAAAGCTTAAGGTTTTATATAGGCCTAATTTATATAAATATCAGTGTTAAAACCTAAAAAACAGTGAATTTTCAGTGATTTTTTAAAAATGCTAAATTTAAAAATCAGGCTTAGGCTATATTACTTTATAAACTCACTTTTTTAGTTAATAAATAAATGGACTACACGTAGTTTGAGTTTTCATTTTCATCTTTTAATTCTGAAGAGGATTAAATAATTAATCAAAGAGGATTAACTAATTAATCATATAATAGTAAGAAACATTTAAGAATTGTAATGGTCTATTGAAACGGAAAAAGAAAAGAAAATTATTTTAAAAGGAAAGCTACAGAACAAGAGTGACTACGTTGACACAAAGTATGGATAAGTGTAATGACACAATGATCTTCTGTATAGAAGGAGCATCTATAACAGATAGATACGACTACTTGAAGGCTTCACAATCAATACTCTCTCAAAGTCGGCATAGTTGACCCCAGCTCCAATGCACCAAAGTCTACAGCATTGACATAAACTATGAAAGTTTCAAAATCACCTAGATTTATAACTTATTATAAGTAAAAGTTCACACTCTCCTTAGTCCCTAGTCATCATAGTTTATTTCAGTAGACCCTACCCATTATGTTTAAGTTAGTCTAAGTAAGTAGGACCTAGAGGAAAACAAACCAGTATTAAGATAATATTGTATTGAAGGAAAACTCAGCAAAACTGTATCCAGGATTTTAATGATCAGTTTATTGATCCTTACAAAACAATAACTCCAAAGATTAAACCATTCAAAAGCTTAAGTAAAGAAAATTTTCCAGAACAACTGCAGCTTCTGGCGTCAGCTACAATTTCTTACCTTCTGAATGCTAGATTATGATTTGATTTATTAGACATTTTAACGGTCTACAAAATCTATAAGCTACAGGTTTGTCAGGCATGAGTCAACTGAGTTCTCCCAAACTATAATAATAACATAGTTACAAATTGTAGGACACTGGAGGAAGTCCCTTGGTGTGCGCTGCTTTGAATCGTCGGCACACAAATTGTTGCATTGTATTCCAAAATGTTTGAAAGAGTGTGACAATAAAGACAAGTTAAAGGAAAATTTGAAGACCTCTTTTTTTTATTTCATAGAGTTGTTAACATGAGAGCACAAAGAGCGTGCTAGTCTAGCAGTAAATAGTGTTAGCTAGTCTAGCATTAAATAGTGTTTGCGTTATAGAAGAAAACCATCATATGCCAAGCAGAATACAAATTGACACAATTTTTGTTTGTCACCAAGTGACAGGAAATAAGGGCCATAATGGGATCATCTTATGTTATATTGAGAGATTTTACATTTCTTTTGGTTGTCTTTTCATCTGACCTCCACCTTTGGGTTGGTAACTGCTTAGCTAATTTGAATGAGAACTTACGAGTACTCTGCCGTAGACAACTAGAACATAAACTATAGTCAATCTTCTATTGTATTTATTAGCTATGAAAAGTTAATTTAAGTATATTAGTCAATAAATGAGTTTCCTGCCATACTCATGGGGTTAAATTTCTATTTTCAAAAAAAATGATAATCCCTTTTAAATGATAATTTTTGTTGTCTTAAACAAAGCTACAAGAACAAATTTACTTGAAAAAAAATCTTTGTGCAAAAATTATTATTTGTTTGTCTCTTTTCTCCTGCACCAGTTGCACAACTGCTCCCTGTACTGCTTAGAGGTCAGACGTTTTGGCTATCCCTAAGCCGAAGTGATCATGGATGTTCTCACTGGAAACAAGGATTTTTCATCCTTGACCCCCATCAACCTGTCTTCATGCACCAAAGAGTGAGTGCAAGTTAGCAATTATCTTATTTGTGAAACATGTTTCTTATAGTCCTATTACTAAGATATATTTACATAGTTTTATAGTGTTTCTTATAGTCCTATTACTAAGTTATATTTACATAGTTTTATAGTGTTTCTTATAGTCCTATTAATAAGTTATATTTACATATTTTTATAGTGTTTCTTATAGTCCTATTACTAAGTTATATTTACATAGTTTTATAGTGTTTCTTATAGTCCTATTACTAAGTTATATTTACGTATTTTTATAGTTAAGGCCAAAATAAAAATGTTTTCATTTCCTAATTATATTTTTCTCATTTCTATATGTTCATACTTTGTCACTTTCATTTTGCTAATTTTGTGTACTAACTCATCATCAGCCTCGTGTATTTTCAAAGTATTTTGTATTATGTAGTTATTGGGGGTAGGGGGGGGAGGAATGAGGGGAAGCTGTCCCACTTACAGGTAGGAATGAGGGGAAGCTGTCCCACTTACAGGTAGGAATGAGGGGAAGCTGTCCCACTTACAGGTAGGAATGAGGGGAAGCTGTCCCACTTACAGGTAGGAATGAGGGGAAGCTGTCCCACTTACAGGTAGGAATGAGGGGAAGCTGTCCCACTTATAGGTAGGAATGAGGGGAAGCTGTCCCACTTACAGGTAGGAATGAGGGGAAGCTGTCCCACTTACAGGTAGGAATGAGGGGAAGCTGTCCCACTTACAGGTAGGAATGAGGGGAAGCTGTCCCACTTACAGGTAGGAATGAGGGGAAGCTGTCCCACTTACACTTTCCCAACTACCAACTTGGCACCTAAAATGGTTTGAATTCCAAGATATTCTAGGTGTTCTATATGTGCATCATATCCTATTGCCCTTCTTTATTTTGAAGAATACATGTCCCAAATGGCTATGTCCCTCTTAATCTTCCAATAGACCTGGAGGGGGGAGGGTAAGGGGGGGATCTCACATATAATTAAAGGAGTTAATGCAACAAAATGTGACTAAATATTCATTCACAGGGAGATCATTGCGTACTTCAACAACAGCTATGACTTAAATGAAAGCATCTTCTTGGGTCTAAAGGGTAAGTGGCTTGTTCATTATAAATTTTAACACTTTACATTTACAAATTAGTGATGTTAGCAGCTCCTAATGTTAAACTAAACAATAACCAGTGATTTTAAACTTGTAGAAGATTATTGGGAAAAAAAACATTTTGAAAATAACAAATATATTCCATTTGTGTTCCTTATATTTTCATACATTTAATTTTTTTGTTTTCCTATTTATCCAATGAAAGACGAGTCTGTGATGTACAAATGCCCCGATCGGCTGAGGTTGCCCCTCGTGTTCTACTACGCACACACCGCTGCTGTCTATGTCAACAAGCTGATGTTGGCTGGCCTCATTAAGGTGATTCCATTTACAAGGACATGTCTTTTAAATAAAGAAAATTAATACACTATCCCTAGAATCACTTGAACCATTAGCATTTTATTTTAATCCTGATCTTCACTTGTGTTATTGTCTCTCAGGGCATTCACTGATAAGACAACTTTTTTTCTGATAAGAATGTAGAGAATGAATTAAAAAAAATCCTTTGTGAGAAATTGAAAACTTTTTCATTCTGAACTCTTGAAACTTGTGGCATCCAGATGAAGCATTCTGGGACTGGGAGAGGTGTGGTGCATTCCTGGTGTCAAGTAATTGCTGTTGTATCTGATAGTGTGCTGAATTTATCTATAAGCTCAAATCTACACCATAATCCCTCATCATGTGAATGGCCCTCCACATATAGTCATCAAACACACAGCAGCCCAGTAGTGCAGTTATAATGACATGGCCATCATATGATCAGGGGTGCCACCGCTCCGGTTTATCCCGGAATTCCGGATTCATGAAGCTAAATATTTTTAATTTCCGGATTCGCAAGTTTTTGATTTTGCTCTTTCCGGATTCGCGAGGGTTTTTTCTCGCTCTTCCCGGATTTTCCGGATTTGCGAGTTTAGTTTTTCAAATTTGGCTTCTGCGGTTAAAAGGAGGGGGGGGAGTCATAACGTGCGGCGCGGAAAGCCTATTCAGTGAGATGCGGACTCACCCCGTTTGAATCGGAATTTTGTGCTTTAAGTCAGTTTTCTAAAAAATAATTTAATTTTATCATAGATTACGTCAGATGTGTGCTTTCGGATGACCATTTTACGGTTTATAAATACTAACATGGCATTAGGAGTTTTTCGTCTTCTTACTTTTAGTAAAAGTTTGTTTGTTGATTTCATTATAAATGTCTCAACCGCTTTCGTTTTAGCATGCATTAATTATCGGGAAAATGAAGAAAAAATGATTGCAATTGCGGTTTGCAACTGCCTGGGTTGAAAAAAACATTAATATTTCATTACCGTGATATTTTTAAAAAAAACATAATTCAATTAGTGTTAGGCATATATGCCTCTACTATGCACAGATAAATAATTTTTTAAAAAAAATTACGACTTTTGAGTTTAAGGACTTTGTGCTTTGGCAATACTAAATAATCATTTTCACTGCTACTTCTCTTTTAGAAATTAAAATAATTATCTAATAGTTCCAATAGTAGTAGTTAGAATTAGTAGTAATTTAATGCTATTCTAACCAAACCTAAATTATAGTTATATACTATTATCTATACTATTCATTTTCATTAGGCCTCTAATGCCTCTAACTCTAGTGCCTCTACTCTTACAAATTAAACAGTATAAGTACGAGATAAAGGCCTATGCCTATAGTCTAAAGACTATAGACAATAATAATTATTAAATTATGAACCTACTATAAACTATAATTTATGTAATAAATATATTAAGTTGATTTCAAAACAAGCCCATAAAATGGCTTAAAACAAAGAACTAAAATTCAAAGTAATAATAATGTATTTAATTTAGTTATCATATTATAATATATAAATTATATGATATATTAGTGTAAGTTATTGTAAGGGAATTCCTTATTACATGTATATGCATGTTTCTAATGTATTGTACATATTGCCTAGCATATGCATATAAAAGTTTGATTGACTGAGGAAATTCGAGAACGTTCTGATAGTTAATTAACAGATATCCTGCACGTCAAAAGCATTAAACTTAAAATAACCATATTGATTTGTTTATTTGTATTTTAAATTCGCGGATACGATGGCAAACGCGACTGCGACACGGCGAAGCGTAAACTTTGACCTTTTAGCGCATGCGCAGACAATTATAAACTGGTAACTTATTTTTCATTAAATAAATGGAATCGAAACATGACAGAGACGTAATCAAAGTCCTTTACTACGGCATAAATATATATACATCAAAAGCATTAAACTTAAAATAACCATATTGATTTGTTTATTTGTATTTTAAATTCGCTGATACGACGGAAAACGCGACTGTGACACGGCGAAGCGTAAACTTTAACCTTTTAGCGCATGCGCAGACAATTATAAACTGGTAACTTATTTTTCATTAAATAAATGGAATCAAACATGACAGAAACGTAATCAAAGTCCTTTACTTCGGCATAAATAATATATAGATATATATATATATAGATATATATACTTTTTCCTTTAAATTTAAACTTTCTCAAAATACTTTTTGCGAATGCGAAATACATTATAAATATTGTCTAAATGGGAAAAGGTGATGATTGATTTAAGTGGTTGGAAAATGAAAATTACAGTGGCACTTTGTTACGTTTAAATTTTCAGGGTTTGAAAAATTTATAAAAAAATTTTCAGGGTTCAAGAAATTTTAAGAAAGGGATTTCAGGGTTCACAGCTTCCAGTGAGTGGCACCCCTGCATATGATCATAATGACATGGCCATCATATGATCATATATAAATGGTTATACATTTATAAAAATATTTTCTGATCTTAAAAATATTGTCTTGAACTTGAAGTATCATTGGCAGTTTCTTATGTCTAGTTTAAAAATTATCTTTAAAATGTTTTAAATTATTATGTTGTGTCTTTAACTAGCAATTTTCTAATTGTTGAGGTCAATTATTAAGTTCTGGTTCTGGGTGTGTGATCTCAACTTTTTTCATCCTATACAGGAACGGGTCAATTTGGACTTTGAGACGATGTTTGAAACTGGAGTTGATGAAATGAGCTGGGATGACACAGTAAGTGAAAACTGGCAACTCATTAAATAAATCCTATTTAATAAAAGGCCATTTTCTGCGCGGTCATCGATAACGACTGGTCCCTCAATCTCCTACAGCCAGTCACTGGCTGAAAAAAATTAAAACTCATTTACATATTGAGCGACGTTGGTGCAATTTTTTTCCAAGAGTTTATTTTGAGCGGTGCGCGTTGGTATTTGTAGTCAAAAACTTTTTTTTAACGGGTTATTTATTATAACTATAAGGTATAGTATTTTTGAAGTGGTGTGGGGGGAGGTAGGGTCTCTGGACAGACTGCAGTGTGGAGGGAGGAGGTAGGTGTAATAGTATTTATGGTCAAGTAACAGGTCTTTAACACCTTGTGGTCTGGGTAACAACTGTCTTTAATCAACTATACAATCCACTGCCATCAACTGTACAATCAACCACCTCGGTTACTTCTTGAACCGTCTATATATGGTCAGCCATCCTCCCAGTCCACGACCACAGACGCTTACAGTTCACATCACAAAGCATGTGTTTCATACTAGTCAACTTGCACGCTCATACAATGTCAATACAACAACACAACACTTCTCTCGCAGTAAGGGTCTCTGGACAGACGGGGGTGGGGTGAGGTAGGGTCTCTGATCAAAGCCTCTGGTTGAAACGACTGGTGACGTTTCATTTTAATTTTGGAGTCCGTTGATGTGGATGTTGTGATGTCCTACCATGAACTTCACAGGTCACCCTACACTTATTCCCGTCCTTGGATGGGATTTGTTGCTAGATGATACATAAAAAATACAAAATGCTCTTTTTTTTAAAATGTGTTTTTGAATTTAGTTTAATTCTTTCATTTGGTACTTGATATTAAAAATTTAGTTTAATTCTTTCATTTGGTACTTGATATTAAAAATTTAGTTTAATTCTTTCATTTGGTACTTGATATTAAAAATTTAGTTTAATTCTTTCATTTGGTACTTGATATTAAAAATTTAGTTTAATTCTTTCATTTGGTACTTGATATTAAAAATTTAGTTTAATTCTTTCATTTGATATTAAAAATTTGTTTGTGTAAATCCCAATCCATAAATCATTTAAAGGAAAATTATCGCATGGGAGGCAGCTACCAGTGGCCAGCCATCTCTGATGTTGTGGAATATCGCAGAATTGTGCGAAATCTCATTCTTAAAGTTATAGAAGACACACCCTTGGAACTTCCCATCACAATGGACAGTCCCTGGGTAAATATTAACTTAGACTTTAAAATGTTGGCATGTCAAAGTTTGCTCTCTTACAAAGCATTTTTCAAGTCTGTACTTATCAGTTGCATTGTACACTAAAACATTTTTCATGGCAGTGGGCTCTCATGATGGGTATGGAGCATGAACGCATCCACTTGGAAACTTCGACAGTGCTCATCCGACAACTGCCCATCGAACTAGTTACACGTCCAGATGGTTGGAAGTATGGTCCCACAAAAGCAGGTAAAAAAAACCTCTGCTTTCTTTGTTTTTCTTTTGTGCTCACACCACTAAATTGACAGTATTGTAAATTAACGTTCTCTTTATCAATAATATTTTTACCGGATTGTAAACAAACCAACTTGATCATCAATTTAGTTAAGACTCTGCTTTCTGTTGAATAGATTGTACTGTTAAATCCAACAAGATGGTGACGGCCACCTCTACGGAGGTCACGCTTGGGAAACCTTCAGACTTTCCCTCTTATGGTTGGGATAATGAGTATGGTGAAGTTGTCTGCAAGTGAGTCACATTATTTTTAGTAGTTTTGTGGAGTAATTGAGTTATTACAGCAGATATAAATAAAATTTCTATGGCTTGAAATGCATTTTTAGGTACCAGTTTTTCCCAGCCATCCAATGAGGGTGATTAGTTGTTTTAACAGTTTGTGGATTCTCCCAACTCCATTACTTAATAAGTGTGATTTGTTTCATTGCTGTAAAATATTTTCATCCAGAAATTGTCTTATCCACTTGAAGCTTACTAAACTAATTACTTAATAATAAATAAAAAGATACTAATACAGTGCTGTGGTAAACATTTGAGGCAGTGCTTGGCAATATTCATTGAATTTTGAAATTGTATTTTTATAAAAAATTAAATCAAATTTGTAAAGTGGTTTTATTATTTTGAGATTTTTATCAACCAGTTTGGTAAAATATAACAATTAATTTGACTAAATCTTGAACAATATTATATTTTAGATCAATTATTTTTCTAGAGTTCCTCAATTTCAAGCCAGTCAATATTTGATCACTAACTCTGAATTTCTGAAGTTTGTGGAAGATGGTGGCTACCAGAGCCAGGACTTGTGGACTGAGGAGGGGTGGAAGTGGGTGCAATACAGGGAGGCAGTACATCCCACGTTTTGGGTTTGCAATCAAGGTATCTTGTTATGTAGCAGATCTCAACTTTTGACATTTTTTGCAACATAGTCATAATTTTAAAAGCTGTTAAAATGGCCACTAAATAGTGATAATGTCACCTTTTAAAAGAAAAGTTATACATCCCTGATGTTTCTCTCTTAAGAAAAGTTATGTTGTTGTGTGTTGTTGTTCGTCCGTCATGGTCGACGATGACCACTCTCATCATATTTGCTGGGCCGCCACATGTGTCCTCTGGTGGCTTATTAACCCTATTTTGGCACGAAAAAGGTGTCCGCATGTCGGACAAGAGATGGATGCGGTCTGTTCAGGAGGGTTTTGGATACGTTCCTTTCTGGCTTGACGTTTTAACTTGGCAGCCTGTTGTCTATTAGCTTCACAGACAGCTGCGCCATTCCATTTCATAGAGCGCCAGTGGGCTCGGTTACTGGCTGCTGCTTCCCAGGTATCGTGTCCGATGTCAAAGGCCTTCAGAGCAGTTTTAAAACTGCTCTGAAGAAAAGTTATACATCCCTGATGTTTCTCTCTTAAGAAAATTTATACATCCATGATGTTTCTCTCTTAAGAAAAGTTATACATCCATGATGTTTCTCTCTTAAGAAAATTTATACATCCATGATGTTTCTCTCTTAAGAAAAGTTATACATCCATGATGTTTCTCTCTTAAGAAAAGTTATACACCCCTGATGTTTCTCTCTTGATAAAAGTTATACATCCATGATGTTTCTCTCTTGATGTTTAATGAGCAATAACCCTCTGAATAATTCAATAAAAGCAAAGGGATTATCTCCTGCTATACAATCACTCATCTAAGAAGGTTATCTTCACAGAAATCTTTTTTTAACTTGATGCTTTACCAACACAATACGAAGATGTCCATTTTTTCTTTACAGGGCTAATTGCAAAATTTCTGCTTTTTGTCATTTTGTCATCAAAGACTTTGTTTGTTTAGGCTGTAAGTCAGGTTGTGGTGCTGACCTTGCCACTTACTCTCACTGCCACATGACCTTGACCTCCAATGGCGATGAGCCCATCAACAAGAAGGCCAAGTGCGCAGATTTCAGGTCTGAATCTTGGGACATACATATTTTTTTTTCAATGATATAATACATTTTAAGTTAAGTAATAGCTCAAATTGAAATGCCTTCATCTTTCTATAAATGCAGCATTTATAATTGCTTAAATTAAATTTACATAGTGTGATTACTCTAATAATTCAAAAAAGAATAGAAAAAAAAATGGGCACAAGTTCTTAACAAGAACATAGTTCATTAATATGGAAAAGGAAATATGAGCAACTGAGCTTTTAAAAACCTAATCTGGAGACGTCACTTAAAATCCTATTTAATCCATCATCAGGCTGCGTTTGATGTTTGATGTGATTGACATGGCCTGGGACTGGCCTGTAGAGGTCAACTACCATGAGGCCAAGGCATTCTGTAAATGGAAAGGTCCTGGATTCCGTCTCCCTGTTGAGGCAGAGCACCACGTCATGAGGGGACCACAGGTCAGTACGCTTCTATCTGTACTCATCTCCCCTGAATTAATATTTCATTAAGTTATCTGTTCATAAATAAAGTTTTTTTTAGAATATCACAAGATGTATTCAATACTAAGATGTATACAATACTAAGATGTATTCAATACTAAGATGAATACAATACCAAGATGTATTCAATACTAAGAACATTAATGTTTTATTTATTCCTTGCAGTGTCAGATAAATTTTAGGATATTTCTAGATATTGAATATTCAATCAACGAATGAAAAAAACCAACAATATTAACTTTAACAATTTTTATTACATTTTATTTTATTTCATTGTGTTATAAACCCTAAATCTAGAATATTAATGTAAGTTATATATTAATAAGGTTAAGATAAACTTCTATCTCTCTAGTTGCCATCCAGTTATTTAACTGTTGACAAAGCCCACCCTCCCTGTCCACAGCTACCGTCCAGTCTCGGACCACAGTGTGACATCATCTTCCACAAGACCATCAATGCCAACCTCAACTTCCAATATGGCTCCTCAACAGTGAGAACAATTAGTTGAACAATTAGTTGACTGGACTCATGACCTCAACAGTGAGAACAATTAGTTGAACAATTAGTTGACTGGACTAATAACCTCAACAGTAAGAACAATTAGTTGAACAATTAGTTGACTGGACTCATGACCTCAACAGTGAGAACAACTAGTTGAACAATTAGTTGAACAATTAGTTGACTGGACTCATGACCTCAACAGTGAGAACAATTAGTTGAACAATTAGTTGACTGGACTAATAACCTCAACAGTAAGAACAATTAGTTGAACAATTAGTTGACTGGACTAATAACCTCAACAGTAAGAACAATTAGTTGAACAATTAGTTGACTGGACTAATGACCTCAACAGTGAGAACAATTATTGTACTGGACTAATGACAGAAATTATACTTTTATGCATTGCTACATATTGTCATCACTTACTTGTCAAATGATGTCAGCATTACAAACCTTCCATGACCCACCTGGTAACCTAAAAAGTTTGATCTCACTTTAAAAAGGAGCAAAAGATGAAATTTCCTGTGTAACTCTCATCTCTCTGAGTCATTTTGTCTGCTATAATCTTCAAATTGGGTCATACCCTACTTGGGGAACAACATTGAAGCTCTATACTTGTAATCAATTAAATCTTAATGATCTATGTTGTTGTGAACAAGTTAAAATGATCTATGTTGTTATGATCAAGTTATAATGATCTATGTTGTTATGATCAAGTTAAAATGATCTATGTTGTTATGATCAAGTTAAAATGATCTTTGTTGTTATGATCAAGTTAAAATGATCTGTAATGTTATAAATTTTTTTCAAAATGTGTAACAAGTAAGACTACTGTTAATTTATTATTAGACACTTAAAAAAAAGATGTTAAAAGTTATAAACAAAATATGAGCATCCTGTATTTATTTTGATCAGTTAGTGTTAACCTAAAATCAAGTCACCAATTTGATTTGTTGTGTCAAGTCACTTACTTGAATTGTTGTTTTTATTTTATTGATCAGCCTGTAAACTTGTTCCCTCCGACTGAAACTGGTTTTTATGACGTGTTTGGCAACACCTGGGAGTGGGTGGAGGACCACTTCAATGGACTCAATGGCTTCCACACACACTTCCTGTACGATGACTTCTCATCTCCTTGCTTTGATGGGAAACACAACATCATTCTGGTATAGTCTACTGTTTATTGATGCTACTCATTATCTTAATAGATAAATAATTTTTTATCTGTTGAAAAACATCTAGTTACAGTGGGGTCCGCTTAAGTCGACGGCCTCGGGGTATCAAAAATGGCGCCGAGAGAACCGATCACCGAGTTAAACGAAAACCAATATGGTGGCAAAATATTAACATGCGCTTGAAATTTCTTTATAATTATATACATGATGTCCGTTAATTAGTGATGGGACGATTAATCGGAATCGTATTGGAATATCGGGACCCGATTTCTTCACTCTTTCCTAAGGTTGTTAAGGCCGTTCGTTTTTAGGGACCGTTTAAGTTTAAATATAACCCTTTGTTGCGTTAGTGCAGCTTTTTTCGCTAGTACATAACTACATGTATGAGGAATTCATCTAGTCCTGCCCAATACACCTCGTATTTGTGTAGCTTGTACTTGTAAGGAAATTACAAGTACAAGCTACACAAATACATAACCCACCCCGTCCTTCCCCTCAGCTTACAATGGACTCAGAATTCCTTCGGTAATTTGAGTGCTAATCGGACTAACCAACAACAATGGTGTGGGAGATTGAGAGTGGGGGTGGGTAAACTGTCTGTAGTCTGTTATATTATATATTTTAAAATCTGGGGAGCCTTGTTTACAGTAAGCACCCTATGATGTTTCGCCCCATCACTAGCGTTAATAAATGAGAATGTACATGCACATGATTTTGGAGGGTTTTTTTTACACAAAGGGGTTGCTGTTATTTGTTTATCATGACCTATATATGACTCATAACAAAGCGAACTCTTCTCTATAAAAGTGTAAAAAAATTAATTAGGAACTACTTTTGAACCTTCAATTTTGATACATTTTAATTAATTCTAACCAATAGTTAAATGGCTTTTGCACACGTCCACTTCTTCCGAATGAAAAAATGAGAACAAAGCAGTAGTAATAGAGTCAAAATGAGGCTAAAGGATGAATGATTGCCAATGACAAGTCTGCACACGGTACATTTTGTTATTCCATACGAAACGAAATGTTTTAGACATGCGATTCTGCGTGCATCTTTGCTATTGGAGCAATTACGTAATACTCGGCACCACTTACGCGGCCGATTGCTGAGTATCTCCGAGTATACGAAGATCGGTCGATGCCGAGTAGCCCAACCGATCTGTTGATCCCTATCGATAAGAACATTTTCAAAAGCTGGCGATTTAAGTTAGTAACACAAACACAGCGATGTGAGCAAGCGGGCTGTGACGTCACCAGCAAGGCAGAAATTTTATGCCTTCACTTGGTTATAAAAAATCACATCTAACATTTTCAAAAGCTGACGATTGGTCATGGGGATCGAGATAACCAACACTAAGTGGCAAATTTGACCCTCTTTGGTGCTCAAGGATTAGGGTTCGGCGACTTAAAATAATCGAATTAACCGATGAGAAAATGCAAAGACAAAGAGAGAATTTGGCGGTTCCAAAAAAAGACGTCGACTTAATAGAGCTGGCGAGTTAACCAGGGCTCGATCGAGTTAAGTGGGCCCCACTGTATATATAAGTGGTCAGGAGTCATTGTTTTGTCATTTTTGTCAAATCCAAAATTTTAATACTACCTTTCTTTTTATAACAACTTCATAGGGAGGCTCCTGGATATCTACGGGAGATGAGGCTTCCAGATTTGCCCGTTACGCTTTCCGCAGACACTTCTTTCAACACTGTGGTTTCAGACTTTGTAAGAGCCTGACGGACCATGTAGATCTGCCAGCTCGAGTTGTTGACACTGAAGTTTTTGTATTGGGATCTGGAGTTCAAGGTAATTAAAGAACTAGACATCATAACATGCTCATTTTTCATGTCTATTGTGGATGAAAGCCTTTGTTATACTGAGTTGTTTCTTGAGTATCAAACTGCTTGTTCAGTTAATGTAAATTCTTCAGGGAGTTCGCCACACAACACTGAACTGGTATTTGTTTTTTAGGGGTTGAATGATTGCTTTCTCCACATTTTTTAACTTAAAGCTTTTTCATTTATAGAGTTTGAAATATCTGGCCCTTCATTGGTAGTGGTCGCTTGAAAATGTTAATTTAGAAAATTTGTAGCTGGATCTCTCTCCTGTCACCAGCCAATAAGATTTAATGTCTCTCCTCTCACCAGCGAATAAGATTTAATGTCTCTCCTCTCACCAGCCAATAAGATTTAATGTCTCTCCTCTCACCAGCCAATAAGATTTAATGTCTCTCCTCTCACCAGCCAATACGATTTAATGTCTCTCCTGTCACCAGCCAATAAGATTTAATGTCTCCCTCTCACCAGCCAATAAGATTTAATGTCTCTCCTCTCACCAGCCAATAAGATTTAATGTCTCTCCTCTCACCAGCCAATAAGATTTAATGTCGCTCCTCTCACCAGCCAATAAGATTTAATGTCTCTCCTCTCACCAGCCAATAAGATTTAATGTCTCTCCTGTCACTAGCCAATAAGATTTAATGTCTCTCCTCTCACCAGCCAATAAGATTTAATGTCTCTCCTCTCACCAGCCAATAAGATATAATGTCTCTCCTCTCACCAGCCAATAAGATTTAATGTCTCTCCTCTCACCAGCCAATAAGATTTAATGTCTCTCCTCTCATCAGCCAATAAGATTTAATGTCTCTCCTCTCACCAGCCAATAAGATTTAATGTCTCTCCTCTCACCAGCCAATAAGATTTAATGTCTCTCCTCTCATCAGCCAATAAGATTTAATGTCTCTCCTCTCACCAGCCAATAAGATTTAATGTCTCTCCTCTCACCAGCCAATAAGATTTAATGTCTCTCCTCTCACCAGCCAATAAGATTTAATGTCTCTCCTCTCACCAGCCAATAAGATTTAATGTCTCTCCTCTCACCAGCCAATAAGATTTAATGTCTCTCCTCTCACCAGCCAATAAGATTTACCTGGACAACAACCTGAGTGTCCAGCGAGTCCAGAGCACCAATGCTGTGTATAACTATGACACATTAGAGACACTGGAAGGGATCCTTGAGCTTGAATTTGGATTCCGTGATTGTTTTGCTGCGGTGGTGGCAAGACTTTGTGGTAGCTACTGCAGCCACTACCGTGTACCTACCAACTCGGCCGTACATCTTGGGACGGCCACTGGACGTGGATCATTTGAGTTGAGCAAGCAGTTCAACCAGGCAAGTTCTCAATGGTGGATAGAGAAAAAATTACATTTATATTTGTTTTAATTGAAAAAAATAGCTTCTTTATGTTATCTTGGATTTACATTTAACATCAAGTAAAGTTCATTTTAATCTGTTTTTATTTTAAATAATTTTGCAGGAAAAAGTGTTGATTCTTGTTTTGACCGTAAATTTTTAAAACTGACATTCCATTTATTTATTTGTTATGATTGTTTCTTTCACTTTTAAAATAATATTTTGGTTACCATTGGTTACCATTGATAGGTTCTTGGTGTGGAAATGTGTGGACGTCTCATTGATGCTGCTATGAGGTTGCAAAGTGGCAGACATTTGACTTTTAAGAATGGCAAGGATGTCAAATTGGAAGAGGAATACAATTTGGACAGAATTACATTCAAGCAGGTAAAAATAAATGTCCTTCACTTGCCTTAGGACAAAACAAAGTATTTTTATATTGGTGGGAATACAGCAGATGATATTTGGGTCAATATGATTTTCACACAATGATTGTCTGATTTTTTTAATCACATACTTCCAGAATGAATAAAGATATAAGTTCAAATGTTCTATTTTTAGTTGACCTGGGTTCCAAATGAAATTGACAGCCATGACCTTGTTTTGATCACTCATTTGGACAGAGTGCAAAACCCAAAAGGTAAATTTTTTAATCATTAGTTAAAAAGGACTTCTTATCTAGTTTTGATTAAGACAACTCATTTCTTTTTTTCTTTTTTTTTCCTAACATTAGCTTTAAAATATACACATTTTCAAAGTTTAAGAATAGTTAATCTGTAGCTTTGTTAAATGTGAACTCTGAAGTAATGACAGTAGTTATTTATACAAATAAATGAAAAAGTGTATACTGATATCATCACTGTGTTTATTCTTAATGATTTCATTACATGCTAAAGATTACTAGTTACTAGTGTAATTTAAATTCTAAACCTTAAATTTTTATAATTCCATTAAAAGTTATGTTTAATTTGATCTTTATATAGACCTACACAGCAGTTATGTATTGTCAAATGTTCTCATCTATGTAATGACATATGTTCTCAGCCATGTAATGTCAAATGTTCTCAGCTATGTAATGTCAAATGTTCTCAGCTATGTAATGTCAAATGTTCTCAGCTATGTAATGTCTAATGTTCTCAGCTATGTAATGTCTAATGTTCTCAGCTATGTAATGTCAAATGTTCTCAGCTTGAACTTGAACTATCCCTTAACCCGTTGTTGGGTCGTTGGGGCACCATCGTGAACTGCTCACTAACACATGCCATTTGTCCCGGTCCTGTGCTGCCCTTTGAGAGTCGCTGAATGACAGGCCGGTCCACTCTTTGATATCGTCCTCCCATCTCTTCTTTTGTCTGCCTCTTTTCCTTCCTCCCTGGACTGTGCCTTGCAATATAGTTTTTGTGAGACCTCCAGTTCTTGTCACGTGTCCGTACCATCGTAATTTCCTCTTCTTAATTGATGTGAGTAGGTCCTCGTAGGGGCCAATGACAGTACTTATTGTGTTGCGGACCGCTTCGTTTGTGATGTGCGCTGTGTAGGAGATGTTCAATATCTTTCTGAAACATCTTATCTCTAGCGCATTGATTCTTCTTTGGAGGTCTGCAGTTAGCGTCCAAGCCTCACAACCATACAAAAAGACCGACATCGCCAGAGAGCGCATTAGCCGGATCTTTGATCTCAGGGAGAGCTTCTTACTTTGCCAGATGTGTTTTAATTTACTCAATGCTGCCATTGTTTGGGCTACTCTGGCTTTGAGCCTTCGTCGGATATTATGGCCCCTAGATATTTGAAGGTGGAGACTTCTTTGAGTTTGTGCCCGTTTATCCGAATCTCACTTGTGAATTTACTATTTGCTATGACTAGGGGTCTACCGATATGCCTTTTTGCCGATATTGCCGATACCGATATTACCGATATTTTTTTTGCCGATATGAGTGCCGATATGAGTATTTGTTAGGACAAAAACCAGCGGTCATATTTGATGACGTCATTCTTAAATTTATCACTCCTAATTATTTATCTTTTATATTAGGGGACTACCGATATGCAGCAATTATATGCATTTTCGCCGATATTACCGATATTTTTTTTTCCGATATGAATATTCGTTAGGACAAAAAACAGCGGTCTTATTTGATGACATCATTCTTAAATTTATCACTCCTAATTATTTATATTTTATATTATGGGGTCTACCGATAAGCATTTTTGCCGATATTACCGATATTTTTTTCCGATTTGAGTATTTGTTAGGACAAAAATAACAGCGGTCATATTTGATATGACGTCATTCTTAAATTTATCACTCGTAATTATTTATATCTTATAATTAAGGGGTCTACCGATATCCAGTTTTGCCGAAATTACAGATTTTTTTTCCCGAAACGAAGTTTCCGATGTGTTTACAAGTTCCAGATCACGACCTACATGGGACTCATAACAAAACGAACCGTCCTTTATAAAAATGTACAAGCATATTAGGTACTCCTTTTGAAACTTCAACCTTGACTCATAATTATTAATTCTAACCAATAGTTTAATGGCTTTTGCACACAGCCACCTTTTATGAATGAAACAATGAGAACAAAGCAATAGTAATAGAATGAAAATGAGGCTGAAGGTTGAATGGTTGCCAATGACAACAAGTCTTCACATGGTATATTTTGTTATTCCATACGAAACGAAATGTTTTAGACATCTGTGATTCTGCGTGCATCTTTGCTATTAGAGCAATTACGTGAACATAATGTTTACATGTTATACATTTATTAGAGCAATTACGGTATATTTGGCATAGGCACTATTTACACAGTATTTCTGAGTATACGAAAATCGGCCGATACCTAAACAATATCAAAGCACATGGCACACTGTATCGTGGCTGCACATATAATACTAGGACTCTTTTGACTATTTCAATACCGGTATCGGGGTCGATATATTAATTTGTCGAGATATTGTAAATCTAAATGATAATTTTTTTTGTTTCCATTTTTTTGGGGGGGTCAAAATGTCACTTTTTATGAAATATCGGTGACGTCAATATCGGGACCTTTACATGCTACCGATACCGATATTGCCGATATCCAGATATCGGTGCCGATATATCGGCCAGCCGATATATCGGTAGACCCCTAGCTATGACCTTGGTCTTTTCTGCATTGATTTCCATGTGGTACGCCTTTGCTGTTTGCTCTAGCTTTGCAAGGAATTCTTTTAGTTCGTCCTCGCTACCAGCTAGGCCGTCAATGTCATCGGCGAAGCATAGGTTGGTTATACTTCTCCCTCCGATGCTGACTGTTCCGACATGGTCTTCTAGCACATCTGTCATGATCCTTTCAAGGAAGAGGTTGAAGAGGATGGGGGAAAGTAAACATCCTTGTCTGACACCAACAGTGGTCTTGAACCAATCTCCCAGCTTGCTGTTGAAGAGTACTGCGCTGGTTGCTCTGTTGTAAAGGTTCTTGATCACTTGAATGAGGTTTGCATTTATGTTGAATTTGTGCATAGTTGCCCACAGTGCCGCATGCCACACTCTGTCGAACGCTTTTTTAAAGTCTATAAAGACATGATAGAGGTCACTCTGGTGTTGGAGATGATTTTCACAGAGAACTGCAGGTTAAAGATTTGCTCCGTTGTGCTTCTTCCTGCTCTGAAGCCAGCTTGCTCTTCTGAAATGATTTGCTCTGCTTGTGGTTTCAGTCTGTTCAATATGATCATAAGCATGACTTTGCTATGTAATGTCAAATGTTCTCAGCTATGTAATGTCATATGTTCTCAGCTATGTAATGTCATATGTTCTCAGCTATGTAATGTCATATGTTCTCAGCTTGGCTGGTACGCCTCTGGGAGATCACCAAACCCCATGGCATTGCTGTCATTGCCTCCAAGGACGGCAGCTGGGGCAAAGAACGACTTCAGCATCATCTTCACCATAGGTAGGATCGACATAGGTCCCAAAAATATGTTCTAAACAATCCATTGTTGCACTTTTTATGACAAACATGCCCAAATAATATGATGACAGAGATAGCAAGAGGGGAGCGGCATGAGAAAATGAACAATACATGTACTCAGAATGTGAGAAGTTATTTCTATTATTGAAAGCTTACTTCCGATCTGAAATAAAATATTGATTAGAAACTTCCTACATTCCACATTAGTTCTTTCTTCCATAAATTTCTCAGTGCTTTTAGACCCTTTTGACATGCTGACTCCAAGAAAGCCATGTTTTGACATGATCTATTTCTCCGCAGACTTAAATGTGTGAGCAGCCAGGAAATCCCATATGAAGACAGAGACGGTGAAGGAAACGCCATTGTCACCATCTGGAAATACAAGTAACAAGATTTATATTCAGGCAGCATTTTATCTATGACATTATTGAAATCCTGGAATACCAGTTTTTTTTACAATTTCAGTAATGCAAAGCAATAGTCAATAGTAATTTTCTTTCTTTTTTGTAATGTCTTTTTTTCAAATCAGTAATCTTATCTGTTAATTATTGTTTGCTTTGTGCTGGGTTGAACTCAATGTTTGTCCAAGTCTGTGTGTGCAGTTCTTACAGTATGCTATTTTGCTTTCAGTGTCATTCTTGTTATTCCCCTTTATCACAAGGTTAACTTTCTGTTGATTCATTTTATATTTTAATTTTATTGTACAGCTAAATAAAAGAAGCTTTTGCTCCATGTAACGAAAGGTCAAGGCTGTTGATCTCCATTGATGTTGTATTTAATATTGTGAATATACATTCCCCCCACCCCCACAAATGATCTCATGTATATGAAATTTTTCTTGGAAATTGAAATCTAAAATATTTATGGCATAATGTTAATATAATATTTTTACTGCAGAGCCTGGCATGGCATCTGCACATCACATGTACATATTTGTAGATTAGTTTTGAATGTTCATATTTTATTTGATAAGAAAAGGAAGCACCATTTAATGGCATGTACTTTGTGGTTGTTGTTAATTGTGGCCAACACACATCTCATCAAGTGTTTTGTCAAAAACACAACTTATGATTAATCAAAATGTGCTACTTTCATAACTTTGAATTTATGGACTACTTTGAGCTTATGGCTATTGTTTGTAATTTTTAATCACTATTAGTTTAAATTGGTTTGGAATAAAAATCAACTTAAAAAAAATAGATTGAATCTCATACAACACTGGTTTGTTTATTTTATTATTGTTAAGTTTTACGACTTTTGTACTATAAATACATGCATACATACATCATCTACATATTATGTTCTATGCGCTTTGGCTTTTCATTCATTTCTCTTGTTATGATTGCATTCCAACGTAATCAAAATAGTATTAATAATTATTATTATTGATGTGTTAATTAGTGATGTCTAAACCAGAATTCAATGCCATCTTATTAAAAACGGTCACAATTCATGGCTTTTTGGGGAACATGTTAAAGTTTACTTCTCCGTCTATTGCAAGACCCTTTTCAAACTACAATATCAAAATATATCTTCGTTTTCAAGATCAAATTTAGGCTGCGGCTTTAACATGCGCCTTTTACAATCATTTATTTAAATTGATCATCTATTTATCAGGGGCCCATGATCAATATTATGGTGATTTTGGCTCCTGTTAATTTAAAAGTTGAGTATTTGTAAGATGAAGTCTGTGAAGATGGTGCTAAGATGGTAGGCCTACTGTGGAGAGCTGCTCATTGAGGTATTAGTGGCCAAGGGTTGGCGAACAGGCAGCTAAAGACATCGTCCATGTCTTGGCGGCGGGGGGGGGGTGAGTCTACGTCTTGACGGGCAGGGTTGAGTCCACGTCTGTCTCGGCGGGAGAAGGGTGAGTCTATATCTTGGCAGGAGAGGGGTGAGTCTATGTATTAGCGGGGGAGGGGTGAGTCTACGTCTTGGCGGGGGAGGGGTGAGTCCACGTCTGTCTTGGTGGGAGAGAGGTGAGTCTATGCCTTGGCGGGAGATGGTCGAGTCTCTGTCTTGTCTCATATCTTTATAACTTTGAGTTTAGACTGATCCTCTCACATAGATGAATTATCTCCTTCTATCTTATCTATTACAGACACTCCTATACAGAAGATTATTGCGTCCTACTCTTATATGTGGTTTGTGTTTAGTCCTGCATTCTTATTAGAGTTTTAAATGTTGATAAAGTGCTGGCTTTCCTGGTTTCTTCAGGCAACCCATTCCACGCCCGAATTCCGGACGGGAAGAACGAAAATTTGTATGAGTTTGTTCTTGCATATGGAATAAGAAAGGTGTTTTTATCCTTATGTTTGAATCTGAGGGTTGTATTAAGTTATCTTTTTGTTGTACATTGTATTTCTAAATTAGAATTAATTGCTTTGGGGCCGTCCATAAATGACGTCACGCACCTAGGGGGGGAGGGGGGTCACACTTTTGTGACGTTGCGTGACGAGGGGGAGGGAGGGGGTGTTGAAGAAGTGTGACGTCACATCAAAAGGGTAACTTTAAATAAAACTTCCACTGAAATATTTGGTACCTTAGAATTTATTTAATGACTTTTTTTTCTTTTTTAAAAAAAAATCAGTGCTTCTCAATGTGCTGGTCGGTAGGCCATCAGACGCTGGTTGGCGTATGCTATCAAGACACGAAAATTAAATCTAATTATAATCCATAAGTTTGAGAATCCACAAGATAACATATGAAATTGTTACACTGCGTCGTTTGATGTTAACATCAAAGCATTTGTGATCTAACCGCAGCCCCGTTTCGTTCTCTCATGCCCGTTACCACAAAATATACAAGTTTATGTATGCGTTACCCCCCCCCCAGACTCTAGGTCCTGCTCACATGACTCGGGGATTTGGGGGAGCGTATTTAGCACCCCCCCCCCGAAAATGCTACTGGTGAGTTTTACAAGCATGACAAGTGTCTAAAAATGATTTGAATAGGATTATGTGTAGATATTTTAAGTCAAAACGACACGGAATATCCTTTTTCTTTAAAAGGGGAGGGGGGAGGGAATCTATTTCATAGAATTAAAAACGTTTTAAGTTTGATATAATTGTTCGATGGTTTTTGATGAAACGCCCCTGGCCATTCTAGTCTTCTAGATCAGTGCTTCTCAAAGTGGTGGTCCGCGGACCGATGCCACTCCGTGGGCCATCCGCTGCCGGTCCGCAGATGTTATCAAAAAAGGACAGAAAAAATTGTCAGTGCACCGGTCCCTGGTACAATGGAAAAAATTCCTGCTGGTCCGCAATACTAAAAAGTATGAGAAACACTGTTCTAGATATAATGGTAAATGAGCCCATTTAAAATTAGTCAAGTATTCATTAACTTTATTGAATGCATCAAATTCTTGACATTGCAATTCGAGAGAAGAACAAAACAACTTTTCTTCTTAGCTCAATTTTTAAGGCATTAAATTTAAATATCACAGAAATGATACGCGATAAAGACAGGTCATGTGGATTAAGATTATTGTCACTCGTGTCAATATAAATGAAAGTAGGGTAGATTTAGGTGTCTTCATATAGTGCGTAGGTAAGAAATCTACATAGTTGTCAAATTTTAAAAAAATGCATTTTCTGGATGGAACCTGTTTAATAATGGGCACATGTTCCAAGCGTACACGTACACATGACGTATTTTAATATATCTAGCGGATTGTAGTGGATGTTATAGTCCCAAATGAGTCTGCATTACCCCCAAGAATTCCCATTTTTGACCCCAGTTCAGGTTATTTACCTCTGTTCGCCGACCTCTGTCTTACGGGATGCCCGTCAGTCAATTGAGGGATTTAAAAAAAATACATTTTAAAAATGTTATTTTTAAATAATTTTTTTTCTAAACAAAGACGTTAACCGTGATGATCAATAGTCAATGTTTAATTTGTATTCATTAAAATAAAATATAAGCTAAGGATGTTAACACAGTTCGTTTTCTGAAGGCCGGTTAAACGTTTTTCAAAAATGATTCACGCGGGTTACGATATTACAATGTAGATCTTCACATAATAAATACTTAAATGTCAATAAAAGTGTTTTGAAATATACTTATTTTCAAATAGAAAATAAAGTTTTTTTGTTTTTTTTTGGTCAAAGATTTGTGACGTATTTTTAGAGGGGGGGGGTCTAAGTTTTTGTGACGTCGCGTGACGAGGGGGGGGAGGGGGTCAAAAATCGGCAAAAATCGCGTGACGTCATTTATGGACGGCCCCTTTATGTATGATTACTACTTCACTCTTGGTTCTTCTATCCTCTAGTGTTTCAAGGTTTAATGATTTAACTAATGGTGTTATTCTTGTCAGTTTTGAATATTCTCCAGTAATGAATCTGGCAGCTCTTTTTTGAATTTGTTTGAGTTTATCAATGTTTTCTTTGGTGGATGGGTTCCATACAGAAGATGCATCTCTCCACCACCTCCACTTGCCAACCATAAACTGATTGGCCGACCCCAGCGAGGGTCATTCGTCATGCTTATTTGCACATACTCGCTCTTGCTTTGGTGAATAATATAGATAGATAAGTAAGTATTATGAATTATAATTAAAATAAGTCATCGCAGTCTTGTAAATAAACTTCAGGAATTAAAAGCTTTAACGGGGTCTGCTAATACTAATCATTGTGTCCAGCTGGAATATTTTACAAAAAAATTATATTATTTTTGTGTTGATGTGGTAGGGTGCGCCACAGAAGCAGGGCACTACCCGACTCTCCCCAAGACCACACTGCATGGTGGAGGGGAGAGCGATGGAACGCGAAGAATGTTAAGATGAGTGTTTGCGGTAGCTGCGAACAATGGTCGGGAAGCAATGACGTGACGGGAAGCAATGACGTGACGGGAAGCAATGACGTGACGGGAAGCGACCAGAAACCACAGAGACGCCATGGGGAGTTTATTAGGACATGGTCAATGGAGTCAATGACTTCAAATTTTATTGCTGGCAGTAGGGGTGCCAGATCAAATTTAACCCACATTCCTTTGGCTTTGGCCAGCAATATAAGGAGAGGACAGAACTGGACATGACAGAGTCTAGTCTTGTCTTTCTATACAGACGCTCATTCTATACAGATGATTAAAGCTTCCACAGACCATGCCGGTCTTTTGGCAAGTGATGCAGCGTTCACAGACCACGGCTATAAGGGTTCCACGCATTACCCAGCCGCCTTATTTCCCTAACTAGTGTAGGCACCCATTCGGAGCTGGGTGGACTCAGGGACGTCCTAGGCCCCGGGAACAAATCCTTGCTTTCACATGGATACACTTTAGACTTTAGTGCGTGTAGATCTGGATAATAATCTAATAATAATGATTTGTGTTCCATGTTAACGTTAAGTTTCATTTACTATAATTTATTTAGCCACCGTTCGGCTACATTAAAAAATGCAAATGAAAATTGTTTGGAAATAAATTCAAGTAACATTAACATTGACTGTTTGTGCACCCTTTTTAATTGTTCCATGAACAAAGTTTGCATTTTAATACATATTAGTTAAATCCAACTTTTTATACACCATTCAAAACATTCAATTTAAGTAAGCAAAGGGCCGTATTCTTGGCTTTTACTACTAATTATTAGTAATATTCTAACGTTAATTACCAGTATTCATTTTAAGGCTTAAGAATTTCAGTAAACTTCAAATGGCCTTGTTATGAAAAAGAAGGTGGATCCATTTTTACGGGTAAGGAAGAGAAGGATTTTTTTTCACCCTTCTACGTTTTAAGTCAAAAGTCAAAGTGACTCAAAGTAAAGCCATCTGCCTACTTTAACTTACTACTGGTACTGAGGTACTGGTAATACTAGTAAAAAAAAAGTTACTTAACTAGGCTTAGGGCTAGCCAGACTGTAACTGTAACTTACTTTTAAGTAACTGAGTAAAGTTAACAGTAAAAAGTTTAAGCCAAATGTTCAGTTCACACTATGGAGTATGGAGCAAGACGTGATAAAAATGTGATGCGGTAATCCGGTAATCCCTTATTTTAGCGCATTTAAAATTTTTAGAACACAATAAATAAAATAACTCACTTTGTACTAATTTAAACACTTAAATCAGAAATTAAAAAAAGTATTTAATGCTTTACAATTAGTTTTTCGTGTGTTTTGTTGAGTTTAAAATTAAAGGATTAAAGGCGTTTTGAACTTAGACTTAGAAAAAGGTTTTTAAAAGCAGACTTCCAACAACAACAATGGCGCCATTAGTCACAGAAGATAGTGAAATATACACATTTTTATTTCGTACAAATTGTAAAATAGTAATTTTATTTCAACAAAAAAATAATGTTTTAAATTTAAAATAGATTCATAATTTAATAATATTTAGGCCTAATGAGGTAAGTTTAAAAAAATGTTTTTTTGATGACTTGAATCTTGAAATATAAAATGCGCTAAACTAAACTAAGGCTAAGGGATTATCACATGATGCTACTTACTTAACTTTAGTAACTAAGTTAGTTACTTAGTACTTAGTGTGAACTGACTATAACTATAGTCTGATTTAGTCTATAGTCTATACTCTATACTATAACTTGCTTATAGGTATAAGTTTAAGTATAAGTCTTATAAGACATACTGACATGCAATAGTGAATAGTTCAAATTACAAATAAGACAAATACTAACTAAGAATTACTATACTATTACTATTACTAAGATTCATTGAATTCATTCTAAGAACCTAGAATAAGAGGCAACTAAGAGCTAATAATCTAAGACGCAAGCCAATCAAATCAATTAATAAATAGACATTAATAGTAAATTTAAATCGAAGTGATTATTCGTCGAGTATTCTCCGCAAGGGTCGTCGTGCATGCGTATTCTAGCGGTCTGACCACGCTGAAAAAAAACCCAACAAACCCGCCCGGTGTATACAAAATAATAATAGCCAATATCACTCAATTTAGGCTAAATGTGTAATTTATATGCTAATACTAATTAAAATTTTATGATTACTGAAATTTTAAAGTAGCACTGCCATAAAAATTGATTGGTGTTCAATAATTGATAATTACTTATATAATTTTAAAATAACGAGTTTATTCATCAGCTTCTCCAGGTGAGTGGTTAGTCTAAGCCTAGTGCATTAATTTTGTTTTTGTTTTACAACCACAGTGAGGATGCTTGCGAACACTCAAGCAAGCTCAGAAATATTTTATTACAATGCCTGTCTTATCTATTCTGTTAGTCACTGTTACAGATTCTCACTTTCAAATTTTTATGCTATACCATTATATCGTCTTTCACTTTTGCATGCTTTAATTTCAATTAACTTAATGGATTTATTTGATTTATGATGTCCACAGGTACGGTGCTAGTTATGGGAAGAATAATAATTAGCCTCTTTAAATACAGAGTTTCATCCAATTATGAATGAAAGTTAATAAAGGTACTACATAATATATACAAAGTTGAGTGCTCTGGAACAGTTAATAATAGTTTTATAACAGCTAAATCCATAGTATTAATCAATGATTAATCACTAACTAACGGTATGCAGGTCCGCTCAGATTCTTGCTAAAATTTATACAAGTATAAAGATTCCAGTCACTCGAAAGACGTTTAAAATGACAATTTAATTATTTTTGTACCCTCCAAACCAAAAGATGTTAATAAGCAATGCAACATAAATAATAAGCAGTAATAAGAATTTAGATTTCGATTCGCATCATTCTCAAAGTCAAAACGGTGCGGCAGTGGGAATAACGCTTGGCATTATCCACATGGATTACTACATTATCCACATGGATTACTACATTATCCACATGGATTACTACATTATCCACATGGATTACCACATTATCCACATGGATTACTACATTATCCACATGGATTACTACATTATCCACATGGATTACTACATTATCCACATGGATTACTACATTATCCACATGGATTACTACATTATCCACATGGATTACTACATTATCCACATGGATTACTACATTATCCACATGGATTACTACATTATCCACATGGATTACTACATTATCCACATGGATTACTACATTATCCACATGGATTACTACATTATCCACATGGATTACTACATTATCCACATGGATTACTACATTATCCACATGGATTACTGTGGGAATAATGTTGGACGTTATTCGCACTGCCAAAACCGTGCGAATAACGCTTGCCAACTTAAATAGGTCTAGCACTAACACTTTTTAAATTTTACTATTGTCTCAAGTCACATTTAATTTAATTTTAATTAATCAAGCACAGAGATTTCTAGTCACTAACTATAATAAAATTAAGTTTAAAATAAAAACAAACCCGTAAAAACAAAGTTTTTGACTATAAATCCCTTATATATGAGACATAACTAACAGTATTGATTATTTTCAAACGCTACAAACATTTACTGACTGAATCTGTCTTAACTCAACATTGCTTCATAACCCTGGGTGGGGGGGGGCCGGGTGGGGGGAGAGGGGAAAAGTCTGGTCTTCGATGGCTTGACCGAGCTCAGCGTGACACGTAAAATGTAAACAAAAGCACGCCGATGAATCGATGGGTCGCCTCAACGCGTCAACTCAAACTTTCACGTGGAAAAAAAAACAATAACAAACAGTGAGTTTGAATTACATACGTTATATAAGGATAAACTAAAAATGCATTAATTTAATTACGGTTCGATCGATCTGAAATTTTGATACGATGCATTGTTAGGTGACACGGGTCCGTGTGCCAAATTTTAGCCCGATCGCATCACGGGAAGTGGGTCATTTTTGACTTTTGTTTTTCCGCCCGCCCAAGACAGACAGACAGAGATGACCGGCGGTGAAGTTAATATAAGGGATTTAAAAAATTAAAAGACTGTTAATTTTTTAGTACCTGTTATTTAAACATTAAAAAAAGAGACTGGTTAAGCATCTGTAAGTAGTAGCCTGGTATTTTTCCTAAGTTTTTAAAACCCACAAAAGAATGTAACAAAAATAGCTCTGCCATTCCTTTTCATTTGGTGACATGGTGTTTACTTCTCTTGTGCAATGCCAGTCAACTCAGCATAGACCATTAAAAAAAACATTGAAATAAAGGGGAAAAAAATAAGGAAAAAATATTTAACCGCTTAACTGTTAACAACCTTATTTAAAATCATGAATTATGATTAAATGATTAAAAAAGTTGACTGCATTTGACATAAGGGAGAAATGAATCCTATAATTAACAGAATACAGAGGGCTCAATGTGTATTGACATAAGGGAGAAATGAATCCTATAATTAACAGAATACAGAGGGCTCAATATGTATTGACATAAGGGAGAGATGAATCCTATAATTAACAGAATGCAGAGGGCTCAATATGTATTGACATAAGGGAGAGATGAATCCTATAATTAACAGAATACAGAGGGCTCAATATGTATTGACATAAGGGAGAAATGAATCATATAATTAACAGAATACAGAGGGCTCAATATGTATTGACATAAGGGAGAGATGAATCCTATAATTAACAGAATACAGAGGGCTCAATATGTATTGACATAAGGGAGAGATGAATCCTATAATTAACAGAATGCAGAGGGCTCAATCTGTATTGACATAAGGGAGAGATGAATCATAATAACAGATACAGAGGGCTCATATGTATGACATAAGGGAGAGATGAATCCTATAATTAACAGAATACAGAGGGCTCAATATGTATTGACATAAGGGAGAGATGAATCCTATAATTAACAGAATACAGAGGGCTCAATATGTATTGACATAAGGGAGAGATGAATCCTATAATTAACAGAATGCAGAGGGCTCAATATGTATTGACATAAGGGAGAGATGAATCCTATAATTAACAGAATACAGAGGGCTCAATATGTATTGACATAAGGGAGAGATGAATCCTATAATTAACAGAATGCAGAGGGCTCAATATGTATTGACATAAGGGAGAGATGAATCCTATAATTAACAGAATGCAGAGGGCTCAATATGTATTGACATAAGGGAGAGATGAATCCATAATAACAGAATGCAGAGGGCTCAATATGTATTGACATAAGGGAGAGATGAATCCTATAATTAACAGAATGCAAGAGATGACAGAGGGCTCAATATGTATTGACATAAGGGAGAGATGAATCCTATAATTAACAGAATGCAGAGGGCTCAATATGTATTGACATAAGGGAGAGATGAATCCTATAATTAACAGAATGCAGAGGGCTCAATATGTATTGACATAAGGGAGAGATGAATCCTATAATTAACAGAATGCAGAGGGCTCAATATGTATTGACATAAGGGAGAGATGAATCCTATAATTAACAGAATGCAGAGGGCTCAATATGTATTGACATAAGGGAGAGATGAATCCTATAATTAACAGAATGCAGAGGGCTCAATATGTATTGACATAAGGGAGAGATGAATCCTATAATTAACAGAATGCAGAGGGCTCAATATGTATTGACATAAGGGAGAGATGAATCCTATAATTAACAGAATGCAGAGGGCTCAATATGTATGACATAAGGGAGAGATGAATCAATCAGATGAGAGTCAAAGTTTGAAGGGAGATGAATCCTATAATTAACAGAATGCAGAGGGCTCAATATGTATTGACATAAGGGAGAGATGAATCCTATAATTAACAGAATGCAGAGGGCTCAATATGTATTGACATAAGGGAGAGATGAATCCTATAATTAACAGAATGCAGAGGGCTCAATATGTATTGACATAAGGGAGAGATGAATCCTATAATTAACAGAATGCAGAGGGCTCAATATGTATTGACATAAGGGAGAGATGAATCCTATAATTAACAGAATGCAGAGGGCTCAATATGTATTGACATAAGGGAGAGATGAATCCTATAATTAACAGAATGCAGAGGGCTCAATATGTATTGACATAAGGGAGAGATGAATCCTATAATTAACAGAATGCAGAGGGCTCAATATGTATTGACATAAGGGAGAGATGAATCCTATAATTAACAGAATGCAGAGGGCTCAATATGTATTGACATAAGGGAGAGATGAATCCTATAATTAACAGAATGCAGAGGGCTCAATATGTATTGACATAAAAACTAATTGTGATGCATATCTTGGAGATGCATTAATGTTACGACACATGCTTAATGCTTTTCAGTGTGGTGACACCGTTAATATACCAGCTGAAATTACTTAACAAAAGTGAGTGACTGCAAGTTATTGACATTTCTTACAGGATAAAATTAAGTTGTTCAACATAGCCATAAGATGTTTATATTAGGTGAATGACCTCTGACAAACTAATTGCTTAACCATCCACCTTAAGCTGAAATTACCTCTAACAAACTTATTGCCTAACCATCCATCTTAAGCTGAAAAATGGGATTTATGGGATATTAATAGGATTCTGAAAATGTTACTTGAATATTTGGTAAAGGTCTAGACCAGGGTTGGCCCCCGTTGGCCTAGACCAGGGTTGGCCACCGTTGGTCTAGACCAGGGTTGGCCACCGTTGGTCTAGACCAGGGTTGGCCACCGTTGGTCTAGACCAGGGTTGGCCACCGTTGGCCTAGACCAGGGTTGGCCACCGTTGGTCTACACAAACTGAAGGTTTTGCTAAGAGCCTTCACCCTAATGGCAGTGGCATCATTTTAGGGAATAGTCACACTTGAAATATAGTGGACACATTATTGGACCTGAACAATTTGTTTGATTACAACTTTACACATTACTGAGAATTACTTGCATTAAATATGAAATAACCCGTGATGTAGTAAAATGAAGTAGATTAAAATTTACATTCTTTTTTTTAAACTAAAATTTTTCTTTTGAGGTTCAAAAGAGATTTTAAAAAAGAAACTCATTCTTGCTCATGTCTAAAGATGAACGCAAGAAAACAAATATGTTCATTTTTAAAAAAGACTTTTGAGGCGTTGCAAAAAGAAGCACTCATGCTATTCATTCTATGCAAAGGCATTTGACAACGTTCAAACACATGCATTCCCAAACTCTAAGACTGGTAGCATAAACATTATTTTTTGTTTATTAGTCTAAACAAATTTTTTTTTAACTTTTGAGTATTGTGTGTGACGAGTGTGATATATTGTCATCAACTTTTGGACTCTCCCATCAGAGCTGTCAAATAAAACAAATAAAATCAACGTTTCAAATTTATGGACAGGAAGGCTTTGAAGATGTGTTGTCATTTTTAACAAAAACAACAACAAGAAAACTTACTGAAATTCCAAACTTTCTTGGCGTCCCTAAAAGAAATAAATGCAGTTCATTACAAAAATATGAGAAAATCCAAAAAGAAAGCTTTAGGTATGGGAAATTAAAAAATGCACATAGCCAATACATTGTCACAGATAGAATAGCTCTTCCCCCTCAATAAAATTGTACTTTTATTTATAGATTACAATTTTAAGAACATTTCTAGGGACTCTAGGGAATACGTTTTGACAAGTTTTGGTATTTAGTATATGGTACATTGATCTAGACTCATATCAACATGCAGCAAAGGTTGCTAACAACCATGATTGTGAAATCAATCCAAACATGCAGCAAAGGTTGCAAAAAACCATGGTTGTGAAACCAGTCCAAACATGTAGCAAAAATTTCCAACAACTATGATTGTGAAATCAATCCAAATATGCACCCAAAAAAAAATGCATATTGTTATTTTTAAGAATCAATTTTTTTCATTTGATATCACAAATTTTTATTTGGTTAATTATGAAATGTTATATATAAAATCATTTAGTGAAGTGTTGATATAAAGTACTGAGAAGAAAATAAATCAGCACTTATGTTACATGCAATTAATCTGTATGAAATGTACTTTTGTCTGTTGACCAAACTTTAGATTAAAGAAACTTTAAAGTTACCATTTGGCAGGTTAATCCAAGGCTATTCAGAGCTTTTACCAGTTAGTTGTAGTGCAGTTTAGTATGCATATAAAATCTGTGTAAACTGATGATTTTAATTCCACCTGAAAGGGAAAGATGCATAAAAGAGCATTGAATCCCAAAGACAAAGAGTTTGCGACCCAGGACGTTGAAGAAAAACGGTATAAGAGTCACGATAGATCTTCAGAGGATTCTGAGGATGAAGATGTTATTCAGGTAAAGAATTGCTCAATTCTCTGTTCCAAGCATGTCCAACTCAAGGTTTATATAACAAGTGAAAAAAGTGCTGAGGTCTGTTACAATATGATCAAAAAAATGTTACGAAAGCTATTCTTGGAAACAAAGTAAGATTTAAACAAAAATTATAATTCATTAAATAAGATACATAAAAGTCCAAATTATATTTATAAAGCAAATTAATAATAATAGGCTATTCCTCAAGCTATGGTCATTTTTTTT
This sequence comes from Ampullaceana balthica, assembly GCA_944989445.1. Classification (NCBI taxonomy): domain Eukaryota; kingdom Metazoa; phylum Mollusca; class Gastropoda; family Lymnaeidae; genus Ampullaceana; species Ampullaceana balthica. Next base: position 121,308 of record CALYLW010000261.1, on the reverse strand, counting down.
ATTTTAGAGATATTTTTTATCTTTAAAATAAAAATAAAAAAATACTTTATTAGAGAGAGTTGGAAGCCAAATGCAACCTGGCAAATCTTGGGCTGACCTGGCCGAGGCCTAATGCAACCTGGCAAATCTTGTTCTGACCTGGAAGAGGCCTAATGCAACCTGGCAAATCTTGTGCAGACCTGGCAGAGAGGAAAAGTAATCATAATTCAATTTTAAGGAAGTACATGTAATGTAAAATATTTATGTTGTTGTAATAACTTTTTAATAAAACTTCTTAACTTCACTTTCTTATCATTCAGAGCTCCATTGTTGATCCCTTGGACATGCAAGTGCCCTCTGAGGTAAAGGAGAATTAATTTTAACACTTGATTATTGTAATCATAAAAAATAATAATTTATATAAACAGTTCTTGCCATTGACCAAACCAAATCTTCAATTTGTTACATTAGTATATGTTCCCATATCTTCAATTTATTACATTAGTATATGTTCCCATATCTTCAATTTGTTACATTAGTATATGTTCCCATATCTTCAATTTGTTACATTAGTATATGTTCCCCTCTCTTCAATTTGTTACAATTATTATATGTTCCCATATCTTCAATTTGTTACATTAGTATATGTTCCCAAATCTTCAATTTGTTACATTAGTATATGTTCCCAAATCTTCAATTTGTTACATTAGTATATGTTCCCATCTCTTCAATTTGTTACATTAGTATATGTTCCCAAATCTTCAATTTGTTACATTAGTATATGTTCCCATATCTTCAATTTGTTACATTAGTATATGTTCTCATATCTTCAATTTGTTACATTAGTATATGTTCCCAAATCTACATGACATGATATTTAGTCTACAAGCAAAAGTAACTTTTTGACACAATTTCTATACAACTATTAGAATTCTAATATTTACCACAAAAATGACAATTGTCTTTGGTGACAACATTCCTTCTTTTGTAGGAACCTGTTGTTGGAGTCATACAACAAATCACTCTCAATAACTTCATGTGTCACAATCACTTGGAAGTATTACCTGGGACTCATGTCAATTTCATTGTTGGCAGGAATGGGAGTAAGTCATAGTTTATTACGGGAGTAAGTCATAGTTTATTATGGGAGTAAGTCATAGGATATTACGGGAGTAAGTCATAGTTTATTACGGGAGTAAGTCATAGTTTATTATGGGAGTAAGTTATAGTTTATTATGGGAGTAAGTCATAGGATATTACGGGAGTAAGTCATAGTTTATTATGGGAGTAAGTCATAGGATATTACGGGAGTAAGTCATAGTTTATTATGGGAGTAAGTCATAGTTTATTATGGGGAGTAAGTCATAGGATATTACGGGAGTAAGTCATAGTTTATTATGGGAGTAAGTCATAGGATATTACGGGAGTAAGTCATAGGATATTACGGGAGTAAGTCATAGTTTATTACGGGAGTAAGTCATAGTTTATTATGGGAGTAAGTCATAGTTTATTATGGGAGTAAGTTAAAGTTTATTATGGGAGTAAGTCATAGGATATTACGGGAGTAAGTCATAGTTTATTACGGGAGTAAGTCATAGTTTATTATGGGAGTAAGTTATAGTTTATTATGGGAGTAAGTCATAGGATATTACGGGAGTAAGTCATAGTTTATTACGGGAGTAAGTCATAGTTTATTACGGGAGTAAGTCATAGTTTATTATGGGAGTAAGTCATAGTTTATTACGGAAGTCATAGTTTATTATGGGAGTAAGTCATAGTTTATTATGGGAGTAAGTCATAGTTTATTACGGGAGTAAGTCATAGTTTATTATGGGAGTAAGTCATAGTTTATTACGGGAGTAAGTCATAGTTTATTACGGAAGTCATAGTTTATTATGGGAGTAAGTCATAGTTTATTACAGGAGTAAGTCATAGTTTATTACGGGAGTAAGTCATAGTTTATTACGGAAGTCATAGTTTATTATGGGAGTAAGTCATAGTTTATTACGGAAGTCATAGTTTATTACGGGAGTAAGTCATAGGATATTATGGGAGTAAGTCATAGTTTATTATGGGAGTAAGTCATAGTTTATTATGGGAGTAAGTCATAGTTTATTACGTGAGTAAGTCATAGGATATTATGGGAGTAAGTCATAGTTTATTATGGGAGTAAGTCATAGTTTATTATGGGAGTAAGTCATAGTTTATTACGGGAGTAAGTCATAGGATATTATGGGAGTAAGTCATAGTTTATTATGGGAGTAAGTCATAGGATATTATGGGAGTAGGTCATAGTTTATTATGGGAGTAAGTCATAGTTTATTACGGGAGTAAGTCATTGGATATTATGGGAGTAAGTCATAGTTTATTATGGGAGTAAGTCATAGGATATTATGGGAGTAAGTCATAGTTTATTATGGGAGTAAGTCATAGTTTATTACGGGAGTAAGTCATAGGATATTATGGGAGTAAGTCATAGTTTATTACGGGAGTAAGTCATAGGATATTATGGGAGTAAGTCATAGTTTATTATGGGAGTAAGTCATAGTTTATTACGGGAGTAAGTCATAGGATATTATGGGAGTAAGTCATAGTTTATTATGGGAGTAAGTCATAGTTTATTACGGGAGTAAGTTATAGTTTATTACGGGAGTAAGTCATAGTTTAGTTTATTATGGGAGTAAGTCATAGTTTATTACGGGAGTAAGTCATAGGATATTATGGGAGTAAGTCATAGTTTATTATGGGAGTAAGTCATAGTTTATTACGGGAGTAAGTCATAGTTTAGTTTATTATGGTAGTAATTGGACTGAATATTATAACATATTTTTATATTCCTGTTATAGTCATGAAAATAAAGATTCTGACTCAGATATATATTTAGTCATTAAATACCAGGCAAATCTTAAACTGTCGCTCTATTCCTATATCACCAGAATTCACTGAAACACTTGTCAAATTTTGTCATCTTTCTCCAGGTGGTAAAAGTGCTGTAGTGACAGCTCTGGTGGTTGGACTTGGAGGGAAAGCTTCGGTCACCAGTCGGGGAACCTCCATCAAAAATTTCATTAAAAGTGGTAAAAGGTGTGCTAGTTGGGAAGTCTTATGAAGTAACGAGCAACAAAGCCCATCCAAGGACGTTCCGCCACCGTTCGGTGGCATGTTGTTGTAACTCCCCCCCCCCAACAGCCGTCTCGACCGGCATACATGTGCATTACGTCAAAATACTATTCATTATAGTTAAAATAAATAACTCATAAAAACAGAGCTTTTGACTATAAATCCCAACGCGCATAACTCAAAATAAAGTCTTGGAAGAAATACTGCACCAAAAATAACTCATTTTGAACGTCCGCGTAAACGTGTTCAATATGATTGGCTGTAGGAGTCATATGTGTTTGAGGGACCAATCGCTATAGATGACCGGACAGAACGGACAGAACATTGCCTTTTATTATATAGGATTATTTAGACAACAAAAATTGTAAAAAATAAAACCCTTTAAACTTTTCATATTTGAAACACTCATCTAAACACAGTGTTTCAGAAATAAGAATAAATTTCGCTGTGCAAATGTTGCTGTGCAAATGTTGCTGTGCAAATGTCCCATTTTATTAATGTTTAAAATAAAATTACAATAAAAGTTTTTGTTTTCTTTTAGAACTGCTTCCATTGAAGTGGTCCTCAACAACAGAGGCAGAGATAGCTTCAAGCATCACATATATGGAGATGAGATCAAAGTCAAGAGAAAGTTCACTATTGATGGAGGCAGTACATATGCCATATGCACAGAATCAGGTAAACATTTTGATAAACAATTGTGAAAATAATATTTTGACAATGCTTTAAGTAAGAGTTCAATGAAGCAAGTGCTGGAGTTCACAGAATTTTAGAACCATTGCCGTCTGATGACTCAAGAAATAATCATCCATTAAATACATTGTTTGGAATAAGTGTTCAACTTGTATGATGTCATACAATGTCATACTATTTGACACAGTCTGCAGAGAGGGCCTATGGAGGATTATGGCCAAGTATGGGTGTCCAAATAAGTATATAGCCATTGTAAGGCAATTTCATGATGGCATGCAGGCTCGAGTCCAGGACAACGGAGAGGTCTCTAAACCATTCCCTGTCACAAAGGGCGTTAGCTGTCTGTGAAGCTAATAGACAACAGGCTGCCAAGTTAAAACGTCAAGCCAGAAAGGAACGTATCCAAAACCCTCCTGAACAGACCGCATCCATCTCTTGTCCGACATGCGGACGCCTTTTTCGTGCCAAAATAGGGTTAATAAGCCACCAGAGGACACATGTGGCGGCCCAGCAAATATGATGAGAGTGGTCATCGTTGACCACGACGGACGAACACCAACAAAAACAACATTTGAGACTATTTTAGACCATCATGTCTGTCGTTGTAACATCTTCGTGATGTTTTACTTATTAATATATCTTGTAGGCGTTCTCTCAATACATAACCTTGCATACAATAATCCTCTGAAGAACTGGTTTCAATAAAACAACTTTAATATCTACACTATGCACAGTACATATATAAATTGAGGTTATACAACGTGGAGTCCTCATGCACCCGTTCGCCATTTACACATAATTCTGACAACACTTCCCACGCTTTCAATCATGTAACCTCTCCGTCATCCAACTCGTGATTCACACGTGACAGTCGTACTATTTTATACCATCATGTCTATCATAATATTTTAGACCATCATGCCTGTCATACTATTTTAGACCAGTGTGTCTATATTAAAATTTTAGACTAACTTGTCTATTGTACTATTTTAGATCATCATTTATATAATACTATTTTAGACCATCATGTCTATTGTACTATTTTAGACCATCATGTCTATCGTACTATGTTAGGCCATCATATCTATCATACTATTTTAGACCATCATATCTATCGTACTATTTTAGGCCATCATATCTATAGTATTATTTTAGACCATCATATCTATCGTACTATTTCAGACCATCATATCTATCGTACTATTTTAGGCTATCATATCTATTTTACTATTTCAGACCATCATATCTATCATACTATTTTAGAGCATCATATCTATCATACTATTTTAGACCATCATATCTATAGTACTATTTTAGACAATCATATCTATCGTACTATTTTAGGCCCTCATATCTATTGTACTATTTCAGACCATCATATCTATCATACTATTTTAGGCTATTATATCTATCGTACTATTTCAGACCATCATATCTATCATACTATTTTAGAGAATCATATCTATCATACTATTTTAGACCATCATATCTATAGTACTATTTTAGACCATCATATCAATCGTACTATTTTAGGCCATTATATCTATAGTACTATTTTAGACCATCATATCAATCGTACTATTTCAAACCATCATATCTATTGTACTATTTTATGCTATCATCTCTATCGTACTATTTCAGACCATCGTATCTATCGTACTATTTTAGGCTATCATAACTATCATACTATTTCAGACCATCATGTCTATCATACTTTTTTAGAGCATCATATCTATCATACTATTTTAGACCATCATGTCTATCGTACTATCTTAGAGTATCATATCTATGGTACTATTTTAGACCATCATGTCTATCATACTATCTTAGAGCATCATATCTATGGTACCATTTTAGACCATCATGTCTATTGTACTATTTTAGGCTATTATATCTATCGTACTATTTCAGACCATCATATCTATCATACTATTTTAGAGAATCATATCTATCATACTATTTTAGACCATCATATCTATAGTACTATTTTAGATCATCATATCAATCGTACTATTTTAGGCCATCATATCTATAGTACTATTTTAGACCATCATATCAATCGTACTATTTCAGACCATCATATCTATTGTACTATTTTATGCTATCATCTCTATCGTACTATTTCAGACCATTGTATCTATCGTACTATTTTAGGCTATCATATCTATCGTACTATTTCATACCATCATATCTATCATACTATTTTAGAGCATCATATCTATCATACTATTTTAGACCATCATATCTATGGTACTATCTTAGACCATCATATCTATCGTACTATTTTAGGCCATCATTTCTATCGTACTATTTTAGGCCAGCATGTCAGTGCCAGACATGATGAGCTACAGCGTATAAAAGATCACCTCAACATACAAGTGGACAACCCGGTGGTCATTTTAAATCAGGACACCAGTAGAAACTTTCTTAATTCAAGGTCAGCAGGTGATAAATTCAAGGTAAGCAATCACTACCTTATTCAAGGTAGACAATCACTACAATTTTACCATGTGTGTATAAATAAATTGGGATTTTAGAAATTAAAGAAATAAATTGAATGACATGCTGACAACAAAAAATCACCACTTGCAGTTCTTCATGAAAGCCACACAACTAGAGCAAATGAACTCGGACTATGATAAGGTCAAGGCCAACAAGAATGAAACCAAACAATTGATGGTTGTCAAAGAACAGGTAAAAATGTTGCTTTAATACCATCCATTGCTGCATAGCTAACTTACATAATCGTCATGAATATTAAGTTTAAAACAGTTATATGTCATAGTTATAAAAGCTGTTAGTTGTAAGTAGGTTATAGAGTGGTCAGATGTGACTTTAATTGAACTCATCTGATCCAGGTCCTGCCAGAGATGAAGAAAGAGGTCAAGATTTGGGAGAACAAGTTCAAGAATCTAATGGCACTCTCAGGTCTGAAGGACAAAATTAAAACATTGAAACAGGAGCTGGCCTGGTCTCTGGTGGCAGAGAAAGAAAAGGTGAGTTGGTCTATACGTACTACATACTACATCAAAGGTGAGTTGTTCTATAAGTACTACATACTACATCAAAGGTGAGTTGGTCTATAAGTACTACGTACTACATACTACGTACTACATCAAAGGTGAGTTGGTCTATAAGTACTACATACTACATACTACGTACTACATCAAAGGTGAGTTGGTCTGTAAGTACTACGTACTACATACTACGTACTACATACTACGTACTACATACTACATACTACGTACTACATCAAAGGTGAGTTGGTCTATAAGTACTACGTACTACGTACTACATACTACATAAAAGGTGAGTTGGTCTATAAGTACTATGTACTACATACTACGTACTACATCAAAGGTGAGTTGGTCTATAAGTACTACATACTACGTACTACATACTACATACTACATAAAAGGTGAGTTGGTCTATAAGTACTATGTACTACATACTACGTACTACATCAAAGGTGAGTTGGTCTATAAGTACTACATACTACATACTACATCAAAGGTGAGTTGTTCTATAAGTACTACATACTACGTACTACATCAAAGGTGAGTTGGTCTATAAGTACTACGTACTACATACTACGTACTACATACTACATAAAAGGTGAGTTGGTCTATAAGTACTACATACTACGTACTACATAAAAGGTGAGTTGGTCTATAAGTACTACATACTACGTACTACATCAAAGGTGAGTTGGTCTATAAGTACTACATACTACATAAAAGGTGAGTTGGTCTATAAGTACTACATACTACGTACTACATCAAAGGTGAGTTGGTCTATAAGTACTACATACTACGTACTACATAAAAGGTGAGTTGGTCTATAAGTACTACATACTACGTACTACATCAAAGGTGAGTTGGTCTATAAGTACTATATACTACGTACTACATACTACGTACTACATACTACCTACTACATACTATGTACTACATACTACGTACTACATCAAAGGTGAGTTGGTCTATAAGTACTACATACTACGTACTACATAAAAGGTGAGTTGGTCTATAAGTACTACATACTACATACTACGTACTACATAAAAGGTGAGTTGGTCTATAAGTACTACATACTACGTACTACATAAAAGGTGAGTTGGTCTATAAGTACAACATACTACGTACTACATACTACGTACTACATACTACGTACTACATCAAAGGTGAGTTGGTCTATAAGTACTACATACTACGTACTACATACTACGTACTACATACTACATACTACGTACTACATACTACGTACTACATCAAAGGTGAGTTGGTCTATAAGTACTACGTACTACATACTACATCAAAGGTGAGTTGGTCTATAAGTACTACATACTATGTACTACATACTACATAAAAGGTGAGTTGGTCTATAAGTACTACATACTACATACTACGTACTACATACTACATCAAAGGTGAGTTGGTCTATAAGTACTACATACTACATACTATGTACTACATTCTACATAAAAGGTGAGTTGGTCTATAAGTACTACATACTACGTACTAAATTCTACATAACAAGCCATGAGGGAAGATGTTTACTATAAAAACATGCACAAATTTACCCAGTGCTAGAGATTATAGTATTTTCTAATATGTAGCATTTGAGTTTCTTGAATATAAAGACTCCTATATCTTAATGCAGGGCCTTAAACCTTTGGAAAAAAATTGGCAAGCGGAAGAAGCTGCTCTCCCCAGATATATACAGAAGCTTGAACAGGCCAAAGTGAGTTAATTAATTCTAACTTGGAAATACAACACAAAGATAACCTACCGTATATACTCGTTCAATAGCCCGTTTGTTCATAAGCCGACCCCCCCCCCTTCTTTTGGAAGAGAAAAGTATTAAAAGTGTGTAGTGTGTAACCCGCTCGTAAGCCGACCCCCCAAAAATAATAGGACAGTGTAAACAAAATGGCACACATTGTTTTAAAACTACAAGCTAAATCGGTCATTATGATTGTTTACTTTGTACTGCCTATCTTTGTCTTTGTGCTCTTTGTTAAGCCAGAGTTACCGATATTTTAATTATTTTTTTTCTTTGGTAAACAGTGGCGAAAATAACTAAAATGGTTAAATAAGGTAAGTGCAGATGTTTAATAATATATTATAGCTTCTGGTAGAGCAGTCGAATCTTGTAGAATGTAGAAAAGTACCTTGATGATCTACAATAACAACACTGATATTCAATGTACATGCAGAATTCACCTATGACCCGCTCGTAAGCCGACCCCCCAAGATTTTGTCCAAAAAAGGTCGGCTTTAGAACGAGTATATACGGTAATACAACCATCAAATAGATTTGTAGATAAAAACGCTTTTCTCATTCTGTATGCAAGAACAAACACATACAAATTCTCATTCTTCCCATCTGGAATTTGGGCGTGGAATGGGTTGCCTGATCGAATCCGGAAAACCAACACACAATCAATATTTAAAACTGCGAAAGTGCAGGATTAGACATAAATTATAGATAAGTGTAGGACGCAAACATTTTGTGTAAAGAAGAATCATCTGTAATAGATAAAATAAGATCTTGGTTTAGTAACAGTGTGGGACAATAAGAAGCAATGTAACAAGTAAAATAACTAGACAAGTTGGTTGCATGATTTTTAGAAATTATTTGTAAAAAATTGTGATTATAAACATTTCTTTTATCCGTATAGTATGGGACTCTTATTATTGAGTATTCAAGCCACATATGAATTTCTCTCCTAGGGAAAACAAGAGGAATGGCAGGGTCAGCTGGCAAACTTAGAACAGTCTCTGATGGCTTGTGTCAAGGATGCACAAGAGTTAGAGCCCCTGCTTCAGCAGAAGAAAAAAGAGTTGCAGCAGGCCAAGGAGTCGATTGTCCCAATTAATGTAACTTTTCAATGTTGAATACAAAAATGTTATTAATATTAATTTAATTTTTTTTATTCCACTGCAATGATCTCAATCACTTTATTTGCATGAACTATTAATAGATGTCTTAATTCTTCTCTTTCACTTTATTTTTGTGATGTCTTAATTCTTCTCTTTCACTTTATTATTGTGATGTCTTAAATCTTCTTTCTCATTTTATTTTAGTGATGTCTTAATTCTTCTATTTCACTTTATTTTTGTGATGTGATAAATCTTCTCTCTCATTCCTGGCTGACCAATGTAGAATAAACTGAAAGCCTTTGACCGAGATCTTCATGTGGCCCAACAGGAACGGAAGCAATGCCAAGACAGAATCTTGGAACTCAAAGCCTTGTACGTTCTTTTTCTTTCTTCACATTAGAACATTTGTACGGCTTCTATCAACTATTTGTTTGTGTATCACACATATCGTGTCACTCTTTAAAGCTTTTTGGTATATTGCTGTTGGAAGTTTTCAACTAAGATAAAATTGTTAAGTTCATTAGATTAGTAGACAGTTTACTAAGCTAACATTTATTAACTCTTAATTTGTTGATAATCTGATGTGGCTGAGTGGTTGATTAATGTTGATAATCTGATGTGGCTGAGTGGTTGATAAATGTTGATAATCTGATGTGGTTGGGTGGTTGATTAATGTTGATAATCTGATGTGGCTGAGTGGTTGATTAATGTTGATAATCTGATGTGGTTGGGTGGTTGATTAATGTTGATAATCTGATGTGGCTGAGTGGTTGATAAATGTTGATAATCTGATGTGGTTGGGTGGTTGATTAATGTTGATAATCTGATGTGGCTGAGTGGTGATAATGTTGATAATCTGATGTGGCTGAGTGGTTGATTAATGTTGATAATCTGATGTGGCTGATTAATGTTGATAATCTCGACTGATGTGGCTGAGTGGTTGATTAATGTTGATAATCTGATGTGGCTGAGTGGTTTATTAATGTTGATAATCTGATGTGGTTGGGTGGTTGATTAATGTTGATAATCTTATGTGGCTGATTGGTTGATTAATGTTGATAATCTGATGTGGTTGGGTGGTTGATTAATGTTGATAATCTGATGTGGTTGGGTGGTTGATTAATGTTGATAATCTGATGTGGCTGAGTGGTTGATTAATGTTGATAATCTGATGTGGCTGAGTGGTTGATAAATGTTGATAATCTGATGTGGTTGGGTGGTTGATTAATGTTGATAATCTGATGTGGCTGATTGGTTGATTAATGTTGATAATCTGATGTGGCTGATTGGTTGATTAATGTTGATAATCTGATGTGGTTGGGTGGTTGATTAATGTTGATAATCTGATGTGGTTGGGTGGTTGATTAATGTTGATAATCTGATGTGGCTGAGTGGTTTATTAATGTTGATAATCTGATGTGGTTGGGTGGTTGATTAATGTTGATAATCTGATGTGGCTGAGTGGTTGATAAATGTTGATAATCTGATGTGGTTGGGTGGTTGATTAATGTTGATAATCTGATGTGGTTGGGTGGTTGATTAATGTTGATAATCTGATGTGGCTGAGTGGTTGATAAATGTTGATAATCTGATGTGGTTGGGTGGTTGATTAATGTTGATAATCTGATGTGGCTGAGTGGTTGATTAATGTTGATAATCTGATGTGGCTGATTGGTTGATTAATGTTGATAATCTGATGTGGTTGGGTGGTTGATTAATGTTGATAATCTGATGTGGCTGGGTGGTTGATTAATGTTGATAATCTGATGGGGCTGAGTGGTTGATTAATGTTGATAATCTGATGTGGTTGGGTGGTTGATTAATGTTGATAATCTGATGTGGCTGAGTGGTTGATTAATGTTGATAATCTGATGTGGTTGGGTGGTTGATTAATGTTGATAATCTGATGTGGCTGAGTGGTTGATTAATGTTGATAATCTGATGTGGCTGAGTGGTTGATTAATGTTGATAATCTGATGTGGTTGGGTGGTTGATTAATGTTGATAATCTGATGTGGCTGAGTGGTTGATTAATGTTGATAATCTGATGTGGCTGAGTGGTTGATTAATGTTGATAATCTGATGTGGCTGGGTGGTTGATTAATGTTGATAATCTGATGTGGCTGAGTGGTTGATTAATGTTGATAATCTGATGTGGCTGATTGGTTGATTAATGTTGATAATCTGATGTGGCTGGGTGGTTGATTAATGTTGATAATCTGATGTGGTTGGGTGGTTGATTAATGTTGATAATCTGATGTGGTTGGGTGGTTGATTAATGTTGATAATCTGATGTGGCTGGGTGGTTGATTAATGTTGATAATCTGATGTGGCTGGGTGGTTGATTAATGTTGATAATCTGATGTGGCTGGGTGGTTGATTAATGTTGATAATCTGATGTGGCTGGGTGGTTGATTAATGTTGATAATCTGATGTGGTTGGGTGGTTGATTAATGTTGATAATCTTATGTGGCTGATTGGTTGATTAATGTTGATAATCTGATGTGGTTGGGTGGTTGATTAATGTTGATAATCTGATGTGGTTGGGTGGTTGATTAATGTTGATAATCTGATGTGGCTGAGTGGTTTATTAATGTTGATAATCTGATGTGGTTGGGTGGTTGATTAATGTTGATAATCTTATGTGGCTGATTGGTTGATTAATGTTGATAATCTGATGTGGTTGGGTGGTTGATTAATGTTGATAATCTGATGTGGTTGGGTGGTTGATTAATGTTGATAATCTGATGTGGCTGAGTGGTTGATTAATGTTGATAATCTGATGTGGCTGAGTGGTTGATAAATGTTGATAATCTGATGTGGTTGGGTGGTTGATTAATGTTGATAATCTGATGTGGCTGATTGGTTGATTAATGTTGATAATCTGATGTGGCTGATTGGTTGATTAATGTTGATAATCTGATGTGGTTGGGTGGTTGATTAATGTTGATAATCTGATGTGGTTGGGTGGTTGATTAATGTTGATAATCTGATGTGGCTGAGTGGTTTATTAATGTTGATAATCTGATGTGGTTGGGTGGTTGATTAATGTTGATAATCTGATGTGGCTGAGTGGTTGATTAATGTTGATAATCTGATGTGGCTGAGTGGTTGATAAATGTTGATAATCTGATGTGGTTGGGTGGTTGATTAATGTTGATAATCTGATGTGGCTGAGTGGTTGATTAATGTTGATAATCTGATGTGGTTGGGTGGTTGATTAATGTTGATAATCTGATGTGGCTGAGTGGTTGATTAATGTTGATAATCTGATGTGGCTGGTGGTTGATTAATGTTGATAATCTGATGTGGTTGGGTGGTTGATTAATGTTGATAATCTAGATGTGGCTGATTAATGTTGATAATCTGATGTGGCTGAGTGGTTGATTAATGTTGATAATCTGATGTGGCTGATTAATGTTGATAATCTGATGTGGCTGAGTGGTTGATTAATGTTGATAATCTGATGTGGCTGATATGTTGATAATCTGATGTGGCTGAGTGGTTGATTAATGTTGAAATTTCTCTCAGGGCATCTCACGACTACGAAGCTGACAGACAACAAAGATTGGATCAAATCAGGCAACTCAAAGGAAAGTTGGACAAAATGGAGTCTGAGAAGAAAGTCATGGCCCATGATATGGAGCAGTACAGAAGTGCGGTGGCCAAAAGCAAATCTGATTTGTTGAATCTAGAGTAAGGAATTAAACATAGCTGATTTGTTGAATCTAGAGTAAGGAAGTAAACATAGTTGATTTGTTGAATCTAGAGTATTCTAGAGTAAGGAAGTAAACATAGCTGATTTGTTGAATCTAGAGTAAGGAATTAAACATAGCTGATTTGTTGAATCTAGAGCAGTTGTTCCCAAAGTGGTCCGTACGGACCCCCGGGGGTCCCTGGTACCATTCAGGGGGTCCGTGGAAAATTAAAATTGATTTGGGGGTCCCTTAACAGCGTCAGGGGGTCCGCGCAAAGTTTAATATAAAATAATAAAACTGATCAACTTTTATTATTATGGAAATTAAAATAAATAATAAATAAAATAGTATATTTTCAACTGACTAAACACTATCTTAGGTGCTATCAGTCATGGAGTACAATGTTGTTTTACCTGGAAAAGGTAGTAGAACTGAGGTTATTTCTACAACTATAACCAATCAAAATACTTGGTTTGTTTAAAGGTCTAGCTAGATGCGTAAGAAATGCGGAATTCCAATAAGTAGGTCAGAAAAATACAAGTTTTTAACTTGAATCTACGAGGGTTGCAAGGTTTGGGTATTTTTCGATGTGCCAGGAAGTTATATTTATCTAAATTGTATCTTATCAAATATTTTTTTCATAGCGCTTAACTGGAGCATTCCATTGAAAATGTTTATTATTAACAGTGGTTTGTTACCATAGATAAGAGTAAGAGAATGAGTGAGCCAATGGCTGGATTTAGACTTGATTGGCCCCTAAGCTATTTGAGATAAAGGGGCCCTTTTGAAGTCCAGATATTCTATGTCAATGCCAAATCTGGAAAAAAGTTCCGGGGACCTCCAAGAAGACGGGGCTCTAAGCTACAATCTTGTAGGGGTCTACCGATATAATCGCTACTCACAAACATTGAGTCGCTCACAAATACACTCATAAAATTACATAACGTTTATCCAAGTTATTAATTTTTTCCAATTTTATTTTAAAGAAAAGTTATCTTTTCAATAAAAAAAACTTTGGGAACCACTGATCTAGAGAAAGGAAGTAAACATAGCTGATTTGTTGAATCTAGAGTAACGAAGTAAACAGTTGATTTGTTGAATCTAGAGTAAGGAAGTAAACAGCTGATTTGTTGAATCTAGAGTAAGGAAGTAAACATAGCTGATTTGTTGAATCTAGAGTAAGGAAGTAAACATAGCTGATTTGTTGAATCTAGAGTAAGGAAGTAAACAGCTGATTTGTTGAATCTAGAGTAAGGAAGTAAACATAGCTGTGTTCCTATTTCATTAAAGTTGAAGAAACAAGTGATACAAGCTTTAACAGTGATCGAATGATCAAAGATAAATACTGTATAAAAACAATCTCAAATAAAAAGATCCGAAAGCTTAACATTTGAAAAGAAGATTTGTCAGAAGATTCAATCAATGAAATAGATTATAAAAGTTAACTGAAAGTTTACTGTTGAACCAAAATGTTTTCTATTGACTGTTACCAGTAAATAAATGTGATATAACTAAGCCATGTTAGTTCCCCTGTTTAACCCAAAAGTTCAATATCTGTAACTCTAACCCTATCTTTGCTTAAACACTCCCTCCCCTTGCTTAAACACTCCCCTTGCTTAAACACTCCCTTCCTTTGCTTAAACACTCCCTCCCTTGCTTAAACACTCCCTCTCCTCCCTCCCCTTTACCCGCCTGACTGCCCTCTAAAGACCAACTAGACAGTTGACTCTTGTAAGTAATGGTCTAAACTGGGTCAGGGAACTACCATCCACACATGCTACTTACACCAGGATGTCCATGGATTGATTTATTTACTTGCAGTGGAGAACTTAAAAGGAAGCAGGCCAAGATCCGGGATGTGAGGATGTCCCGTCAAAGACTCGAGGCTGCAACATCCGACAGGTTACAGCGGTTCGGAGAGTGGATGCCTGGAATCATTAAATCCATTGAATCCAAAAAGTCTCAATTCCACAAAGTGCCAAAGGGACCTTTGGGTAAAGTCCTGAAAATTATTGGTGTATTTTTATTAGAAAAAGATATGTCAACTTTAAGGGAAATGAAGTAACTTTTATAGGCGAAAATATGGCTGAGACTGCAATCGGGTTTTTATGTAAGAAAAGATGTTATTTAAACAGGGTATGTGTAGGCCAGAGGTACATCACAAGACAACTCATTCTGGTAGAACAACAGAACTGGGAGATCAGTTTTAAAAAAGAGATATTGTTTAAGTTTAGATCTACTAGCTGGGGCCAGGGATATAATATCATTAATGATGTACAGGTCTAACTTTGTTACTGGAGGTTCATGGACTGTCACTTTAATTCTTTAA
Organism: Ampullaceana balthica; assembly: GCA_944989445.1. Lineage (NCBI taxonomy): Eukaryota > Metazoa > Mollusca > Gastropoda > Lymnaeidae > Ampullaceana > Ampullaceana balthica. The sequence goes on along the minus strand of CALYLW010000261.1, from coordinate 105,605 downwards.
AGAAATTATGCTGTATTCAAAATGATTTTTAAAAATTTATTTTAGTCTAATTATCCTTTGACTTAGTTAGTTATTCCTCTCGGGCCGAAGACGGCACATAGGGCAGAAGTCATGGATTTCCATTTACGACGATCTGTCGCCAATTGTATTAGGTCTTGATTATTTCTTAGACCCATGGTTGAGCTTTCTCTTTTGATTGTTCCACGTAGGGTTTCCTTTGGTCTTCCTTGTTTTCTTTTGCCATTTGGTGTCCATGTGAAGGCCTGACGAGGGAGTCTTCTCTCATCCATTCGAAGAACATGACCGATATAATTCCAACGTATTCTCCTTATAAACGTTGACACATATTCTTGGTTGGTTTCTTTTCTTATTGTTTTATTTGATTTAAAATCACTCCATTTTATATTCAAAATTTTTCGGAGGCATTTGTTTTCGAAGGCAATTAATTTCTTTTCTATAGCTTGAGTGGATTTCCAGTTTTCGCATCCATATGTTAGTACAGGGATTACACAAGAGTTGAATAGCCTAAGTTTTATATGTTTGCTAAGTGTCTTTGATCTCCAAATATGTGTACGTATGTTAAAAGCACTTGACGTCAACGCAATTCTTTGACTACACCTTTAACCATTGAAGATTTGTGTTGAGTTAACAAGTTTAAAACATAGTGTTATCTTCAGAATAAATTGAAAGATTTTGAGCTGTAAAACTGAATATTCCAGGTGCTTGCTTTGACCTGGTTGACCACAAGTGGGCCCTAGCAGTTGAAACATGCCTGAAGAGTCTGGTCAGTTCGTTTGTGTGTCATGACCACCATGATGAAATGATCTTGGAAGATATTTTCAATAAAGATCAAAGATTGAAATCCTCACGCCCTACAATCATAACTTCTCAATTTGCGGTAAGTAAACTACAATCTAAGTGTTGCATGTTGGTTGGGCTGGTGAAGAAGTAAGTACACTACAATCTAAGTGTTGCATGTTGGTTGGGCTGGTGAAGAAGTAAGTACACTACAATCTAAGTGTTGTATGTTGGTTGGGCTGGTGAAGAAGTAAGTAAACTACAATCTAAGTGTTGCATGTTGGTTGGGCTGGTGAAGAAGTAAGTACACTACAATCTAAGTGTTGCATGTTGGTTGGGCTGGTGAAGAAGTAAGTACACTGCAATCTAAGTGTTGCATGTTGGTTGGGCTGGTGAAGAAGTAAGTACACTACAATCTAAGTGTTGCATGTTGGTTGGGCTGGTGAAGAAGTAAGTACACTACAATCTAAGTGTTGCATGTTGGTTGGGCTGGTGAAGAAGTAAGTACACTACAATCTAAGTGTTGCATGTTGGTTGGGCTGGTGAAGAAGTAAGTACACTACAATCTAAGTGTTGCATGTTGGTTGGGCTGGTGAAGAAGTAAGTACACTACAATATAAGTGTTGCATGTTGGTTGGGCTGGTGAAGAAGTAAGTACACTGCAATCTAAGTGTTGCATGTTGGTTGGGCTGGTGAAGAAGTAAGTACACTACAATCTAAGTGTTGCATGTTGGTTGGGCTGGTGAAGAAGTAAGTACACTACAATCTAAGTGTTGCATGTTGGTTGGGCTGGTGAAGAAGTAAGTACACTACAATCTAAGTGTTGCATGTTGGTTGGGCTGGTGAAGAAGTAAGTACACTACAATCTAAGTGTTGCATGTTGGTTGGGCTGGTGAAGAAGTAAGTACACTACAATCTAAGTGTTGCATGTTGGTTGGGCTGGTGAAGAAGTAAGTACACTACAATCTAAGTGTTGCATGTTGGTTGGGCTGGTGAAGAAGTAAGTACACTACAATCTAAGTGTTGCATGTTGGTTGGGCTGGTGAAGAAGTAAGTACACTACAATCTAAGTGTTGCATGTTGGTTGGGCTGGTGAAGAAGTAAGTACACTACAATCTAAGTGTTGCATGTTGGTTGGGCTGGTGAAGAAGTAAGTACACTACAATCTAAGTGTTGCATTTTGGTTGGGCTGGTGAAGAAGTAAGTACACTACAATCTAAGTGTTGCATGTTGGTTGGGCTGGTGAAGAAGTAAGTACACTACAATCTAAGTGTTGCATGTTGGTTGGGCTGGTGAAGAAGTAAGTACACTACAATCTAAGTGTTGCATGTTGGTTGGGCTGATGAAGAAGTAAGTACACTACAATCTAAGTGTTGCATGTTGGTTGGGCTGGTGAAGAAGTAAGTACACTACAATCTAAGTGTTGCATGTTGGTTGGGCTGGTGAAGAAGTAAGTACACTACAATCTAAGTGTTGCATGTTGGTTGGGCTGGTGAAGAAGTAAGTACACTGCAATCTAAGTGTTGCATGTTGGTTGGGCTGGTGAAGAAGTAAGTACACTACAATCTAAGTGTTGCATGTTGGTTGGGCTGGTGAAGAAGTAAGTACACTGCAATCTAAGTGTTGCATGTTGGTTGGGCTGGTGAAGAAGTAAGTACACTACAATCTAAGTGTTGCATGTTGGTTGGGCTGGTGAAGAAGTAAGTACACTGCAATCTAAGTGTTGCATGTTGGTTGGGCTGGTGAAGAAGTAAGTACACTACAATCTAAGTGTTGCATGTTGGTTGGGCTGGTGAAGAAGTAAGTACACTACAATCTAAGTGTTGCATGTTAGTTGGGCTGGTGAAGAAGTAAGTACACTACAATCTAAGTGTTGCATGTTGGTTGGGCTGGTGAAGAAGTAAGTACACTGCAATCTAAGTGTTGCATGTTGGTTGGGCTGGTGAAGAAGTAAGTACACTACAATCTAAGTGTTGCATGTTGGTTGGGCTGGTGAAGAAGTAAGTACACTGCAATCTAAGTGTTGCATGTTGGTTGGGCTGGTGAAGAAGTAAGTACACTACAATCTAAGTGTTGCATGTTGGTTGGGCTGGTGAAGAAGTAAGTACACTGCAATCTAAGTGTTGCATGTTGGTTGGGCTGGTGAAGAAGTAAGTACACTACAATCTAAGTGTTGCATGTTGGTTGGGCTGGTGAAGAAGTAAGTACACTACAATCTAAGTGTTGCATGTTGGTTGGGCTGGTGAAGAAGTAAGTACACTGCAATCTAAGTGTTGCATGTTGGTTGGGCTGGTGAAGAAGTAAGTACACTGCAATCTAAGTGTTGCATGTTGGTTGGGCTGGTGAAGAAGTAAGTACACTGCAATCTAAGTGTTGCATGTTGGTTGGGCTGGTGAAGAAGCCTCTATCCTGTGATAAAAAGTTTGTCAAACTATTACAGTGAATGTGTCTTATGTACAGTAGTAAGTAGCCTTGTGACAATGAATGTGTCTTATGTGCAGTAGTAAGTAACCGTGTGACAATGAATGTGTCTTATGTGCAGTAGTAAGTAGCCTTGTGACAGTGAATGTGTCTTATTTGCTGTAGTCAGTAGCCTTGTGACAGTGAATGTGTCTTATGTGCAGTAGTAAGTAGCCTTATGACAGTGAATGTGTCTTATTTGCTGTAGTCAGTAGCCTTGTGTCTTGTGAGAGAAGGTTGTGTTGTTGTATTGACAATGTATGAGCGTGTGAGTTGATTAGTATGAAACACGTGATTTGTGATGTGAACTGTAAGCGTGCGAGGTCGTGGACTGGTAGAATGGCTGACTATGTTTAGACGGTTCAAGAGGTAACCGAGGTGGATTGTACAGTTGATTGCAGTGGATTGTATAGAGTGATTAAAGACAGTTGTTAACCAGTAGTAATTAGCCTTGTAAAACTGTATTACACTGAATGTGTCTTATGTGCAGTAACAAGTATCCTTGTTAAACTGCTGTTATAACGCTACATTTGATCTCATTGGAGAAGTTATTACATTACACACCATCATAAAAAGCTCTTTTAAAGTTATTGAACAGGTTAAGTCCCATGGTTTTATGTTCAAAACATTGCACTCTTCATTTAATTCTTTCAATATTTCAGAATGAGGTTTATGATGTGTCTAGATATGTAAGTATGATTTCTATCACATTTTGAATCATTTAAAGTACATTATTTATGATGTACAATATTGATGAAATCTCTGTGGATTTTTTAAGGCCGATAGCCTAAAGAGATTTCTAGTTAACACTATCCCAGGATTTTTCTCTATATTTTTACAGCTTTTAAAATTTTGTTCATTCAAGAATGTTGTGAGGGAAGTCTAATGTTAATCCTAGGATGTTGTGAGGGAAGTCTAATGTTAATCCTAGGATGTTGTGAGGGAAGTCTAATGTTAATCCTAGGATGTTGTGAGGGAAGTCTAATGTTAATCCTAGGATGTTGTGAGGGAAGTCTAATGTTAATCCTAGGATGTTGTGAGGGAAGTCTAATGTTAATCCTAGGATGTTGTGAGGGAAGTCTAATGTTAATCCTAGGATGTTGTGAGGGAAGTCTAATGTTAATCCTAGGATGTTGTGAGGGAAGTCTAATGTTAATCCTAGGATGTTGTGAGGGAAGTCTAATGTTAATCCTAGGATGTTGTGAGGGAAGTCTAATGTTAATCCTAGGATGTTGTGAGGGAAGTCTAATGTTAATCCTAGGATGTTGTGAGGGAAGTCTAATGTTAATCCTAGGATGTTGTGAGGGAAGTCTAATGTTAATCCTAGGATGTTGTGAGGGAAGTCTAATGTTAATCCTAGGATGATGTGAGGGAAGTCTAATGTTAATCCTAGGATTTGGTTTCTGTGGATAAATGTCTTAGTGCAGGGGTGCGCAACCTTTGGGTTATTGACGGCAGCACAAAAAAATTAATTTTGCCACGGCCGCCAAATATTTTTCACTGAAAAGTGAAACAGTAACTATCAAAAGTTTACCTCTCGAAATAGTCAACACGAGATAATAATGACATAATCATAATTTATTGTAGGAAAACAGTGCTTAATTACAAACAAAAGCATTTCCATCGATATTTTCTTATATTTCTACTTTATTGAACATTATCATGTAAACCTAACATCATGTCACACACGTACTGCATGAGTATATTTTTAAGTAGCATTAGTACACCGAGAACACAATAATTGAATAAGTGATAAGCTGCTTCACTAACACTGTCCATGTAACTTAGCAGTCCAGTGTCCAGAAATTAGTGGCTGCCTTGCTCTTGGATGTTTGCAGAGAGTCGCTCAAAGTCCGGCCCTCACTGGAGATCATCAGATTGGTGTCAACTAGTCGGGCCCAATATTTGTTCTTGAGATATTTCATTCGTGAAAATAACGCTTCGCACATGTAAGTGCTTCCAAACGGCACTAGAGTGTTTCTTGATATTTTGTGAAGCTTGGGAAACTCCACATCTACTTTCCATGTCTCAAGTAGATTGTTTTTGTCCTCGAATTTCTTTGCAAGCAGCGCGTTATTTTTTAGTTGGATCAGTTCCATTTGGACATCTAACGGGCGCACTCTCTGTCTCAACCAAATGTGGAGAAGCAACGAGTCTCAAATTTTCTGAGATCTTGTCAAAATCCTGAAAACGTTCTGCGAATTCCAACAACAGCGCTTTGAGGATGCCTGAAAAGGACGCAGCCGGAATTTCATCTTTTCTATTTCATAGCTCTCGATGAGAGCGGTGAGTTGCGGGCAATGATGGAGATTGAGCTGTTGGATATGACTTTGTAGCAGACAATTGTCAAGGAAATCCTGTACTCTTCTGTGCGTGAGGCAAACTGTTTTTCCTCTGCCTTGCAGAGACTCATTGAGGCAGTTGATATAAATGAACAAATCAACAAAGAAGGCCAGAGATTTCAAGAAGGCCTGTTTCTGCAGTGGGCAGTCCTTGTTTTTCGTGGCATAAAATTCAAGTATTTCTTTTCGTAGCAACAGAACACGGCGAGATGTTTCTCCCTGAGACAACCCACGAACGCTGGTGTGGTACAGAATATCTTCAGCCGACGAATCATTTGTGTCAAGAATTTATATGAATTGGCGGTGGTGAAGAGCATTCGCGCGAATGAAAAGGATAATGCGATTTACATCCTTCAGAATGTTATCCAAATCAACAGATTTAGAACACAGCGCCTCCTGGTGAATAATGCAGTGCAGATTTATGAGCTGGTCATTACCCTATCCTTCAACACATAATCGGAAATCCACGAAGCCATTTTGCTTACCAATCATAGCAGGCACACGTCTGTACAGATGCCTCGCAGGTTCTTCAGATCAACGTGCGAGTCGATGCATGCTTTTTTAACTTCCAAAATATGTCTTCTTCTCGAGTTTGAGTAACGAGTGTCTCCATGGAGAGCAGATCCTCGCACAATGCAAATGTTGGGGATAGTGAGCGAATGAATATGAGTAGCTGTGCTGAATCTGAAATGTCCGTAGATTCATCAACAGCCAGTGCAAACAAGCTGTCCTCCTTGTTAATCTCTGCCTGCATGGAGAGCTTCAGCTGACGGCGTTGCACGGTATCGTGGGACAGAGAAATCAAAGAATAATCCGTTTCCTTACCCGGATGAATGCACTTAACAACATCCATGATACAACTTTTCACGAGTTCCTAATCGGAATAAGGCTTTCCAGCGACACCGAGACGATCGGCTACTCGATAGGAAGCTTCATTGCGCTTATTCTTAGTCTTAACAAAAGCAGACATGACCGAGGTCTGTTGTCGAACATTCCTCTTTAGATTTTTCACGCAGTTCTTCCTTGGATCACCTTGTAACTGTGCATAGTAGTGATGCGTGTCGGCGAAAATGTTGCTTGGCATTGTCCCCTTTGACAGTTTTCACAACATCGCCGCAGATAAGACACTGCATGAAATATTCGCATCACACGGTTTCGGCGCAGTTCAATATTAGGCGGCTGAACTTCAAAGGCCTGCCCTCATTAGCTACAGCTGCACCCTAACACCAATGCGGCTAGAGATATTTCAATGTCTGAGCGCTAAACACTACAGCTAATGCTAAAGCTGTCGGAGTCGAAATTTGTTTCACAATAACAAGTGCTTAAGAGTGTAAATGAATATTCGATATTTCGTTTACAACTTAACATAATATATTGCCAAATTGCAAATATTTGACGGCCGCATGTTATTATAATTTAAACAGATTTACACGGCCGCAAATTTTCGCACCCCTGTCTTAGTGGTTTAACATTTTAAACAATTTGGTATTTATTGAACAATGTTTTGCTTTCTTTCTTGTCATACCATTTGTAAATAAAAAAAATATTTGGCTCACCATTTATAGTAAGCTAGCGTTCACATTACTAATCTTTTATGATAAGTTTTAAAGCATTTTAATCAAATAATAATAATATAAGAAACTAACATGAAGGCATTTTTGTTTTGTTTCTCAAAACAAGAGAGTGAGAAGTAAGAGTTATCCTTGCCTGCTGGACATCCTCAGATGTGATGATGCTGTCATTCTAAACACTCTGATTGATCAGGTAATCAACATAATAAAATTAACAGTGTTCCAAATCTTGTCAAGGGACTCTATTCTGCAGGACTTTTTTTTATTTGATTAACTTTCGCATTTAAAAAAAATGTGATTAAAAAGAAAACATTTCCTTTTAGAGTAATTATAGCTAACTATAATATCAACTGATGATCTAAGAAGTGTTATTTTCATTCTCTTTAAAGCTTGGGTATTTATCAAAAACCTAATTATATTTATCATAAACCTTATTGTATTTATCATGAAAGGCATTTCATTGTTGCACAATATTCTGACTTGACAGAGAGGAGTAGAGAATGTTCTACTAATTGAAAATTCTGATGATGCTCGTACAGTTATGATGAGAAACGCTCCGCCCAATGCAAAAGAGGTTTTCTAAACTTTTTAAAAACACTTTTTTGTTTTGTTTTATTTGATGCTAATAAATTATGTAAAGACTATTTTAGAGATAGGCTGTTTTGATGCTGTTTCATTTGCTGCTATGTAATAATTTATTTGTTCAGTTCACTCATGTGCAGGATGTGTTTTTTGTTCATTTGTCTTATTTTGTTCAAATCAATATAAAAAATATATTTATAAATTAAGAGAAACAGAAATATACTTTAAGTTTTTTTAGCCTCAAATATATATCTTTAAACTTAAACAAGCTTTTTATCTGCAATAGTAAAATTGAACTATTAACATATTTTTGAATGTTGTCTGTCATAATGTTTACTAGAAAATAATGTGTACTTTTTGTCTCTATTCCTGGTCGTAGTGCTTCACAATTAGTGGAGACCAGCTGTACTCCATGCCAACATTCCGCTATTATTCCTCTGATAAAACCAGAGTCAGGTACCTGATGGCTGACGTCAATGATCAAATCTCATCTCTGCTCAAAGAGGAGAAAGAGCTGGAGGAGGAGATCAGGACCTTCAACAGAAAGGTGAACATTGAACATAGTTTTTGTATGCAGTCAGTGGCTCATACGTGCTTCATAGTTTTTGTATTCTGGAGATAACGTGGTACATGTAGAATTTAGTGCATAAGTTTACAGAGTTTGATCCCCCCAACCCCCCACTCCCAGCACAACCCAGCTGTAATGGAGTCAGATTATCACGTTGTAGCTGAAACCTTCTCAGGAATTCTCTTAAAAACAAAAGTCAAAAGTGTAATTTAGTATTATACTTGCCAACATTAAAGTCTAATTTTGTACCATAAGTTACAGTATACTTTTTTTTGTTACACTTGTTTCAGCATTTAAGTCTAGTTTTGAACCATAAGTTATAGTAAACTTGTTACATCTTTGCCAGCATGAAGAATGCCTCAAAGACATTGCAAGAAATCAGCAGGAAGAAAAGAAATGTGTGACACAACTCAACATCATGACTGAGAAATCAAGTCGACTGACTTTTGAAATGACTGAGCTTCAGAATGTCGAGGACCCGTCCCCTGTTGATGTCACCACTTTGGTACCAGAGCTTTTTCCTTTTTTGTAGGGCTGTTATGGATTAATTTAAATTTAATAGTTAACTTTTGAAAAATTAACGATTAATTAATCGATAATTTCGATTAAAGCCAAAAATAGAAATTTATGACGTCATTAAACTGAACATTTCAAGGGAAGTAACAAAAACAGGTAATTTACTTTTAAAATTTTTTTTTGTTGAGTTATTTCCCCCGTCTCACAGACTATAAGAATATTTTGAACTAAATTTTATGACAATGTGTTGATACTTGATCGGATGTTTGTGCTGAAGGTGGTACGTCAGCGATATATTTGATCCTTTAAAAGAGAATTGTTTATGGCAGTGAACACAGTAAACTTTTTCACCATCTTCGACTTTGCCATCGACAGTTGGCTTAAAAACAAAATGATTGCTCAACTTTCCAGTTACATGTTAAAATTTAACTGCGCTGATGCTGTCAGCCATTTTTTAGTTGACGTCTGCAGGTCCACATAAATTAATAAAATAAATTATAATATTACGCTGGAGAAGTTTGTACATACAAAAATATATAAATTATTATTAATAATTAATTATTTATTAATAAAATGTTTAAAAAATATTATAAATATTTTCTTTAATTGATTTTATAAAAATTTTTAACAATTAATCGAGAAATTAATCGTTAATTTCCGCAGCCCTACTTTTTTGTCATCTCTTACTTTGGTATTTTCTCTAGTCAACTCTTACTTTTGTATATTTTCTTGTCAACTCTTACTTTTGTATTTTCTCTTGTCAACTCTTACGTTTGTATTTTCTCTTGTCATCTCTTACGTTTGTATTTTCTCTTGTCATCTCTTACTTCTATAATTTCTTTTGTCATCTTCATCTTTATTATTTCTTAATTTGGTTTCTTTATCTTTTTACCTCCTACTTTGATTTTCATTAGAATTTATGTTAAAATCTGTACTTTTAAAAATGAACACTGGATGAACAGCTGTAATCTTTAAAAAAAGTTAATAATTAATATAATGTATATGATTTAGAGATTAATATAGAGAGTTGATTTCCAAATTTGTAATAAAGATGGAAGAAACTTTCTACCTCTAATTTTCTTACACTATAATTATTTACAACTGCTGTTATGTTTTCATAATTCATTAAATTTTTTTTTAACAGTTGCTATAAGATTCTAATAAAATATTCATCAATATGGCGACCACTCCTTTTTCTATTGTTGCTAAAATAATTATTACAATGACAAGAAATGCCAGCCTGATCATAAAATAATTTTAAGAAAACTTAATGTTCTAAAAATAGCTCCATACTAATGTGATTAAATATTTCCTGGCAATCTTTTTATCAGGAAGAGGAAGTGGAAGCTTATAATAAAAAAATCGAGGAGATGGTAAGAAAACGTGAAGCCTTACTAATAGACAAGAAGAAGGCAGATGACTATGTCAAAGTGGCAACTGATAATTACACCAGGCTGGAATCAAGCTTAAGAGAAAAATCTGGTAACTATTATTTGAACCTCAGCGCACAATATTTCACATTCCTTGACTTCCAACAAGAGTTAGAGTGGTCAGCCTTACATTTGGACAGTAGGGTAGAACAGTTATTTTTGGTTAGAGTGGTCAACCTTACATTTGAGGCAGGAGATGAATCAGTTTTCTGCAAGAGTTTTTTCAAACACGTTTGGATCATATGTAAGATTTGTTTTACCACTTTGCTGGGCATTAGTGAATTAGTTTCTAATCTATATATTTTAATGTCATCCATATGAATCTGATCAGTAAAATGACTTATTGGTTTAAACAACATACCTGGAACGTTAGCTCTGTCTGAGTTAAACCATAAGGAGTGTCTAGAGACTTTATTGCTTTATTAGACCAGGGGAGGGAAACCCACTCCAGAATGATCAATACACTGATTGTGGCCCCTTAGATAAACAAGAGAGGAGGCTATATATATATATATCACAATAACAATACTCTCCAACCTATTCTGCTTATTGAGGAAATTCTACTTCAATGGTGTAAACAATTCATATAAACAAATATTCAAATGTGTGTCGGTCATTGAATATGTGTTTCTGCTAAAATCAATTTCAAGAGGTCCAAAAAAGCTAAAAATTCATGTGACCTTTACCTGATATATTTTAATGAAAATGTCAATTTCAAATTTGTGTAAATGCCTGTAAAGCCAGTCTGTTTTCATCCTCAGATGGTGCCATCCCATTAAGAGAAGAGATCAGCCAGGCACAAGCTGAACTGGGACAAGCACGCGGGGCTGTCAAACATTACGCTTCAAAGTTGAAAGAACAAGAACAAAAAGTTCAGGAGCTTAAACAAAAGGTCAAATGACAGGAAACACGTGCTTACATGGACAACTATTTTCTAGCCAATAGAAAAGTTCACTGATCTCTCATCTAATCCATGAATTTGGCCCTGTCAGAAATTGGGCCTTATCAAATATTGTTTTGGCCCTGTCAGAAATTGGGCCTTATCAAATATTGTCTTGGCCCTGTCAGAAATTGGGCCTTATCAAATATTGTCTTGGCCCTGTCAGAAATTTGGCCTTATCAAATATTGTCTTGGCCCTGTCAGAAATTTGGCCTTATCAAATATTGTCTTGGCCCTGTCAGAAATTGGGCCTTATCAAATATTGTCTTGGCCCTGTCAGAAATTGGGCCTTATCAAATATTGTCTTGGCCCTGTCAGAAATTGGGCCTTATCAAATATTGTCTTGGCCCTGTCAGAAATTGGGCCTTATCAAATATTGTGTTGGCCCTGTCAGAAATTGGGCCTTATCAAATATTGTCTTGGCCCTGTCAGAAATTGGGCCTTATCAAAGATTGTGTTGGTCCTGTCAGAAATTGGGCCTTATCAAAAATTGTGTTTGCCCTTTCAAACATTTTGGCTCTATCAAAACTTGTGTCATAAGATCTGGATGTAATAACAGAGCTCATAAGATCTGGATGTAATAACATAGCTCATAAGATCTGGATGTAATAAAAGAGCTCATAAGATCTGGATGTAATAACAGAGCTCATAAGATCTGGATGTAATAACATAGCTCATAAGATCTGGATGTAATAAAAGAGCTCATAAGATCTGGATGTAATAACAGAGCTCATAAGATCTGGATGTAATAACATAGCCCATAAGATCTGGATGTAATAACATAACATAAGATTTGGATGTAATAACATAGCCCATAAGATCTGGATGTAATAACATAACATAAGATCTGGATGTAATAACAGAGCTCATAAGATCTGGATGTAATAACAGAGCTCATAAGATCTGGATGTACAAACAGAGCTCATAAGATCTGGATGTAATAACAGAGCTCATAAGATCTGGATGTAATAACAGAGCTCATAAGATCTGGATGTAATAACAGAGCTCATAAGATCTGGATGTAATAACATAGCCCATATGATCTGGATGTAATAACATAACATAAGATCTGGATGTAATAACATAGCTCATAAGATCTGGGTGTAATAACAGAGCTCATAAGATCTTGATGTAATAACAGAGCTCATAAGATCTGGATGTAATAACAGAGCTCATAAGATCTGGATGTAATAAAAGAGCTCATAAGATCTGGATGTAATAACAGAGCTCATAAGATCTGGATGTAATAACATAGCCCATAAGATCTGGATGTAATAACATAACATAAGATCTGGATGTAATAACATAGCTCATAAGATCTGGATGTAATAACATAGCTCATAAGATCTGGATGTAATAACATAGCCCATAAGATCTGGATGTAATAACATAGCTCATAAGATCTGGATGTAATAACATAGCTCATAAGATCTGGATGTAATAACAGAGCTCATAAGATCTGGATGTAATAACAGAGCTCATAAGATCTGGATGTAATAACATAGCACATAAGATCTGGATGTAATAACATAGCCCATAAGATCTGGATGTAATAACATAGCTCATAAGATCTGGATGTAATAACAGAGCTCATAAGATCTGGATGTAATAACATAGCCCATAAGATCTGGATGTAATAACATAACATAAGATCTGGATGTAATAACATAGCCCATAAGATCTGGATGTAATAACATAGCTCATAAGATCTGGATGTAATAACATAGCCCATACCTTGTTGTATATTTGTCATAGCTTCATGAATATTAAGAACCAACCAGAATGATGTATCCAAGAAAAGTTGCATGAAATACAATGAACAATTTAAAAAGAAATTAGTTAATTTTTAAAATGTGACAAATGACATGTTTACTTGATTCTGACACCAGAGATTTGACTAAAGACATGTTTACTTGATTCTAACACCAGAGATTTGACAAATGACATGTTTACTTGATTCTAACACCAGAGATTTGACAAATGACATGTTAACTTGATTCTTACACCAGAGATTTGATAAATGACATGTTAACTTGATTCTAACACCAGAGATTTGACAAATGACATGTTTACTTGATTCTAACACCAGAGATTTGACAAATGACATGTTAACTTGATTCTTACAACAGAGATTTGATAAATGAGATGTTAACTTGATTCTAACACCAGAGATTTGACAAATGACATGTTTACTTGATTCTAACACCAGAGATTTGACAAATGACATGTTTACTTGATTCTAACACCAGAGATTTGACAAAGGACATGTTTACTTGATTCTAACACCAGAGATTTGACAAATGACATGTTTACTTGATTCTAACAACAGGTGGAGGCCTACAAGAAAGAGGTGGATGAGAATAAGATGAAAGCCTTGCAATATTGTGAGCAGGTCCACACAAAGAGGAGCCCCAACAGCATTGAGAGTGAAATAGCTGAGACCAAACGACGTGTAGATGAGGAGGAGAGGGAGCAAGGCAACGAGGAGGTCATCACAACAACGTACAAACAGAAGAAAGAGGCTCTGGAGCGGGTCTTGAAAGAAGTTAACCAGTTAAATGTGTACATTAGAAAGTTAGAGGAGGTAAAGATTTGATGTTAACCCTTTGATATTTGCCCAGAGCTTTCATCAACATTTCTGCCATACCCAAATTGATCTATTGCCAAATTGATCTATTCCAAAATTGATATATTCCCTAATTGATCATTTCCCAAATTGATCTATTCCCAAGTACTAATGTTTATTCTATACCATAGCTATTCATTTTCCGACACAAAGGAGTTACCTTACAAAACAAAATGAAATTTTATAACTTTGAAAGTTTAAATCTTGTTTTGTACCTACTAGAAAAAAATAGCGATTTGTCAGACATTCTTTTCTAGCATGTCTGGCCTGTAGTTGGATGACGTGTTTCATTTAGTTTTACTTTTTTGGTTTGTTGTTCCACATGCTCGTTGTCTTTTGATGATCCAATATAATTTTCTTGTTTTTCCATGTACAGTCACTCTTCCTCAGCACGGAAATCAATTGATATTCTATCCGATTATGATGTCATGACTAAATAAAATAATCTTTTCAGTTTTAATAGTACCAGCTCCGCAGGAATAAAAAACAAATAAAAAGAAATTAAAACTTAGCTGCGTGAAATTCAGAGCCAAAGAGAGCTATTTGCTTTATTTGTTTTTGTGCTGTTCGTTTGTTGAAGAAGGCTCTTTGTGGAAACGTTTGCTGTTTTGTGATGTCATGTCAGGCTCATACATACCCTGTTTGCATGCTATCCTTCTACTTATCTATTAACCTGATTGCAGTCTCACCCAGTTTTGTAAGATATGTTTTGTGTGTGCAGGTCTTGGCCAAGAGGGATGTAGCCTACCAGAGAATGAGAAAGTTGATAGCTAACAGAGCCAAGTGAGTACAACACGCCTGGACTCTCCTGCTGTGCCCTCACTCTCCTGCTGTGCCCTCACTCTCCTGCTGTGCCTGGACTCTCCTGCTGTGCCTGGACTCTCCTGCTGTGCCCTCACTCTCCTGCTGTGCCCTCACTCTCCTGCTGTGCCCTCTGCTGTGCCTTGACTCTCCTGCTCTCCCCTCACTCTCCTGCTGTGCCCTCACTCTCCTGCTGTGCCCTCACTCTCCTGCTGTGCCCTCACTCTCCTGCTGTGCCCTCACTCTCCTGCTGTGCCCTCACTCTCCTGCTGTGCCCTCACTCTCCTGCTGTGCCCTCACTCTCCTGCTGTGCCTGGACTCTCCTGCTGTGCCTGGTCTCTCCTGCTGTGCCCTCACTCTCCTGCTGTGCCCTCACTCTCCTGCTGTGCCCTCACTCTCCTGCTGTGCCTGGACTCTCCTGCTGTGCCTGGACTCTCCTGCTGTGCCCTCACTCTCCTGCTGTGCCCTCACTCTCCTGCTGTGACCTCTGCTGTGCCTTGACTCTCCTGCTGTGCCCTCACTCTCCTGCTGTGCCCTCACTCTCCTGCTGTGCCCTCACTCTCCTGCTGTGCCCTCACTCTCCTGCTGTGCCCTCACTCTCCTGCTGTGCCCTCACTCTCCTGCTGTGCCCTCACTCTCCTGCTGTGCCTTGACTCTCCTGCTGTGCCCTCACTCTCCTGCTGTGCCCTCACTCTCCTGCTGTGCCCTCACTCTCCTGCTGTGCCCTCAATCTCCTGCTGTGCCCTCACTCTCCTGCTGTGCCCTCACTCTCCTGCTGTGCCCTCACTCTCCTGCTGTGCCCTCACTCTCCTGCTGTGCCCTCACTCTCCTGCTGTGCCTTGACTCTCCTGCTGTGCCCTCACTCTCCTGCTGTGCCCTCACTCTCCTGCTGTGCCCTCACTCTCCTGCTGTGCCCTCACTCTCCTGCTGTGCCCTCACTCTCCTGCTGTGCCTTGACTCTCCAGCTGTGCCCTCACTCTCCTGCTGTGCTTAGAATATGGCCTATGTTACGTTGTACTAACCCTCCTGAGTTTATACATAACAAATTAAGTCCTTGAAGTTTTCATATCTTTATTGGAAATGCTCAGGTTTTTAATATTAATAAAGTATCACTAGAATCAGTGTATTACTATGTTATTTATAACAATCTTCAGGTATTTCTTTCTGATACAAATGGCTCAACGTTCATTCACCGGGGACAATGAACTTTGACTTCAACAAGGAGACCCTGGAGATCCATGTCAATACAGCCAAAGAATCCAAGAGTGCAAAAGTCCCGGGGCTGGAGACAAAAGATCTCAAGTCTTTGTCGGGAGGAGAGAGATCGTTCTCAACAGTTTGTTTTATATTATCACTGTGGGAAACGATGGATGCACCTTTTAGATGTCTGGATGAGTTTGATGTCTTCATGGTAGGTGCATAGAGTTACAGTGATCAACTGATTTAATCAAAGTTAGAAAAATGTGTTCTTCCTTTGTCCCAATTATTGTTTCACTATTATTTATTTATTGATCACATCAATAATAATCTGCCTTTTTGGTCAAATAATTGATCTGGTCAACTGTCTATGAAGAATTCTTTCTAGATATTATTCATGTAAGTTTTGTTGGTTTGACATAGTCTTTTAAATAGTTTTGATATTTGTTAGCCGCTAAAACTTAGGACTTGGTTAAAAGAATATTTATATTTTTCTATGTAATCTTTGTCTGCTAGGATATGGTCAACAGAAGAATTTCCATGGACATGATGATGAGCGCGGCCGACATGCACAAAAACAAACAGTTTATCTTCCTCACTCCACAAGATATGAGGTCAAATTTTTTTTTATAAAATATAATTTTATTACTATTAGTATTACTATTAGTATTACTATTAACTCTAGTTTGATTATCTTTGGTAGCATTCAGCATCCAAAAATTTGACCCCATATCTAACATAAAAGTAGTAGGGAAACCTGCCCAACTCCGGGCAGTGCCATACATTGGAGTGTAGGAATCAATCACAGCCCTAGCCTCCCATTGCTAACATAAAAGTAGTAGGGAAACCTGCCCATCTCCGGGCAGTGCCATACATTGGAGTGTAGGAATCTATCACAGCCCTAGCCTCCCATTGCAGCCCTAGCCTCCCATTGCCGCCCCAGCTTCCCGGGCTACGTCGAGCGCGGGGCGTGAAATTTACAGGTGCACGACTGTCTCAGGGGCTAGGCTGCGATGTCGGCAGTTCAGATCCCTGTTGTGGTCTTGACCATTAAATTATGAGTTGGTGGACCTACACTGCAGAAAGATCTCAAATATAAGAAATAGAAAGGTCACTGCCCTAGCATCAAACCGAAAGAACATAACAGAGAAGCAATCAACTGGAACAATCAGTGACTGGAACACAGAACATAACACTGGAATAATCAACGACTGGAACATGCTTACAGAAAGACCAGTGGAGACTCCAATACTTACACATTTGTGTTTACCGTCGCCTGTGATCCAGTCCCCAGTCCCTGTGTTTGAAGGCCTTGCAACCAGTCAAGTAGTCTGATCAGTAAACAAGAAACACCACTAACTCCCTTAGCATACGCAAAAGTCATTATGATGGATACATTGATGAGAGCACCAGAGATAAAGAAGATTATTGGGTCTATAAATTTTCATTTCTCTTGCTTCCAAGTTTGAATTTCTGACAAAAATTGTCCATAGAGAACCATTTAAATAAGCTTTCAACCAAGCCTCATTCAGAATATCCAGAAATAAGAACTATGATATGTTTCAAATTAGAATAGTTTTTAATGAATATATGAACATATTTTATGAACATAATTTTTCTTTAGTTGAGTAAAATGTGGATATCTGAATAGTCAGCAAAAATAAAATGATAAGCAAATCTGTTTTAGATCTCTTTCAGGATAAATAAATAACATTTCTTCTTATTCTTTCTCCACAGCTCTGTAAGAAAAATTAGTAATGTCAAAATATTCAGAATGCAAGATCCAGAAAGACATAAAAATGAGAAGAATGAATCTGGCACACCAAGCTCACTATAATCTGGCACATGAAGCTCACCACAATCTAGCTCAAACATAACTTTCAATCTCATAATTTTGTGCATAGCTGATAGCTAATTAAATTTTAATCATAAAAAAATGAAATTGAAAACAACTAACGGCTGACGGTATCAACACTGCCCTGTTCAATAATCTTTTCTTCAAGTACAGATGTTGCAGCACAAAAGTGAAAGAAACATCAACTGTCTGATCTGTTTTTCTTACAATGTTAATTAAGTCATAAAAGGTTGAAACAGTGATCTCATTCATGTGTTATAAACTGAACTATCAGATCACATGAGATCTCCGTTTTAAACTTTTTATGACTTAATTAACTTGATTGGTTTGATATCAGTTATTGGCTAATCCTGCCTTACTGGGGTACAAATGAATTATTGGTGCTAGTAAGGCCTAACAAGTTGGGCAAATATTTTTTTGCTACAAACATTTGCAGTTACAAAAATGTTATGTTTTATAATTTATTTTGCAAATTTTCTGATGTATTTCTTTAATTGTTATCTGTTGATATTAAAAATTCAATGTATTATAAATACATTTGTTTAAAGAATTTGTTTAAAAATGTTTGTAATATTTTAACTGACTAGGCCTTACAGTGTTATGAAAATATAATTGGTACAATAAGAATTTGAGAACAAATAACAGCGAGCATCGTACCAATTGGGAATTTAGCTTTTTACTGGCAGCATTTGATCAGTGTTTCCCAACAATTTCTGGGTTGTGCTAATTTTGAAATAACAAATACACCCCATTATAGAAGTAACTGAATTTTTTAAAAAAAATTTGATTAAAAAAAATAATAATTTAATTTAAAATTAGTTACAGTGGGACCCACTTAACTCGAGCCCGGTTAACTCGTCAGCTCTATTAAATCAACGTTTTTTATTGAAAAAGCAAAATTCTCTCTTTGTCTTTGCATTTTCTCATCGGTTAATTCGATTATTTTAAGTCGCAGAACCCTAATACCTCGAGCACAAAAGAGGGCCAAATTTGCCACTTAGCTTTGGTTATCTCGATCCCCATGACCAAACCAGCTTTTGAAAATTTTTAGTATTTTTTAGATGTGATTTTTTATATATAGCCAAGGGAAGGCATTTAATTTCTGCCTTGCCAGGTCAGCTGGTGACGTCACAGCCCGCTTGCGTTCAACTCTCAGCGCTGTGTTGCTTCTGGTACTACATGTATACTAATCGCCAGATTTTGAAAATGTTACTTATCGATAGGGCTGAACCGATCGGTTCGACTACTCGTCATCGGCCGATTTTCGTATACTCGGAGATACTTGACAATCGGCCGTGTAAGTGATGCCGATGCAGAGTATTACGTAAATGCCCCAATAGCAAAGATGCACGCAGAATCAGATGTCTTAAACATTTAGTTTCCTATGGAATAACAAAATGTACCGTGTGCAGACTTCTTGTCATTGGCAACCATTCATCCTTCAACCTCATTTTGACTCTATTACTACTGCTTTGTTCTCATTGTTTCATTCATAAGAAGTGGCCGTGTGCAAAAGCCATTTAACTATTGGTTAGAATTAATTAAAATGTGTCAAAGTTGAAGGTTCAAAAGGAGTTCCTAGTTTATTTTTGTACATTTTTATAGAGAAGAGTTCGCTTTGTCAATGAGTCATATATAGGTCATGATAGACAAATAACAGCAACGCCTTTGTGTAGAAAAAAACAACTCCAAAAACATGTGCATGTACATTCTGATTTATTAACGCTAGTGATGGGACGATACCAAAATCATAGGGTGCTTACTGTAAACAAGGCTCCCCAGATTTTAAAATATATAATATAACAGACTACAGACAGTTTACCCAACCCCACTCTCAACCTCCCACACCATTGTTGTTGCTTAGTCTGATTAGCATCAAGTTACCGAAGGAATGCTGAGTCCATTGTAAGCTGAGGGGACAGACCCAAGGAAGATAGTTTGGAAGAGAATGGTTCGGGGATAATGGGGGGATGTGTAGGTTACACGGGGCGGGTTATTTATTTGTGTAGCTTGTAAGGAAAGTCATGCAAGTGCCTTCCAAGGCACAGTAGTGGTAGGCAGGAGTAGATGAATTCGTTATAGTTATGTAATAGGGAAAAAAAAACTGCGCTAACGCAACAAAGGGTTATATTTAAACTTAAACGGTCCTTTAAAACGAACGATCTTAACAACCTTAGGAAAGAGTGAAGAAATAGGGTCCCGATATTACGATACGATTCATCGTCCCATCACTAATTAACGCACATCATGTACATATAGAAATTTCAAGTGCATGTTAATATTTTGCCGCCATATTGGTTTTCGTTTAACTCGATGATCGGTTATCTCGGCGCCATTTTTCATACCCCGAGGCTGTCGACTTAAACGGGTTCCACTGTACATAGATAAGTGCAGGAATGAATAATTAAAAATGTAAACATTTTTTTTCAACTTATTAAAAGGTTACAAAAGGGAGAAGAAAAAAAACTTCTATCCCAACTAAAGGTCTTGAGGAGCTCACTCTCTATCCCAACTAAAGGTCTTGAGGAGCTCACTCTCTATCCCAACTAAAGGTCTTGAGGAGATCACTTCTTTAAATACCACCTTGCATTTTCTAGTTGTGACTCTATAAATATCTCCTGGTCTTGTAAACAACTGAGGCAAGATATCAAGTCATTGTATTCATACACTATAAATATCTCCTGGTCTTGTAAACAACTGAGGCAAGATATCAAGTCATTGTATTCATACACTATAAATATCTCCTGGTCTTGTTATTGAAACAACTGAGGCAAGATATCAAGTCATTGTATTCACACACTATAAATATCTCCTGGTCTTGTTATTGAAACAACTGAGGCAAGATATCAAGTCATTGTATTCATACACTATAAATATCTCCTGGTCTTGTTATTGAAACAACTGAGGCAAGATATCAAGTCATTGTATTCACACACTATAAATATCTCCTGGTCTTGTTATTGAAACAACTGAGGCAAGATATCAAGTCATTGTATTCATACACTATAAATATCTCCTGGTCTTGTTATTGAAACAACTGAGGCAAGATATCAAGTTAAGTCATTGTATTCATATACTTAGCATGCACAGTTAATTAAAATAACCAATAGTGGATATACATAATGTGTGCACATCTCAGGGCAAGAAGTCAAATATGAAGATTATAGACACTTCAACTATCATTAAATGACAAAAGTTTGTGACAGAAACCATCTTACATGGCAGGCCTACTTGTGACAAAGACAGAAGCCATCATTAAATGACAGGCCTACTTTTGACAGAAGTCATGTTACATGTCAGGAGCTAGTGTCAGTAGCCATCATTAGATGACAGGAGCTTATGATTAGCTCAGCTATATGAAAGGTGTTCATACAAAACCAGAGTTGTTGTTGACAACAAGATGTCAAAGTTTGAGATATTATTTCAGATATTTCAAAGTGTATTTTGGTAAACAGAGTAAGAAAATTTGTCTAATCCTTTGATAATGGCAAGGGGCACACTAGAATAATAAATATGTGAAAAAAATTAAACGCCCATCTTGTTGACAACAAGATGTCAAAGTTTGAGATATTATTTCAGATATTTCAAAGTGTATTTTGGTAAACAGAGTAAGAAAATTTGTCTAATCCTTTGATAATGGCAAGGGGCACACTAGAATAATAAATATGTGAAAAAAATTAAACGCCCAACAATTATAAGAGATTTAAGTAAATACAAAGAAAGGTCCTCAATTCCCATCTGTATTGTAGCCATTGTTATTGAGTTATTCCATTTATAATGAACACATGATTTTATCATTTTGTAAATAACAATTGCTTTCTAAGAAACTAAAACTCAATTTTCACACTTTTCATTAAAAAATGTAAACACCTGAAACCAATTTGTATTGATTGCCATACAGATTCATAGACCTACAAATGACATGTTCAAGATTGCCATACAGATTCATAGACCTACAAATGACATCTTCAAGATTGCCATACAGATTCATAGACCTACAAATGACATGTTCAAAATTGTCATACAGATTCATAGACCTACAAATGACATGTTCAAAATTACCATACAGATTCATAGACCTACAAATGACATGTTCAAATTAGAGAGTGAACTTAAAATTTTAAAAAAATTATGACAACGAAAATTAATTCTTTCAGAAGACTCATTTTTTAAATTAAAACTCATCACTAGAACTAGAAGCTCTAGATTTACATTGTTTGTTTATTTTACAATACAAATGTAAATACAATTACTCAACACAACTTACTTTTCAGTTGTAAACATTCTCAAGTAGAACAAAAATATTTAAAATGTAAAATTGCACTTTCAACAATCATGAAAAATATATAAATATTTTAAAATCAACAACCATGAAAACTAAATACTATATTTTTACCCTGGTCCTCAATCAGGTTCTACTTTTATTTTAGCTGCTGCATCTTCCGATGACATGTAGGTCATGTCATTTGAATGTGAGAAAGAATGACAAATATTCTGCTGCTGGAGAGACACACTTTCATTACCTTTGTCTAGACCAGGAGTTAGCCAATGTGCAGGGAAAGTAACAGCTTCTGAGTCATGGTCAGAAGAAGAGTTATGTGCACCTGGAATAGAATAATGCTGCCTTTCTGGGTCATTGGATTCTGAGTGGATATTGTCCTGACTCCCAGATGAATCTGTTTCACATTTGTTCAATGCTATGCCTCCGTTATGCTGCCCTCTGTTATTTGAAGCTTGTAGTTCAGCTGTAGATTTGAGGAGCTGCTCTTCTATCAACTCTTCAGCTGTTGGGTGTTGTTTTGATTTTAATCGACTAGGAAGGATCACCTTTTCTATTTTAATTCCTCCTGTTAAAGATGAGGATGACAAAAAATATCTTTAAAGATATGTTAATAAAGGGATCTTTAAACAAATGTCAAATTCAACTAGGTTCACTACATTTTTAAAGGATGTTCATCTATTTTTTTGGGGAACCCTTCAGTTAAATATATGGAAATAAATAAATAGAAAAGTAAATAATGTTCATATATAAGTATAAGGGATTATTTATAAGTACCTCAACCTGTCTACTGAATTAAAATCTGAACCAAATTTGATAAATTTATACTCAATTTTTTTAAAAATAAAGTTTAATTTACTGAAGAGTTTTTATCTGTTGAACCTAAAGAATTTTATTTTATTAATTGAAATTTAACAATTGATTTATGAACTTTAAAAAAATTTCTACTCTCATTTTCCCCTTTATTTATCGGGTACCTCTTTTGGCCAGTCTTTTGATTTCCTTCCGTCTATTGCTGAACCAGTTGGAAACATTTATGTGCGTCATCCATTCCTTTTCACCCAAATCTCGACCAACTGAAAAAAACAACTCATTACTTAATATTGAGATTGAATTTTAATAAGTTAATTTTAAAATATAGAAGTAGCTTTATAGTGATTTTAAAAATGTATTTATTATTGCACTATCATACTTTACACTCTGGTACTATCATACTTTACACTCTGGTACTATCATACTTTACACTCTGGCACTATCATACTTTACACTTTGGCACTATCATACTTTACACTCTGGCACTATCATACTTTACACTCTGGCACTATCATACTTTACACTCTGGCACTATCATACTTTACACTCTGGCACTATCATACTTTACACTCTGGCACTATACTTTACACTCTGGCACTATACTTTACACTCTGGCACTATACTTTACACTCTGGCACTATCATACTTTACACTCTGATGAAATCAAATGGTCCAATAGAATTCCTTTGAATGAAGTTTTCCATTCAGATACACATAAATACACAGAATGTCAAATGTTGGTTGAACCAAAAATAGCCAAATTAACTTTTTCACTAATTGAAATCTCTTTCTTATCTTATCTTATCTGTTTACAGACGCTCCTTCTATACAGCAGAGGGAATAATGGGATGAGTGCAGTTTAAAAAAAAATAAAAATGAAGCATTTCATTTCTAATAATATTTTTAACATTTAAATGTATCCCTTTGTTTTATTGGAGGAATAAAAATCTTACCTTCCATTGCCATTGCATTATTACATTCATTTGCAATTTGCTCTTTCTCATCCTGATTTGGATATTGCACTTTTTTAAAAAACAGCTCCAAAACTTCAAGATGTTTTTCCCTAAATGTAAAACGTTCTCTTCTAGGTGTGAAATGAACATCCAAGCCCTCAGTTTGCTCTAGGATGAATGAAATAATAAATGCAAATTGTGAGATAAAAACAAAGTTCGGCTTTAACTTTAATAGAAAATAAATCATATTAATTCTTAAATTGTAACTGAATATACATGAAAATATCCCATACCTTGAAAACGCATGAGATGATTGTATTCCTCAAAAAACCAGTCTGTTTGTTTAAGCTTGTCACTGAACCAATCGATTAATTTATGTTTCATTAATAGATCAATATGTTGAAGTTCACCAGTTAGGAAGACATGCATAGACATTTCACTGACTCCTGAAAAATAAAATAAAAGTGATACTATTGTATTATAACAGCTTAATCGCCAATCAATAATTTTGTAACTAAAAGGTTTGCAACAGAAATCTTCAATTATTTTACATACAATCACTGACATTTAAGGTACAATGTATTTACATTTTTCCACTCACATTTAAGATTGGCTGTAACTAACTTAAAGCCAATGTTCAGTAAATAAACTTTACAGACAACAGCAGCCAAAAGTGAGATGTCGATAATAATGATTGTTCAAGTTTGTTAATTTTTACTGCATCTTATTGGAGTTGCAGTAACTGATAAAAACAGATTCTATCAATGAAAAATCAAACTTAAAATTTGTTATATTATCGTAAGGCCACAATGTCAAGCACAACATAAATTTCTGTGTAAATGAATCAATCCAATTACAGTGATTTAATTTAATTTTCTTTGTGTTGCTTGTTACAGTGTGCAGAAGTTTTCTTAATACATTGTAATATAATATATGACTTACACAATCAAAAATTTATTACCGATTTCTGCAGCTTGTTTTATTGGGTCAAAGTCTGGAAATGGGATCAAGCATCTCCGTACAAGGCCAACAAAAATCTCTTTGCTTAAACTGTGGAAATAAAAATATATAAAATCTACAGATATATTAAATAGATGAAAGAAATAAAATCACTTTTGACCAGCTATTCTAAGTAGTCTACTTAAATAAAATAAAACTTTAAAATAAATATTAAAAATATGTCAGGTCATTAAAAAATATTTTTAAAATTATAACTTTTGATCACACTTAATCCCTTTTCAAGGTACTTTATTTGACATTGATTAATGTGATGATTTCAAGAAAAAATGTGATAAAGTACTGAAATTAGGGGTGTACCGGATTCAAATTTTTGAAAATCCGGCTCCGCCAGATTTATGAAGTGAAATCCGACCGGAGCCAGATCTGTAAAAATGGTCGGATTCTGGATTTGCCGGGGCCATTATGAATATAAATAAATTAGGGCTTCACCAGCCAGCCGGATTTGGCCAGATTTATGCAGTGAAATCCTGCCAGATTTGTAAAAATGGCTGGATTCCGGATTTGCCAGAGCCGAAATCTGGTACACGCTTAAATGAAATATAGATGCTTAAGCACACATCAAGCTGACCTTAACAGAAATAGAGCATATTTATCAAGTAAACAAGTGTAAGGTTCTTCTTTATGGGACACAGGTGAATCATTTATAGATGGCAAGTTGTTGCCCTGAAGAATGGTATTTTTGGTGACAGCAGATTGTGAGGTATTATTTGTTCCTAGGGATGGCCTTAAATCTGGAAAAGAAAATATTACAGAGTCTTTTATTTAAGTATCAGTAATAATTAAATGATTTCTTTCATTTTCATGATTAAATAGATATGGAGCACTTAATATTTCTCAGTCTTAATTCTGCAAGTAGCTTCTTTCTACAAGTTAAAAGCACCATCTCATTTTAAAAAAATGGAATTTCAAAATACTATCAAAATTTTCACTACTTGATTAACTACAAGTAATACAATAGATCAAAACAAAAATACCATACAAAGCAATGCTAAATGTTATAAAATTTTTGTTAATCTAGAATGCTCCTTTTTAGTGTAAGTAGGGATTTCACTACATCTCAAAACACTTTTAATTATTCATTTAACAATATATTCTGACTGTTTGCATAAGTGCTCAATTATTTATTGTTCAATAATTATTTAGACAACATATACTGGTTATTTAAAAGATATGTTTGTTTAGGCAACATATACTGGTTACTTAAAAGATATGTTTTGTTTTTTTTAATGAAAAAGTGTATTCACACATTTGAATTTAAACTGTTTTAAATTTTGAATTAACTTTTTACCTGATGTTTCTCGAGAATTACTTAAAGTTTGTCTTATTTCACATGAACTTTGGAAGTCCCTCGTAATATTTGAATCTTTATTAACATCCGAGTACTTGGAGTTTTTGTTTGACATTGCATTTGCTTGAAGCTGTTTGGCTTGGGGAAACCCTCCAGTGACCCTAGCCACTGGGCCCAGGGGATTGGTAGTGGCTGTCAGGCTGCACATGAAACAAATGATGTCAAATACTCTTACTTTGGTTTAGTCCCTTAGTTGGGAAAATAGTATGATATCTTCAGTGTTATGAATATTGACATTTAAAAAAATTTAATATGTGAAGGTTATCTTAGCGAATGAGACTAGTGTAAAAAAAAATCCCACTGGTCTAGTTGGTTATCTACCTGTGCATTTCTCCTAACAGGCAGAGAGAAGAGTTCACCTAGCTCATGGTCTAGTCTGTCAAATGCCTGAAACGCACTTAGTATTTGCTGAGGTGTAATTCCACTATTTCGCAGTCTCCTAATCAGCTCTACTTGCTCTACAGTGAAGTTGTTAGAGGACTCCATTGGTAAAACTGTGTTCAGAAAATAATTAAAACAGTAAGTTATTCATGTACTTAATTATTATTAAGGATTCATTAAAAATATTTTTTGCACCACAGCCACTTGCATGGGAAAGGTAGGGTGGGTGGGCTCCAGGTAGCATTGTTAATCTATATTTTAATGGACATATATTTCCATAATATTTTTTTATGCAGGCTAAGGAGCAATCTTGATGAGCCCCTGATGCTGCAAATGAGCCCTGTATCCCTAGCTATGCAAATGAGCCATGTATCCCTAGCTATGCAAATGAGCTATGTATCCCTAGCTATGCAAATGATTCCTGTATCCCCTCTTAATTTAAAAACATCATTTACAACCCTTCAAAAGTTAATTGTAAAAATTTTATTTTTTAATGAACTTAGTAACATAATTTAGATAGTGTATGTAGTTTTATTGCTTTAATGTTTACTTTGCACTCAAACAACAAGGAAAAAAACTCTGATAAAATAAATAAATATTTGCCAACATAACTTAGCTCATGCCATTTTCTAGTGCTAATAATACTAAATTGTTTTTATAAAAATATTTTTTTTAAAGTTAGCAAAACACTAACAGGCAGGAAATACAATGTTCTAAACCCCTTCCCCCAACCCCAGTATCTTTCATATCTGGTTAAGACCTATTATACTAATGAATCTTAATGAGTTAATTAATTGACATGTTACATGGAAAATGAATTTTAGATGTTAGGGTTTGAAAGACAGTAGCACATTTAATAGGCTATTAGATTAAATTAGAAAGAGTGATTTATTTATTGTATTAATTTATTTTTGGGGGGGGGTGGGAAAGGGGGGGGGGAGAATTTTTGTTACTATAATTTGGTTAGGTAGGGGAGGGGTTAATATTTTTGTGGACGGGAGATCTATGGGGAAGCTTGGATTGTGTAAAAAAATTGGCTTGAAATTTTTTATGGAAAAGCCCTATAATTATAAACTAAAATGAATTGTTGCATAATTTTATCTGATACAAATGCATATATGTTTACAACTAATAACAAATAGATGGATCAACAGAGTCTATCAAAGTCACAGTCTATGAATATTGTAACTGTTACATTATGACAATATTTAATAATAATGATATTATTGATAATCATAATATATTTTATGAGCATGGCATGGCGCATGGGCATGAGGCCTAACAAAAATCTTAGTCGCTTAGACCTGTGGTGTTAACTACATTTGTATTACTATTACTATTATGCTTATAAATTAATATGGCCTTAAGTCTTAAGCCCAAAGCTGAAAGCCTTAACTCAAGCCATTTACTTAGTTTTTAGTAGTTGGTTAGGATACCGTAGCCGTAACTTGCCGTGCCGTAAGACTAACACTAACATTAACCTCCAGTTATAATAAATAAAGTTGATAAGATTTAAGTAATTTAACAACACTAAATCCAAAAGGCTAACTAACTAAAATAGCCTTACTGTTAAATTTTAAGAAAAAGAACGCTTCCGTCCTGAATATTACCAAAACTCTTTAAAATAAAGGTTGAAAACAATAATAACACTGATTTCGGTTAGGCTTAACATTTGATTAGTAAAAAAAAAGAGAAGATAACTGAACCAAATCGAGGCTAACCTTAACCATAACCCTAACATTGCTTTTAGTCCAGATTTTTTTTATAGACTTTGACTTTTGGGCGAATAACCAAATTATGCTACAAAAAATTTCTAGTCAGTGAAATTTCATCGATATTTAAATTTGATGCGAAATTGAAGGTTTAATATTTATGAACACCCTTTTTAAATATCACTCATTCTTATTTTTAAAAAAATAATTAAATAAATAAATAAGCTTGTAGAATAAAAATTAATAATGTATTAGATACTGTTTCATTTTGATTGTTGCATAATAATTATCTTATCTTATCTTATCTGTTTACAGACGCTCCTTCTATACAGAAGATTAATGCGTCCTACGCTTATCTATGGTTTGTGTTTAGGGGCCGTCCATAAATGACGTCACGCACCTAGGGGGAGGGGGGTCACACTTTTGTGACGATGCGTGACGAGGGGGGGGAGGGGGGTTGAAGAAATGTGACGTCACATCAATAGGGTAACTTTAAATAAAACTTCCACTGAAATATATGGTGGCTTACAATTTATTTAATGACTTTTTTTAATCAGTGCTTCTCAATGTGCCGGTCGGTAGGCCATCAGACGCTGGTTGGCGTAAGCTATCAAGACACGAAAATTAAATCTAATTATAATCCTTAAGTTTGAGAATTCACAAGATAACATATGAAATTGTTACACTGCGGCGTTTGATGTTGACATCAAAGCATTTGTGATGTAACCGCAGCTCCATTTGGTTCTCTCGAACTTTTTTGCCCGTTACCCCAAAATATACAAGTTTATGTGTGCGTTACCCTCCCCCCCAACCCCCAGACTCTAGGTCCTGCTCACATGACTAGGGGATTTGGGGGAGCGTCGTTAGCCCCCCCCCCGAAAATGCTACTGGTGAGTATTACATGCATGACAAGTGACTAAAAATGATCTGAATAGGATTATGTGTAGATATTTTAAGTCAAAACGACAGGGAATATCCTTTTTCTTTAAAAGGGGAGGGGGGAATCTATTTGATATAATTAAAAACATTTTAAGTTTGATATAATTGTTCGATAAGTTTTTGGTCAAACGCCCCTGGCCATTCTAGTCTTCTAGATCAGTGCTTCTAGATCGGTGCCGGTCCGTGGGCCATCCGCTGCCGGTCTGCAGATGTTCTAAAAAAAGTACAGAAAAAAATTGTCAGTGCAGGGAAAATAATGTACCAGTCCCTGGTGCAATGGAAAAATTCCTGCCGGTCCGCCATACTAAAAAGTTTGAGAAGCATTTTTCTAGATATAAATGTAAATGAGCCCATTTAAAAATAGTCAAGTATTCATTAACTTTATTGAATGCATCAAATTCTTGACATCGCAATTCGAGAGGAACACAAAACAACTTTTCTTCTTAGCTCAGTTTTTAAGGCATTAATTTTAAATATCACAGAAATGATACGTGATACAGACAAGTCATGTGGATTAAGATTATTGTCACTCGTGTCAATATAAATGAAAGTAGGGTAGATTTAGGTGTCTTCGTATAGTACGTAGGTAAGAAATCTACATAGTTGTCAAATTTTTAAAAAACTGCATTTTCTGGAAGGAACCGGTTCAATAATGGACATATGTTCCAAGCGTACACGTTCACATGACGTATTTTAATATATCTAGTGGATTGTAGTGGATGTTATATGTCCCAAATGAGTCTGCATTACCCCCAAGAATTCCCCTTTTGACCCCAGATGCGGTTATTTACCTCTGTTCGCCGCCCTCTTTCTTACGGGATGCCCGTCAGTCAATTGAGGGATTTTTTTAAAAATACATTTTAAAAATGTTATTTTCAATAAAAAAAAATTCTAAACAAAGACGTTAGCCGTGATGATTAATAGTCAATGTTTAATTTGTATGCATTGAAATAAAATAAATCTAAGGATGTTAACACAGTTCGTTTTCTGAAGGCCTGTAAAACGTTTTAAAAAAATGCTTCACGCGGGTTACGATATTACAATGTAGATCTTCACTAAATAAATAATAAATACTTAAATGACAATAAAAGTGATTTGAAACATACTTATTTTCAATTAGAAAATAAGTTGTTTTTTGTTTTTTTGTTGTTGATGTTTGTTTTGTTTTTTTTTGTTGGGGGGGGGGTCAAAAATTTATGACGTATTTTTAGAGGGGGGGGGGTCTAAGTTTTTGTGACGACGCGTGACGAGGGGGAGGGAGGGGGTCAAAAATCGACAAAAATCGGGTGACGTCATTTATGGACGACCCCTTAGTCCTGCATTTTTATTAGAGATTTAAATGTTGATAAAGTGTTGGTTTTCCTGGATTCTTCAGGCAACCCATTCCACGCCCGAATTCCGGACGGGAAGAATGAAAATTTACTTAAACTTAAAGGTGGGGGTGTGGTGCATATGTAATCCACGTTCTGATTGTCTTGTTTTTGTTCCATTCTATTTTTATTAAATTGCTTGTTTTTGTTCCTTTCTATTTTTATTAAATTTCCAATGTTGACTTAGCCTTAGGCATGCTGATGAAAATAATGCAAAATTCCTTTTCGCATTTATTTATTAACACTTAAAGGCATGATTAAAGCTGTTAAACAAGAATTAAACAAATAAATAATAATAATAATAAAACCTGACGCACACACACACAAATGTATCATCAAGCAGACTTTTTCGGGAAAAAAAGTTTTAATAATAATAATAATAACAATAACAATATTTAACTGTGATCGGCTATGTGTAGCCTAAATTAGATAGACATAAATCAGAAAGCAGTATCACCCATCTTGTAGTTGTAGATGAAATTAAAGGTTAAGCATATGAGTTTTGCAAAAAATAACTACACATCTCTTCAAACTTACTTTCAAAATGTTATTAAAAAACATGTAACGAAATAGTCAATAGCAGTCTAAGCTTACTTATGTGTACCGTACTTTGTCATTGTCATTAATGTGGTTTTTAGGATTTGAATGTTTATTTATACTTGTATGTATATTATTATTTTTATGTAAATTAAAGTGCCTATTGAATACACGTGTACCACACTTTGATGCACATATGACAATGACGGTAAATGGTAAATGTAATTACATTACTGTCTTTGATAACGTTACGTTTCCGTACTGATAATAGTGCAAGGTGATAAATAGATAGTGGGAGGTAATTACAGCAGCTGTAAACAAATTTAAAGCTTAGTTCAAGTAAAGTTTTTTTTAAATAATAAAATTAAAAAGCATCAAAATGTAAAAAAATATTAATCATAGAAATCAAATATAATTTATATTCTGACAATATCCAAGTTCAAGTGTAGATTTATAAGAATTCAAAGTCCAATATAATATTAATTTAATTGGCCAATGTCTTAGTCAACACAAATCAGCGTGGTAACTAGGGACGCAGGTCGAATTAGGAACGTCGCTAAATAATACTAATACTATTACTAATAGACAAATACTAATACCCAATACTAAAATTATGTATACTAAAAGTTAAAAGCTACTAATATTTGTGTTTTGACTGTTAAATAAGCTTAGAGTTTGGCATTACTTAATAGACCATAAAATAAAGTACTATTATTAATATTATTAAGTCTATTACTATTGCCATTGCTAATACCAATACTAATATTACTAATAGTAATAGTAATAGTCATTATTATTATAAAATTATAGTATATATTATATCATATATAATTACTAATTTACTCTTGGTTCTTCTATCCTCTATTGTTTCAAGGTTTAATGATTTAACTATTGATAGTATATAATATAAATATAAGGATAATTCATGATCAAGTTTTATCAATATCATGATCTTGTCAGATTATCTTATAAATTATATATTACATATTAAGATATTAAGTCAAACCATTGTTTTAAACAGAAAGAGAACACTGAACACCATTAACTGACACACAATAAACTGAAAGTAGGCATATATCATAAATGCTATAGGCTGTGCCAATGCCAATACTAATAGAAATAGCATACCAATAATGCATACTACTGAATTTGGAAAAGTGCTGCCTTTCACTTTCAACCTTCCAGAGATACCAATATATGCACCAATCACTTATAATACTGTTATAATTGTAGAGGAAAATTTATGTTTTTTTAAATTGAAATCTTGATTATCCAATTCTGAAGCTAAGTAAATTAATCTAGAAACTGTGGTAACAATATTACTTTTATTCATTATCTTGATTGCCAATTTCATGGTCATGTTATTTTGTCTTCAAAATTATAGCTACCAGATAAAATATAATGTAGTATTTTAAAAAATAAAATCATGATATTTTTTGTTGCAACATGGATTAAAGCCTGAGAAATTGAGGACAGTGATTTAATGTATTATTTAATGTATTATTTTATCTTATGGCTTGATGTAATATAATTAAAAAATAATAATTTAGAAATGTCTTTCATGTTACAGCAAAATATAACAATCTAAAAATAAGTCTGTAAAAATGAACAAATCATTGCTACAGACATTGAGTTCAATTGCAAGATAACAAATAAATGAAAAAACAGAATGGAGCGACAAGTCAGTGGGAATAAGAACGGGGATGAACAGTATTATAAGTCTGAAAGACACACAGAAACAGAAGCACTTCCTAGTGCAGAAAACACTGAGACAATAATGACAAGAATCAATGAAGATAAAGAGAATGCAAGAGATACAAACCCAAATGAAAAAGAATTAGTTTTGTCATCAGAGGATTGCTCAAAACATAAACAAAGTTCAATTTTGTGTGATACAGATCCCTTGAAAAGTTCGAGTATTAATGAACCAAAGCAGAACATCAACATTGTGACACACAAGTCCTCCTTAAAACAAACTTCTCAATCTGATATGAAGACATCGAAAAAGAGTAAAAAAAGCATTTTTATTTCATATTCTTCAGATGCTGGGTATTGTGAGAAAAAATTTATTGTAGAAACTGTTAGACAATTGAAGGAAAATAATTTATCAGAAGATATTTGGTTTGATAAAGATGAAAAAGTTATTGACAGCCCCTGTTGGTTTTCTCTTTGCATGGAATCACTTGAAAAATGTAAGGCTGCCATACTGTTTCTATCTGACAGCTACTTCACCTGCCCTGTTTCTTTGTATGGTGGTAAAACACTGTTAGAGAGATTTAGCTCCAGTCCTAGTTCAGTTAAACTGTTCCCAGTTTTATTTAGCCAACCAGATGCAGTAAATGTACCCAAAGACTTTGTTTCCCTAATGAATGCTGGCGTTGATCTAACTGGTGAACACGCCACAAAGAGTATAGCAGAAAAAACCTCTGTTGTGATTGGATGCTTAATGGAAGAGTTGGAAAGACTTGCATCGTTACATTCTGCACCTCATTCCGTAACTCCATTTGACTTGGAATTCACAGGGGAATTCAAAAAAAAGAAAATCTGTCTCTGGAATGTCACTGACCTGCAAGAATGGCTGTTTAGTTTGGGCATCAAAGAATTTTATAGACAAAGCCTGGCGGAGGCAGGAGTGGATGGATTTCTTTTGATGTCGATTACAGATGGTGATATGGATGCTCATCTTGGTATTGACAGTAGAGTGGTACGCAAAAAAATCATGCAACAAATTCTTCATACATTAGACACAGAGCTCAAGCGTGTGGATAACTGGCATCTGAGATTACGTGCTAACCGACCTAAACCTGATGTTGTTTACCTAATCTATGATCCTGCTGATGCTCGTTTGGCTCAAAATATAAAATCAGACCTCAAAAAAAAGATGCTACATGTAAGTGAGCTTAATTTTGATTTAATGACGATGAAATATTTTAATTATTTAGATCAGTGGTTCCCAAACTTTTTTGGGTGGTGACCCCTTTTTTATAAAAGCCATGTAACCCACAACCCCCATGAAATTCAAATAAGTCACTTTCAATAACGTTTTTACAAAATAGAGCAAATTTGCATTAAAGTGAATATTTTTTTTAGTCGACAGAATGCCCGTTTGGGAACCGCTGATTTCGGTGTATGGTTATAATTAGGCATAATGAAATCTAATAATTAAGCATTTAAATCTGTCATTTAATCATTTTAGTAATCTTTAATAATTAGATGGATAACATGCAAACAGGGTATGAGTGAGTGAGCCTGACGAGATGTCACACAACAGCGAAAGTTTCTGCAAAAGAGCCTTCTTCAACGAACAAATAGTTCAAGAACAAATAAAACTAATATAATCTTAAATCTTTCATAATCTTTTTTGTGATGTAGTTGATTATTCCTCTTTTTTTATTAAAAATATTATAGGATCAATTTGTGAGATATTATTTCATTAAGAAACTCAATTCTGCTAAAACCTTTTTCCCTAGTTATTTTTCCTTTAAATTAAATAAAAGTAATTGTTGCAATATTTGTTTTAAGGGTAGATGACTCTCATCAAATCATGCTTTGATTAACCTTTTTTTTTGCATTTGTCTTTGTCATTATTTTTTTTCCAATTATTCTTTGTACAAGTAACTCTTTCTTGCTGCATTTTTACATGATGCTGGTATGAAAGAAATGATGACATGTATAAATAAAAGATAAAATAACTCATCAGTAGTACAATGTAATGTGTTACATTCTTGATTCAAAATATATTTATTTATAGGTGAGCCATCATAACACAACAAAGTTAGGCCATTCCAAAGAAGAATTCCTTGAAGTCAATGGACCAGCAATTGCTACATCATCAAATGTTGTTGTTTTGATGACAGAAGAGGCATCTATTTCACCATTTGTTTTTCAAGAAGTTCTTTTTGCTGACTGGTTAGGGAAGAGGATAGTTACAGTCATGTTCAAGAATGTCTGGTGCAATCTCAGACCTTCTATGAAAGCCATACTTGGTAATTATATTTTATGTATAATGGGATTGAAAAAAAGAACCTCACAATTTTAATTTTCTTAACAGTATTTTTTATTGCATTTTTTCAAGTCATATTTTCATTAAAAGCTGGTGTCATAAAAACTTAATCGGATCAGGATCTTTGGTTTCTTTGATTTTAATTGTAACCGCTGTATTTATTGAAAAGTAAATAGTTTATGAAAAAACTCCTAATATCAATTTTAAAAAACCTATTTAAAACACTTTCAAGAGACTATAACTTGTAATTAATTTATTGACATTTCAATGGGATCATGAAATATCACAAATGAATTCATTTGAATATCAGCTATATTTCAGGGATACACTTCAACTTATTTTGTTTGATAATAAATGGCTACCTTGGCTCAAAATTAAGTTGTATTAATTTCTAAAAACATTCTACAAGGTGATTACCCAGCTGTAGACTTTGAAAGCAAAATGTATTCTGAAAGTCTGGAGGTTCTCGAGCACCAAATCAAACCACTGAGGCGTGTTCCTGTTGTTGTTTTGGAACAGACCTACCTGACTAGGATGACAGAAGGACTTAAACCATTGAAGGTGTTAGTCAACTCTAGAAGTACGTTGATATTTCTATTTGAAGATAATATTTAGGATTAGGTTTCTGAAACTTATAATTAAACAAATCAAAGTTTGCTGTGGGTTTTTTCATCTTATTTTAATAGTTTCAATAAATGTAAAAGACTTCTAACATCAATATTTGAATGTTTCAAAAATTTAAATGTTTAATCTCTTGATGGTATGCATATATTACTTGTAACTTAAATGACTTTTCTTAAATAAAATTTCATTTTAAAATTGGTACCATATCTAACTGTAAATTAACGTTTTTTGTGAATTTTTTTCATTTGAAGTAACTCGGCATAACTCATCCATTTTTACTATCCTCAAGACAGAGATTTAACTCATCCTGCTTTGTGATAAACTGCCATTTTATTCTTTGAAGTACAGAATTATCATTTATCTGAAATCCCATTTAAAACATTTACAGCTATTCTCAAGGAAAATTTGGTAAAAATATTTTATTTTGAGTCTTAAATTTATGTTTTAATTTTTCTTCATTTTTATATCCACCTCATTTGTTTAATAATAAAAAAAAACTCCTTGTCAAACCTTTTACATAACTTATTATGAAATCCGTATTTTCATATTCTATATCCAGTAGTAAATGAGAGCTTTTGCCTTGAGATAAATTGAGAGATTAAATTTACAAATATGTATGCTTATTTATATGATCATTTCCAGCTTTTAAAAGCATTCTTAGCTGTTGTGGGTAATGATTAGGTCGGGTAAGAACATAGATTAGCTTGGTGAGATATTTTAATCTAGCTAAGTTTAATGATGCCATTATTCACTGGGTTGGAGAAAATTTATTTAACATTTAGAGATATTTAAGTCAATTAGTTAGTTAACATTTAGAGTGATTTAAGTCATTTAGTTAGTTAACATTTAGAGTGATTTAAGTCAATTAGTTAGTTAACATTTAGAGTGATTTAAGTCATTTAGTTAAGATTTAGAGATATTTAAGTCAATTAGTTAGTTAACATTTAGAGTGATTTAAGTCATTTAGTTAAGATTTAGAGATATTTAAGTCAATTAGTTAGTTAACATTTAGAGTGATTTAAGTCATTAATCAGTTGTAAATAAAAGATCCTTTATTACTGTAAAGGTAATCATCAGGAAAAAAATAATAAAGTTACTGTTTAAAAAAAACCCTTTTAGTGTGGGGAAATCAAGTTTTGTTGGGTACACCAAGACAGTTTATATACATGTTCAGATCTAAATTCATTTTAAATTAAAGATTTTAGGTTAAAAAAAATGAGCCCTCCGTTGTTTAAGACTCCCTTAAATTATGGAACAATGTAAATTTCAAGTTTCGATTGTCATGACAAAATTACTATCTGTTTTATAACAAAACCAGTGCTTTTTTTCAGTGGGAACTCATGGGAACTGAGTTCCCATACCTTTTTTGGCCAGATTAGTATATATTTATATAAATAGTCGGCATTTTACTTACTGTCAGTCCTTTTTACAGTGGGGACTCACGGGAACGACGTAAATTACAGTTTACAAATAAACAAACCAAGTGGCAAACGCTGTTATTCCACTATTATGATATCTATGGACCATAGATATCATATTAGTTATTATTTATTATTAGTAGAATAAGAATAACAGCGTTTGCCACTTGGCATGGCCTATTTCTATTTCCGGAGGGGCTGATTTTAGCACAAACTTTGGTAAATAATTTTTCTGTCATTTTAAAGTCTAGAAATTAATAATAATTAAACAAGCAAAAAAGCGTTGAAATGAAACGAATCTCAAGCTTTTTCCCATCTGCTGCTCCGGTAAACAAACAATTTAAACAAGAAGTTGTGGAAGATAATGTCGATATTATACAAACGATTCAAACGACAGTGTCAGAACAAACGTGTGTAGGCGATCATGGCGATGTAAACATAGACTCTGACAGTGACCTGCCAAGTTGTTGGACATTGGAGCAAAAAATAGACTTCTGCGGAAGATATGAGTGGCTGTGCGTTAGAAGAAAAAAGCTCGGCTGTACAGTCTGCCGAAAGGTTGGAACACTTGGCATAGAAGCAAAAATGGGCATGAAAATATCAAAAGAATGGACTGATGGCACAGTATCTTGTTACGGAGATGAAAAAAAGAAACAGCAGAATTCACTCCGAAAGAACATTTTGCTTCACAAGAAATCTGCTGGACAGCTGCTGTAAAGATAGTAGCATAGGCAAAAAAGGAGAAGCCTGAAAGTGTAGTTTTAAAGTCATTGACTCGTGAGAAAACAGTGACGGCTAAAATTTTTCGCACTGCATACAAAGTTGCGAAAGGAAATCAGTCATTTAATAACTTTGAAATGGAATTGATTTGCAGGAACTGAACGGAATTTACATGGGTCGCATTTTACACTGGAAGTTGTTTTAAAGCCTAATACGGTACCAGTATTATAATACAGTAGAATACATTTTTCCACATAAACTATATATATAGTCAGGTCAGTTTTTATTATAAATAAACTCTTTGAGTCTCTCATTTTCTTATAAAAACATTTATTTCTTTAAATATCTGTACAATAAAATTTGTGCTCAGTGGAAAATTCAATTATAGACTATTATAGTATTTTCTGACATAAGTTAAAAAACAGATGTGAAATGAGTTCCCAAACATTTTTCGCTAGAAAAAAAGCACTGAACAAAACAAACCAACAACTTTACTTCAACAGATTGAGGAATAATGAGATTCACAGAAGAAATCATTAAATTTTGGAATGTCATCTTATTTGATTGAGCATCTTAGGACTAACGATAATATTTCTTCAGATAACGTTTATAGAATGACCTATTACATGTTTAACTTTATTAAAATGACTATTAAATTTTATTAACACTCGTTTATTTGATTTTTTTCATATTCCTTTATTCATTCTTTAACATTTTTATATTGTTGAATTTTATTTCTTCTTAACCTTTTCTCTTGTCATTAAAATCTTGTAGCTTACTTTTAAAAATATCTATTAAGGATATTTTTGCCATGATTCTGACTTATTCAAAATTGTTGTAACATTTTATCATTTATAGATGGTGTTAAACTCATAAAATAAAGAATAGACTCATATTTGTTCTCATATGACCTATGACCCTCAAACGACACCATTTACAGCATTTAGTTTTAAATATTTAATTAGCGGATGTTCATAAATTATGTCAACAATTTGCAGGAACTTTTTTAATCCTATCCCTCCCCTTTGTAAACAACTATCAAAATTTCAAGGTCACTTGTAAATGGTCCCAATGGTACCATTTCAAACCCCCCCCCCAATAAAATAAAAATGATTAATGTGTAGAAATGGGCAAGTAACCACACTTTTACTGCATTTTCAAACATTTTTAAATTATAAAACTATGACTTGATTCATTCCCTTGACCTTGACAATCTACATGTTCCTCTTCCACAGTTTAGTTAAACCATTCAGCCGTTAAAATAAACATTTCTCATATTTTAATTTGGCCAAATAATTGGAATCTTAATACATGTACATGGATTTTGAGATTTTTTTTCGGCATTTGCTTGTCAGTTCAAATTTCTCACCTTTCAGTTTCCTTAATCATCATTTTGTAGCAGAAATTGAACCGCAAGTGATACTAGTGACACAAGTGATACATTGTATCTCATTGAGACATTTGTGACCCTCTCTTGGCTTGTGAAGTTATTTATGAATAGTGTTAGACATTGTAGTAAATGCATTCTTTTTTATTTAATTTTTTTTTCTATCCCTCACGCCCAAGTAAAAAGTAAAATAATGGGTTTTTATTTGTGCTAATACCCTTCCTATACCATAGTATTGATACACTTCCCCAGTAAATAGTAGTGATCTATATTTTTAATCAGTTCTTTGTCTTCAATATTCATTTTTCCACTTTTAAGCAGCAACAGTTAAATTTACCTGCATGTAAATGAAACCTATATCATATTAAACATTGCAGTTAGGACAGCATCTTAATATTAATACAGACACAATTAACTTATTTTTAATTCTCTAACAATAAATATTTTTTTTAATGTTGGTGGTTGGTAATCAAATACTTCTAATCGGATTTTGTAAATTAAAAATTCTTTGTTTCATTTTACTTCTTAATTTGGATTCAGGTTATATAAATAATTAGTTTTCTTTAATAAATTTATACATGTATTTAAAATGATATGTTTACAACTGAAGTTGATATTACACAATTTGTACTAAAGCCTTCATCTAGATATTTTTGTTTAAAATTTTTGTTAAACCCTGACATGTTCTTCTAAAAAGTAGAATGGATTCATTTACAATTTCCAGAGAAACCCTTGAAAAGACATCCATGTTTTTAAAGAAAAACAATTATAATTTTTGAAAATATAGTTGATAGGATGTTTCTTAATATTCAATTAAAGTTTTTTTTTATACTATTAAATTGTTAAAGATGAAAGGAAATGTTCAATATTTGTGTAATTATTTTATAGATCAAGGGAAGTCATCCACATCATATCCTGAAGGCGGTCCCCAAGTTTTCATCTCCTACCAATGGGACGTGCAGACAAAAGTGGACGAGATCCAGCAGATCCTCGAGAGAGCAGGCTTCATTTGTTGGGCAGACATCAGTATGGCCGCTGACTCGCGCGGGCACAGTGGTGCCAGCGTCAGGTCTTCGGTCTCCGTTCCACATGGAGGCTCATCCACTGAGACCCTCCAAAGTCAGATCCACCGTACGATGAAGGCCTGCCATGCTGTCCTGTGCTGTATTACACCCAAATATCTGCAGAGTGACAACTGCTCTAAAGATCTCAGTTTGGCTGATGCCTTTCATAAGCCAATTATTCCTTTACTTTTACGGTACGTTCCCCTGGAGAACATGAGAACCTTTGTGGGCCGGATGTTGTTGCGGTATGGTTATATTGATCTGAGCAATGAAAGACTTTATAAACAGAATATCGGTGCTGTGGTTGATAGAGTTAATAAAATTACTCAATCTGTAGTTGGATGATGTGACTTGAAAAAAACTCAATTACTTTTAAGGATTCCAGAACCCTGTAGTCGGCCACATGTAGTCAGTAATGTCAGTTTTGTTTTTACAACCCTGGGCACATTGATTACTTCAACTAATATTTTACTGCGATCATTTAAAAATCATGTTCCATTTAGTCGAACCTATCTACGTCGAACTCAAAGGGACCCAAAAAAAAATTCGACTTACGGAGTTTTCGAGTTAAGGAAAATGGCCTAATAGTACATGTTATAGGTGCAGATTAATCTGTCATACCAGCGAGTAGGCTTGACAGGATGGAGAGACAGTTTCTGATGTTTCATATGAAAGAAAGCCGACTTAGCTTTGAGCTTTGAACTCCAGAAAGCCAGTGGGATGGGGGGGGGATTAAGATTTGTACTTTGACTAGTTTTACCCAAACGCATTGGAAAATTCGACTAAGGGAGGTTGGAAGTAAAAAATCTTGCAGTTAAGGAGATCTAAAATATACATTAGTCTTATGGAATTTTCCCGGGACCTAACAATTAATTCGATATAGGGAGGTTTTCGACTTAAAGAAGTTTGACTTAGCGAGGTCCGACTGTATTATTATCTTGATATGGCAAGGATTTTAAGTGGATAAAGTGTTATTTCTGTATGTGATAATAGAAGATTATGCAATTAAAATTGATCAGTTGCATCTATAAATCATATCTTCATCATCAAATCGCATGTTTTGTTTGCAAACTTTTTATGGCTCATGACATATTTTGTGAAAAATTGATTGAAATTTAATCTGTCTAGTCAATGTAAAAATACATGAATCTTATCTGAATTCTCAACTGTAGCTTGTTGATGGGTTTGTTTGTATTTTATTTCAAGATGTATCATAATTATAATTTTTCAATTGCTATAAGTATCTTGCCATCACATCTTTTGTAATACATGTAGTATTAAAACAATAGTATCACCGCAGATTTCCGTAAATAG
The DNA here is from genome assembly GCA_944989445.1 of Ampullaceana balthica. Classification (NCBI taxonomy): domain Eukaryota; kingdom Metazoa; phylum Mollusca; class Gastropoda; family Lymnaeidae; genus Ampullaceana; species Ampullaceana balthica. The sequence continues at coordinate 64,037 of CALYLW010000261.1, read as the reverse complement.
GCCCTGGGCTTCAAAACGGAAAATTGATGCTACATGTTTGAAATTTTGTACCAAATAAAGGCCTATGGCCCATGGACGTTTATATGAAAATACAAATCAGTTCAACTACTTATTACCTGAGACACTCGCATGTAATTTCTTTGTATATTTTTATTTCTGTTTTTCAGCCAAAATCTTTTCTAGGTTGAAAATATGTTATAAAAATTTAAAATAATATTTTATTTTGTAATAAAAATCAGTCATAAGTAAAGTGAAAGGATCATTCTTTAAAGATTGTTTTTCTTCAAATAAATCAGATTACCCATAGATTTAAATGTAATCATTCATCCAACAATCTTCTGGAGAATAGAAATACTGGAAAATACTGGTAAATACTGGTAAATACAGGCAAAATAAAAACACAGATAACACAGTTAAGATAATTCACTTTAACATTTTGCAGTTTGAAAATATTGAAAAAGTACAAAAAATATTTTTAATCAAAGTCATTATCTGTAATATCTTCTTCATCATTCTGTTAATGTAAACGTCTGATACCTTCTTCAGCTTTAAAACTGAGGACAGCATTCAAGTGCTGGTTGAGATGCCTGCCATCACCAGGTATTACCCCACATGCACTTTATTGAAAGGCTGGCCTTCCGCCTCCTATCATCTTTTTCTTTTCTCATCTTCTCCTTGGCACAAATCATTATTTTGTATTAACCACTCGCTTATTCCCTTCCCATCTATACCAGTCTCTCTAGATGCTAGACTAATATTTCCTCCATATTCACTCTCTATTTATTGTCGATTGTGAAGGATTTTCTTTTTGGAGGCATGTTTTGACAAACACTTATGGAATCATAAACAGAAACGGAAATGCATGTGCAGGTTCAAAAAATGATTTGTTTTCCCTGGAAATAATTTCCTAAAAATATTCCGAAAATAATACCATTGCGGTTTTACGTTTATCGTTTGAAATTTTATGTTTAGCGACAAGAAAATTAAATAAAGAAAGATCAAAATTTATTTTTATAATACATGTAGTTAATGACAATGGTGATTCATCTCAAGTTTCGGTATGTGGGTTTAATAATGTTTTAACCTAATACTAATATAAGCCAATGGGCCTGTTAACAGAAATCTCTGGTATTATTTACTAATTGCCATTAAATACTCATATATTTGCTTTTATTGATTTTGTTTTCTACATTCTTTGATCAACTGTCAATACTGTGATATTTTATAAATTTGAACATTTTGTAAAAGCCAATAATTCAGCAAAACTTAAAATACATTCCTTAATTGATGATCTGTTTGTTTGTGATGTCAGAAAAGCTGTTTGCTAGAGATGTAAGAAAAGCTGTTTGTTAAGATTTTAGAAAAGCCGTTTGTTAGAGATGTCAGACAAAGCTGTTTGTTAGAGATGTCAGAAATAATGTTTGTTAGAGATGTCATAAAAGCTGTTTGTTAGAGATGTCATAAAAGCTGTTTGTTAGAGATGTCAGAAAAGCTGTTTTCTAGAGATGTCAGAAAAGCTGTTTGTTAAGATTTTAGAAAAGCTGTTTGTTAAAGATGTCAGAAAAGCTGTTTGTTAGAGATGTCAGAAAAGCAGTTTGTTAGAGATGTCAGAACAGCTGTTTGTTAGAGATGTCAGAACAGCTGTTTGTTAGAGATGTCAGAACAGCTGTTTGTTAGAGATGTCAGAACAGCTGTTTGTTAGAGATGTCAGAACAGCTGTTTGTTAGAGATGTCAGAACAGCTGTTTGTTAGAGATGTCAGAACAGCTGTTTGTTAGAGATGTCAGAACAGCTGTTTGTTAGAGATGTCAGAACAGCTGTTTGTTAGAGATGTCAGAACAGCTGTTTGTTAGAGATGTCAGAACAGCTGTTTGTTAGAGATGTCAGAACAGCTGTTTGTTAGAGATGTCAGAACAGCTGTTTGTTAGAGATGGTCTTAATCAGATGAGTATGTGTACATCATATTTTGTACACTTTGTCACTTTTCTTGTGAGTATTTAACATAGGCCACATGTTTCAAGTGTGTTAGTCATGTATGTGATGTGAGTTACAGAGTAAAGATGTTATGAATGACTGGTTATCAGAATAATATTTTGATGGTTTTAATATTATCATTGAATTGGAATAATAGTAAATATGGGACAACATCTCAAAGCCGTTAAAATTCATGGATATTCTATAAATATATCTTGATGTTTACTTTGCAAGAGCATTCACATCTGCAGTCTTCATGAATGGACTACAGAAAAAAACATTCATTCATTCATTCCTTCATCATCCATTCATTCATCATAAAAGATGTTCAACATAAATATAGTGGCCATTAAGTCTTCATTTAAACAGATGCATTCAAAGATGTGGTTATTTGTTTGACATCTGATTTACTGTTCTCTCATAATTGTTTATTGATGATTGAAATGTTGTGGCAGGTTGTTGATGATTGAAATGTTGTGGCAGGTTGTTGATGATTGAAATGTTGTGGCAGGTTGTTGATGATTGAAATGTTGTGGCAGGTTGTTGATGATTGAAATGTTGTGGCAGGTTGTTGATGATTGAGATGTTGTGGCAGGTTGTTGATGATTGAAATGTTGTGGCAGGTTGTTGATGATTGAAATGTTGTGGCAGGTTGTTGATGATTGAGATGTTGTGGCAGGTTGTTGATGATTGAAATGTTGTGGCAGGTTGTTGATGATTGAAATGTTGTGGCAGGTTGTTGATGATTGAAATGTTGTGGCAGGTTGTTGATGATTGAAATGTTGTGGCAGGTTGTTGATGATTGAGATGTTGTGGCAGGTTGTTGATGATTGAAATGTTGTGGCAGGTTGTTGATGATTGAAATGTTGTGGCAGGTTGTTGATGATTGAAATGTTGTGGCAGGTTGTTGATGATTGAAATGTTGTGGCAGGTTGTTGATGATTGAAATGTTGTGGCAGGTTGTTGATGATTGAAATGTTGTGGCAGGTTGTTGATGATTGAAATGTTGTGGCAGGTTGTTGATGATTGAGATGTTGTGGCAGGTTGTTGATGATTGAAATGTTGTGGCAGGTTGTTGATGATTGAAATGTTGTGGCAGGTTGTTGATGATTGAAATGTTGTGGCAGGTTGTTGATGATTGAAATGTTGTGGCAGGTTGTTGATGATTGAAATGTTGTGGCAGGTTGTTGATGATTGAAATGTTGTGGCAGGTTGTTGATGATTGAAATGTTGTGGCAGGTTGTTGATGATTGAAATGTTGTGGCAGGTTGTTGATGATTGAAATGTTGTGGCAGGTTGTTGATGATTGAAATGTTGTGGCAGGTTGTTGATGATTGAAATGTTGTGACAGGTTGTTGATGATTGAAATGTTGTGGCAGGTTGTTGATGATTGAAATGTTGTGGCAGGTTGTTGATGATTGAAATGTTGTGGCAGGTTGTTGATGATTGAAATGTTGTGGCAGGTTGTTGATGATTGAAATGTTGTGGCAGGTTGTTGATGATTGAAATGTTGTGGCAGGTTGTTGATGATTGAAATGTTGTGGCAGGTTCCACGGGGAAAGGGAAATAATTCAGTCCTGCCTTGAAGGATTAAAAGATTTGAACCACGTCCAGGCTCCTTGTAAGAACAAACACACAAACACACTATCTGACTTGGCTATTATGTTCTTATTGCAAGCAGCAACATGGTTCTGTTTCCAACTTGTTTTGTTTTCTGATATTAGAGGTGCTTGTTAAACCTACTGTGTATCAATATTTTACCCTAAGTATTAATTGAGAATTTTTATTTATATTTGTCACTATGTCACTATATCTATGTACACCATATGTCTTTTTTATAGAGCATTATTTATTATTTTTAATACTATTTACGATTTTTAAGAGTGCTTTCAATTTTTGTTTTTCTGATTGTATTATTTGCTGTTCTAGTATATACAGGCAAATGTTTATATTTGATCTCAATCTTGTTTTCAGGTTAGTTTAGTTTTAAAGTCTTAACTGGTAGATATCACTCTGTGATAGATTGCTATTACTGTAATAATGATACGTATCAAATTGTAATAGATTTCTTTTACAATAGTAATGTTAGGCATCACATTGAAATAGATTTCTATGACATTAGCACGTTTATGTATTAACAAAATTTGATTTTTCCTAACATAAAAAAAATGTATTATCCCACACTTTCCTGGTACTAGACGTCTAAAAATACAGTGTCAAATATAATTCATTGATGTTATTACTGCATAAGCCTGTGGTGCCATGAAATTTAAATTGTGTCTAAAAAAATTTAAAAAATATAAGGGAGGCGATTTTTCATGTAAACTGAAGTTACTTATGTTTTACTTTAACATACATTTTTCAAGTTTAACCTTGACTTAAATTCTTGTCTCCCTTCAATTAATTTATATTATTACCTCCCTTCTGTTAATGAATCTCCCTATAACTTAAAATTGTCCGAAACATTTAGTGAAAATATTGTTTGATTTGTTCATATATATATATATATATATATATGTTTATATTTAAACTCCTTTCATACAAAAGGGCCTATTACTTTTTAGTCCTATTCTTTATTGTGCATCAAACCTAGGATTCTCAACGAAGCCATTTGCAGCAAACTTTATGTTACATTTTTACATTGTGAGTATTGTTCCTGGAACTGTATAAGTTTGGCAATTTTAATAAAGATTGTTTTAAAAAAAAGGAAAAGATTGTTTTTAAAATAAAAGATGTTGTATATTTGTTCAGTTAAATCTGAACTAATCAAATGATTATGTCTTTATTTAGTTTGGATTTTGATCAATCGATCAGACAATCATTGGTTAAAGCAGTGGTTCTCAAAATTCATTTTCTCCACAACCCCTACGTTATATTAATTCAAAACCCCCTACGACCAATGTTCTCTTGTTTCGTTCATGTGCAAAAATTTTTTTTTCAAAATGGACTCGTGTTTTTTTTCTCTCTAAATTTCACATCCCCCAAACACAAACATATTATCATTATCCTTATCAAAATTCTCTGCCCGGTAACTCTTAACAGCTGTGTGGTGACTGGCAGAGAGCTACGCAGCTGCACAGCTTAGACAGAACATGGGTCATGACTCGGTTGATTAAACAAATCTATTGCACAACACTCAGATGTATGTTACACTTTAACGATATAAAGGGGGGTGGGACTGAAATCAGGCTGGGTAGAGAAAATGTTCCATAAAATAGGAAAGCGTGAGCCTGACAGGCCACCACAAAACAACATTTCTTAGTGTTGTCAAACTCACCTACGCACTTTTAATTTTTATATAACATTTGTTACAATTTAAGTGCTGCAATCAAATGGGCACTTTCCTCAATCTAGTGGTCAGTGAAGATGGACAACAATCAAGTGGTCAGTGAAGTAGGACCACAATCAAGTGGTCGGTGAAGTAGGACCACAATCAAGTGGTCAGTGAAGTAGGACCACAATCAAGTGGTCAGTGAAGTAGGACCACAATCAAGTGGTCAGTGAAGTAGGACCACAATCAAGTGGTCAGTGAAGTAGGACCACAATCAAGTGGTCGGTGAAGTAGGACCACAATCAAGTGGTCGGTGAAGTAGGACCACAATCAAGTGGTCGGTGAAGTAGGACCACAATCAAGCGGTCAGTAAATAAAACGTCAAAAAGTGATCAATGACTCAATTAACTGGCTAGAGTGGCCAAAGATTTCAATTCATCATGCCATGTTATATTATATTGACCCATGAAGATTTGCTTATCTGGTAATGACCTGTCGGTGTATTCTAATGGTGGTCACAATTATCTGAAGCGATCAAATCCTTATCAAGAGAATCTAACACCTGTCGCTGATTCTTTTGAATTTCTTCCAACATTACATTTTGTAAAGACTAAAAAACTTGAACTCACAATTAGATTAAGTTTTCATAAAATATATAAACAATCCCATTGACGTCACGGAGACATTTGTGGCTCAAGATTTCAAATATTAAAAAGTTGGTAAGTGCCATTCAGATTTTAATGAAAATGTGTTAAATTAGCGTTATAAAACTTTCATTTTCAGTGTTCTTATTGTAATAATGAATAAACAGATATTAATCATAGAATTCAGTTTTTATTTCCCACCCAACCACTCTTCTTTTCTTATAGCAGAATATATCAGTTTAACCAAAAATACAAATTTGTAAAAATGATATTTAAATTATGTAAACAACAGTCTTATTTACTTAAATGGCGACTGCTCAGTTTCTCTAAATTATCACGCGGTGCCGTTGACAGCAAAATACTGGCCACTCCAAGGCATCGGAGGCTGAAGTACCGTTAATCCTCGTGTATGTTTGTGGTTATGGTTAGCTTATGGTTAGGGTTATAGTTAGAGTTATGGTTAGGATTACAGTTAGGGTTAGAGGGCTAGGTTATGGTTAGGGTTGTAGTCAATGTTCCCTCTAAGGTTCGTTGGTCTGTGTACAACGTAAAAAAAAACAACTTTTGTGAAGAGTTGCACAGCATACATTTTTATGCTATATTATGCTAAATTTGCTGCGCGGTAATTCTAAACTGCTGCGCGGCGTCGGTCAGATATCCGCGCTGCCACGCAGCTTAAAGGGAACATAACTTATGGCTAGGGTTATGGTTAGAGTTAAAGTTATGGTTAGAGTTATGAATATGGTTAGGGTAGAGTTATGGTTAGAGTTAAAGTTATGGTTAGAGTTATGAATATGGTTAGGGTAGAGTTATGGTTACAACCACCCATGGGGCTTGGCTAACTCCATTAAATACAGGGCCATACTACATTACAGTTGATAGAATAAGCGTAGGACGCAATAATCTTCTGTATAGAAGGAGCGTCTGTAAACAGATAAGACATATAAGAATAATATATATATAGCTAGCATGTTTAAAAAAAAATAAAATCACGATTGCTGTTGACAGGTTAGACGTGTCAAGATATCAAATATGCACACAGCAGTGGTCATCACACTGGTCAGTCTCGGTTTCCTGGCCTCTTCAACGGATGGTGCGGCCTTTATGCAGATAGGTAAACAAACGTATTGGAGTCATAGTTCAGACAAATTTCTTAGAAAGTGGAAACTTTTTCCCGTTATACTTTTTAACTAATCTCTAAAGAAAACAAAAATGATTTGATCTATGAGGTACGCTATGCGCAATCAATACTAGCAACCTCTATGAGTTGTATTTTTAGAAAGTTCAGCTTTGAATTATTTTGTGTTATGTTATCTCCTTTCCCCTCAATGTGCAGTAAAGTTGGACCAGTGAGATTTAAAAAAAATAATTATTATTACAGTATTATTATTATTATTATTTATTTATTTTTTGAGGGGGGTGGGTGGGTGGAAGCAAGTAATGGGGTTAAACAAGAATAAAAAGATGATAACTTGATAATTTAAAAAAAAATTTAATATTTTTTAACGCAAAGTTCGAGGGGAAAAAAGTAGAAGCAGAGAAAATGTAATTTCTTTGGATGCTCGACGAGAATTTTTTTTCCCTTTTAATTTTAAAAATTAAATCAGGCAACCCGTTGTTTGAGCCCGTCGAGCTGTCGATGCACTGCGTTGAGCTGTCGATGCACTGCGTTGAGCTGTCGATGCACTGCGTTGAGCTGTCGATGCACTGCGTTGAGCTGTCGATGCACTGCGTTGAGCTGTCGATGCACTGCGTTGAGCTGTCGATGCACTGCGTTGAGCTGTCGATGCACTGCGTTGAGCTGTCGATGCACTGCGTTGAGCTGTCGATGCACTGCGTTGAGCTGTCGATGCACTGCGTTGAGCTGTCGATGCACTGCGTTGAGCTGTCGATGCACTGCGTTGAGCTGTCGATGCACTGCGTTGAGCTGTCGATGCACTGCGTTGAGCTGTCGATGCACTGCGTTGAGCTGTCGATGCACTGCGTTGAGCTGTCGATGCACTGCGTTGAGCTGTCGATGCACTGCGTTGAGCTGTCGATGCACTGCGTTGAGCTGTCGATGCACTGCGTTGAGCTGTCGATGCACTGCGTTGAGCTGTCGATGCACTGCGTTGAGCTGTCGATGCACTGCGTTGAGCTGTCGATGCACTGCGTTGAGCTGTCGATGCACTGCGTTGAGCTGTCGATGCACTGCGTTGAGCTGTCGATGCACTGCGTTGAGCTGTCGATGCACTGCGTTGAGCTGTCGATGCACTGCGTTGAGCTGTCGATGCACTGCGTTGAGCTGTCGATGCACTGCGTTGAGCTGTCGATGCACTGCGTTGAGCTGTCGATGCACTGCGTTGAGCTGTCGATGCACTGCGTTGAGCTGTCGATGCACTGCGTTGAGCTGTCGATGCACTGCGTTGAGCTGTCGATGCACTGCGTTGAGCTGTCGATGCACTGCGTTGAGCTGTCGATGCACTGCGTTGAGCTGTCGATGCACTGCGTTGAGCTGTCGATGCACTGCGTTGAGCTGTCGATGCACTGCGTTGAGCTGTCGATGCACTGCGTTGAGCTGTCGATGCACTGCGTTGAGCTGTCGATGCACTGCGTTGAGCTGTCGATGCACTGCGTTGAGCTGTCGATGCACTGCGTTGAGCTGTCGATGCACTGCGTTGAGCTGTCGATGCACTGCGTTGAGCTGTCGATGCACTGCGTTGAGCTGTCGATGCACTGCGTTGAGCTGTCGATGCACTGCGTTGAGCTGTCGATGCACTGCGTTGAGCTGTCGATGCACTGCGTTGAGCTGTCGATGCACTGCGTTGAGCTGTCGATGCACTGCGTTGAGCTGTCGATGCACTGCGTTGAGCTGTCGATGCACTGCGTTGAGCTGTCGATGCACTGCGTTGAGCTGTCGATGCACTGCGTTGAGCTGTCGATGCACTGCGTTGAGCTGTCGATGCACTGCGTTGAGCTGTCGATGCACTGCGTTGAGCTGTCGATGCACTGCGTTGAGCTGTCGATGCACTGCGTTGAGCTGTCGATGCACTGCGTTGAGCTGTCGATGCACTGCGTTGAGCTGTCGATGCACTGCGTTGAGCTGTCGATGCACTGCGTTGAGCTGTCGATGCACTGCGTTGAGCTGTCGATGCACTGCGTTGAGCTGTCGATGCACTGCGTTGAGCTGTCGATGCACTGCGTTGAGCTGTCGATGCACTGCGTTGAGCTGTCGATGCACTGCGTTGAGCTGTCGATGCACTGCGTTGAGCTGTCGATGCACTGCGTTGAGCTGTCGATGCACTGCGTTGAGCTGTCGATGCACTGCGTTGAGCTGTCGATGCACTGCGTTGAGCTGTCGATGCACTGCGTTGAGCTGTCGATGCACTGCGTTGAGCTGTCGATGCACTGCGTTGAGCTGTCGATGCACTGCGTTGAGCTGTCGATGCACTGCGTTGAGCTGTCGATGCACTGCGTTGAGCTGTCGATGCACTGCGTTGAGCTGTCGATGCACTGCGTTGAGCTGTCGATGCACTGCGTTGAGCTGTCGATGCACTGCGTTGAGCTGTCGATGCACTGCGTTGAGCTGTCGATGCACTGCGTTGAGCTGTCGATGCACTGCGTTGAGCTGTCGATGCACTGCGTTGAGCTGTCGATGCACTGCGTTGAGCTGTCGATGCACTGCGTTGAGCTGTCGATGCACTGCGTTGAGCTGTCGATGCACTGCGTTGAGCTGTCGATGCACTGCGTTGAGCTGTCGATGCACTGCGTTGAGCTGTCGATGCACTGCGTTGAGCTGTCGATGCACTGCGTTGAGCTGTCGATGCACTGCGTTGAGCTGTCGATGCACTGCGTTGAGCTGTCGATGCACTGCGTTGAGCTGTCGATGCACTGCGTTGAGCTGTCGATGCACTGCGTTGAGCTGTCGATGCACTGCGTTGAGCTGTCGATGCACTGCGTTGAGCTGTCGATGCACTGCGTTGAGCTGTCGATGCACTGCGTTGAGCTGTCGATGCACTGCGTTGAGCTGTCGATGCACTGCGTTGAGCTGTCGATGCACTGCGTTGAGCTGTCGATGCACTGCGTTGAGCTGTCGATGCACTGCGTTGAGCTGTCGATGCACTGCGTTGAGCTGTCGATGCACTGCGTTGAGCTGTCGATGCACTGCGTTGAGCTGTCGATGCACTGCGTTGAGCTGTCGATGCACTGCGTTGAGCTGTCGATGCACTGCGTTGAGCTGTCGATGCACTGCGTTGAGCTGTCGATGCACTGCGTTGAGCTGTCGATGCACTGCGTTGAGCTGTCGATGCACTGCGTTGAGCTGTCGATGCACTGCGTTGAGCTGTCGATGCACTGCGTTGAGCTGTCGATGCACTGCGTTGAGCTGTCGATGCACTGCGTTGAGCTGTCGATGCACTGCGTTGAGCTGTCGATGCACTGCGTTGAGCTGTCGATGCACTGCGTTGAGCTGTCGATGCACTGCGTTGAGCTGTCGATGCACTGCGTTGAGCTGTCGATGCACTGCGTTGAGCTGTCGATGCACTGCGTTGAGCTGTCGATGCACTGCGTTGAGCTGTCGATGCACTGCGTTGAGCTGTCGATGCACTGCGTTGAGCTGTCGATGCACTGCGTTGAGCTGTCGATGCACTGCGTTGAGCTGTCGATGCACTGCGTTGAGCTGTCGATGCACTGCGTTGAGCTGTCGATGCACTGCGTTGAGCTGTCGATGCACTGCGTTGAGCTGTCGATGCACTGCGTTGAGCTGTCGATGCACTGCGTTGAGCTGTCGATGCACTGCGTTGAGCTGTCGATGCACTGCGTTGAGCTGTCGATGCACTGCGTTGAGCTGTCGATGCACTGCGTTGAGCTGTCGATGCACTGCGTTGAGCTGTCGATGCACTGCGTTGAGCTGTCGATGCACTGCGTTGAGCTGTCGATGCACTGCGTTGAGCTGTCGATGCACTGCGTTGAGCTGTCGATGCACTGCGTTGAGCTGTCGATGCACTGCGTTGAGCTGTCGATGCACTGCGTTGAGCTGTCGATGCACTGCGTTGAGCTGTCGATGCACTGCGTTGAGCTGTCGATGCACTGCGTTGAGCTGTCGATGCACTGCGTTGAGCTGTCGATGCACTGCGTTGAGCTGTCGATGCACTGCGTTGAGCTGTCGATGCACTGCGTTGAGCTGTCGATGCACTGCGTTGAGCTGTCGATGCACTGCGTTGAGCTGTCGATGCACTGCGTTGAGCTGTCGATGCACTGCGTTGAGCTGTCGATGCACTGCGTTGAGCTGTCGATGCACTGCGTTGAGCTGTCGATGCACTGCGTTGAGCTGTCGATGCACTGCGTTGAGCTGTCGATGCACTGCGTTGAGCTGTCGATGCGCTGCGTTGAGCTGTCGATGCGCTGCGTTGAGCTGTCGATGCGCTGCGTTGAGCTGTCGATGCGCTGCGTTGAGCTGTCGATGCGCTGCGTTGAGCTGTCGATGCGCTGCGTTGAGCTGTCGATGCGCTGCGTTGAGCTGTCGATGCGCTGCGTTGAGCTGTCGATGCGCTGCGTTGAGCTGTCGATGCGCTGCGTTGAGCTGTCGATGCGCTGCGTTGAGCTGTCGATGCGCTGCGTTGAGCTGTCGATGCGCTGCGTTGAGCTGTCGATGCGCTGCGTTGAGCTGTCGATGCGCTGCGTTGAGCTGTCGATGCGCTGCGTTGAGCTGTCGATGCGCTGCGTTGAGCTGTCGATGCGCTGCGTTGAGCTGTCGATGCGCTGCGTTGAGCTGTCGATGCGCTGCGTTGAGCTGTCGATGCGCTGCGTTGAGCTGTCGATGCGCTGCGTTGAGCTGTCGATGCGCTGCGTTGAGCTGTCGATGCGCTGCGTTGAGCTGTCGATGCGCTGCGTTGAGCTGTCGATGCGCTGCGTTGAGCTGTCGATGCGCTGCGTTGAGCTGTCGATGCGCTGCGTTGAGCTGTCGATGCGCTGCGTTGAGCTGTCGATGCGCTGCGTTGAGCTGTCGATGCGCTGCGTTGAGCTGTCGATGCGCTGCGTTGAGCTGTCGATGCGCTGCGTTGAGCTGTCGATGCGCTGCGTTGAGCTGTCGATGCACTGCGTTGAGCTGTCGATGCACTGCGTTGAGCTGTCGATGCACTGCGTTGAGCTGTCGATGCACTGCGTTGAGCTGTCGATGCACTGCGTTCATACATAGTTTACATTAGAGGATGATACTAATCGTCTGTTATAACGTCTATTTAAATTAGTACAAGATACTGATTGAAAATTGATACTTATAAACTAGGAACAAATAGAATCATAAAGTTAATCTGCACCAAATTTATGAAATAATTTTAAAATTGTTAACACGCATTAACTAATGTCTGTCCGCCTGTCCACATGTCCGTAAAGTATTTTCGAAATATAATTGAATTGAGCATAACTATCATATGTCTGCCTTAATTTCAAATTCTTGGAATAAAGTTGGCGCTCATGTTCAATTCTGCACCGTCTGAGGTTGTTCTGTGATCCCAGCCAAATGTCTGTTTTAAATACATTTTAAATAACGTTATTATTTTTAATGGGTTAAACTTGTCCTCGATTTGATTGAAAGTATTTTAAAAAATTTAAACAATAATTAAATATTTATCGTCAGCAATCGTTATAAAATATTATCTTTTAAATTTAAATATGATAAAAATATCAACACATTAGTCATTGATTCATTGATATTTTTAACTCACAAGACGTGGTCAGTTTATGGTCAAGTGATGTGAATGAACCAATTTGTTTCCAGGTGAATGTCCACATGGCCACAAGCCAGGAGATACCTGGGACGATGGACAGTGCCAACGATGTGACTGCATGGAGAATATGTATGCCTGCTACAGGTGATTAATGAGAATATGTATGCCTGCTACAGGTGATTAATGAGAATATGTATGTCTGCTACAGGTGATTAATGAGGACAGGGCTGATTTGTTGGGATGTTTAAACATTTTAAACTGTGAATGCGCAAAGTGAATGCGCAAAGTCAAAACTTTTGGTTTTAACCAGGTGTCGATTTTACCGAGATAAAAAATGTATAAAAAATCGATATTTTAATTTTTTATTCTAGTAAATACACAAGTATTTAGAAGTTGATCAATATCTTATTATTTTACCTACGAAACATCAAGAGATCTCCGTTTAAACTTTCAGAAAAAAATGTTTGCAGCATTCTTTTTACGGCAACATGTTGAGATTATAAAGTAATGTTGCAAAATATTGTGAACTCGATTTCTAATTAAAATAATTTCTGATAATCTCAGTTTGGTTCAATGGAAAAAACCCTGAATAATTGTTTGCTCGTGTTTGCAGTCTCAATGAGAACAAAAAAAGTTTCCTTGTCTTACCGCTCGATGCAGGGAAAACAAATTGGTTCAAACCGGTTACTGTTTCGAGATGGATTAAATATATTTTAAAAAGTTAATGGTTCTGATAAGATTGAGATTTGGAAACATGTTCAAATTGTTTACCTCCCTTTACTTTACTTTCTCCTTCTAACCAAAAACGTATTAAGGCATTTAAGACGTTAGTCAGTTGACATTTGACATGACCTACTTTCCTGCATGACAAGGAAGGATATGACCTCCCCTGGGAATCGAGGCATCATATTCTTTAATCTTTACATGAGAGTACAACGTGTGTGTGTTTGTGTCTGCGTGAGTGTGTGTGTGTGTGTGTGTCTGTGTGTTGTAGCTCAGTTAGTCAAAGATCAATTTAAAACCAGAGTTCAAATTTCAATCTACTTCACCAGATTTTAAAGATCAATCTTTTTGACCAGGGTTCAAATAGTATTCGAATTCACCAGAGTTAAAAAATTATGTCACATCACGGAGTTCTGTAAGACTCGGCAAATCGCTAAATACCATGAATGCTAGTGAGACCTGTATTTTGTTTTCTTATCTGTTCTCACTTATTGCATTTTGACATTGTCCATTTGATTCTATTAATTAATCTTTTCAAATTGCAAAAAAGTCGCTCAAAATATTATCTCTGACGACTATCCTTTAATTAAAAAATAAATAAATTAAAAAAAATTACGGCTTGGGTTGTTTCACCCTTTTTGAGCTCCCTCCCTTTTAAAAAAAACTTGCTAAAAGTTGTCATGTCAACTTATGCCCATCAACATTTTACATTTTGCCATGACAATAAAGCTCGGCCTTTAATGTAAGGGGTAGAATAGCTAAGTGTCTTATAACACAGGTCTTTCCAGTCGCATGTCTGTAGTATGTAATATTTTAGAGCCTGGCTGACAATCTAAACAATTTGTTGGAGTATGTTGACAATTTGAATAATTTGTTAAAGTATTTTGATAATCTGAACAATACGTTGTGTACGTAGACAATCTGAACAGTCGTTCGGAGTTGGAAAAGACAGTAAATAAGGGTAAAACAAACTGTTTTAGCAATATTAAAAATATGATTTTTTCCCACAGCTGTGGTGTCTATGCCATTACTTTTGACCAGTCGTCCTGCTACAATTACCGAGAAGATCAAAAACCTTACCCGGATTGTTGCACCCCAATAATAAAATGTCGAGGCGATCAAGGTTTTAACGAAACAATGTTGTTAGGCTGATTCAGTCACATAATAACGAAAACAGCTTTGTGTTGGTCATCGAAATGGACAGTGTGTGATTGGTCGAATAATTGTCTTTGTATCTTAGTACCTTGTACACCTGTTAAAGCGCGAACGTACATTAAAGTGTGTACAGAAATTCATAATTTAAGTATTGTATAAATAAATGTCACCTTATATGTCAGCTTTGTTTCGTTTCTATAGTTTAAGACACATGTTCTCAAACATTTGAAATGATTAAACACAATTTCGTATATAATATTACTAATAATTAACGTTGTCCAATGTAACGACATCAATACATGACTAACGTTGTCCAATGTAGCGACATCAATACATGACTATCGTTGTCCTATGTAACGACATCAATACATGACTAACGTTGTCCAATGTAGCGACATCTATACATGACTAACGTTGTCCAATGTAACGACATCAATACATGACTAACGTTGTCCAATGTAGCGACATCAATACATGACTAACGTTGTCCAATGTAACGACATCAATACATGACATACAAACTAGTTGACCTCGACTCATTTTGTGGCCTAGTTACTTTGGGTTTTTAGATTGCCATCTATTTCACTAGAATAGTTAACCACCTTGACAACTACCCTATGCACACATCAACACGGCTTTAGAAAAAACAGATCATGTGAAACACAATAAATAGGTTTAATAGATGAACGATAAAAAGGCTTAGACAAAAATGATCAAATAGATACAATATTACTAGACTTCTCAAAAGCATTTGACAAAGTTCACCACCTTAGTTCACTTAAAAAACTTAACTACTTTGGAATCTCAGGTTCCTTACATCACTGGATCCAAGACTTTATTTTGGGCAGGGAGCAAACTGTAATAATTAATGGATCTAAATCTGCACCAATAAAGGTCAATTCAGGAGTTCCACAAGGAACTGTGCTTGGTCCCTTACTCTTTTTAATATATATAAATGATTTACCCAACAACATCTCAACAGGAACAAAAGTTAGGTTATTTGCTGATGATTGTATAATCTATAGAACAATTAAATCAGAACAAGATAGCAAAATTTTACAAAAGACCTAGATGAATTGATAAAATGGGAAACTAACTGGAGTATGAGTTTCCACCCAGAAAAGTGTCAACTGTTAAGAGTAACAAAGAAAAAGAAACAAATAAATTCAAAATATTTCATTCATGGAAAGGAACTAACCCAAACTAAAGATGCAAAATACTTAGGAGTCATAATAAATGAGAAATTATCATGGAACCCCCATGTCAATGAAGTTATTAAAAAATCAAACAAAACCTTAGGCTTTATAAAAAGAAACCTTTACAAATGTAATAAAGATATAAAACTAAAATGCTATCTCACTTTGGTGAGACCTGTACTAGAATATGCATCTTCTGTATGGGACCCATCCACCAAAGAAAACATTGATAAACTAGAACAAATTCAAAAAAGAGCTGCCAGATTCATTACTGGAGAATATTCAAAACTGACAAGAATAACACCATTAGTTAAATCATTAAACCTTGAAAGACTACAGGATAGAAGAACCAAGAGTAAAGTAGTAATCATACATAAAGCAACTAACTCTAATTTAGAAATACAACACAAAGATAACTTAATACAACTCTCAGATAGACTTAAGGATAAAAACACCTTTCTTATTCCGTATGCAAGAACAAACTCATACAAATTTTCGTTCTTCCCGTCCGGAATTCGGGCGTGGAATGGGTTGCCTGAAGAAACCAGGAAAACCAACACTTTATCAACATTTAAAACTCTAATAAAAATGCAGGACTAAACACAAACCAATGATAAGCGTAGGACGCAATAATCTTCTGTATAGAAGGAGCGTCTGAAACAAATAAGGGGCCGTCCATAAAGTACGTCACGCTATTTTTGACCATTTTTGACCCCCCTCCCCCTGTCACAAACTGTCACAAATCTCTGGACCCCCCCCCTAAAGTACGTCACACTTTCGAATTTTTTTAAAAATTAACAACTAATTAAAATATTAAATTTAATACTTACATTACACTTCACCATTAAACTTTCCAATTAAAAGTAGGAATGTACCAGATTCAAAATTTTGAAATCCATCCGGAGCTGAATTTGGCCGGATTTATGAAGTGAAATCCGGCTGGCGCCAAAATCAGATTTCTTAAAATGGCCGGATTCCTGATTTGCCGGAGCCATATGAATATATATATAAATTAGGAATCTACCGGCCAGCCGGATTTATAAAGTGAAACCTGCCGGAGTCGAAGCCAGAGACGGATTTTTTTAAATAGCCGGATTCCGGATTTGCCGGAGCTGGAGCCGAAATCTCATAAACCCCCACTTAAAAGAACTATCATATTATTAAAATGACTTTAATAGTAGAATAGTTAATTGGAAACAGTTGTCACAGTTATTCAATGAAATAGTAACTCAATCTAGATCAAATTTGAAAAGAAAAATTGCAAAAATTACACTTGACAATTGTATAATACACATAATTTCTCTGCTAACTTTTCATTTACAATGAGTGAGGTTAAGTTTTAGATAATCTTCCGATTATGCAATCTATTGACACAGGATAATAAGTAGATTAGCGAAACTTGACCTCACCCAGAGATTAAATAATACAAAGAAAACAAAACAATTTGACTTTAAAAAAAAGACTAGATTGACAAATTATGTGACCAACTCTTGTGCTATATTGAATCTGTTTATTATGGTCCTATGAATTATGTTTCATTAAAAAATATTCACTGGACATAATCTTACAACGGTGAAATGAAGTTTTCATCCATAGTTACGACTGACATCATTCTTTCACCATCATCGTTTCCTGGAAGGATAATTGCAGACAGATCAAGTCGTCCTCATCTAGCCACTCAACAGCCTCTGTATGTGCATTTTCTCTTCTGGCAATAACTGCCATAGGTTCTCTTTGCCTTCTAGAAGTGATTCTCAAAGGACGGATGCTTTTTATCTGAGTTGATTCTGAAACAGTTTGGGTGGGCACATTCTCCTGAGCCCGAGCTCTGTGTTGTCCTGTATGTTTCTTCAAAATTGTCTGTGAGGCTAAATATAAGTGACCTACTTTGCAAAGTAGATCAAATAAGCTGGTAATCATATGGTTGTACTTTGAAAACTCCTGTTGATCTTGGCATAATGTCATCAAATTTGAGAGTTTATGCTACAATCAAGGAAGGACATTTATGAGAATCTGCATCTTTCTGAAGCTTTGAGTCCATCAAATATTTGGTTGATTGGAATTTGAGGAGGGGAAGAATCTTGAAGGTAAAACGTTGAAATATGAGCTTCGTGCTTTGTCGCAACATTTCATGTCCTGATATTTAACAATTTGAGTGCTGGTGCGAACATGATTGTCAAACCATACCTGATCCTTATATTTGTAATATTAGTCCTGCTGCATCCAATTCAGATTTATTCATTTAGGAGATACGCATTTCATGCTATTTTGACATAAAACTAATTTTAATTTTTCAACAAAAAAATTGAAAATTATTTTTAAAGCTATCTAAATTCTACAAAAAAATAAATAAAAATAAATAAATTAGAAAAAAAAATGATTAAAAAAATAAATATGTGACATCACACATGGCCTGAACCCCCTCCCCCCTGTCACAAAGTGACACACTTTCTTAGACCCCCTCCCCCCCTCGGAGCGTGACGTACTTTATGGAAGGCCCCTAAGATAAGATAAGACTTGCTTTTTGTTCGTTTGGGTTTTGTATTTGTTAGAGAGGTGTGCCCATTATCTTTCTTTTCACCACCTAATTAGTTTCTATTTGTGGGATAGGTTTATTCATTAAATGTCATTTTAAATCTTTGTATTTATTTTTAAGTACTGATATCATATATATATTTACGCTCAATTAGCGCTGACGCCTAACGCCAAGGGACATCACTCTTCTTTTTTTAAAATTTTGTGTTGTAAGCAGTGCTGATTGACTCAAATAGTTATTTTTAGGTGCAGTAATTTGGTGCGCTGCTTTTCTAAAATTAGTTTAGAAATCGTGTGGGTGATTAGCACTGTAAAAATTATTATATAAATGCTTTGTTTAATTTTCAGGAATGTTTCGTATTTATCATACAAGGATAAGTTACTTAGGCTTTTGACATAAAAAATAAAATTAAAAAAAAACATTATAAAATACTTTGTGTACATTTAAGAAAGTTTAATATTACGTATTTATCATACAAGGACAAGTTAGTTGGGCTTTTGAAAAAAGTGGACGCCGTAGGTGCCCTTAAAAAAAAGGGGGCGCCGCAGGCCCACGGCGCCGCAGCACAAACTAGTATATTATATATAATAGAATAAAAAGAAACGGAAAAATCTTCTGTATAGAATTATCGCCATAAGATAAGATAAGATTAAGGTATTTTTCCAAAACGTTTACACATATATAAACCAAAACTTTTTAAAAATGTTGTTAAAACTTTTGCAAAAACAACTTGAAACCATAACGCAAAGTTACCATAGTAACGCGACAACATCACAGATGTCAACATAAAAAGTGCATGTCAGCAAATGAGAGTATTAAAAGAAAAACAACATCGCCCAAACTGGCAAACTTGATAGTTGAAATACAGAATGGACGATTGCCATACATAATTGATTTTTGAAATAAAGAACTGGTGATTGAATACAGAGTTTAATATTAATATATAAAATTGATATTAAGTGAGATACAGAATTGAAGATTGAGTAAAGAATTGATGATTGACACAGAATTGAAGATTGAGTAAAGAATTGATGATTGACACGGAATTCACGATTAAGTAAAGAATAGATGATTGACACAGAATTCATGATTAAGTAAAGAATTGATGATTGACACAGAATTGAAGATTGAGTAAAGAACTGATGATTGAGTAAAGAATTGATGATTGACAGACAGCATTGAAATCCTCGGATGATTGTAAACAAGTTGGTGTGGTTTTATTTGTTTTGTTCACATAATTTCTCACGTCATCTATAAATATAACTCACCAGGACAAGCACAAGATGTGTGCAAATAAGTATGACGAATGACCCCTGCTAGGGTCGACCAATCACGTTTATGGTTGGCAAGCTATGGTAGTAAAGGGTGGCGGTGGGGTGGGCAGGTAACAACAACCGCAGTGCGCATGTCTCGAGGCCAACAATGCGTTGGCGGCCCCTCCCCCCCACGTTCACTCACGTTGTTTTCATTTTGTTGTGCTGCTGTTGTTGTGTCCGTTCTTTACCCCCATTCTTTGCACTATCTATGAGCAAGTCTGCGGCGTATGCTACACCGCGGGTCGTATCTGGTAGTTTTAAACCTTTGTATAGCACTCGACAACAGCTGTCTATCTAAGGCCGGCAATCCACAGGACACCAGCCCAAAATTATTTGTTGGGGGGGGGGAGGTTCTAGGGTTGGTGTCACCCGGGGCGGCCCACCCCCCCCCCTCTAGTGACGCCACTGGGAAGAGAAACATTTTTTATGTTATTCCAACCCAAACTTTGAGTGCTATATTTAAATAAAATTATTTTATGTTGTAAACTCAAGAGCCGCGTATCTACTCAGACAAATTGCGTGCCGAACTGAAACCACTTCTGTCAAATACATTTGGGGTGTATTAACCAGTTGAAATCTTTCCTTCACACTGTTTTATGACACACTGATATGATCATAATAATTGACTACTATGAACATAATACAGCCAGTAACACATATATGTATTGATGTTCTTTGGTTCACACTTTTTAGAGGCGTCAATGCCCAACCAACCATTGACATCTATCACTCCAACCGTTGACATCTATCACTCCAACCATTGACATCTATCACTCCAACTCTCTTGAAATTGAAGCATTATTTTTTAAATTAAAATGTTAAGACATATTTTACTGATCTCATCTCGACCATTCCCCACATTTACCTAATTCTCACCATACTTGCACGTCTTATTTTGCGCACCAGAAATACGATAAAAAAAATTTTTTAAGCACAACAATGTTCTCGGTGACCGCAGTTCTTATCTATAGATAATAATATGTATTACATGAGTTCCTTAACACAGACACCAAGCATGTGATACACACGCCTTGTCTCTCCACGGATCGCTGGCAGACATATCACAGAACTATCTCCTTCACAAGCAAACAATATGTCCCCTCTAGATTTGGGTGCAATTTTAAAGTCACCAGATAAAATTGTAGTTTATTTTTAAAAATAAATTTTAGCAAGTAGTCAGCTAGCGGTCCACGATCATTGTTGTCATCACTCTGGTTTCAATGTATGATGAAGAGTCTGAAGAGGTAATTGCGTGACACTGCACACGTCTTCTCATCAAACAGATGTATTATTGGTAGATTCGGGCGTGGCATGGGTTGCCTGAGGAAACCAAGAAAACCAACTCTCTAATAAAAATGCACAACTAGGCATAAACCATGGATATGCGTAGGACGCAATAATCTTCAGTATAGAAGGCGCATCTGTAACAGATAAGATAAGATAAGATAAGATAAGATAAGATAAGATAGGCGTGTCTTCATTTGGTAGACTAACGATGAATCCTTGTACATGGTATAATGAAATTTAAAGAACAAATTATCAAATTTTAGACCAACGGCAATACATTTTTGGAAATCTTTTCGTCCCACAGCTATGTGTCTCCTTATCTCCCCTGGTTCAATGACTGACCTCTGACCTGACCAGACGTAGAGATAAGAAACTGAACCTAACACACGTAGAGAGCTGACCTGGGAGTATTGTGTTCTGGTCACCACAATGGCCACCAAGATGTTCTTGTTGTTGTGTTTGGGCTTCTTACTAACTCTTCAATCAACTTACGGAGCCGTCTCTTGGGGAATTGGTAATGTCTTAATAATCTATAATCTTACATAATCTTAATGGGAATTGGTAATGTCGTAATAATCTATAATTCTACATAATCTCAATGGGAATTAGTAATGTCGTAATAATCTATAATCTTACATAATCTCAATGGGATTTGGTAATGTCGTAATAATCTATAATCTTACATAATATCATGGGGAATAGGTAACGTCATTAATCTATAATCATCATCCTCATCCGTCCCGTGTCCGTTGTGGTCTCCCCATTTGCCTTTCTTGAGCGGCGGCCAGTAATTCATTCAACCTCATCCCTGTGCATACCTTTATAACACTTTATGTTGTCAACCAACATTTCCGCTGTAGACCTCCTCGCCGGCCGCCTTCTACAGTGCCTTGAAGGATGATTTTCGTCAGGGTATCGTATCGCAGCACATGACCGAACTACGCCAAAGTTAATCAAAATATACAACAGCTCAAACATGAACCTTTCGACAAAGCTCAGGCTTTACAGAGCTCTCGTTAAAACCATTGTCTTCTTTGGATGTGAGACCTGGACACTAATGGCAACCACTGAAATCAAGCTGCAGGCATTTGAAAACATATGGATGAGAAAAATTCGCCAGTTCTCTTTTCTAAAACACAAGACTAATGAATATGTCTGGGACAGAATAAACTCGATTACGGGCCGTCAAGAAACCATTATAACAACAATTAAGAGACGTAAGACGTCATGGTTCAGTCACGTGCTGCGACATGATGATCTATAATATTACATCCCGCCAAAAGCAACCCTAGCCATGATTGTGGTTCGCGTGATATCCCCCAGAAGCCCTGTATCCCCCAGAAGCCCTGTATCCCTCATAAGCCCTGTATCCCCCATAAGCCCTGTATCCCTCATAAGTCCTGTATCCCCCAGAAGTCCTGTATCCCCCAGAAGTCCTGTATCCCTCATAAGCCCTGTATCCCTCATAAGCCCTGTATCCCCCAGAAGCCCTGTATCCCCCAGAAGTCCTGTATCCCTCATAAGCCCTGTATCCCTCATAAGTCCTGTATCCCCCAGAAGCCCTGTATCCCCCAGAAGCCCTGTATCCCCCAGAAGTCCTGTATCCCTCATAAGCCCTGTATCCCTCATAAGCCCTGTATCCCCCAGAAGCCCTGTATCCCTCATAAGCCCTGTATCCCCCAGAAGTCCTGTATCCCTCATAAGTCCTGTATCCCCCAGAAGTCCTGTATCCCTCATAAGCCCTGTATCCCCCAGAAGTCCCGTATCCCTCATAAGCCCTGTACCCCCCAGAAGTCCTGTATCCCTCATAAGTCCTGTATCCCCCAGAAGTCCTGTATCCCTCATAAGCCCTGTATCCCTCATAAGTCCATTATCTCCCAGAAGTCCCGTATCCCCCATAAGCCCTGTATCCCTCATAAGTCCCGTATCCCCGAGAAGTCCCGTATCCCCCAGAAGCCCTGTATTCAACGATGGATTGCTTCCATGTAACGAGAATCGTGATACTTGCCTTAAATTAATTAACATGTAAATGTACTCTCTAAATTAATCATAAATCGTCGAATGTATAAACACAATTTAAAAAACAACAGGAACATAAAAGTGTAGAAGCATCCAAAAATACACACAGACAATCTCTATTTAAATACAGATTTCTTAAACTAATTATAACCTGAACCCTTGCTATCGTAAGTTATAAGTCAACAACAAACTAAAGTAACCTTAGTGTTGTGTGTTGTTAAGTAAACCAAAGTAACTGTTGTGTTGTGTGTTGTTAAGTAAACCAAAGTAACTGTTGTGTTGTGTGTTGTTAAGTAAACCAAAGTAACTGTTGTGTTGTGTGTTGTTAAATAAAACAAAGTAACCGTTCTGTTGTGTGTTGTTAAGTAAACCAAAGTAACTGTTGTGTTGTGTGTTGTTAAATAAAACAAAGTAACCGTTCTGTTGTGTGTTGTTAAATAAACCAAAGTAACCGTTGTGTTGTGTTGTGTTCAGGTGAATGTCCCAATGGAGCCAAACCTGGTGACTCGTGGTACGAAGAGGGAAAGTGCGAGAAGTGTGACTGCCGCGAGGGCTCCTTCACATGTTACAGGTAACTAGAGAAATGATAAAGGTAACTAGAGAAATGTTACAGGTTACTAGAGAAATGTTACAGGTAACTAAAGAAATGTTACAGGTAACTAGATAAATGTTACAGGTAACTAGATAATGTTACAGATAACTAAAGAAATGTTACAGGTAACTAGAGAAATGTTAAGGTAACTAAAGAAATGTTACATGTAACTAGAGAATGTTACAGGTAACTAAAGAAATGTTACAGGTAACCAGAGAAATGTTACAGGTAACTAGAGAAATGTTACAAGACGGTAAATCAACAGTAGGTGACAGTCTTACAGTAAACGGACTTGTCCAGGACCTAGAAGCTGATGATCTACAGGACCTAGCAGCTGATGATCTACAGGACCTAACAGCTGATGATCTACAGGACCTAGCAGCTGATGATCTACAGGACCTAGCAGCTGATGCTCTCTTTTCTGAATAAGTCAGGAAGTCTTAGCTGTTGTAGGCCTCGACTCTGTAACCGCCCTGAACTATACATTCATGTCGATGTCATTGATCTGAAACTTGTGAATAGTTCCATAAAATCTAAGTCTCCTAGCTTCCCTTCCCCCACAATAAGAAACATTTTCCAGCTACTCAAATCTCTTGACATCTAAAATTAGAGATGTAAATTAAAAATAAATTTTAATTTTCACACACGTCATATATTATACATTTACGCTCATTTATCACTGATGCCTAACGCTAAGGGACATCACTCTGCTTAAAAAATTTTTTTTGTGTTGTAAGCAGTGCTGATTGACTCAAATATTTATTTTTTGGTCCAGTAATTTGGTGCGCAGCTTTCTAAAATTACTTTAAAAATCGTGTGGTGATTAGCACTGTAAAAAATATTATATACATACTTTGTGTACATTTCAGGAATATTTTGTATTTATTATACAAGGATAAGTTACTTGGGCTATTGCAAAAAAAACAACACAACAACCCTATTATAAAATGGCTTTTGAAAAAGGTGGGCGCCTTAGGCGTCATTAAAAAAGGGGGCACCGCAGGCGCCACGGCGCCGCAGCACAAACTAGTAGATTATATAAACACCCTCAATTATGGCTGATGCCGTAACGCCAAGGGACGTCACTCTGCTTTTTAAAAAAATTGAGAATATAGACTTAAAAATCATAATCATTTGGGTTTCCAGATTAACACTAACCAAACAACGCACGAACCTTTGACGTCAGCATTTGTGTTGTAAACAGTGCTGACTGACTCAAAGAGTTATTTTTTGGTGCATTAATTTGGTTCACTGCTTTCTAAAAATAGTAGTGTCACGGACAGGACAGACGGGACGTGCAGTTAAAAAATCGTGTGGTGATTAGCACTGTAAAAAATATTTATAAATACTTTGTGTACATTTCAGGAATATTTCGTATTTATCATACAAGGATAAGTTACTTGGGATTTTGACCCCCCCCAAAAAAAAAGTGGGCGCCTTAGGCACCCTATAACCCGTATTATAAAATACTTTGTGTATATTTAAGGAAGTTTAATATTACGTATTTATCATACAAGGACAAGTTAGTTGGGCTTTTGAAAAAGGTGAGCGCCATATGCGCCCTAAAAGAAGGTGGGCGCAGCAGCACAACCTAGTCTGAAATATGAATGTTAGTTTTCACACATGTCATCTGAAATATGAATGTCTTTTTTCACATGCTTCATCTGAAATACGAATGTCTTCCATTTACAATTAAATCGATGCACCTTGACACTAACATACATCAAAATATTCCATCATGTTTTGTTTTAGTTGTGGAGTGTACTCCATAATGTTGGACCCAGAGCTGTGCTACCACTACAGGGAGCAAGATAAACTCTACCCCGACTGTTGCAAGCCTATCATAAAATGTCGCGGCGAAGAAGGTTTTAACGAAACAATGTTGGCGGGATAATAAAAAAGTGTAAACTGTTTTCCGACTTGGTTTTTTAGAAGGATAAAAGTTTTATGAATAACAAAAATTCAGCGCCTTTAATAGCATAGGGCCTTTAGTAGCATATGGCCTGTAGTAGCTTAGTGCCTTTAGTAGCATAGTGCCTTTAGTAGCATAGTGCCTTTAGTAGCATTGGGACTTTAGTAGCATATGGCCTTTAGAAGCATAGTGCCTTTAGTAGCATATGGCCTTTAGTAACATAGTGCCTTTAGTAGCATAGTGCATTTAGTAGCATAGGGCCTTTAGTAGCATAGGGCCTTTAGTAGCATAAGGCCTTTAGAAGCATAGTGCCTTTAGTAGCATAGTGCCTTTAGTAGCATAGGGCCTTTAGTAGCATAGGGCCTTTAGTAGCATATGGCCTTTAGAAGCATAGTGCCTTTAGTAGCATAGTGCATTTAGTAGCATATGACCTTTAGAATCATAGTGCCTTTAGTAGCCTATGGCCTTTAGTAGCATATGGCCTTTAGTAGCATATGGCCTTTAGTAGCATATGGCCTTTAGTAGTGTAAATAGTTTACTTTTATATGTGTTTTGTAGGCGTTCTCACAATACAAACTTTCGTGCAATAAATCCTTGAAATACTGTTGTCAACAAAATAACTTTAATATGCGCAATATATACAAAAGTATAACTTTGAGGTTTCACAACGTGGAGACATCAGCCACACTTCCGCCATTACTTTTTCAACTACTTTCGCGCGCTTTCTACCCATGTGACCGCTCTGTCACTAATCTCGTTAATTTCGTGACAAGTAGCATAAGGCAGAGGCGGACATTTGTTTGGGCCCGGCGCCACTCTGTGGTAGCGGAGGGCCGCACCGTTTAAAATGATTGTATTCTTTAGTTTAAATTATATTTTATTTAAGAATATTTAGAAATAGTATCATACAAATAGTATCATACAAATAGTATCATACAAATAGTATCATACAAATAGTATCATACAAATAGTATCATACAAATAGTATCATACAAATAGTATCATACAAATAGTATCATACAAATAGTATCATACAAATAGTATCATTCAAATCAGTAAATAATACTGAAAGAAAAGTGGTAGTTTTATTAAATTTATTTATTGTGCTAATGTCATATCATCTAGATTTCTAGCTGCTAGCACATTTTAGTAAGCTTAGAATCAGTGTAATGAGACAAGAGCAACGTATCTCACGTTTTAAATAAAAAATTTTTTGAAATCAGGAGTGAGATTCTCATGACTCACTACCTTCAAGTTTATGTCTGTCAAAGAACATGGCGGCCGTCCATAAATGACGTTATTTAGGGACGTCCCCAATGTGTATTTAATCTTCTTGATCTTCATGCAAGAAAAACTTTGCACACAAATAAATGTAGATCCAAATATAAGAACATTTCCCCAGCAAATCTTTTACTCATAGGAATTTTTCAGCAGACAAAGACCTACCAAAATCAACTATTTTCTCAGTATTAAACATTTCTTTCACTGTGTGATCTGACTGCATGTCAATTTGTTCATGCTGTAGCTCCTCAGGTGATGTATCAATATCAGCAGTGATAAGACGTAGTGATAGGTCGTACTGATAGGACGTCTTGATAGGACGTAGCAGCTCTAATGGAAGTCACGAACCGAACTTTCGGTGGCGGACAAAAAGCAAATTTCAGTTCAAGGCAGGTTTCCTGAATGTCTCGATGGGCCACAAACAACTCGGTGGTGGGCTGCATGTGGCCCGCGGACCACACTTTGCCCACCTCTGGCATAGGGCTAAATGGGGACCTACAATGGCTTTCTTTTTTGGGGGGAAGCAAAACTTTACCATAGTATGCGAACTTAATTAGCATTAAGATTTCCGAATTCCTCCGGACAATATGAAGACATGAATCTATATAATTAACCAGAAATTAGGACAAGCACAAGACATGTGCTAATAAGCATGACGGGTGACCCTCGCTAGGGTGGACCAATCACAGTTTATGGTTGGCAAGCGAGAGTGGTGAAAGGGGGGAGGGGGTTAACCGCATTGCTCATGTCTCGAGACCAAAAATGCATCGGTGGAGACGTCCCCCCCCCGACGTTCACTCGCGTTGTTCCTATTTCTTCGTTCAGTTGTGTGTTCGTTCCCCCCCCCCTTTTCCTTGCACTATCTATGAGCAAGCCTGCGACGTATGCTACGCTGCAGGTCGTGTCTAGTTTATCATATTTTATGAGATAAACTATCAATCAAACAAGCTCGAAGGCACCGACAGACAGATTTACACACAAGCAAATTGACTTACTGACAGAATGATTAACAGTTGTCATCTATGTCATCCATGTTTGACCATTTCATTCCCAGCTGTGGTGTGTACGCCCTCGACTACGACATCAGCATCTGCTACAACTACCATGACGTCACCAAGCTGTACCCTGAATGCTGTAATCCCATCGTCCGGTGCCGTGGTGACGCAGGATTTAACGAAACTCTGTTTCAACAGTTGGCTTCTGTCATAAACTAACCACCCCCCCCCAACCTCAGACAACAATGGACTCGTTCAGTATTCACCCAAGGTCAAAGAGCAAGACATTTCGATGAATTTATCCACAATTATCCAAGAATGATCCACTCATTAAAAGTGGGTGAACCCAGCAATATAATAATCGTCTGTGAAATTTTTGATATTTCCACATTATCTTAAATCCGCGAAAACAAACATACATTGACAACAAGCATACATTGACAACAAACATACATTGACAACAAACATACATTGACAACAAGCATACATTGACAACAAACATACATTGACAACAAACATTCATTGACAACAAACATACTTTGAATAAAAAAATACATTGACAACAAGCATACATTGACAGCAAACATACATTGACAACAAACATACATTGACAACAAGCATACATTGACAACAAACATACATTGACAGCAAATATACAGTGACAACAAACATACATTGACAGCAAACATACATTGAATGCAAACATACATTGACAACAAGCATGTATTGACAGCAAACATACATTGAAAACAAACATACATTGACAACAAGCATACATTGACAAAAAAATACATTGACAACAAACATACATTGAAAACAAACATACATTGAATACAAACATACATTGACAACAAGCATGTATTGATAGCAAACATACATTGACAACAAACATACATTGACAACAAGCATACATTGACAAAAACATACATTGACAACAAACATACATTGAATACAAACATACATTGAATACAAACATACATTGACAACAAGCATACATTAACAGAAAACATACATTGACAACAATCATACATTGACAACAAGCATACATTGACAACAAACATACATTGACAACAAGCATACATTGACAACAAACATACATTGAATACAAACATACATTGACAACAAGCATACATTGACAGCAAACATACATTGACAAAAAGCATACATTGACAACAAACATACATTGACAGCAAATATACATTGACAGCAAGCATACATTGACAGCAAATATACAGTGACAACAAACATACATTGACAACAAAAATACATTGTCAGCAAACATTCATTAACAACATATATACATTGACAACAAATATACATTGACAGCAAATATACATTGACAGCAAATATACATTGACAGCAAACATACATTGACAGCAAATATACATTGGCAGCAAACATACATTGACTAAAAACATACATTGACAATAAACATACATTGACAACAAGCATACATTGACAACAAGCATACATTGACAACAAACATACATTGAATACAAACATACATTGACAATAAGCATGTATTGACAGCAAACATACATTGACAACAAATATACATTGACAACAAGCATACATTGACAACAAACATACATTGACAACAAACATACATTGACAACAAACATACATTGAATACAAACATACATTGACAACAAGCATTCATTGACAGCAAACATACATTGACAACAAACATACATTGACAACAAGCATACATTGACAACAAACATACATTGACAACAAGCATACATTGACAACAAATATACAGTGACAACAAACATACATTGACAGCAAACATACATTGACAACAAGCATACATTGACAACAAACATACATTGACAATAAACATACATTGACAACAAACATACATTGACAACAATCATACATTGACAACAAACATACATTGACAACAAGCATACATTGACAACAAGCATACATTGAACAAACAAACATACATTGAATACAAACATACATTGACAACAAGCATACATTGAAAACAAACATACATTGAATACAAACATACATTGACAACAAGCATACATTGACAACAAACATACATTGACAACAAACATACATTGACAGCAAATATACAGTGACAATAAGCATACATTGACAACAAGCATACATTGACAACAAGCATACATTGACAACAAACATACATTGACAACAAAAATACATTGACAGCAAACATTTATTAACAACATATATACATTGACAACAAATATACATTGACAGCAAAAATACATTGAATACAAACATACATTGACAACAAGCATACATTGACAACAAACATACATTGACAACAAGCATACATTGACAGCAAATATACAGTGACAACAAACATACATTGACAGCAAACATACATTGACAACAAGCATACATTGACAACAAACATACATTGACAACAATCATACATTGACAACAAAAATACATTGACAACAAGGATACATTGACAATAAGCATACATTGACAACAAGCATACATTGACAACAAGCATACATTGACAACAAACATACATTGACAACAAAAATACATTGACAGCAAACATTCATTAACAACATATATACATTGACAACAAATATACATTGACAGCAAATATACATCGACAGCAAACATACATTGACAGCAAATATACATTGACAGCAAACATACATTGACAGCAAACATATAGTGACAGCAGTGGCGTAACGAGGGTATGTGCCACCCGGGGCAGAATCCAACTTTGCCGCCTCAAAAGTTAATGCTGTAAAGAAAAGATAGTTTTATTAGAAAGTAATAACAAGGACACTATAAACAAGGACACTATAAACAAGGACACTGTAAACAAGGACACTGTAAACAAGGACACTGTAAACAAGGACACTGTAAACAAGGACACTGTAAACAAGGACACTGTAAACAAGGACACTGTAAACAAGGACACTGTAAACAAGGACACTGTAAACAAGGACACTGTAAACAAGGACACTGTAAACAAGGACACTGTAAACAAGGACACTGTAAACAAGGACACTGTAAACAAGGACACTGTAAACAAGGACACTGTAAACAAGGACACTGTAAACAAGGACACTGTAAACAAGGACACTGTAAACAAGGACACTGTAAACAAGGACACTGTAAACAAGGACACTGTAAACAAGGACACTGTAAACAAGGACACTATAAACAAGGACACTGTAAACAAGGACACTGTAAACAAGGACACTGTAAACAAGGACACTGTAAACAAGGACACTGTAAACAAGGACACTGTAAACAAGGACACTGTAAACAAGGACACTGTAAACAAGGACACTGTAAACAAGGACACTATAAACAAGGACACTATAAACAAGGGACACTGTAAACAAGGACACTGTAAACAAGGACACTGTAAACAAAGACACTGTAAACAAGGACACTGTAAACAAGGACACTGTAAACAAGGACACTGTAAACAAGGACACTGTAAACAAGGACACTGTAAACAAGGACACTGTAAACAAGGACACTGTAAACAAGGACACTGTAAACAAGGACACTGTAAACAAGGACACTGTAAACAAGGACACTATAAACGAGGACACTATAAACAAGGACACTATAAACAAGGACACTGTAAACAAGGACACTGTAAACAAGGACACTATAAACAAGGACACTATAAACAAGGACACTGTAAACAAGGACACTGTAAACAAGGACACTGTAAACAAGGACACTATAAACAAGGACACTATAAACAAGGACACTTATAACAAGGACACTGTAAACAAGGACACTGTAAACAAGGACACTATAAACAAGGACACTTATAACAAGGACACTGTAAACAAGGACACTATAAACAAGGACACTATAAACAAGGACACTGTACACTTTTTACGTTAGAAATAAAGAGAGTAAAATTGAAATTTTATCTTTTTCCTCTTGGCACAACCTTTTATGTATCAAAGTTGTCAGCCAGGCCATGCTATATAGCCCAAATAACTTTAGATTTGTCAAACTTGGAGTATTTATGATTGATGGTAATTCATTGTTCATTAATTTAATTTTAACACCGTGCATTACTTAAGACAGTTATGTAAGCAATTTTCGAATTAAATATAATATTTTAGGCAGGGTAACTTCGAGCCATAACATATTTATGACATTGAATAAATAAACTGGTCTTCAGCTCATTACGTTTTTTTTAAAACGTGAGATAAAATATTCCTTGCTTGACAATGTAACGTGAGATATTTTGAATACTCTAATTTGAAAGCAAAATTTGAAAATCAAGTAGATTAGCTGGTGAACGAAAATTATACCTGTTTTCTAAATTCTATATAACTGCCAAAAACTCACATGAATTTCTAAAGTAATCTCATCTTATGAAGAATACAACTTTCTTCTTAACTTTTTTTCTACATAACATGGAGACTTATTCAAGTTATTCGCCTCGATCACCAACAATTCGCTATCTCATTCTTTGATTGGAAGGTTTGATTACAAGGATGACGTCTCCACATAAAATTTTAGCAAACGTCAAATCATCCTTTAAGTATTCCATTAGTTTTTCCTGCTATGTGAGTAGCCTCTACAAAGCATTTTTAGCACTATACGTTTTTGTAAATAATTTCGGCCATCATTGATTTCATACAGTACTTGTTTCCAAATGCCACACATAAATTAGAAAATAAAAACATTTGAATGCGACTAACAAAGTTCCTGCGCCTGTTCATGTTTTGATCTTTTCGTCTGCCTCTATCATTTTTTCTATAGATTTCAAAAATAACCTCAAAACGGATCCATGATATATTCACTATTTTGTATCCTGAGGTCTGTTTAACGCCTTGCTTGTAGAAGAAATTAGATATTCTCAATGATGTATGGACATTGAAAATAAAGTGTAACAACGTTCTAGTGTACTAAAATAGTTGGAGAATTCGTTTCAGTTGGAGTACCATGTCAACAAATTAGGTTTATTGAACTGTTTTAGCAAGATTTAAAATTAGGATTTTATGTTTTTGCGTCTTTCTTGAAATCTTGTACACCTTCAAGCCATAAAGATGTATTTAAACACGTTGGGACTCTGCATTCGATTATCTAATGATCATTATTTATTTAAAATAATTTCAGATTAACAAAAGTAAAAAATGACACACTTCCCGTGATGCATAGTCGTGTTGTGTATATGATATGTGTAGTGTTTATAGAAAATCATTCCAGATAGAACAAGCGAAATCATAGAATGTCTTATATAGACAATCCATGTGTTGTGAAATTTTTTTCTTCTGCTAAGTGGATCAGCGCAGAGGCGTCACTAGGGTTGGTGTCACCCGGGGCGGTAGCTCATGGTGTCACCCCTTCACGACTGAAGGGGCCGTCCATAAATGACGTCACGCGAAGTTGTCGATTTTTACCCCACCCTCCCCCAGCGTCATACTTTGTTACAAAAACTTAGATCCCACCCCTTTTTACGATATGACGTCACAAAGCTTTGACACCCCTCCCCCAAGCCGCATTTTCTAAATAAAAATTAGCATGTTGCAAATTATTTTTTGTCATTTAAATATGTATTTAGGGTAAGTCTGCACTGTAATATTGTAACACGCGTGAAGTCATTGAAAACGTAATTAAATAAATGGTAAACAATCAAATATTTAGTTGGAACTTTTATTTAAAGTTTCGCGTTTTTTGATGTGACGCCACATTTCTTAAACACCCCCTCCTCGTACCACATCGTCACAGATGCGTGGACCCTCCCCCCTATGGCGGATTAAAAGGGGGGTGCTGAACGAGCTAAAGCCCCCAATAATTTAAGGGCCCCCAAACTTTTTATGAATTATAGTGTATAATAAAGATGCAGGCCATTATGTTTGTACGAATCCCTGAAAATGCCTTGTACAGTCAAACGGCAAAGCTGCAAATGAGTAGGAAGTATAACGGAAACCAGGCTATTCTTCGTGAGAAGTGCATTGTAGCTCATTATGTGCCGTGCACAGCTCATTCCTTTAATTTGGTTGGGAAAAGAGCAGCAGGTTGTCCTACTGCGGTCAGATTTTTTTGTCTTCTGCAAAATCTTTTTACCCGACTTGTTGCATCTACTCATCGTTGACAGGTACTTCGAAAACATATGAAATTGATCAATGCTAACAAAGCCTTGTCTGACACAAGATGGTCAGCCTGACATTATGCTGTAAGGTCTGTTAATAGCTCATACCATGAGAATATCGCAGCACTGGAAGAATTAGCAACGAATGAAAATCAGCCACGTGACTGCCGACTTGAAGAAGAAGGATTTCTAAAGGAAATTAAACAAATGGAAGTCGCTATTTTACTTGAAATTTGGGAAACAATTTTAGAAAGGAAGTCTCTCATTGAGTTTGTTAAAAAATAACATTCTTAATTTTATTCCTATGAAGACAAAGGAAAGGAAAAGTCCGTTGTAAAAACAGTGTAAACAATCTTCAATACTATCAAACAAAAAAGAAAGCGTCAGTTTGATAAAGGGACATCAACAAAACAGTATTCTCCTGGAGAAAAAAAATCAAGATTGAGGTATTTCTGGTAATCATTGACAAACTTTCTTAAGCCCTACAACATTGGTTAGGTGCATATAAATACATCCATGAGAAATTTGGCTTTCTTACAAACCTAACTGAGCTCAGCACTTTCGCCACCCGATGGGCAGCAGCCAAGTTAATGGAAGAACATTCAAGTGATTGTGAAGAAAGGGTCGGGTAAATCCGAAGCAACCGTTTCGTCCCCCTCAATTTACTAGCAACGCCATCGAGCGGTGCCGATTTGGGGCATGGAGCGCCAGTACGGATTAGCAAAAAGTGCCGCGAAGAACGTATTGGACGCCAGCTCTGAGGAAACCTTCCAGTGGGGGGTGCACCCTAGGTAGGTCTTTGATGATCCACCGGTCTGCGGTGGTCCTAACCATGGAGACCCGTGTGCTTTGCCGGGATGGCGCCAAAGTGGTAGCGGGTCATAGTAGGAAATTCCAACACCTCCTTGTGAGGGCAACTTAGTGGGAGGCATCTTCGACTGTATGTCCTGGATGCCCAGGTGGCCTCTTCAGAAGCGACCGCTTTTTTTTTGGGGGGGGGGTTACGTCCCTTTGGTGGCCAGATGGCTAAGGGAGTCTTCCGGGAAGACCCATAAAGAGCACTAGGCTCGGGGCTTCTGATTTTCTTCCACATGTAGGTTCATGAGTGATTTCGAAGACTGCTTAACTTCAGAATTAGTCCAATTTTCAGAACTCTTAAAAAAGTTATTGTCCAGCCCCAGGCTCAGGGTAAGGAAAATGAATTAGCACAAAGCGAAACTCAAAAAACTTGCACAGAGCTAAAAATTTTGCTGCTTTTGAATGAGCTATAGACTATTTCACACAGTCCTTTACAAATGTACACATCGCACTTCGCATCTATCTTTAAATGATGACATCAAAATGCAGCTGAGAGCGATCCTTTTCAAAGTTGAAAAGAATATATAATGAGTTAGAATTTGCATGGGACGAAAAAGGCTGAATATGCTCTCTCTAATGAGCATTGAAAAGGAACTTGTAAGCTTTATTGACTTGATTGAAAACTTCGCCATTTCAAAAATTCGCAAACGGAAGTTGTAGGTTGAAATAATAATCATACATATTTTTCAATAATTTTTGTTATTTCAAATAAAGAAAAGAATTCGTTACCTCATGAAATCTTTTTGTTAAAAATACGGAATAACGCGTAATACTATTCTTTACGGGGGCGCGTTCGTAAGCACTAAACAGCGTAAATCGGGATGGGACCGTCGTAACCGGAGGACTATCTGTATATAAACATGCATATCTATGCTTTCACGCCTTTAATAAATATATATATAAAAAATATTAACTCAAAGACATTGAAATCATAATTTTCCTCAAGAAAAACATCAACAAAGAAAACCCATCTTTTGATTTTTTTATTTGTCGAGTTCTAGGGTATTGTTTACTCACAAGGCCTGAACTCAATAAACCAGAACACCATTAGATGAATCTATCATTTATCTGCAACAGGAATCCTCCAATACATAATAACAACACTGTCTTTCATACACTACCAAAACCGTCCCTCTAGCTATCTTCTATTTACGTCATCTACCCCACACTACGTCACACTAAAACATGACTCAACAATAGTGCGCACCGGCGCAACATTCTAACATTAATGTTCCCAAAGCGGGAAAACCCCATTAGACTATAACATTTCCCTGACAGGGGGTGATAACAATCGTATTCCCCCCACCCCACTGTGGTGGAGGTAGTTGTGAGGTGGGATTCGTTCATCCTGTCGGTGTGTCCAAGCCCAAAAGGCTTTATATCTTTTAAAACAGAAGATACTGCCTCTTTCATTCCAGCCTTTTTTTAAAGATTTCTCTGCTGCGACTATTTCTTTTCTTTTTTTCCTAATTTGTTTTAATGTTGCTCGTGTGTTGGGACTGTTTTATTATTGCAAGTTAACTGATATTTATTTTAATAAGAATTTTCGCGTTTAACGTATTTCATTGTATTTCTTAGTTTCTTTCTAGATTAAAAAAATTCGTCGTCTTTTGTTTTCTGACATAAAATCGTACACAGTAAAATTTTAGGCTCGGGTGTCACCCCCTGATGGGTGTCACCCGGGGCGGCCCACCCCCCCCCCGCCCCCCCTAGTGACGCCACTGGATAAGCGTACATATGGAAAGGAGCTAAGAATGTGTAAGTTTATATTTATAGAAAATGTCAAATTTTGCTATCAAATTTCGTCTCTAGATGAACTTGGCTAACAGGACATTTAACAGGACTTAATGAATGAAATTAAGTTTTACACATTTTTTGTTAAAGCGTAAAAATAAAATGAACAAAAAAACAAACTTTTTTAAAAAGAATGAGGCCCAGCTGCAGAGAGGAATGTAGAATCTCGCATGACTAAAGCAGAAAATATTTTTTTAGTCACAAACTAAGTAGTCACACAGGGGGACTCAGAACTTTTGTGTTAGTTGATCAAATTTTATATCTCACATTAAATCCCACAATCGATCACAATGAAATATCAATAAAACTTAGAGTTCTGAGTCCCCCTGTGTGACTACTTAGTTTGTGACTAAAAAAATATTTTCTGCTTTTTCATGCGAGATTCTACATTCCTCTCTGCAGCTGGGCCTCATTCTTTTAAAAAAGTTTTTTGTTCATTTTTATTAAATCCGGTTTCTGATTCCTTCCAATCGCAAATAACTTTGGTAATGTTGAGCATGTGTTCATGAGTGGCTACTTTTGGATTTATGAGCAGCAATTTTTAATTCCATTAGATATTTTAATTTTTAACGCAATTTCCCTTGGGAATTGCGTTTATATATTTGAAATGTCTGGCCCGTATTTTCGAGCTTTGAACAGCAACTCCCTCCTGAACCATACAAGATAGAGGGTTCGGGTCTTTGCAAATATGCTAAGGATGTCCCAAGTATGTGCAAGGGTAAAAAAAAATTACCGAAAAGGTTAACTGGATTTCCTAGAAAATCATAAAAACCCGAAAAATATCAGTATTTAGTCAAATTCTCGCCAATCATAACATCTATTGGGTTGAAACAAACGCCAAAAGATAGCTAATAATATTTATAACAATGTTGACAATGTTGGAGAAGGAATTTTTGAAAAGTCTCTTTTGGTTCGACTCCCGTAATTTTAGCAGCGGGGGTGGAAGATAAGCATCCACTCCTCTAGAAATGCCCTAAAAGGCTTGCGTCTCTTAATGCCTCTGTCAACCAAAATCCAGCTCCTGGCCTTCTCGCGTGGCTCACACAAAAGCCCGGCGGACCATGTTTCTAATAACAGGAGAAGGGATGAAGGCGGTCAACTGGCGCCTCAAAACCAGTAGCTTCGGGTAGATGAGACTCGTTAACCATGGTCGGTAGCTCATCTAGGAGAGGGAAACTCTTATTCTAAACCTCCGCTGCCTTGCGGCTAAACACTCATGGGAAAGGCTAGGGGAGTAAACCCCGACTGAAAATCAGGAAATGGAGCTCCTAAGGCGGTCTGCTACTGAAACAAATTGCATTCCGGCAGCTCCTGCGACGCGAATGGTGCCAAGCCGTATCGACATTAGTCGTTCCATTGGATCCACCATCTGCTGTTTGGGCAGCAGCTGGTTCTCCATAGTAACACGCCCAGGCTTTATCTTTACTGGAGAGGACACTCCAGCATCGCCGCAAGGTGTGAACACAACACGGGAAGCAGCAGTTTAAGAGAATATCCCACACAGCAGACGGCCTGCAGAACCTTATAGCCAGCTTCTCCGCTGCCTGCAAAGAGTTTGGCCTGACCATAAGTATAAAGAAAACCAACATTATGGCACAGGATGCTGCCTCTCTCCCGACTATCACCATTGACGACTGGAACCTGGATACTGTTGACAGTTTTACTTATCTGGGATCAAACATCTCGAGCACCCTCTCACTGGAAGATGAGATAAGTAGTAGGAAAGGGAAGGCAGCAACTGTTATGGCTAGACTGTACAAAAGAGTCTGGTCCAATGCCAAACTCACAGCAAGGACTAAGCTGCAGGTATACCAGGCCTGCGTACTGAGCACACTCCTCTATGGATGCGAGTCTTGGACCACCTATACCAGGCATGAAAGAAGGCTCAATAGCTTCCACCTCAGATGCCTGCGACGCATCCTAGACACCAAATGGCAAGAGAAAGTCCCCAACACAGAGGTCCTGGCTCAAGCAAGCATGAGTAGTATTGCAGCAATATTAAGCCAAAGACGCCTCCGTTGGCTTGGACACGTCAAGAGGATGCAAAGTGGTCGCATACCCAAGGATGTGCTTTACAGCGAGCTGACGACAGGGAAAAGGTCGGTTGGTCGGCCATGTCTCAGATACGTGGACATATGCAAGAGAGACATGAAAGTAGCCAACATTGATATACAAAACTGGGAAAACCTGGCAGAGGATAGGTCCATGTGGCGGGTTATAGTGAAAGAAGGATCACTAAGTGCAGAGGAGCAAACTAGGGCAGAAGCAGTCGGGAAAAGAGCGAGGAGAAAGGCCAGGCAACACTGCCCCACTGCTTTCGTGTGTGTGTCATGCAGAAGAGACTGCCACTCAAGGATTGGTCTCATCAGCCACACCAAGAGCTGCAAATAATAAAGATAAATCTATCGTCTTTCGTAGACGGACAGATGCCATACAATAGATAGCAATGGTTTTGTTTAGTTTCAGAATTATTGATTTGAAATGACTTTTAATGTAATCTAGAATGATGGTTAACGGGGTTTCCCCGCTTTGTGAATGCTTATGTTAGACTGCTACGCGGTGCGCATAATATTGACACCTTCTTGGTGTGACTCTAGAATGATTTCCCTTGAATAAAAAAATTGGAAATTCTTTACTGGGAATAGTCTTTAAATACTCATTCGAGTTTTTAATACTTGTTTTCATTATTTTTTGTCTATGCCACAAAACAAAATGCATTAACATTAAGATAATGATTCTTTGGTAGAACAAAACATTTTAGTAACCAACAATTGTGTTTCCAGTAGTTTACTTACGTAAAAATCAAACTTGATTCAATTATATGTACCAACACATCAGTGTCACGTTTGTACACTGTTTCAGCCCACTTGATTCAATTCTATGTACCAACACATCAGTGTCACGTTTGTACACTGTTTCAGCCCACTTGATTCAATTCTATGTACCAACACATCAGTGTCACGTTTGTACACTGTTTCAGCCTCTTATGTTTTTCAACTCAGTAGGATTAGTATCAGGTGACTTAAAATGTTGGGGGCACGGTGGTCTAGCGGTAGCGCGCTGGACCGTCTAGCCGGGGTGGTCTAGCGGTAGCGCGCTGGACTGTCTAGCCGGGGTGGTCTAGCGGTAGCGCGCTGGACTGTCTAGCCGGGGTGGTCTAGCGGTAGCGCGCTGGACCGTCTAGCCGGGGTGGTCTAGCGGTAGCGCGCTGGACCGTCTAGCCGGGGCATTGCGCTAGCCGCACAATCCATTGCTCGTTAGTGGCTAATTGAAACTTGTGAACGCTACTTCACTTGCCCCATAGGCCGTCATGGTCAGAAAAGGGTTATTATTATTAATATAAAATGTTCATAATGGAGCTTGAAGTTTTGGCAATAGAAACGTTCGCGTATTTTAATATTTTCTAAATGTTTATCTTAGCTTTTCCTTTATTTTATTAAACTTTCTATTAACGTTTTTCAATTTTAGAAGCTAAAAATTAACGAAGAATTTGACGTCCCCAACATAGTGCCACTCAGAGCATTTGATTGGCTCATATTTCAAATTAATAGCGTTCAGTAATTTTTGATTTTGCAACAGTAGCGGCTGTCAAATTTGAAGAATCAACTAAGTTACCACCTCATAAGTGTCATGTGCTCGTACTACTGAAGCCTTTGGTTTTACAATACAGTAGCATTATTATCAGACGAGTTTATAGCCAATAAGTCAATAAGCAGTTTGAAGTTTTGGCAGAAGAAACGTTCACATACTTTAGGATAGTTCCTTTTTTCTTTTTATTATTTTCGTATTTGGCTTTTCTTTTCTTTCGATTAAAAAACAAAGTTTTCTTATAAATTTATAAAATTTTCCTTGTTAGAAACTAATAAACGACTAGGAATTTTCCGCCCCTAGCAAAGTGCCGCACGGGGCATTTGTCCCCCTCGTCCCCCTTCACTACGCCACTGAGTCACAGCAAAGATACAGAGACAGCAAAGATACACAGACAGCAAAGATACAGAGACAGCAAAGATACAGAGACAGTAAAGATACAGAGACATCAAAGATACAGAGACAGCAAAGATACTGAGACAGCAAAGATAGAGTGCCATTAGCACCTCTTAAATATGTATAGTCAACAGTCAGGGAATAACATCAAACAGAAAGTGATGTTATAATTATCCTACAAACTGAGTTGTCTCCCCACTTATTTCTTCTGTACAGCAGCGTCCAACTTTTTAAATCCCTCCATGTATTAACTGCACCGTCTGTCGTTCTGTCTCTCTGTCGTGGTCCAGCCAGCGGTCTAACAAAGGTAAACAATGACCCACTTTCCACGATCCCATCGAGATGAAATTTTGCACATAGACTCGTGTCACCTAACAATGAATAATGAATTGTATCAAAATTTCAGATCGATCGAATGAACCGTAATTAAAAATTAATGAATTTTTAGTTTATCTCTATGTAGCATGTGTAGCCGTCTGCTATAGTTGATCTCCACGGGTCACTGGAGGTTCATTTCAGCCCTCGAGATGTCACAGGGGTCTGTCGCGCGGTGCGAGTTATATTACACATAAACAATGCAATTACTTATGTCTCATATATAAGGGATTTATAGTAAACAAACTTTGTTTTTCCAGTTTGTTTTTATTGTTCAACTTCGCTCTGGTTACATCATCTCACATTATTCCCGGTTTAACCTAAAATAAGTAGAGGACCAAATTAGCCTCTTACCGTTAGTGTCCACTCCTGGTGGTGACATAGTTATTTCCCGTGCTTATTGATGGTTGTGGTATTTTAAATCGCCCATTGTACATTATCTTGATGACTTGTACTGGGAGAGTTACCACCCCTGTGTATTGCACGCAATTTTATTGTAAAGCCAGGACGTGGAATAACTTGAAATTTTAAAATAAATTTTGTGTTGTTGATATCTCTTCTCAGGAATAATGCTTAGATTTTTTCTTACAAGTTTCTTTGAACACACAATAAAGAGCTACAGAAACCCCCCAAAACTGGTAGTTGTTCTTGTAGTCGTACAAATAACAGAAACAATTCAAACTGATTGACTGTCAACAACAGCGATTCCACCATTCGCCTATATACAATAGTATTATTTATCTTCAAGTATTCAATTATTCATCAATCCAAGTTTGAATTTTATGGACAAACCGTCGGTTTGTTATCCCTTATAATATACATTTG
Source organism: Ampullaceana balthica (assembly GCA_944989445.1). NCBI lineage: Eukaryota > Metazoa > Mollusca > Gastropoda > Lymnaeidae > Ampullaceana > Ampullaceana balthica. The sequence continues at coordinate 22,521 of CALYLW010000261.1, read as the reverse complement.
TTTGATGAACAACGCCCTAAGAACAAACAACATTTGTTGGATGAACAACGCCCTAAGTATAAACAACATGTTCAATTGAAGTTTAATTTTAAGTCTAGCCTATTGATATCTGGAATGCAGAGTTAGCATTCGATAATCTGTTAAAATTGTGTAATTATTCTGGTTTATATTGTTGACTCCAGGTGGTGCTCCTTTGTATGTAGGGTGTTAATCTCTGGGAATGGATTTAATCCATTGTTCCCCTGACTGGACGACTCACGCCCAGTTTCAGCTGGCAGATCGAAGGGGCTTAACTCTTATCATTTAGACTTTGGTCAAACAATCTGACGTTTGTTGTGCATCGATTAGTTTAGACTTGTGAGGTCTTTGCCGCAAGTTTTTCGCTTACTTTATCTTTACAGCCAACACTTTGGGTTTGTTGTGTATATATCAATGGTCGGCACAAATGATGGTACAACGTGATGGTCGGCACACATGATGGTACAAAGTGATGGTTGTCACACATGACGGTACAAAGTGATGGTTGTCACACATGGTGGTACAAAGTGATGGTTGTCACACATGGTGGTACAAAGTGATGGTTGTCACACATGGTGGTACAAAGTGATGGTTGTCACACATGGTGGTACAAAGTGATGGTTGTCACACATGATGGTACAAAGTGATGGTTGTCACACATGGTGGTACAAAGTGATGGTTGTCACACATGGTGGTACAACGTGATGGTTGTCACACATGGTGGTACAACGTGATGGTTGTCACACATGGTGGTACAACGTGATGGTTGTCACACATGATGGTACAACGTGATGGTTGTCACACATGGTGGTACAACGTGATGGTTGTCACACATGATGGTACAACGTGATGGTTGTCACACATGGTGGTACAAAGTGATGGTTGTCACACATGATGGTACAAAGTGATGGTTGTCACACATGGTGGTACAAAGTGATGGTTGTCACACATGATGGTATAAAGTGATGGTTGTCACACATGATGGTACAAAGTGATGGTTGTCACACATGGTGGTACAAAGTGATGGTTGTCACACATGGTGGTACAACGTGATGGTTGTCACACATGGTGGTACAACGTGATGGTTGTCACACATGGTGGTACAAAGTGATGGTTGTCACACATGGTGGTACAACGTGATGGTTCGCATACATGATCATACAAAGTGATGGTTGTCACACATGATTGTACAAAGTGATGGTTGTCACACATGATGGTACAAAGTGATGGTTGTCACACATGATGGTACAAAGTGATGGTTGTCACACATGATGGTACAAAGTGATGGTTGTCACACATGATGGTATAAAGTGATGGTTGTCACACATGATGGTACAAAGTGATGGTTGTCCCACATGACGGTACAAAGTGATGGTTGTCACACATGATGGTACAAAGTGATGGTTGTCACACATGGTGGTACAAAGTGATGGTTGTCACACATGGTGGTACAACGTGATGGTTCGCATACATGATCATACAAAGTGATGGTTGTCACACATGATTGTACAAAGTGATGGTTGTCACACATGATGGTACAAAGTGATGGTTGTCACACATGATGGTACAAAGTGATGGTTGTCACACATGATGGTACAAAGTGATGGTTGTCACACATGATGGTATAAAGTGATGGTTGTCACACATGATGGTACAAATTTATGGTTGTCCCACATGACGGTACAAAGTGATGGTTGTTACACTTAATCGTACAAAGTGATGGTTGTCAAACATGACGGTAAAAAGTGATGGTTGTCATACATGATCATACAAAGTGATGGTTGTCTACATGATCGTACAAAGTGATGGTTGTCACACATGATGGTACAAAGTGATGGTTGTCACACACGACGGTACAAAGTGATGGTTGTCACACATGATGGTACAAAGTGATGGTTGTCACACATGATGGTACAAAGTGATGGTTGTCACACATGATGGTATAAAGTGATGGTTGTCACACATGATGGTACAGAGTGATGGTTGTCCCACATGACGGTACAAAGTGATGGTTGTTACACTTAATCGTACAAAGTGATGGTTGTCAAACATGACGGTACAAAGTGATGGTTGTCATACATGATCATACAAAGTGATGGTTGTCTACATGATCGTACAAAGTGATGGTTGTCACACATGATGGTACAAAGTGATGGTTGTCACACATGACGGTACAAAGTGATGGTTGTCATACATGACGGTACAAAGTGATGGTTGTCACACATGACGGTACAAAGTGATGGTTGTCACACATGACGGTACAACGTGATGGTTGTCACACATGACGGTACAAAGTGATGGTTGTCCCACATGACGGTACAAAGTGATGGTTGGCATACATGATGGCACAAAGTGATGGTTGTCACACATGACGGTACAAAGTGATGGTTGTCACACATGATGGTACAAAGTGTTGGTTGGCATACATGATGGTACAAAGTGATGGTTGTCACACATGATGGTACAAAGTGATGGTTGTCACACATGATGGTACAAAGTGATGGTTGTCACACATGACGGTACAAAGTGATGGTTGGCATACATGACGGTACAAAGTGATGGTTGTCACACATGACGGTACAAATTGATGGTTGTCACACATGACGGTACAAAGTGATGGTTGTCACACATGATGGTACAAAGTGATGGTTGTCACACATGATGGTACAAAGTGATGGTTGTCACACATGATGGTACAAAGTGATCTCCGGGTAGACCCATGAGGTATGATATACTATCGTTAGCGGTCAACCGGTTGATTGATTTTCGGTCCTAAGATGGGGACCGCTCCAGGATAATCTAGACCGGTTAACCGTAATATGATTACTTCAGTAATTAATTAGCTTATCTTTGGTGTGTCAAATAAGTCAAACATTACATAGGGACCATCCATAAATGACGTAACGCGATTTTGGTCGATTAATCATTCCCTCCCCCTTGCGAAAAGTCGTCACAAAAAGTTGACCCCCCCCCCTCCAATATGACGACAAAAAGCTTCCCCCCCCATAAAAGCCGTATTTTCTATTTGAAAATTAGCATGTTTGAAATAATATTTTTGTCATTTAAGTATGTTTTTAGTGTGAGGCTACACTATAAAATCATAAATGTAAAACGTCATTAAATAAATTGTAAGCAATCAAATATTTAAGTGGAACTTTTTTTAAAAGTTTTTTTTTGTGTTGTTGTTGATGTGACGTCACTGTTCTTTAACACCCCCCTACCCCTCGTCACACATCGTCACAAATGGTCGACCCCTCACCCCCATCTTTTACGTGCGTGACGTCATTTATGGACGGCACCTGATACGTGTAAATGTAAATTATATGAGTGGGTTAATGGATGAGATAGATAGATAAGATGGATTTATTGATCCATAGATGGATGGATGGATGGATGGATGGATGGATTGGTTAATGGATAAATGTATGATTAAATGGAACGATATCTTGCTGGATGTATAAATAGATTAATAAATGGAATAAATGATGTATAAATGGATGGATGGATGGATGGATGGATGGATGGATGGATGGACAGAAGAATGAATATATTGATTTATGAATGGATGGATGGATGGATGGATGGATGGATGGATGGATGTATGGATGGATGGATGGATGGATGGATGGATGGATGGATGGATGACTATATTCAAACAGAATTTAAGCACACATTTTATTATCGTCTCTAACATATCTTTATTATCTCGCCAAAATTTTTATTATTTTCATTTTATCAAAGGAAACACTTTTCTCGGCGGTTCTAAACATACTCAGTTTGTACCTTCCCTTTTCTCCTTGTTCCTACTGGGTTCGTCTTGAATTTTATTACATGTGAGGACCGGCTCGCAGCACCTTGGGAAGGGTCTCGCGTTGTCAAAGCTGACGGTGCAGTTAGAGTTGAAATAATATGGCTTCGGTGGACATCTGATGAAAACAATGAGATAGAAATAATATGGCTTCGGTGGACATCTGATGAAAACAATGAGATAGAAATAATATGGCTTCGGTGGACATCTGATGAAAACAATGAGATAGAAATAATATGGCTTCGGTGGACATCTGATGAAAACAATGAGATAGAAATAATATGGCTTCGGTGGACATCTGATGAAAACAATGAGATAGAAATAATATGGCTTCGGTGGACATCTGATGAAAACAATGAGATAGAAATAATATGGCTTCGGTGGACATCTGATGAAAACAATGAGATAGAAATAATATGGCTTCGGTGGACATCTGATGAAAACAATGAGATAGAAATAATATGGCTTCGGTGGACATCTGATGAAAACAATGAGATAGAAATAATATGGCTTCGGTGGACATCTGATGAAAACAATGAGATAGAAATAATATGGCTTCGGTGGACATCTGATGAAAACAATGAGATAGAAATAATATGGCTTCGGTGGACATCTGATGAAAACAATGAGATAGAAATAATATGGCTTCGGTGGACATCTGATGAAAACAATGAGATAGAAATAATATGGCTTCGGTGGACATCTGATGAAAACAATGAGATAGAAATAATATGGCTTCGGTGGACATCTGATGAAAACAATGAGATAGAAATAATATGGCTTCGGTGGACATCTGATGAAAACAATGAGATAGAAATAATATGGCTTCGGTGGACATCTGATGAAAACAATGAGATAGAAATAATATGGCTTCGGTGGACATCTGATGAAAACAATGAGATAGAAATAATATGGCTTCGGTGGACATCTGATGAAAACAATGAGATAGAAATAAATAGAGGTAAAAAAAGAATTTTAAAAACAACGTTTTTATAAGTGGACTAAAAAGAAGAAAGTAATTTAAAAGTTATAAGTTCAAGTACTTTGCTTTAATATGACTAAAAACGTTGGTTTTATATATGCAGTTCACTCATTCTCTTACTTATAGATCTCTGTTTTGCCTTCTCAATTATACATTTTAATTTTTATAACAAACACCCGCCCAACGTTTTTAGTCATATTAAATCAAAGTACTTGAACTTATAAATTTTAAATTATTTTCTTCTTTTCAGTCCACTTATAAAACCGTGATTTTTAAAACAATCTACAGTGTAGAGTGTAGAGTGTAGAGCGTAGAGTGTAGAGTGTAGAGTGAAGGGTGTAGAGTGTAGAGTGTAGAGTACAGAGTCTAGAGTGTAGAGTGTAGAGTTTAGAGTCTAGAGTGTAGAATGTAGAGTGTAGTGTGTAGAGTGTAGACTCTAGAGTGTAGAGTCTAGAGTGTAGAGTGTAGAGTGTAGAGTGTAGAGTCTAGAGTGTAGAGTGTAGAGTCTAGAGTGTAGAGTGTAGAGTGTAGAGTCTAGAGTGTAGATTGTAGAGTCTAGAGTCTAGACTTTATTGAAGAAAGTGAAAGTTGGACCTATTTCCCGATGAATGTCCAAAAAATGTGTTTATTGAAACCTGTTGATAAGAAAATATTTGCTCTTTCTGGTTTTAGATAACTCCGCAGGGAAATTTTCATTTTATTTTACTATTTTTGTCTATTTGTTCGTTGAGAAAGGCTTTTTGTCGAAACGTTCATTGTTCTGTGACGTCAGGCCTATACGTACCCTGTCAGGCCTATACATACCCTGTCAGGCCTATACATACCCTGTCAGGCCTATACATACCCTGTCAGGCCTATAGATACCCTGTCAGGCCTATACATACCCTGTCAGGCCTATACATACCCTGTCAGGCCTATACATACCCTGTCAGGCCTATACAGACCCTGTCAGGCCTATACATACCCTGTCAGGCCTATAGATACCCTGTCAGGCCTATACATACCCTGTCAGGCCTATACATACCCTGTCAGGCCTATACATACCCTGTCAGGCCTATGCATACCCTGTCAGACCGATACATTCACTTTTTAAATAACATAGTAAGGAGTCCACTTGCAAAACCTACTTAGTCGATTTTGGCGGGAAAATGAGTTACTGTCCTTTTCTTGTTTAAATGATAAAACTCTACCTTATTCTTTTGGTTCGGTCTTTTAAAATCTACTAAATACGCGATATTTTAATGTTAACAATATGAAATACTTTTAAAAAATTTGCCAAGTCGGTCAAACATAAATGCCTTTTTTTTCTTCAAAATCTTTCGGATGTGCCTTAGTCAGTGTCGCAAGTGGACTCCTCATAAATTCTTTCAAATATAATTGACATTTTCCTTTGCGTTAATTTGAATGATGTTTGTGAAATGTGACAACATGTCATGAACAATTTTTTGTTAAACCTTGACCTTATATTTTAAAGGTATAAATGGCCACTTACTCTTCACAGATGTAGTTGATGCTTGTTGACCTCCGGCCAGTTCTGTAGCACGTGCAGTTGCTACATCTCCCTTCGGGACTGACTGATTGTCCCTCTTTCATTCCGTTGGGACAATCTGATCCGTGGATAAACAGGAAGTTAACTTTACAACATTTTCAAAGCATGGCAATAAATAAATAAATAAAAAAATAAATACATATTTTTTTTTAAATTCTGACCTAAAAGAGCGCAGGACAAATTCACTCATAAGGTATCGATCACTTAGTAATCAACCAGTTATAAACGGTGGCGATTACTTGGGAGATAAATTTCTTAGTATCGTATTCAATATTTGTATAATTCATATTCTAATTTTGGCTACAATTGATTTCTTGCAGTATAATATGTGGTCTAATATTGATGACACTCATTCACCCACATCTGAATCATTGACTGATTCATCGACACTTGAGTCATGGACTCATTCACCCACTACATCTTTGAATGCTATCGGCGGATGAATATGAAGAGAGAACGTAGTCCCAACGGGCAATGTTGGAGACTTTGTGTTTTTTTATTTTCTTTGTTGCTTCCCAGTAGAGCCAATACAACTGGTAGTGGAGCATGGCCAACTCGTAGTGGAGCATGGCCAACTCATAGTGAAGCATGGGAAACTCATAGTGGAGCATGGCCAACTCATAGTGGAACATGGCCAACTCATAGTGGAACATGGCCAACTCATAGTGCAGCATGGCCAACTCATAGTGGAGCATGGGCAACTCATAGTGGAACATGGCCAACTCGTAGTGGGGCATGGTCAACTCATAGTGGAGCATGGCCAACTCATAGTGGAGCATGGCCAACTCATAGTGGAGCATGGCCAACTCATAGTGGAGCATGGCCAACTCATAGTGGAGCATGGGAAACTCACAGTGGAGCATGGCCAACTCATAGTGGAACATGGCCAACTCATAGTGGAACATGGCCAACTCATAGTGGAACATGGCCAACTGTTAGTGGAACATGGCCAACTCATAGTGGAGCATGGCCAACTCATAGTGGAGCATGGGCAACTCATAGTGGAACATGGCCAACTCATAGTGGAACATGGCCAACTCATAGTGGAGCATGGGCAACTCGTAGTGGAACATGGCCAACTCATAGTGGAGCATGGGAAACTCATAGTGGAACATGGCCAACTCATAGTGGAACATGGCCAACTCATAGTGGAGCATGGGCAACTCGTAGTGGAACATGGCCAACTCATAGTGGAGCATGGGCAACTCATAGTGGAACATGGCCAACTCATAGTGCAGTACATCATTGCATCTTTATTTTGGATTTGCAGTTTTTCATGAATTAAGTAGTTCGCATTTATTTTCCAGATGAAAATACTTATTCCAATTAGTTTCCAATTAATTCAAGTCCATTGGTCAGATTTGGGTTTATGGTTTTGATTTAATTATTCTATAGATTATACAATCTGCAAATAACCTAACTTTTGTTCGTGGTGAGATGTTGCTGTGTAAATCATCATTTCTATCAATTAAAAGAGTAGGGGACATAATTCAGTTTTTTTGTCAAACTCCGAGTTTAATGTTTTTGGTGATTTTTTAAAACATTTTTTTTAAAGACTCCTCCAACATTTTAGTTTGTTCGCGGCCTGATTGCAAGAAACCAGAAGTGCCCTTTTTTGAGTTAACTAGAATGCTGAACTTGATCAATTGCTTTTTAGAAGTCAAACAACGTTGTATCAATTTAGCTGCTTATTTCCATGGCTTTTCTAACTTGGGCTATAGTAAAAGATTTATTTAATTATTATTTTGTTTCCTGTCATTTCAAAAAGCTTTCCTTTCAGACATGGAGGCGGTACACACATGCCAGTTACTATGGTCATCTATCAGACATGGGGGTGGTACACACATGCCAGTTACTATGGTCATCTATCAGACATGGGGGTGGTACACACATGCCAGTTACTATGGTCATCTATCAAACATGGAGGTGGTACGAACACTCACCAGTTACTATGGTCAGCTATCAAACATGGAGGTGGTACGAACACTCACCAGTTACTATGGTCAGCTATCAAACATGGAAGTGGTACGAACACTCACCAGTTACTACGGTCAGCTATCAAACATGGAAGTGGTACGAACACTCACCAGTTACTATGGTCAGCTATCCCCCTTGGCGTCATTTAATACACTCATAAAACATTTATCTTGGGACAAACATTAAGGGTTGCTTCACTTCATACATCAGATGATATTATCTTATAATATGATAAACAAACCATTAATTATACAACTGAAATATTTTCAATAACTTAATTTTGATTTTTATCTCGTTTTGTGTTTTTGAATACTAACAAATTTCCATGAGACCAAATGTGCCAACTAGAAATTCAGAGCAAATTGTTTAATCCTGCACAAGGTTTTTAACTCACCTGCTGAAATAGTAACAAATAGAACTCCTGTCAAAATGATAGCCAACGGGCCAAGGGACGTAACAATGTTCATGTTACTGAGTTACAACGTCAATGTATTCAACAAATAACAAATTTCCAATCTGACAACTCAGCCGTGGAAAACGGACAGTTTATATATAGGTGTCACGTGATGTAGGCTTGATATGGTGGTCACGTGGTACAAGTAGACGCAGTGATGAAAGTTTTGTAATATAGATTTTTTAATCTTGGTTCTTTGCTTTGGATTTTTTTTTAAAAGAGAAGAACTTTTAGTTTGATTCCCTTTGTGTGATGCTTTTAACATAATTTTATAACAAATCTTTTATGGCAATTTTTTATAATAAATGTTGTATAGCAAAACTTTTATAAGCGTTTCGACGATATTTCACTTTACATGCATTGTTTTGATATAAATGGAAAAAAATCAATGATCAAGAGTAAACACTGGCCCAACACTGAACCATGTCTCTAAAATGTATGAGTCTTGAGTCATACAGATAAATGTCCTTCAGTACTGGTGATTTTCTGCAATATTCCACTGACAACAAGAATTCTTAGTTCTTTATTACCATGGTATCCATTTTTGTTGGATGGTGGTTGTTGGCTGTGGATAGTGTGGATAATTATGAACAAGGATTTGACAAGGATGACAGGATCCACATAGTAAAGTCATTGAACTGTCATTTAATAAGTCTAATATCCCCCACCACCCTCTCCCCACAAAACACCACTACGACACGTAAAGAAAGAACGCCCACGCCCATTTCAATTAATAGGACAAAATTTGAACGATTAGAAAAAACCCTCCTATTGCATTGTCATCCACAATTATCCAATTATTAGTGGATAAGGAGAGATGAATCGATGGGCACGCAGTAACTGGGTTGTTGTAGATCGACCGTGTGACATTTACTCGGTGACGCCTGGAGACAACTAAACACACACACACACGTCAACAGATTTCAACAAAATAGTTTTGACCAAACAAAACCTTTGAATTGTTTTATTTTAAAACGTGTGTTTTGGGGGCAAAGGAGTAATTTCTTCATTTTTAAATTTTTTTATTTTCTTTTAAAACCTTGAACACGGAAGAAAAATTGCGAGGTAAAAACAATTAATTCTAGGTGTGTGAATGAGTGTCTCACAGTTTGACTGATTCACTTCTTTCAGTCGAGTGTACAGCAAACACAGTGCTGGGTTTATTCAAATAATGAATGACAAATAACATCTCGCAGAGGTTTATGTTTATTTCAAGTTTACGTGTCGCAGTCTTGACATGACAGCAGATCTTCATCATCAAAGCGGTCGGTGAGGGGGGGGGCGCTGGTTGTTGACTGAGGTCCAGGTCTGATGGTTTATGTTGTTTTCGTCATCATCGACTCGTTGAACCCTTGCTGACCTCTACACTTGACCACAGGCTGGCAGCAGTCTTTGAAAGGCCTGGTGTTGTTGAAGTAAGAGTAGCACTTGGTGCTGTCGTAGTAGTAAGGGGTGGTCGGGCACCTAGAGGGATTACAAAGTACAGTGTGGTGTGAAGGTGGGGCACCTAGAGGGATTACAAAGTACAGTGTGATGTGAAGGTCAGGCACCTAGAGGGATTACAAAGTACAGTGTGGTGGGAAGGTCGGGCACCTAGAGGGATTACAAATTACAGTGTGATGTGAAAGTGGGGCAACTTGAGGGATTAAAAAGTACAGTGTGGTGTGAAGGTCGGGCATGGGCACCTGGTGTGATTTAAAGGTCGGGCACCTGGTGTGATTTGAAGGTGGGGCACCTGGTGTGATGTGAAGGTTGGAGACTATTAAATTAAAGTAAAGTTATTAAAATAAAGTGAAGTTATTAAAGTAAAGTGAAGTTATTCAAGTAAAGTGATGTTATTCAAGTAAAGTGAAGTTATTAAAGTAAAGTGATGGTATTCAAGTAAAGTGATGTTATTCAAGTAAAGTGAAGTTATTCAAGTAAAGTGATGTTATTAAGTAAAGTGATGTTATTAGAGTAAAGTGATGTTATTCAAGTAAAGTGATGTTATTAGAGTAAAGTGATGTTATTAGAGTAAAGTGATGTTATTAGAGTAAAGTGATGTTATTAGAGTAAAGTGATGTTATTCAAGTAAAGTGATGTTATTAGAGTAAAGTGATGTTATTAGAGTAAAGTGATGTTATTAGAGTAAAGTGATGTTATTCAAGTAAAGTGATGGTATTCAAGTAAAGTGATGTTATTAGAGTAAAGTGAAGTTATTAGAGTAAAGTGATGTTATTAGAGTAAAGTGATGTTATTCAAGTAAAGTGATGTTATTCAAGTAAAGTGATGTTATTAGAGTAAAGTGATGTTATTAGAGTAAAGTGATGTTATTCAAGTAAAGTGATGGTATTCAAGTAAAGTGATGTTATTAAGTAAAGTGATGTTATTCAAGTAAAGTGATGTTATTAGAGTAAAGTGATGTTATTCAAGTAAAGTGATGTTATTAGAGTAAAGTGAAGTTATTAGAGTAAAGTGATGTTATTAGAGTAAAGTGATGTTATTAGAGTAAAGTGAAGTTATTCAAGTAAAGTGATGTTATTAGAGTAAAGTGATGTTATTAGAGTAAAGTGATGTTATTAGAGTAAAGTGATGTTATTAGAGTAAAGTGATGTTATTAGAGTAAAGTGATGTTATTAGAGTAAAGTGATGTTATTAGAGTAAAGTGATGTTATTAGAGTAAAGTGATGTTATTAGAGTAAAGTGATGTTATTAGAGTAAAGTGATGTTATTCAAGTAAAGTGATGTTATTAGAGTAAAGTGATGTTATTAGAGTAAAGTGATGTTATTCAAGTAAAGTGATGTTATTAAGTAAAGTGATGTTATTCAAGTAAAGTGATGGTATTCAAGTAAAGTGATGTTATTAGAGTAAAGTGATGTTATTAGAGTAAAGTGATGTTATTAGAGTAAAGTGATGTTATTCAAGTAAAGTGATGTTATTCAAGTAAAGTGATGTTATTAGAGTAAAGTGATGTTATTAGAGTAAAGTGATGTTATTCAAGTAAAGTGAAGTTATTCAAGTAAAGTGAAGTTATTCAAGTAAAGTGATGTTATTCAAGTAAAGTGATGTTATTAGAGTAAAGTGATGTTATTAGAGTAAAGTGATGTTATTAGAGTAAAGTGATGTTATTCAAGTAAAGTGATGTTATTAGAGTAAAGTGAAGTTATTAGAGTAAAGTGATGTTATTCAAGTAAAGTGATGTTATTAGAGTAAAGTGAAGTTATTAGAGTAAAGTGATGTTATTCAAGTAAAGTGATGTTATTAGAGTAAAGTGATGTTATTAGAGTAAAGTGATGTTATTAGAGTAAAGTGATGTTATTAGAGTAAAGTGATGTTATTCAAGTAAAGTGATGTTATTCAAGTAAAGTGAAGTTATTCAAGTAAAGTGAAGTTATTAGAGTAAAGTGATGTTATTCAAGTAAAGTGATGTTATTCAAGTAAAGTGATGTTATTCAAGTAAAGTGAAGTTATTCAAGTAAAGTGAAGTTATTAGAGTAAAGTGATGTTATTCAAGTAAAGTGATGTTATTCAAGTAAAGTGATGTTATTCAAGTAAAGTGATGTTATTCAAGTAAAGTGAAGTTATTAGAGTAAAGTGATGTTATTAGAGTAAAGTGATGTTATTCAAGTAAAGTGATGTTATTAGAGTAAAGTGATGTTATTAGAGTAAAGTGATGTTATTAGAGTAAAGTGATGTTATTCAAGTAAAGTGATGTTATTAGAGTAAAGTGAAGTTATTAGAGTAAAGTGATGTTATTCAAGTAAAGTGATGTTATTAGAGTAAAGTGAAGTTATTAGAGTAAAGTGATGTTATTCAAGTAAAGTGATGTTATTAGAGTAAAGTGATGTTATTAGAGTAAAGTGATGTTATTAGAGTAAAGTGATGTTATTCAAGTAAAGTGAAGTTATTCAAGTAAAGTGATGTTATTAGAGTAAAGTGATGTTATTAGAGTAAAGTGATGTTATTCAAGTAAAGTGATGTTATTCAAGTAAAGTGAAGTTATTCAAGTAAAGTGATGTTATTCAAGTAAAGTGATGTTATTAGAGTAAAGTGAAGTTATTAGAGTAAAGTGATGTTATTCAAGTAAAGTGAAGTTATTCAAGTAAAGTGATGTTATTCAAGTAAAGTGATGTTATTCAAGTAAAGTGATGTTATTCAAGTAAAGTGATGTTATTCAAGTAAAGTGATGTTATTCAAGTAAAGTGATGTTATTCAAGTAAAGTGATGTTATTCAAGTAAAGTGATGTTATTCAAGTAAAGTGATGTTATTAGAGTAAAGTGATGTTATTAGAGTAAAGTGATGTTATTCAAGTAAAGTGATGTTATTCAAGTAAAGTGAAGTTATTCAAGTAAAGTGATGTTATTAGAGTAAAGTGAAGTTATTCAAGTAAAGTGATGTTATTCAAGTAAAGTGATGTTATTCAAGTAAAGTGAAGTTATTCAAGTAAAGTGAAGTTATTAGAGTAAAGTGATGTTATTCAAGTAAAGTGATGTTATTCAAGTAAAGTGATGTTATTAGAGTAAAGTGATGTTATTAAAGTAAAGTGATGTTATTAGAGTAAAGTGATGTTATTAGAGTAAAGTGATGTTATTAGAGTAAAGTGATGTTATTAGAGTAAAGTGATGTTATTAGAGTAAAGTGATGTTATTAGAGTAAAGTGATGTTATTAGAGTAAAGTGATGTTATTAGAGTAAAGTGAAGTTATTCAAGTAAAGTGATGTTATTAGAGTAAAGTGATGTTATTAGAGTAAAGTGATGTTATTAGAGTAAAGTGATGTTATTCAAGTAAAGTGATGTTATTCAAGTAAAGTGATGTTATTCAAGTAAAGTGATGTTATTCAAGTAAAGTGATGTTATTAGAGTAAAGTGATGTTATTAGAGTAAAGTGATGTTATTAGAGTAAAGTGATGTTATTCAAGTAAAGTGATGTTATTCAAGTAAAGTGATGTTATTCAAGTAAAGTGATGTTATTCAAGTAAAGTGATGTTATTCAAGTAAAGTGATGTTATTAGAGTAAAGTGATGTTATTCAAGTAAAGTGATGTTATTAGAGTAAAGTGATGTTATTCAAGTAAAGTGATGTTATTCAAGTAAAGTGATGTTATTCAAGTAAAGTGATGTTATTAGAGTAAAGTGATGTTATTCAAGTAAAGTGATGTTATTCAAGTAAAGTGATGTTATTCAAGTAAAGTGATGTTATTCAAGTAAAGTGATGTTATTAGAGTAAAGTGATGTTATTAGAGTAAAGTGATGTTATTCAAGTAAAGTGATGTTATTAGAGTAAAGTGAAGTTATTAGAGTAAAGTGATGTTATTCAAGTAAAGTGATGTTATTAGAGTAAAGTGATGTTATTAGAGTAAAGTGATGTTATTAAAGTAAAGTGATGTTATTCAAGTAAAGTGAAGTTATTCAAGTAAAGTGATGTTATTCAAGTAAAGTGATGTTATTCAAGTAAAGTGATGTTATTCAAGTAAAGTGAAGTTATTCAAGTAAAATGATGGTATTCAAGTAAAGTGATGTTATTCAAGTAAAGTGATGTTATTAGAGTAAAGTGATGTTATTAGAGTAAAGTGATGTTATTCAAGTAAAGTGATGTTATTCAAGTAAAGTGATGTTATTCAAGTAAAGTGATGTTATTAGAGTAAAGTGATGTTATTAGAGTAAAGTGATGTTATTAGAGTAAAGTGATGTATTCAAGTAAAGTGATGTTATTCAAGTAAAGTGATGTTATTCAAGTAAAGTGATGTTATTCAAGTAAAGTGATGTTATTCAAGTAAAGTGATGTTATTCAAGTAAAGTGAAGTTATTCAAGTAAAGTGATGTTATTAGAGTAAAGTGATGTTATTAGAGTAAAGTGATGTTATTAGAGTAAAGTGATGTTATTAGAGTAAAGTGATGTTATTCAAGTAAAGTGATGTTATTAGAGTAAAGTGATGTTATTCAAGTAAAGTGATGTTATTAGAGTAAAGTGATGTTATTCAAGTAAAGTGATGTTATTCAAGTAAAGTGATGTTATTCAAGTAAAGTGATGTTATTCAAGTAAAGTGATGTTATTAGAGTAAAGTGATGTTATTCAAGTAAAGTGATGTTATTAGAGTAAAGTGATGTTATTCAAGTAAAGTGATGTTATTCAAGTAAAGTGATGTTATTCAAGTAAAGTGATGTTATTCAAGTAAAGTGATGTTATTAGAGTAAAGTGATGTTATTCAAGTAAAGTGATGTTATTCAAGTAAAGTGATGTTATTCAAGTAAAGTGATGTTATTCAAGTAAAGTGATGTTATTAGAGTAAAGTGATGTTATTCAAGTAAAGTGATGTTATTCAAGTAAAGTGATGTTATTAGAGTAAAGTGATGTTATTCAAGTAAAGTGATGTTATTCAAGTAAAGTGATGTTATTCAAGTAAAGTGATGTTATTCAAGTAAAGTGATGTTATTCAAGTAAAGTGATGTTATTCAAGTAAAGTGAAGTTATTCAAGTAAAGTGATGTTATTCAAGTAAAGTGATGTTATTAGAGTAAAGTGATGTTATTAGAGTAAAGTGATGTTATTAGAGTAAAGTGATGTTATTCAAGTAAAGTGATGTTATTAGAGTAAAGTGATGTTATTCAAGTAAAGTGATGTTATTCAAGTAAAGTGATGATGTAGTATTCAAGTAAAGTGATGTTATTCAAGTAAAGTGATGTTATTAGAGTAAAGTGATGTTATTAGAGTAAAGTGATGTTATTAGAGTAAAGTGAAGTTATTCAAGTAAAGTGATGTTATTAGAGTAAAGTGATGTTATTCAAGTAAAGTGATGTTATTCAAGTAAAGTGATGTTATTCAAGTAAAGTGATGTTATTCAAGTAAAGTGATGTTATTCAAGTAAAGTGAAGTTATTCAAGTAAAGTGAAGTTATTCAAGTAAAGTGATGTTATTAGAGTAAAGTGATGTTATTCAAGTAAAGTGATGTTATTAGAGTAAAGTGATGTTATTAGAGTAAAGTGATGTTATTAGAGTAAAGTGATGTTATTCAAGTAAAGTGATGTTATTAGAGTAAAGTGATGTTATTCAAGTAAAGTGAAGTTATTCAAGTAAAGTGATGTTATTCAAGTAAAGTGATGTTATTAGAGTAAAGTGATGTTATTAGAGTAAAGTGAAGTTATTCAAGTAAAGTGAAGTTATTCAAGTAAAGTGAAGTTATTCAAGTAAAGTGATGGTATTCAAGTAAAGTGATGTTATTCAAGTAAAGTGAAGTTATTCAAGTAAAGTGATGTTATTAGAGTAAAGTGATGTTATTAGAGTAAAGTGATGTTATTAGAGTAAAGTGAAGTTATTCAAGTAAAGTGATGGTATTCAAGTAAAGTGATGTTATTCAAGTAAAGTGAAGTTATTCAAGTAAAGTGATGTTATTAGAGTAAAGTGATGTTATTAGAGTAAAGTGATGTTATTAGAGTAAAGTGATGTTATTAGAGTAAAGTGATGTTATTCAAGTAAAGTGATGTTATTCAAGTAAAGTGAAGTTATTCAAGTAAAGTGAAGTTATTCAAGTAAAGTGATGTTATTAAGTAAAGTGATGTTATTCAAGTAAAGTGATGTTATTCAAGTAAAGTGATGTTATTCAAGTAAAGTGATGTTATTAGAGTAAAGTGATGTTATTAGAGTAAAGTGATGTTATTCAAGTAAAGTGATGTTATTCAAGTAAAGTGATGTTATTCAAGTAAAGTGATGTTATTCAAGTAAAGTGATGTTATTCAAGTAAAGTGATGTTATTCAAGTAAAGTGATGTTATTCAAGTAAAGTGATGTTATTCAAGTAAAGTGATGTTATTAGAGTAAAGTGATGTTATTAGAGTAAAGTGATGTTATTCAAGTAAAGTGATGTTATTCAAGTAAAGTGATGTTATTAGAGTAAAGTGATGTTATTAGAGTAAAGTGATGTTATTCAAGTAAAGTGATGTTATTCAAGTAAAGTGAAGTTATTCAAGTAAAGTGATGTTATTAGAGTAAAGTGATGTTATTAGAGTAAAGTGATGTTATTAGAGTAAAGTGATGTTATTAGAGTAAAGTGATGTTATTAGAGTAAAGTGATGTTATTCAAGTAAAGTGATGTTATTCAAGTAAAGTGATGTTATTCAAGTAAAGTGATGTTATTCAAGTAAAGTGAAGTTATTCAAGTAAAGTGATGTTATTCAAGTAAAGTGATGTTATTCAAGTAAAGTGAAGTTATTCAAGTAAAGTGATGTTATTAGAGTAAAGTGATGTTATTAGAGTAAAGTGATGTTATTAGAGTAAAGTGATGTTATTAGAGTAAAGTGATGTTATTAGAGTAAAGTGATGTTATTAGAGTAAAGTGATGTTATTAGAGTAAAGTGATGTTATTAGAGTAAAGTGATGTTATTAGAGTAAAGTGATGTTATTAGAGTAAAGTGATGTTATTCAAGTAAAGTGATGTTATTCAAGTAAAGTGATGTTATTCAAGTAAAGTGAAGTTATTCAAGTAAAGTGAAGTTATTAGAGTAAAGTGATGTTATTCAAGTAAAGTGATGTTATTCAAGTAAAGTGATGTTATTCAAGTAAAGTGATGTTATTAGAGTAAAGTGATGTTATTAGAGTAAAGTGATGTTATTAGAGTAAAGTGATGTTATTCAGAGTAAAGTGATGTTATTCAAGTAAAGTGAAGTTATTCAAGTAAAGTGATGTTATTCAAGTAAAGTGATGTTATTAGAGTAAAGTGATGTTATTAGAGTAAAGTGATGTTATTCAAGTAAAGTGAAGTTATTCAAGTAAAGTGATGTTATTCAAGTAAAGTGATGTTATTCAAGTAAAGTGATGTTATTCAAGTAAAGTGATGTTATTCAAGTAAAGTGATGTTATTCAAGTAAAGTGATGTTATTCAAGTAAAGTGATGTTATTCAAGTAAAGTGATGTTATTAGAGTAAAGTGATGTTATTAGAGTAAAGTGATGTTATTCAAGTAAAGTGATGTTATTAGAGTAAAGTGAAGTTATTAGAGTAAAGTGATGTTATTCAAGTAAAGTGATGTTATTAGAGTAAAGTGATGTTATTAGAGTAAAGTGATGTTATTCAAGTAAAGTGAAGTTATTCAAGTAAAGTGATGTTATTCAAGTAAAGTGAAGTTATTCAAGTAAAGTGATGTTATTCAAGTAAAGTGATGTTATTCAAGTAAAGTGATGTTATTCAAGTAAAGTGATGTTATTAGAGTAAAGTGATGTTATTCAAGTAAAGTGATGTTATTCAAGTAAAGTGATGTTATTCAAGTAAAGTGATGTTATTCAAGTAAAGTGATGTTATTAGAGTAAAGTGATGTTATTCAAGTAAAGTGATGTTATTCAAGTAAAGTGATGTTATTCAAGTAAAGTGATGTTATTCAAGTAAAGTGATGTTATTCAAGTAAAGTGATGTTATTCAAGTAAAGTGATGTTATTCAAGTAAAGTGATGTTATTAGAGTAAAGTGATGTTATTCAAGTAAAGTGATGTTATTCAAGTAAAGTGATGTTATTCAAGTAAAGTGATGTTATTCAAGTAAAGTGATGTTATTAGAGTAAAGTGATGTTATTCAAGTAAAGTGATGTTATTCAAGTAAAGTGATGTTATTAGAGTAAAGTGATGTTATTCAAGTAAAGTGATGTTATTCAAGTAAAGTGATGTTATTCAAGTAAAGTGATGTTATTCAAGTAAAGTGATGTTATTCAAGTAAAGTGATGTTATTCAAGTAAAGTGAAGTTATTCAAGTAAAGTGATGTTATTCAAGTAAAGTGATGTTATTAGAGTAAAGTGATGTTATTAGAGTAAAGTGATGTTATTAGAGTAAAGTGATGTTATTCAAGTAAAGTGATGTTATTAGAGTAAAGTGATGTTATTCAAGTAAAGTGATGTTATTCAAGTAAAGTGATGTTATTCAAGTAAAGTGATGTTATTCAAGTAAAGTGATGTTATTAGAGTAAAGTGATGTTATTAGAGTAAAGTGATGTTATTAGAGTAAAGTGAAGTTATTCAAGTAAAGTGATGTTATTAGAGTAAAGTGATGTTATTCAAGTAAAGTGATGTTATTCAAGTAAAGTGATGTTATTCAAGTAAAGTGATGTTATTCAAGTAAAGTGATGTTATTCAAGTAAAGTGAAGTTATTCAAGTAAAGTGAAGTTATTCAAGTAAAGTGATGTTATTAGAGTAAAGTGATGTTATTCAAGTAAAGTGATGTTATTAGAGTAAAGTGATGTTATTAGAGTAAAGTGATGTTATTAGAGTAAAGTGAAGTTATTCAAGTAAAGTGATGTTATTAGAGTAAAGTGATGTTATTCAAGTAAAGTGAAGTTATTCAAGTAAAGTGATGTTATTCAAGTAAAGTGATGTTATTAGAGTAAAGTGATGTTATTAGAGTAAAGTGATGTTATTCAAGTAAAGTGAAGTTATTCAAGTAAAGTGAAGTTATTCAAGTAAAGTGATGGTATTCAAGTAAAGTGAAGTTATTCAAGTAAAGTGAAGTTATTCAAGTAAAGTGATGTTATTAGAGTAAAGTGATGTTATTAGAGTAAAGTGATGTTATTAGAGTAAAGTGAAGTTATTCAAGTAAAGTGATGTTATTCAAGTAAAGTGATGTTATTCAAGTAAAGTGATGTTATTCAAGTAAAGTGATGTTATTCAAGTAAAGTGAAGTTATTCAAGTAAAGTGATGTTATTAGAGTAAAGTGATGTTATTAGAGTAAAGTGATGTTATTAGAGTAAAGTGATGTTATTCAAGTAAAGTGATGTTATTCAAGTAAAGTGATGTTATTCAAGTAAAGTGATGTTATTCAAGTAAAGTGATGTTATTCAAGTAAAGTGATGTTATTCAAGTAAAGTGATGTTATTCAAGTAAAGTGATGTTATTCAAGTAAAGTGATGTTATTAAGTAAAGTGATGTTATTCAAGTAAAGTGATGTTATTCAAGTAAAGTGATGTTATTCAAGTAAAGTGATGTTATTCAAGTAAAGTGATGTTATTCAAGTAAAGTGATGTTATTCAAGTAAAGTGATGTTATTCAAGTAAAGTGATGTTATTAGAGTAAAGTGATGTTATTCAAGTAAAGTGATGTTATTAGAGTAAAGTGATGTTATTCAAGTAAAGTGATGTTATTCAAGTAAAGTGATGTTATTCAAGTAAAGTGATGTTATTCAAGTAAAGTGATGTTATTAGAGTAAAGTGATGTTATTCAAGTAAAGTGATGTTATTCAAGTAAAGTGATGTTATTCAAGTAAAGTGATGTTATTCAAGTAAAGTGATGTTATTCAAGTAAAGTGATGTTATTCAAGTAAAGTGATGTTATTAAGTAAAGTGATGTTATTAGAGTAAAGTGATGTTATTAGAGTAAAGTGATGTTATTAGAGTAAAGTGATGTTATTCAAGTAAAGTGATGTTATTCAAGTAAAGTGATGTTATTCAAGTAAAGTGATGTTATTCAAGTAAAGTGATGTTATTCAAGTAAAGTGATGTTATTCAAGTAAAGTGATGTTATTCAAGTAAAGTGATGTTATTAGAGTAAAGTGATGTTATTCAAGTAAAGTGATGTTATTAGAGTAAAGTGATGTTATTAGAGTAAAGTGATGTTATTCAAGTAAAGTGATGTTATTAGAGTAAAGTGATGTTATTCAAGTAAAGTGATGTTATTCAAGTAAAGTGATGTTATTCAAGTAAAGTGATGTTATTCAAGTAAAGTGATGTTATTCAAGTAAAGTGATGTTATTCAAGTAAAGTGAAGTTATTCAAGTAAAGTGATGTTATTAGAGTAAAGTGATGTTATTAGAGTAAAGTGATGTTATTAAGTAAAGTGATGTTATTAGAGTAAAGTGATGTTATTCAAGTAAAGTGATGTTATTCAAGTAAAGTGATGTTATTCAAGTAAAGTGATGTTATTCAAGTAAAGTGATGTTATTCAAGTAAAGTGATGTTATTCAAGTAAAGTGATGTTATTCAAGTAAAGTGAAGTTATTCAAGTAAAGTGATGTTATTCAAGTAAAGTGATGTTATTAGAGTAAAGTGATGTTATTCAAGTAAAGTGATGTTATTAGAGTAAAGTGATGTTATTAGAGTAAAGTGATGTTATTCAAGTAAAGTGATGTTATTCAAGTAAAGTGATGTTATTCAAGTAAAGTGATGTTATTAGAGTAAAGTGATGTTATTCAAGTAAAGTGATGTTATTCAAGTAAAGTGATGTTATTCAAGTAAAGTGATGTTATTCAAGTAAAGTGATGTTATTCAAGTAAAGTGATGTTATTCAAGTAAAGTGATGTTATTCAAGTAAAGTGATGTTATTAGAGTAAAGTGATGTTATTCAAGTAAAGTGATGTTATTCAAGTAAAGTGATGTTATTCAAGTAAAGTGATGTTATTCAAGTAAAGTGATGTTATTCAAGTAAAGTGAAGTTATTCAAGTAAAGTGAAGTTATTCAAGTAAAGTGATGTTATTAGAGTAAAGTGATGTTATTAGAGTAAAGTGATGTTATTAAGTAAAGTGATGTTATTAGAGTAAAGTGATGTTATTCAAGTAAAGTGATGTTATTCAAGTAAAGTGAAGTTATTCAAGTAAAGTGATGTTATTCAAGTAAAGTGATGTTATTCAAGTAAAGTGATGTTATTAGAGTAAAGTGATGTTATTCAAGTAAAGTGATGTTATTAGAGTAAAGTGATGTTATTCAAGTAAAGTGATGTTATTCAAGTAAAGTGATGTTATTCAAGTAAAGTGATGTTATTCAAGTAAAGTGATGTTATTCAAGTAAAGTGATGTTATTCAAGTAAAGTGATGTTATTCAAGTAAAGTGATGTTATTCAAGTAAAGTGATGTTATTCAAGTAAAGTGATGTTATTAGAGTAAAGTGATGTTATTCAGAGTAAAGTGATGTTATTCAAGTAAAGTGATGTTATTCAAGTAAAGTGATGTTATTAGAGTAAAGTGATGTTATTCAAGTAAAGTGATGTTATTCAAGTAAAGTGATGTTATTAGAGTAAAGTGATGTTATTCAAGTAAAGTGATGTTATTCAAGTAAAGTGATGTTATTCAAGTAAAGTGATGTTATTCAAGTAAAGTGATGTTATTCAAGTAAAGTGATGTTATTCAAGTAAAGTGATGTTATTCAAGTAAAGTGATGTTATTAGAGTAAAGTGATGTTATTAGAGTAAAGTGATGTTATTCAAGTAAAGTGATGTTATTCAAGTAAAGTGATGTTATTCAAGTAAAGTGATGTTATTAGAGTAAAGTGATGTTATTCAAGTAAAGTGATGTTATTCAAGTAAAGTGAAGTTATTCAAGTAAAGTGATGTTATTAGAGTAAAGTGATGTTATTAGAGTAAAGTGATGTTATTAGAGTAAAGTGATGTTATTCAGAGTAAAGTGATGTTATTCAAGTAAAGTGATGTTATTCAAGTAAAGTGATGTTATTCAAGTAAAGTGATGTTATTAGAGTAAAGTGATGTTATTAGAGTAAAGTGATGTTATTAGAGTAAAGTGATGTTATTCAAGTAAAGTGATGTTATTAGAGTAAAGTGATGTTATTCAAGTAAAGTGATGTTATTCAAGTAAAGTGATGTTATTCAAGTAAAGTGATGTTATTCAAGTAAAGTGATGTTATTCAAGTAAAGTGATGTTATTCAGAGTAAAGTGATGTTATTCAGAGTAAAGTGATGTTATTCAAGTAAAGTGATGTTATTCAAGTAAAGTGATGTTATTCAAGTAAAGTGATGTTATTCAGAGTAAAGTGATGTTATTCAAGTAAAGTGATGTT